>JAQPPZ010015413.1:6600000-7225000 GCA_028583015.1 Wollemia nobilis | reverse complement strand
GGTTGTCGACGATCAGGAGAACTAGATCTTCTATGTTTCCTTGTTGATCTTCTCCTTACCGGTGGTGTTGTTTCCTCCGTAGGTGTTTCGGAGTCTCCTGATTCCTCTGGATTATAACCTCTGATAATAGCATCCCACTTTGAAGAGGAAGAGGATGCCCTTTTCTGTGTTTGGTATAAAATGTCAAAATTACAAAAAGATAAACAATGGAAAAATAAAAAAATTTACTTAAATATTAACAAAAAAATTACTTGAACCTGTTGTTCTGTCATGGCTAAATTGACTAGGGTTGAGTGCCAAGATGTTGGTACAGGAGTGTTCTACAAATTATAAAAAGATTCATAAAAAAAGCAATAATATAATTGCATGTGCTAACTATCGATGAGGGTGAAGCATGGGTTTTCACGTTCTCAATTTCCAATATGATCCGATGTGAGACATAGGTGGACCAATCAAATTTTTGGTGTGCAATACAATGGACCAAATACGCTAAGGCCCACATCAGAATTTCTGTCGGCCTTCCTTGCAGAATGAGTCTAGCAAGGAAGAATTCGCAACATGCCCAAAGAAATTTATTTTCAATCATCGGTACGGTCAAACCCCTTCTGGACTTGGTGGACGTAACTGCAAAAATACAAAATCAGTAATTGTACACTAGTGACAAGAATTTAAATTCAATTAAATAAAAAAATAGTTATACCTTGAAAATATTTCGACTGCACTTTGAAGTTGGTCTCCAAGTAGAGTTTTTCCTCATCAGTTAATTGGTATTTGGAAGTGATAGGCTCAACACCAACGTGGGGCAATGTTATCAATCTGGCGACATCTATGGCTGTGAAAGAAAGAATGATGTTTTTGTTGTCGATGACAAGATTTACCTTACCCAAATCCATATTATAAGTTACAATGATCCTCTCCACTAGTTTAATGTCCGTGTCAAAATGCGACATTGAAACTAGACCCCAAAGACCACAGTCCATGACCCAAGACATGTCATAACCCGGTGTTGATAAAATTTTTGAAATCAAGGGGTAAACTAGGTTTTTATAATTAACTTTAAATATTCCAGGGGTTGTAGGGGATGCCATAGGGTGTACGGGTATGGATAAGAAGATATAGTGGAAAAGGGTTCAAATGGGAGAAAAAGGGTTAAAAATCACTTAAAAATTAAGGGAAAATGATAAAACCAAGATAAAAGTGGAGGAAGAGGGTTTAGATTGCGTTAAAATGAGAGGAAAATGGGTGAGAATGCATTAAAATAGGAGGAAAATGGTTAAAACTATGATAGAAAAGATGAAAAAATGATTGTTAATCCCTTTATATAGACTTTTCTGCATGCAATAAGCTCTTGGATGGGTGACACGTGTCCTCTGCATGCAATCATTCAATGGATGGATGACACATGGCACATCGAGACTATTGTAGCACATCGACACGCTTGCAATCGATACACATGCAACCTTTCTTCCTACAATCGATCGATATTCCTACAATCGATCATCATGCTCATAACCTATCATCATGCCTATCTCATCCTATAGATCGATATTCCTGATCGTCATGCTATCATACCTATATGATCGATATTCTTTATGATTGTCATACCTACAATGATCATCATACCTATCGTCATGCCTAAATTGATCATCATTCCTACAAGATCGTCATTTATATCATTCTTGTAGTGATTGTCATACCTATAAGATCATTATCTATGATCTATCTCTATCATCATGTTAGTGATTGTCATGCTATGTATCATATCTATGATCATCTAAGATCTATTAGATCTATTTATGATCATTTTTATGTCATCCTAGATCGATCCTAAATCGATCGACATTCCTAAGATCGACATTCTGATCGTCATGCCTACATCGATCATCATGCTATCGGTCGTCATGTCGGCCTAAAGTCTTTCATATCGACCTAAAGCTTTTAAGTATGTCGTACATTTTTTAGATTTTGCAAACCGATATTCATAGCCCCCAACACAGAAAAATTCGCCACGGTTTGAAAATTTTTGGAGACAAATTAATGAAAATCGCCACGGTTTGAAAATTTTTGGAAACAAATAAATGCAATTCGCCATGTATACTTCTACAAATATCGTCGGGATTCCAAGACAATTCACCTTGATTTTATAAATAGATTTTGGGGCCGACCCCTTATGCATAACCTTGAGGAAAACTTCTCAAGACCCAAGGGCATAGAAGCATCTTTGAACACTACATACCCAACAACACGTTAATACAGGTCTACAAGATGCTCTCTCATGAAGGGAAAGCCATTGTAGACCTTTAAAAAAAATAGGGGGCCCATCTGATCCTCGGTAAAACAACTCTTCAAGAGAGCACATGTCCATAGGATGCTCTCCCAAGAAGGGAAAGTCATCACAGATCCCTGGTAAAATAGCTCTTCGAGAGAGCACGTGCCCATAGGATGCTCTCCCAAGAAGGGAAAGTCGTTGCAAACTATTGAAGGAAAAACTAAGGGTCCTCTTGCGCCCTGGTAAAACAACTCTATGAGAGAGCACGCGTCCACAAGATGCTCTCTCAGGAAGGAAAATTTGTTGTAGATCATTGAAGGAAAAAATGGGGGTCCTCTTGGTCCTTGGTAAAACAACTCTTTGAGAGAGCATGCATCCACAAGATGCTTTCCCAAGAAGGGAAAGCTATGATAGATCGTCGAAGAAAAAACTGGGGATCCTCATGGCCCTTGGTAAAATAGCTCTCCAAGAGAGCACACATCCATAGGATGCTCTTCCAGGAAGGGAAAGCCACCGCAGATCATCAAAGGAAAAACTAGGGGCCCTCCTAGCCCATGGTAAAATAGCTCTCTAAAAGAGCATGCATCCATAAGATGCTCTCCCAAGAAGGAAAAATCATCGCAGACTACCGAAAGAAAATTTTGGGATCCTCTTGACCCTTGGTAAAACAGCTCCCCGAGAGAGCACACATCCACAAGATGCTCTCCCAAGAAGGAAGAGTCATCATAGATCATCAAAGAAAAAATTGGGAGCCTTCCTGACCCCTTGTAAAACAACTCTTCGAAAGAACCCCTAGTAAAACAACTCTTCGAAAGAACCTGTTGGTCACAAATCTGCCACAGGAAAGGATTTTAAAATAAATGCACCCTAGACCCGGCCAACATTGAAAGGCTGGGAGAAAGAAATGTCTCCTAGACCAATCTCCAGAGAGGGCTGGTTCCCTTACTAAATCTAAGCTTGATTTAGACTAGAGTTGCAGGAAAGAAATAGGAAATATGCAGAAAGAAATGGGAAATTACAAAAAGAGATGGGAAATGTAGCCACAGGCCAAATTTATCAGATCGGGAAATATTAGCAGCAGATAACCTCAAGCACACTAACAACATATAACAAAAGATAGCAACGTAATTTACTTACAACCTTGCGCATATAACCTCCAAAATCACATTCCAGAACTCACTTCCTCACTAGCAATATTTAAACTCAGATGCAGAATTCAAATTAAGCAACAGATAAGAAATACGAGCATAAATGAGGAAATGCATAAGATAGAAGGGAAAACACATAGAAAGTTGCTTGCAAAACCAGAGGCCAAATATCTTTCATTCATGCAAAGAACTTGAAAAGTTTTTCAGCAAAAGTCTCTCTCTCGATGCCTCTTTCTCGAGATATACATTGATATTTATAGAGGTCTTGCCTCTTTGTAGCATTTAAAACATGAAACGAACTTCCTCGAGATCTACAAAATGTGCAACAAAAATAAGGAAATGATCCCCTTAAACCAGCCTTGGAGAAATCAGAAATTGAATGAAACAAGGAACCGGTCATCTTCATTAAATGGTCATCCTCGGAGCATGCTCGGACCGTTAGAAAATCATGAACAGAAGCTTTGAATAATGGAGGCGTCTTCAATTCTGGTGGCTTCGAAAGCTACAGGCCTTAGCACGTTCTTCTATCTTGCACGCATTGGAAAGCAGCAAAACATTAAATTTTGGAGAGCTTTTAATCCTTGGAAATCACAATACTTCATCGGGCCGTTGAACTGCTTCTTGGCGCGAAACCGTGACGGGTCACGAAAATGCGACATGTCACGAAATCGTGACGTTTTTCTCCTCCGTACGCTTTTGCTATTTTGGGTCGCGAAAACCAAACATGTCGCGAAATCATGACGTATTCGGCTCTTTGTTCTCCTTCGTCACCTTAGGTCGCGAAAACGCGACGCGTCACGAAATCGCGACGTTCCGTACTATTCTGCTCCTTCTTTGCTCTGTTCTCGCGAAACTATGACCTGTCGCGATTTCACGACGTTCTTTTCCCATGTTGTCCTTTCGCTGTTTCGAACCACGAAAATGCGACAAGTCACGATTTCGCTACATCTTTCTCTCTTTTGGCTTTCTCACTGCTTCTCTGTCGCGAAAATGCGACATGTCACGAAATCGCGACGTTTTCTCTTCCTTGGCCTTCATCCTCTTGCAAGCAGCGAAAACGGAACATGTCACGAAATCACGACATTCCGTACCATTTTGTTCTTTCCGCGCTTTCACATCGCGAAAACAAGACATGTCACGAAATCGTGACATTCTTCTCTATTTAGCCTTTTCTCCACAATATGTCACGAAATCGCGACGTTTCCTTGCTTTCTCTACTGTTGCCGCTTTCTGTCGTGATATCGCGACGTTTTCCTCTTGCTTGGCCTCATCTTCAAAAATGTCGCGAAATCGCGATGTCTTTCATGCCTTATGCTTTTTCTTCAACTTGACCGCGATAATGCGACATGTCGCGATATCGCGACGTTTTTACATTTTGCTCCTTGTTCACTTTTCTGTCGTGATATCACGACGAGGTTCATTGACATTGCCCTTTGCTCAATTATGTCACGATTTCGTGACCTTTTCTATCACTCTGCTCCATGGCCATCGCAAGTCGCGAAAACGTGACATGTCGCGATATCGCGACAATTTTGCTGCTCTGCCTCCATTGACCATTTTGACCGTGATTTTGGAACACGTCGTGATATCGCGACATTCTCCGACTTTGGCTTCTCTCTCCTCAAAAGACCCGTGATAACGTGACATGTCGCGATATCGTGACGTGTTTGAACCCGTGCTCTCCATGCTATTTTTGGTCGCGATATCGCGACATTCTTCGGACTTAGCTGTTTTGGCACCAAAACTCGTAGAGAAAACACAGAGGAGTGAGAACTTCAAAAGTTTATGCATGAATAATCAACAATCAAAACAATGTGGCAAAAATGCCAACATTCTTGGCGGCTCATGGGGTATACAGTTTTGTTGTATGCACGAATCCCAGGCCTGAATCCATTGGGCAACAGAGTCAAGAAAACTGAGAAGCAGGAAAGTGAATGCTGACTGATGGGGAACATCTCTGTAGACTGCTGCAACAACTCTTGCTGACTTATTGAAAACTCAAATAAATCTGTATTTGGCCTAGCTCACCAGGTGCTGTAAAAGGATCTCCATGACAGTTATGAAAGCACCGGGGTTGCAAAATAGAAATGAACGAAATGGAGTGAGGACTATGGAATGGAAATAGTAAATGATGGAATGGTGAGAATGGAAGGAGTGAAGCGGTAGATACAGCAACTAAAGAGGGAGCTACTGTGTCACCAACTATAGGGATGGAAAAAGTGGATAATGAAATGAAGGTAAATGAGATTGAAAAATGCGGTATGAACTACGGATAAATGCTGAAAAGAAAACAAGGATTAGAAGAAAAGGAAAAGAAGAAACGGGAATATCAGAGGGGGAAAAGAAACAATAGTAGTGGCTTAATTACAGCAAAAGAAAGGAGTGAAAGAAGAGAGGAAGAAGAGGAAGGGAATGAAAATAAGGAAGTGGAAGGAAGAAATAGACGAAAGCCACTAGCTGTTGGGAAGGAAGAAGGAAAAAAGAAAGAAATAAACGTACCTGCAGGCTCGCATGCAAAAAGAGCCGAAGTTGACAGAGGAACTCCACAATACTTTTTTTTTTTTTTTTTTCTATATACAAAAGTTTGCGACATGATTGGCATGCCGCCACCACAAACCCAGTTTTAGGTGATTATCCGGTGAACCTGCAGTGACCGGACCAAATCTGATTGTATTTCAGCTGATCTCCAGACTCTTCATGCTCCAATGTCCTTCCATTAATGATAGCAACTTCTGGAACAGAGGACGTATACGCCATTCTTACTGATTCTAGCCTGCATTTGTTCATAATTTGATTCACAATCAATTTGGGACCACCAAAAATCTGCAATTGTTCACTCTCCAATTTTTTTGCTACATTATCTGTGAAGCTCGCAGCATCAAAGTACAGAGTCCTAAATTGATCAGGCACAAAATTCTGATCATCTTGCATCTTCAGTTCAACCTCCTCAGGCTTTGTAATGGAACAACAGCCAATCTCAGTCTCCAGCATGGCATTAAAGTCAAGCATTGAGAACACATCCTCTAAGCAAGGTTCATCCATCAAAATAGGATCTTCTGGTTCTTCAGTTAGCAAGCTGACAGGCTGTGTGAACTTTTCTGCTTCTTCCAGCTTCTCTATATGAAAAGAGGAAGGCTTTTCATTATAAATCCGAATTCTTCTCCCTTTGAAAGGAATTTCTAGGTGAGAATAATCCAGAGAAAGGTAGCCACCTCCCAGCTTTGCAGTGAACTCTCTTGATAAGCACATACTGAAATACGGTTCTAGATCAACCACAACTATCTCCTGAATGATTGTAATCTGAGGCATACTATGTAAAATAATCGGGACATCCTTGATTACACCTACTATTTTCATAGGAGTACCATCCAACTGCAAGACTCCAGGGCTACTTCATGTGTATTCCATACCCATAACTTCGCAAACTGCCTTTGGCATGACAGTTGTAGCGGCACCGAAATCAATCATGCAGTTATGCACGATCCAACCCTCCATTCGAAGTGATAGATAAAACGGGGGTGGTCTATTCTTACCAGTGATTGAGGTGGTTAACGCTTGAGCATAAATTGTCTGGGTAGGGCTCTTCTCACTATCCTTCACAGATTTCAAGGATTCTTGCAATAAATCTACCTGTCCAGGCAATTGTAATGCATCATAAAGACTAACCTTAGCTGGGATCTTCTTCAATTCTTCGACAATGTTGTATGCAGCCACAATAGATTCCTTCTTTTCAATGGGGGGATCATATCTTCTCTGATACTGCTGAGTGGCTTCTACTCTCAACCTTTTAGTCAATGATGGGTACTTCAGCTTTTCTCTTGCTTGTTCCTCTCGCTTTCGATCTTGCCTCGTGTAGCTGCAGCTTTTTCTTGTACTCTGTGTGGAACAGGATCTTTTGGTAAAATAGGCGCATCTAGCTTTGATACTGGCATAGGAGTTTTCACTTGTTTTCTCAAATCAGCTGGCACTTTTAATGGCTCTAGCTCAGCAGGATGTCTACTATAATAGGCTTCTTTCCAGTCCTCGTGAGAACTGAAACTTGTTCTTCAGATGGAACCATTAAGCTATGACCTATCTCAAAGATCATGTTGACTTGCCCTCCCGAAGAACTAGCGGCCAATGTCTACACATAATTCAAATGAACCATGCAAGTGTCTTCTCCATGTGGATCATTACATGTTGAACACCAATATGTTCTTTCTGCAAGGACTGCATCTTCATTTGCCAAAACAGTCAGGTTCTTCTCGGGTGCTTTGCTTGTTGAAGCAACTTGTTCTCTAGTGATCGACGGAGGTTGAAATCTCCTGGGCTGGAAATCTCGCTCAGCTTGCTTCCTTTCAATAAGTGTGATCTTATTGCCCATTGCTCTTATTGCAGAATTGGCAGATTTTACCTCTTGCAAGAGTGTTGTATAAGGATCAGGATTTACAGGCGCAGGAGGTGCTGGTAAGGGCAAAGGTGCTGGCGACGTCGGTAATGCTGGGAATGAAGTGGAAGCGAGGAATGGTAGAATGTTGGGTGCAGGCAACTGGGGATTTGCTGGAGTAGGGAGCTGAGGAACTGGGATGGGTGCAATCTGAGGTGCACTGGAGCTCCATGATGGAACAGGATACATGGAAGACATAGATTGCAAAAATGAACTAGGATATAAATGTTGTGGAATATCAGGTAAAATGGGCATTGCTACCTTTGGAGGAAGCCTACCGATTGCAATCAAGTCTGCCTCCACCTTTTGTGCTTGTTCGAATAGTTTTGGGAAGGTCATCACATTGGACTGCCTGATCGCCAAGCCAATGTCTATGTTGAACGCTCGAAGATAGTAGAATGTAGCTTGCTCATGGGTAGGGCGAAGACCTTCAGGCACTCATTGCCAACTTCTGGTAAATCGAACATTGAAATCTGCTATCGCCTCCTACGGGTGCCTCTGAATTGCGTTAAACTGATGCAACAATGAAAATGGATCAGCTTGTTCATGAAAATTCTTAACTAATAGTTCTCCTAGCTGATCCCATGATGCAATAGTGCTTGGTTGCAGAGATCGGTACCAGTACAACAATTTTCCTCTCAAGGATAGTACTAATAACTTCACCATCACATCTTCGTCTGTTATATCGTGAATGGCTACCAAAGAAGCTATATCATGAATATGTTCATATGCAGTCTTACCAGTACCATCATAGGTTGGCAAGGCTTTCAAAGCAGCCTGGGGAACTAGATTTTAAGCCTGCAAATTCAAGGCTCCTGAACTATTCCATGCTAAAAATTGCCTAGGTTGAGGATACTCGGGCCATTGGGACTAGTGGATGTGACTGAGAAGATGGAAAACTAGTAACAATACCAGGGATTTGTGTGGATATGGCAGATGATGCAAGTGATGGGGAAACCAACCTAGAGTGTTCACCTCTTTTTGTGCTGTCAAGTTCAAAAAACTCAACAAGATTTTCAACTTTTTTGGACTTCGATCTCGTGATCATGAAGTACAGATTTCACTGTATCCACGTTCAGAGATTTTTGGGTACTGCAGAGTCACCAAATGTTCTAACTATATGGCATGAAGGCGAACATTAAACCCTCAATACTATGGGATCTCTCTGAGACAGAAACAGTCTGTCCCACCGGGCGTGCCAAAAACTATTGGTCACGAATCTGCCACAGGAAAGGATTTTAAAATAAATGCGCCCTAGACCCGGCCAACATTGAAAGGCTGGGAGAAAGAAATGTCTCCCAGACCAATCTCCAGAGAGGGCTGGTTCCCTTACTAAATCTAAGCTTGATTAAGACTAGAGTTGCAGGAAAGAAATAGGAAATATGATAGAAAGAAATGGGAAATGTAGCCACAGGCCAAATTTATCAGATCGGGAAAGATTAGCAGCAGATAACCTCAAGCACACTAACAACATATAACAAAATATAGCAACGTAATCTACTTACAACCTTGCGCATATAACCTCCAAAATCACATTCCATAACTCACTTCCTCACTAGCAATATTTAAACTCAGATGCAGAATTCAAATTAAGCAACAGATAAGAAATACGAGCGTAAATGAGGAATGCATAAGATAGAAGGGAAAACACACAGAAAGTTGCTTGCAAAACCAGAGGCCAAATATCTTTCATTCATGCAAAGAACTTGAAAAGTTTTTCATGCAAAAGTCTCTCTCTCGATGCCTCTTTCTGAGATATACATTGATATTTATAGAGGTCTTGCCTCTTTGTAGGATTTAAAACATGAAACGGACTTCCTCGAGATCTACAAAATGTGCAACAAAAATAAGGAAATGATCCCCTTAAACCAGCCTCGGAGAAATCAAAAATTGAATGAAACAAGGAACCGGTCATCTTCATTAAATGGTCATTCTCGGAGCATGCTCGGACCGTTAGAAAATCATGAACATAAGCTTTGAATAATGGAGGCGTCTTCAATTCTGGTGGCTTCGAAAGCTACAGGCCTGAGCACGTTCTTCTATCTTGCACGCATTGGAAAGCAACAAAACATTAAATTCTGGAGAGCTTTTAATCCTTGGAAATCACAATACTTCATCGGGTCGTTTGAACTGCTTCCTGGCACGAAACTGTGACGGGTCACGAAAATGCGACATGTCGCGAAATCGTGACGTTTTTCTCCTCCGTACGCTTTTGCTATTTTGGGTCACGAAAACCAAACATGTCACGAAATCGTGACGTATTCGGCTCTTTGTTCTCCTTCGTCACCTTAGGTCACGAAAATGCGACGCGTCACGAAATCGTGACGTTCCATACTATTCTGCTCCTTCTTTGCTCTGTTCTCGTGAAACTATGACCTGTCGCGATTTCACGACGTTCTTTCCCCATGTTGTCCTTGCGCTGTTTCAAACCGCGAAAACGTGACAAGTCACGATTTCGCTACATCTTTCTCTCTTTTGGCTTCATCACTGCTTCTTGTCACGAAAATGCAACATGTCACGAAATCGTGACAGTTTTCTCTTCCGTGGCCTTCATCCTCTTGCAAGCAGCAAAAACGGAACATGTCACGAAATCGCGACATTTCATACCATTTTGCTCTTTCCACGCTTTCACATCGCGAAAACAAGACATGTCACGAAATCGTGACATTCTTCTCTATTTAGCCTTTTCTCCACAATATGTCACGAAATCGCGACGTTTCCTTGCTTTCTCGACTGTTGCTACTTCCTGTCGCGAAATCGCGACGTCTTCCTCTTGCTTGACCCCATCTTCAAAAATGTCGCGAAATCGCGACGCCTTTCATGCCTTATGCTTTTTCTTCAACTTGACCGCGATAATGCGACATGTCGCGATATCGCGACGTTTTTCACATTTTGCCCCTTGTTCACTTTTCTGTCGCGATATCGCGACGAGGTTCATTGACATTGCCCTTTGCTCAATTATGTCACGATTTCGTGACCTTTTCTATCACTCTGCTCCATGGCCATCGCAAGTCGCGAAAACGCGACATGTCGCGATATCACGACAATTTTGCTACTCTGCCTCCGTTGACCACTTTGACCGTGATTTTGGAACACGTCGCGATATCGCGACATTCTCCGACTTTGGCTTCTCTCTCCTCAAAACACCCGCGATAACGCGACATGTCGCGATATCGCGACGTGTTTTGAACCCGTGCTCTCCATGCTGTTTTTTGGTCGCGATATCGCGACAGTCTTCGGACTTAGCTGTTTTGGCACCAAAACTCGTAGAGAAAACACAGAGGAGTGAGAACTCAACAATTTATGCATGAATAATCAACAATCAAAACAATGTGGCAAAAATGCCAACAAAACCCTTATTTTTTCTTCGATGATCTGCGACGGCTTTACCTTATATATATAAATTATATTTAATTCAAATAGTATATGATTAAATTTTATTAATTCAAATTTTAGTTAGTTAAAATTTAACTTCATCCAATAATAAATTATTTTAAAAATCATAAATTAAAAGATATATAAAACTAAAACTTAAATATGTATGAATAATTATTTTATGTGTGGAATAATAATTTTATAAAATTAATGTTATTCATAAAATTAATAATGTATATTATAATTTAACTAATATATAAAGCACACTATAAACTAGCTTAGATATATAAAATATATATATATCTATAAACGCCGAGAGTTATCAATCTAGAGGCACCTATCTATGACAAAAGCAAATAATATTAGAAAGTTTGGGCACCATTTTAGTTTAAATATTTTTTAAATATTTTAAATCCACCGTAACCCTTAATGTCGACGGATAATTTTCTTAATGTCGGCTTTTTTAATAAAATATTAATATTGTTTATGGCATGGCTGACCTTCCTAGCTGCCATTGTAGGATGCCTATGGACGTAATAAATAGACTTTCAACTTTTAAATTATATTTTATTTTATTTTTATATTCTAAAATATATTATTTAAAAATAAAAATATTAAAATTTAAAAATATAATAATTAATAATTATTTTTACATTTAATTATTTTTTTAATACATAAAGTATATTATTATATATTAATGTATATTTTGTACCTTAAATTTAAAAAAAAAAAAAAAACTAAACCTTTATATTATTTAAACCTAAATTTTAACATTTAATTAAAAAATATTATATATAAAAATAAAATAAAAATATCTAACCAAAACCATTAAATGTTAATAATTATTATTTATAATAGATTTCATTATTAAAACAATGTCTATATATTATAAAATGTCAAAGTAATTGGAACATATTTAAAAAACAAAACACTCATGACACCGCCTTTATCAATATTCTATGCACTTAGAAATAAATTTTCAATTATGACTTTATGGTTATAAGTTATAACTCTAAAGAAAAGTGGTAGCAAGTAAAAAATACTTGAGGTAACATTTTTGTTCTATATGCATGGTATGATTCCAAAATTTAAATTGAAACTTAGGTGAATATAAGATTCCAAATTGAAACTTTAATCTAAAGTTAATAGAATTTACCTCTTAATTAAGATAACCTGCTAACCTTTAACGACCACTAGCTGTTATTTTTTATTTAGAAATAATTTTTTAAATATGACTTATAATGTTTAGTAAAAACTAGGAAAAAAACTCGTAGTAAGTTTGTATGACCAGACTTTTTATAAAATAATATATTTTTTTTAATTTTAAATAATATATTTGTTATTATAAAACGTTTGTTTCCATTAAAGATGTCATGTGTTAAGTACTTTATAAAGAATTAAAATTACAAAGAAAGAGAATGATATTGTATTGAAGATTAAGTGGATTGGTAAGTGTTTGTTTAGTCAGACATTTATTAAGAAAATATTTAGATTCAAACCTTGAGATAGCCTATTTGCAAAGGTAGTAGTTTGATCAGAATCCTCTGAGTGCGTGCCAGCCGACGATGACGGTACGAATCTCGAGTGGTCGGTGGTCCCCTTCACGCGGGTCAACAATAACGAAGCAGAATAAGTTTGGTGAAAGCAACTCTTTGGTTTGAACTCTGCCAACCAACTCTTTTATATAACCGAAAAAAAAAGATATTTATAGTTGAATTTAAGTTTTTTTTTAAGCGAAATACCTTATGTGGTCGTCTTGATCTAAGAGACCACGACCATGAGGTTCTACACCGTCAAAGTTACCCGGGAGTCGCGCCCAGCCCAACCCTGCCCGCACCAACATTATCAATTGGATTTTGGGTACCCAATTCAACTTTTTGCTAGGGTGGAGATTCGAATCTTGAGACCTCCCTTGAAGAAATGGCCTCTCCTCTCCAACTCACCTAAAACACCTAGATATGGGTTAAATTTAAATTAATTTAGTAATTCAAATGTTATATATTTTATATTACATTTAAATGATAATTGTATAACTTAGTTTGTAATAAGTTTAAAATAAATAATTTTATGAAAGAACTATTATATATATAGATTTCAACATTAACAATTTTATAGATAATTATTTATTTTTTATGATAATTTTAAGCTTATAAAAATAAATAAGGATCGATTCAAATTTTTAATATAATTATACAATTCGATTTATAATATAATTAAATGGATAAATTATAATTTAATTGGTAAAAAAATCTACTTTTAAAAAGAAATTTAGATTTAAATTTTGTTAAACAATATATATATATATATATATATATATATATATATATATATATATATATATATAATAAAATAGTTGTTATATCACTATTAAGTGGTGATGATACAATAAAAATAAAACAATTATCAAAATAGGGTTTCGAAGAGCTAGAGCAAAAGATCATATTAATTCATTATCTAAAACATTACAATATTATGGAGCTAACACTATCTACCAGCTAAAAAAACAAAATGAGGTGGATAAGGAGTAAAGCATCCATAACTGAATATATATAAGAATAGAAGCTAATAGCAACAAAAATATTATAGTTATATCTTGTTGTAATACACCATATATCAACACTCATATGTGGGAGAGCCTGTTATATGGAGAAATTATGGGTGTGTCTTTCATGATATCTTCTAAAGTCTTCAAAGAAGAAATAGAAGTAATAAAAACCTGAACTTGTTCATCATTGTTAATTGTCTTTTTTTAGTTTTTTATTGGACCTTTTGAAGATCTTGAACCATATGAGAAAGCTGGTGAAGTTTGTCAATAACATCTCAAGGTGTGTTGGAAGTCCCATAGACTTGAGAATGAATGTGTCTCACATGTAACAAAAGATCAAAGGTCAAGTCTGCTCAAACTATATAATATGGAGGAGCAGATTCATTAAACATATTTTTGCATTTGCACTTCCAAATGTGCTTGAGAAGGATGAGTCTACAAACATCCTAGAGTTTGGGGCACTGATCCAACTGAGAAAAACCAAGTAGAAAAAACTTCCAAGATCTAGTAAAAGAGGGGAAAAGAAAAGTGTAGAAGACAAGCCAAAACTGTTTAGTCATGTCACAAACCCAAAACAAGTGAATAAGAGTTTGTAAATCATTACAAAAATTGCATTGAGGGAAAATGTGTAAAATCGAGGCCAGGCATTCATAAGTTGGAAGTTTTTGATGTAAAATCCACCATCCAAGAAGTTGAGTTTTGAATTCAATAGGAACTTTTCGAATGTGAGTAGCAAGAGACTGTCATTAGGCATTGGTAAAATTCACTTGTCACTTGACATTGAGCTTAGAGTATAAAGGAGGACACAAAATATTTTTGTATATCCAACTACAAGTAATGGAACAACGGTTGTGGCTACCATCCCTTGTGAGGTCCTTATAAAGTTGGGAACAACTACCCATATTATCTAATTTTAATCATTTCAATTTTTAAATATTTAACATTAGAATAAACTCAAATTGGTCCACACCTCCCCTAGTTGAAATTATCGCAACCCAAAGGATGGCCAAATATAAATTGCTTTATGTTGTTGGTTGCACATAAAAGTATTATGTCTCATGATAACTTGAGGAGACATGGATTTATTGGACCCAAACAATGTGAAATGTGTCACCAAGAGGAGGAAACAATGGGCCACCTCATTTTTGTGTGCTCCTATGCCCAAACAGTATGAAGTTGGTCGTACAACATTTTCTGCCAGTCAAAAATATTCATTCCCACTGAGAACAACTTTTGGGACTATTGGAAGACCAATATATTCAAATCAACGACTTCGAAAAGAACTTAAGATTTGAGCTTGGGATTTGAATTTGGGTTTCTTCTCCTCACAACTTTAGTTGGAACATAACAACAGGATTTTCAAAGAAGAATTTAAACTAAAGGAAAAAAATTGGGGAACTTTAATTAACAAAATTTTAGAGACAATAGAGGCTAAAACTTAGGAAGACTCTCAGATGGTAGAGGATGAAGCAGATATATGGACACCAAAAGCAACTGCAATAAGGAACTAAGAAAAGGAGGATAATAATAGAAAAGAGGGATTTGTAGATTTGGGATGAAGGCCAAGGATTTAGAAAGAGAGGGTGAATAAAACACCTTATGAGATCATCTAGCAGGAACTAGAACATCCAGAAGTTAGATAGTCAAAAAAACATAGCTAAGCCTCATTTTGAGCCTTGCCAAGAATGACAAGTTATCAAAAGTAAATTTATAACTTGAATTTTTTTAATAAAATTTTACCTCTCTCTCAAAAAAAACATTAGAATAAACTTGTTACCTCTGGGCAGTGCTAACGCGACACACCCCTTGATACTATAAAACTTAAGAGATTGGAACCGTGACACACCCCTTGATACTATAAAACTTGAGAGAATGGTATTCGCGCTCCCACGGGAGCATTTTGACCACTGGACTAGGCCCTCGTATATAACTTAAATTTAAAATTTTAAAAGAATTATGATGGAACTTTTCTTAGATGTATGCTATACCTACCTTGAAGTGTTTTGAGGCTTTAGATTGTTTTTTATTGTAGAATTTTTTTTTCCATACATAAAAAAGTTGGCTACAACCACACTATTTTCACTAAGTCAAAAGTAGGATTCAAACCATAAAATATAAGGATGAAAACTTATCATCATGTTTATAAAAACCTTTAATAATAAATTTTATTATTAAATAATAAAATAAAAATAAATATCATTTAAAATGATTTATTTATTCGTAATATTATAAATCATCGTATACAAATTTTTTAATATTTTAAAATTATTTCTATTTAAAATTCCAATCTCTTCATTTAAGTTTATATAGAATATATGCAGATCTCTAAAGTTGTATAGGAAATGTGCATATCTCTCTTGAGGAACGCACGTACCCAAACTTAAATAAAATTGCTTAGATTTATTTAATGAACGACATTGGAAGCGACCCCTTTTAAGATTCTAATGAAGAGACGTGTGCACTCTTTTTTATAAGGTTTTACCTTTTTAATCTGTGCATCACGTTGCAAATCAAGATCTAGAACGTGAAAAACAACCAATTTTATTCATTTTTAAAAGATAATGCATATCTCATATTTTTAAAATGTAGTCTTTAGTATGAAATATGGTAAGTTGGTATTTAGTCGTAAAATTATTTATAAATGTGCCTATTATGATACGTTAAGAAAGAAATGTTGATATATATATATATATATATATATATATATATATATATATATATTTTGATATTAAAGGATATGGAAAATAAAGTTCATTTAATAAGTTTGGAGGTCACAACATTTTTATTTAAAGAGATAGGTAAGAAAGTAAAATTAAAAAAACTAAAAGAAGCTTGTTGAAATACAAGGGCAATGAAAACTCAAATATAAAGGACATTAAAAATATAAAGGTATCATAATTATTACGAAAATTTAAATTGTAAAAAATTTTGGAATCATTTAGTGTTATAGGGTTGTCTAAAGGTGTTAAAATCTTTAAAGGCTTAGAAAATCTATAAGGGTTTTGAAATCTCCAAAGGCACTAGAATCTCCAAAGGCTCCAGAATCTCCAAGTGCTATAAAATCTCTAGAGACGTCGAAAACACCAATAACACCAATACTCTGAAATTACCATATGGTTTCTAGCATTAGTGCCACTCATATTGTTTGTTTTTCTTTTTACTTATTACTTTGAGATGCAAATAGGCTATGTTTATGGTCTCATTTGTAAGGCAATCAACCACAGTATCGTGCATCCTTCCAATGTGGAAGTATTGTATATATTCAAACTTGTATTTTAGTTATCTTAGTCTTCTCTGAAATTTTTGAAGTTGGACTATTGAGAATTCATTCCCCTTAGATAGGGTAGTGATTAGAAGTTGAACTATTTTTAATGCCTTGTTCTTGATCTAATTTTTGTCTCGTTTTACAACCTATTAATTATACAACATTATTGGTTGTTTTCTCCAAATTGATTTTGAACTTAAATATTTCACGATATTGTACCACAAGTATTACTCCACCAATCATTGCACGTCTTGGGTTTCATTTAGAGGCTCCATCAAAGAAAAGTGTAGGGAACTTAATCTCTAGAGGTCAAATTGTTCTAACCTATAGCCTAGAATTTAGAAGATTTTAGAGTTCCATTTGGTATAATATTTGTATCTCTTTTTATTTAATCTTTTGATGTCTTCTTGTTTATGATATAAAGCTTTTGTGTATAAGACCATCTCCCTTAACACTTTGTTTGTTAACACTCGAAAATGGTTCTTTTATCATAAAAAATTATTCAGTTTCTTTCCTTTTAGACATGTTAAACGATGAATATTGATAATGAATACCAAAACTACCTTATAAGGTGGTTATTTTGTAGTCCCCATTTGTACATTTGGCCCCAACTGGTTAGGCAATTTTCTAAATTGAAGGTTCCTGATATTATTGATATTAGTAGCTAGGTTATTTTAATTCATATTTTAAGTTCTTTTGTACACTAAAAGAATATATGTGATGTTTCATTGTTCTTGAGACACTTGCAACAAATATAAGTTCCCATGATATTCCTCTTGATGAGGTTGTTTGTAAGAATCTTGTTTTGGAGCACCAATGAGAGAAAGGCTTGAAGTTTGGGAGGAACCTTGTAATTCCATACCTTGGCTATGGTTGAGTTATTCTAACCCTATTGTTATCATAACATCCCTTGGTTGCATGTGTAAGCACTTGGCCCACTAATATAGTCCCACACAATTTGATCTAGAATTTGGGAAGAGAGTTTAATCTCTTCGATTTGGATGTGCAGTTATCTCCATGAGTCTTAGTCAAGATGTAGTAAGGGAGGATCACACCCATTCAATTAAACTTGAAAGAGAGTTAGCACTTGATTATTGCAGGTCCACTTTTAATTCTAATGAACAATTCTTAATGATTGGAGGTCCTCCCAAGACCGGATTGTCCCATATATTAATTTGTTTACCATCCCTTAAAATCCAAGAGGTATGATTTAATATAATATTTTTAGCTTCCACAATATGTTTCATGTTATGCTTTCCATACTCTTTAGGAGCTAGATCCTATTAGAGTTGTTCAGATATTTACATTTTAGGATTTGCTTCCATGGAGAGTCTAGCAGAGTGAGCAAATTCTAGAGTAGCTTATCACTTAGTGTCTTGCTAACAATTGTTGTTTTCCTAATTCCTAGGCGTCCCCGCTTCTTTGGCTTGATAATAGTCTCCCAATTGACCAAATATAACTTTGTCCTATATGATTACCTCCCCCTTTGCCAAAGGAAATTTTTTAACATTGCATCTGAGTTTTGCAAGATATATAAAGGTGCATGCTACACCAACAATTGATATATAGTAAGACTTTCTAGTATTGTTTTGATTAAAATAATTTTTCCAACCAAGCTCAACCAGCCATTGTTATATTGTTGTATTTTCCTTGACATCTTTTCTATAATTATGTTCCAAATTTCCTTTTTTTATGGAAGCCCATATGAACACATAGGTATTTGAAGGTATCATTACCTTTGTGAAATCCCAAAACCTGAGAGAAGCCTCTTTCTTCTGTTGTTGAAGTATTTATAGTGTAAAATCCACTCTTTTGAGTGTTTATCTTTGTCTCTCTGGCTGAAGAGAAATAATCTTAACTTCTTTGATCGTTTTGATGTTTAGTTTTATGGATTTCCTTAGTAAAATGGTGTCATCTGCAAATTCAATATGAGTGATTGTTCTATATCCTATAGCTGCTCTAATTTCTAGGATTTCTTTCCTTCTCAATTTCGTTAGGGTCCTCCCTAAAGTTTCAACAAGAAGTATACAAAGGTAAGGTGAGAGAGGATACACTTTCCTTAATCCTTTAGTGGCTTTAAATAAGTTAGTAGGTTCCCCATTGATTAGAGGGACTATCCAAGGTCCCTTGTGCAAGCTCTTATCTAGTCTATCATTTGAACTAGAAACCCCAATTTGGCTAACACTTGTTTTAGAAAGCTATTATCTACTCTATCAAAGGCATTGGTCATATCAAGTTTAAGAGCCATTCTTTTCTTTTTGGACTTGGCATTTGAGTTTAAGGTTTTATGAATCGTTATAATGTTATATATTTATTTCTCTAAAATAAAACCCCCTTGTTCTGGCTCTACCAAATCATTAACTTTTCCTTTTATATATGTTTGTTATTATTTTAGTCATTATCTTATAAGAGTAATTGCAAGAGAGATATGTATGAACCTGTCAAAGGTAACTGTATTTTTATTTTGGAATTAAAGCTAAGAAAATGGAGTTGATCACCCCAGATAGCTTACTTCTTATCCTTGTCATTTCTATCATTGCCAACAGGTCATCTCTAATGATTTCATAAAACTATTAATAAAATTGTTAGTGAAGCCATATGGTCCTAGAGCTTTGTCCTTGGGCAGTGAACGCATAATATCTTCCAACTCTTCTTTGGTTACCACCAAAGAGATCTCTTCTATGTCTCCTTTTATCAAAGGAGATATGTATTTCACGAGAGTGACCTAAGCTTGTTGATTTTCTACTATCTTTGTGAGAAGGGTCAAGTAATGATCTCTTGCTAGCTCCTTCATGACTGCTTGATCAAAATAAATTTCTCCAACTTTTCTGATTATGTTTTGTTGGTAGCGTTGCATTATTTTCAGATTAAAGTTCTTTTTACTTTTGTCTCCTTTCTTGAGCTAGATTATTTCAATGCACCTCTTCTTTGAAAGTTTAATCCATTTCTCGATTCAATTGGAGTCTTCTCTCTTCTTGTTGGAGCTTATAAGAAAGGAATAATAAATTTTAAAAAATAAATGAAAAATTTGTGTCTAAGTTTGGAATAGAATTATTGTCTCTTTTGCCAAATGTTTATAAACATGGCGCTCATCATGGAAAGTTTCAAGTGTAGAAAAATAGGTTCTAACTTCTTGATTACACGATTTGAATATATATGGGAGGATCATTTGGACACAATGAAGTCAACACAAAGGATTTGCTTGGATATATGGTAAAATAGAAATGTCCATAAATTTGGTTTATCAAAATTAATTTTGATGGTGCTTTCAAAGAAAATTCAAGCAAAAGTTGGTAGAAGTAGTGTTTTTGAAATAATGAAGGTAAATTTCTCCCATATGGAACTTCAACCAACAACTATATAGAGGCTAAGGAACTTCTTATATGGATTAAAATTATGATTAAAAAATAATGAAAATATATTTCAATTGAAGGGGATTCAAAAATTATCATTAATGTTGTCAATAAAAAATGGATGTAGGGATTGAATAAAAAATAACATTTAATTTTGTTCATCAACTATGGAAATATATATATATATATATATATATATATATATATATATATATATATAATTTATATTATACATTTGTAAGTTAAAAAAATTAAATATTAACAAATTAAAATAAAAATTATTATTTTAAATTAATAAAAATTAATTTGATTAATATCAAATAGTTAATCAATGAATCAAATAGTATTAAAAAGTTATAAAAAAAAATAAATTAACTTTTAAAAATAATATATTTATAAATATCAAATATTATTATATAATTTGTTGAAATACTATAATAATATCCCTTATGGGACGGACAACAACGTAGAATACTCTGACGGCCATAAACTAGTTTACCTTGGATTCATAGCAGCTACACATTCTACCATATAAATTTAATATATATAATAATAATTTATATTACACATTTATAAGCTAGAAAAATTAAATATTAACAAACAAAAATAAAAAATATTATTGTTAATTAATAAAATTTAATTTGATTAATATCAAATAGCTAATCAATAAGTCAAATAGGATAAAAAAGTTATTAAAAATTAACTTTTTAAAAATAATATACTTATAAGTATCAAATATTATTTGTTGA
The DNA here is from genome assembly GCA_028583015.1 of Wollemia nobilis. Taxonomy (NCBI): domain Eukaryota; kingdom Viridiplantae; phylum Streptophyta; class Pinopsida; order Araucariales; family Araucariaceae; genus Wollemia; species Wollemia nobilis. Next base: position 7,203,870 of record JAQPPZ010015413.1, on the reverse strand, counting down.
AATACTATAATAACATGATTATATATTAATTACATCGTACTAATTTCATATAAATAATTAAAATAAAATTTAATAATAGTAATAATACATCTATGTGGTCGAGGTTTTGAGATTTCTTTCAGGAAACTTAGGTTCAAACCAACTTGGAAAGTGGTGTGTAAGCGTGTACAAAAATATATATATATATATATATATATATATATATATATATATATATATATATATATATATTATTTGGTTAGTGTGAAAAACTCCTCAACTCTCCTCCCAACCATGACCCTGTAAAGTTGAGAACTATGTTTATTAATAGGGAATTTAACACACAACCACCACACCCAACCCCTTACCTTATGTTAAGGAAAATCGTTCCCCGTATTCCCTAAGATCAGGACTTTCCATTCCACGGGGTTTATCTTATATATATCAAACTTTTAATTTAAAATTGAAAATATATATATTTTATTTGGTTATTGTGAGAAACCTTTATGGCCTATGCAAGGGTTGAGCAATCTCCTCCCAACCATGACCCCTCGTAGAGTCGAGAGCTATACTTATCAATAGAGAATTTAACACAAAGCCATCACACACCCACCCCCTCACACACTCGTCCACACCGCGGTTTGAACCTTGGACCTCCCGAAGGATATGATTTGTTTTTATTTATTTGTATAATCAATTAAAAATTAATATATACCCAACTTTTTATTATCATGAAAAACCCCATGCGAGTCCGCCTTAGTATGAGAAATGATGAGCAGAGAGTTTTACACTGTCAAAATCACTTTAGAGTTGTGTTCAGCCCATCACACCATCATTATCAACTTGATTTTGAGTACCCGATGTGCATTTGGTAGGGTGGAAATTCGAACCAAATACTTTCTGGAAGGATTGCCCTACCCTCTCCACCTCACCTGCAGTATGTAAATTATTATCATTATTAATTGTCATCTTTTTACTTATTTATTTTTGAATAAAACTTAAAAAAATAATAATAAAATTTGGGTTCTTGTACGCTCTCTTGGGAGCCTTTTCTCTTCTCTTTGGTCTGTGTTCTTTGTGTTTTTTTTTTTCTCCCTTAGACTAGTCAGGACTTCTCTTCTCTTTGGTCTGTGTTCTTTGTTCTTTGTGTTTTTTTTTTTCTCCCTTAGACTAGTCAGGACTCGGTTTTGTTTTCTTGCTTGGTTAAGTTTATTTTCTTTCTAAAAGATTTTAGATTTTTTTTTTTTTATTAAATGTTTTTAATTTTTTTAATTATATAAAAATATTTTTTTAATGAAGGTATCATGAAAGCGCATTTATAAATTATAAATTGCCCACCTACCAACTTATCATACTACATTTTAACAATATTTTGGATGCAATATACTTTAAATTTGTGGAAAGAATAAAGTTTTTTTCTTTTAAAGTTCTAGATCTTCTTTTTTGCATCGTGATCCACCGATTAAAAAGGTAAAAACTTAATAAAAAGAGTGCAGAAATCTTAATTTTATATTTTTATATATAATAAGGCGTGTTTTTCAATGTAATAAACTTTGTTTCATAAATATTATTAATTTAATGAGTTTAATGATTAAAAGTTCTGAAATTTATTATATTTAAATAAAATTTAATGTTTTTATGTAATATATCTTTTTTATTTAATGTTTATATAATTTTTTTAATGAAATAAGTTATATTATATTAAAAATACAATTTAATCATACAAAAAGTGGATGGATACACACATCCCAGTAGGGTCACAAAAATCACACTAACCACAAACGGTTAGGAGAAACCAAATAGCAAATACAAAGACTTTAGCTGGCTAACACAAAAATTAGGGAATTAAAATCATCCTCTTAGCCAAAAATCAAAGAAAAACATTCATTCGCAAAACATAAATCATTTCCAAACATCGGGAGGACAAAATTGTCCATATTGTCATCATGGCGCTAGGGAGAGACGACAATAAGAGCATCCCAACCATTATCAACAGTGTCAGTACCACCCATATCAGCAACGTCATTAACCTCTTATGCATTTATATCCTGGGAACGGGGGGTTTGGGCATCACCGTGCCAGCCCAGAGCATTAAATGGTGTCGCCACAACCACATCTCCCCAACCCACAACCTGGTGTGAAGGTTTTGGACGAACATCCCATCCACTCACTAGCCACAAATTACCAACACCATCAGAGTAATGACGTTTGGTCACCTGTGGAGGTTGAGATCAGTGTCTCCCCGCTTGCGGCAATGCCCTACGTCCTCAACGAGATCGAGAATGAAAGCCAGCACGACGTTGTGCTATCGAATCCAGGGGGAACCGACTGATAGTACACGGTGCATTGGCCCAATGGTCCATGAGAGTCCTCAGGTACTGAATGTCAATATGAAGTTTTTCCACTTGAACTTGTATCTGAAGCCAAGATTTAAAAAATACAACATATTTATCAGCTAAAGAAAAGGAATCAGAAGTTGTGTCTCCGAAAAAAACTATATTGTTTCTGGTCTTCCATAAGTGAAAAAGAATAGACTCTAAAAATATTCTAGACAGGCACAAGAGGAATAGAAAAATCAGGAGCATCACCTAACAAGGAATGGTGCCAAGAAAAATAAGTGGCCATATAAGGTCGAAAGAAAGATTCCAGCCACTTCCAAGCCATTTGAGCTTTACGACAGGACTAGAAAACATGAGTGCAATCTTCAGGTTCATTGCAAAAATAACATTTGGGATTAGCCACGTCCAAGTATTTCAGTCGTTGCCCCACAGGCAAACCTTGAAATAGCAGACTCCAAGTAAGAAAAGCTAGCTTTGGCTCAAGATAAGAGGCCCAGACCATGTTAAAACATAATTTCCATTGTGAAGGCCTAGAGTTTAAGTCTCAGTGCTCGTTCAACTTACCCACCATGGGCAAGTGTGGAGAAAGCCAGGAATACCCTAAACGAGCCTTGTATTGAATTAACAGGATGTTCTTCGGCTAGGTCCAGTTCGACCACCAAGGTTTTTGGAAATGCTTGGTAATTTTTGACCAAAAAGATAAGGGAATGTTATCTAACATAGTATCGTACGTGGTCTTATCTTCTGGTTTTAAATTATGAAGTCGTCTGAAAACCTCCCAAGGAATCCAATCTTTGGTATGAGAAGAGAAGAAATAAAAAATGGTAGCAATTCCCTTCTTGAAAAACCGCTGAGCATGAATCCATTGAAACGAGGCCAAAGGGGAGTTGTGGTAAGTAATGACAAATGACCACCACACATTAAGAAAGGCTATGGAAGCCCCTTTTTTTTGCCCATCACCAGACCAACAGATCCAAGGTTTAAGGGCCTCCTAAGCTCGCCAAATGCTCCGCATCACAAAGAAGCCTTGAATTTTAATAAACATAGGCGTTGTAACAATAGAGGGGAGAGACATACCCCACCAAAATTTCTTACCCAAAGGAAGACCTATAGAAATACAGTGTCGAATTAGGACCTTCTAGGCTTCTGGGCCATCCATAGCTCTAACAACCCACTTTGCACACAAAGTAAATCCTTGGCGTTGATAGTCAAACAGACCCATCCCGCCAGAGGACTTGGGAAGATAACAAATTTCCCAGGCTACTCTATGAAATCCCTTCTTCTGGGAAGAGCTAGCCCAAAGAAAATCTCGCAACAACTTCTCTAGCTTTTGGTAACAGGCCCGAGATGGAGTCCAACAGGAAGAAAAATACACATGAGTGGTAGCCAAAATCTTGGAGCAAACTTGGAATTTTCCTACCAAGGAGAGTTTCTTGGTAATCCAATAAGAAAGCTTTTTCTCAACTCTATGGAGCACATGATTCCAGAGTTGAGTAGAGGTACTCTGAAAAGCAAAAGGAATGCCCAAAAACTTAAAAATTTCACCAGATTGAATCCAATGCCAGGGATATTGAGAAAGTCAATTTGGGCAAGGATTAGCAGACTGTCGAAAGCAAACAGTCTTATGCCACTAAATGCTAGAGCTTGAAGCTGCATAAAATATATCAAGGCAATGTAAAGCATTTGACACAAATTGCTGATCTTCCCTAATGGTCAGGAGAGAATCATCAACAAAGTGACCATTAACCAACTGAGTTGGTGAATTAGGAAGAGCAATTCCCCGAATATTTCTCTGAGACACTTAGGCAGCCAAGCAGTATCCAAAGGCTTCTGCAGCCAGGATAAACAAAGAAGAAGCAAGCGGGCAACCTTGCCTAATCGAACGGAACAGGCCCAAGACATCAGATTGAGTGTTATTTAGAGTGAGCACAACTAAAGCATCCTGGAAGAGCATACTAACAGACTTAACAAAGTTCGGACCAAAGCCAAGTGCTTGTAACATGGTAAGAATAAAATTCCACTCAATTTTATCATAAGCTTTTTCAAAATCAATTTTGATGAATATAGCATCCTGCTGAGACTATCTAGCCCATTCCATACCTTCCCATACTACCAGGACATTATCCAGGATATATCGCCCTTGAACAAACCCAGTTTATTCAGGCCTGATAATTACAGGCATAATGAAGCGTAACTTTAAAGCCAAATCTTTGGCAATGATCTTATAGTTGACATTCAAAAGAGTGGTCGGCCTCCAAGTGTTAATAATTTCAGGGTCCCTAGCCTTGGGTATGAATCGAATATTGTCTATTTATTAGAGAACCCAAGGAATCTGTGATCATTGCTTCTTGATAGACCTTAAGCAAGTCTGGGCCAATGAAATCCCAAAATTCTTTGAAGAATTCACAGGGGAATCCATCCAACCTAGGGGCCTTATCATTCTTCATTTGAAAGAGAGTTTGAGTAAGGTTGTCAAGAGATGGAGGGGCTTCACAGTTGGCTTTTTTCTCGAAAGAGAGCTTTTCTGGCACCACTACACAACATTCAGCCAAGGCCTACTTCCAGGTGAGGGTGAGTGGTTGAGAAGAACAAACTTTTTGATAATGGCAGACAAAGGCAGAGATTATATCAAGAAGTTTTGTGAGTCTACCCCTATCAATTTGAAGAGCTTGAAATTGCACAATCGATGAAGAGGGGCGTAACCGTTTGAAAAAATCTTTAGACACCTTGTCCCTAATATTGAGCCAATGCATTCTGGCATGAAGTTGGGCTCCTCTGGCCTCAAAAAGCTTTGCTTTCTTCAACTCATGATGAATGACAACAACATGAGCTTACAAATATTGGTTGAATGGGGAAGACTCAAGTCTCACAAAGGCCTCTGATAATTCTTTTTTGAGGGCAGAATTTGCAACCCTCCAGTGCTTTGCAACTTGAACCCCAAGAGATCAAAGCATAGAAGTTGTATGCCAAATGGCCTTATTCCACCAAATAATCCAGCCAATCGATCCAGAGGGTCTTGGGAGAATATTCCAGCATCGGGTAATATGAGCCCTCATAGCATCATTTTGAAGATAGGAAACATTTAGGTAAAATTGTGATTGAAAGCTTTGAGGAGGAGAGGCCCGGGTGGCAATATAAAAAATAATCGAAAAGTGATTAGAAAGGGTAGTCTCTGGACTGGCATGAACAAAAGGGCAGGATGGAGAAATCCTGTTAAAGAAATTAAGTAATATTGTTTTCTCTTAATTACAAGATTTAAACAAACATTGAAGAATTATTTTTGACAACGGGGTTAACATAAAGATATGCTTTGATCTATGGTAAAATAACAATGTTCATAAGTTAAATTTATCAAAATTTATTTTGATAGTATTTTCAAAAGAATTTTTTTTGAATGAAATAAGTTATATTATATTAAAAATACAACTTAATCATACAAAAAGTGGGTGGATACGCACACCCCAGTAGGGTCCCAAAAATCACTCTAACCGCATACGATTAGGAGAAACCAAATAGCAAATACAAAGACTTTAGCTAACTAACACAAAAAAGAGGGAATTAAAATCATCATCTTAGCCAAAAATCAAAGAAAAGCATGCATCCGCAAAACATAAATTATTTCCAGACATCGGGAGGGGAACAAAGTTGTCCACATTTTCATCATGGCACTAGGGAGAGGCAGCAACAGGAGCATCCCAACCATTATCATCAGTGTTAGTACCACCCATATCAACAATGTCATTAACCTCTTGTGCATTTATATCCTATGGGCAAGGGGTTTGGCCATCACCATGTCAGCCCAGAGCATTAACTAGCATCACCACGATCGCATCTCCCTAGCCTATAACTTAGTGTGAAGGTTCTAGACGGACATCCCATCCACTCACCAACCATGAATTACCAACACCATCAGAGTAATGGTGTTTGGTCATCGACGGAGGTTGAGATCAGTGTCTCCTTGCCTTCGACAATGCCCTGCACCCCTAATGAGATCGAGAATGAGAGCTAGCACGATCCTATGACATCGAATCTGGGGGACCCGTATAATAGTGCACAGCGCATTGACCCAATGGTCCAAGAGAGTCCTCAGGTACTGAATATCAATATGAATTTTTTCCACTTGAACCTGTATCTAAAGCCAAGAGTTAAAAAATACAACATACTTATTAGCTAAAGAAAAGGAATCAGAATCCATGTCTTTGGAAAAATCTATATTTTTTATGGTCTTCCATAAGTGAAAAAGAATATTGACTCTAAAAATATTCTAGATAAGCACAAGAGGAATAGAAAAATCAGGAGCATTGCCTAGCAGGGAATGGTGCCAAGAAAAATAAGTGGCCATATAAGGTCGAAAGAAATATTCCAGCCACTTCCAAGCCATTTGAGCTTTATGGCACGACCAGAAAACATGAGTGCAATCTTCAAGTTCATTGCAAAAATAGCATTTGGGATTAGCCACGCCCAAGTATTTCAGTCGTTGCCCCACAGGCAAACCTTGAAAAAGCAAACTCCAAGCAAGAAAAGCCAGCTTTGGCTCAAGATAAGAGGCCCAGACCATGTTAAAACACAATTTCCACTGTGAAGGCCTGGAGATTAAGTCCCAACGCTCGTTCAACTTACCCACCATGGGCAAGTGTGGAGAAAACCAGGAATATCCCAAACGGGCCTTGTACTAAATTAACGGGATGTTCTTTGGCCAGGTCTAGTCCGACCACCAAGGTTTTTGGAAATGCCTGGTAATTTTCGACCAAAAAGAGAAGGGAATGCTATCTAACATAGTATCATATGTGGTCTTATCTTCTAGTTTTAAATTATGAAGTTGTCTGAAAACCTCCCAAGGAATCCAATCTTTGGTATGAGAAGAGAAGAAATAAAAAATGGTAGCAATTCCCTTCTTGAAAAACCACTGAGCATGAATCCATTGAAACAAGGTCAAAGGGGAGCCTTGGTAAGTAATGACAGACGACCACCACACATTAAGAGAGGCTATGGAAGCCCCTTTTTTTTGCCCATCACCAGACCAACAGAGCTAGGGTTTAAGAGCCTCCCAAGCTCGCCAAATGCTCTGCATCACAAAGGAGCCTTGAATTTTAATAAACACAGGGGTTGTAACAATAGAGGGGAGAGACATCCCCCACCAAAATTTCTTACCAAAATGAAGGCCTGTAGAAATACAATGTCGAATTAGGACCTTCCAGGCTTCTGGGTTGTCAATAGCTCTAGCAACCCACTTTGTACATAGAGTAAATCCCTGGCGTTGATAGTCAAATAGACCCATCCTGCCAGAGGACTTGGGAAGATAAATTTCTCAGGCTACTCTGTGAAATCCCTTCTTTTGTGAAAGCTTTCTTATTGGATTATCTCCCTTGTAGGAAATTTCAAAAGAAATTTAAAAACATGGTGAAGACAATATCTTTCAAAATAATAAAGGTGAAGTTTTCTTCCTTTAAAATCATATAGAACTTCAACAAACATCTAGACATAGGATGAGGCACTTATTATAGGGATCAAAATTACTATTGAAAAATAATATTATTTATTTATTTCAATTAAGGAGGGCTCGTGAATTATTATTAATGTTATCCAAAAAAAATACATGTAAATATTGGATAAAAAAATATTATTTGAATGTCCATTAAATTTTTTTTTGAAAGTGGACTCAATTGTTTTTTGGATGAAAAAGCCATTATATTAATAAAATAATGTCTAATCATACAAAGAAAAGGGGCAGGTGGGATTAGCACACCCCGTAAACCAACACACTAACCATCGTGGTTAGAAGTACACAAGAGTGTCAAAAATAGTCCACAAAAAGCTAGATAACAACCGCCAGAACAGTGTCAAATATGTATTCAGAAAGAAAGGAGCCAAGAAATTACTGTCAGGTGGAAGACCTGAAGTTTTCCTCCATAAGATTATAAGTCCATCCAATGGTTGAAGAATCTAGAGCTGGAGGCCCATCTCGCCCAGCCTCTGGTTGGTATGTTGGCCTCCTAAGAAAGATGTTTTCCTTCATAAGGTCATAAGTCCATTCAACAGGATTTCTCATACTAACCATCAAAATATTCCAAAACCCCAAAACTATTGAAGGACTTTGGATTAGGTTTGTATCTCCCCAACTGCATGTTTGAGAGGTGCAACCTTTTATTCAATAAAAACTCCTTTACCTCCATCTCTTGATGCAGACTATGGGAGCATCGGGAGCTTGTTGGCAAATATTGAGGTGGAGAGCCTGTTTGGGAGATAGGTTAAGTGACCTTGTTCATTGTATTTGGGGTTCTACTTTGCCAAGACTTTGAAGCCTTTTTACTAATATTTTTTGTTGGAGGATTGGCAACTGCTTGCTCTTTCGCCTTCTCTACAGGCTTAAGATATGTCATGATGGTTGTCATAGTTGTTGGCTTGGGTTGTGGGACCTTGGAAGCCTTTTTGTGCCCTTCAATAGTGGTCCAACCACCCTCATTGGGTTGTAGGGGGGTCAATATAGTTATCATGGGATAATTTACTCCTATTGTAGGGCAGGAGAGGATAGTCCTTGACCTTCTGATAAGATGCTTGACACCAAAAATAGGTATTTGGCAGGTTAAAATATGTAACTTGTTGGTGAATAATATTATCACCAACCTGAATCTTGATGGCATCATTGAGGTCTCTAGCAAGATCCACTTCAACACAAACTCTCTTCTAAGGATACATACAAAAAAACTTATCTAGTTCAACCAGGATAACACAACCCATTGTCGATGCTATATGATTAAAAAATGGCTAGAGGGAGATGAAATGTCAGGAAATTTAACCCATACTAGGACTCTAGTCGTCCGCTCTTCTAAAACCAAAAAATCATGGGACCATTGGGAGCAAACCAGTAAGGCACTCCTCATGAACCAAGACCCATGCTCATAAATTGCCTTATCATGTGTTGATTCTACAAAGCAACACAAAAAATAACCTTTGTTCAAGTTTAATATGAACTCAAGCTTGACTCCATGAGGAGCCCAAGAAGAGTTTGCCCAATCCCAAAGGGTGGCTTCATTTGGGATGAAGCCCACAAAGTAACCTACTAGAGTAAACGACTCTAACCACTTGCATGCATTGTCAAACTCCAGTAAGGAAAAAACCATGTTAGGAGAAGGAGATCCACCAAAGCCATCTTTAGTATCCTCACATGCCTACCACAAGCATTGCTAGTATCCTTTGCTATCCTAACCGGGTGGGTTAGGAGCATTTCATTTGTTACTATTTTTCAACCTTTACACATTTACTCTTTCTACAAAGGAAAGTTTCTAATTTCTTAGTTTTTTTTAAAGTAATCTTCCTAAATCTCTTCCCTAGTACATGCATATTACTTTGTGTATGTACCTTTTTTTGTGTGCATGCTTGCTTTTTAGTGCATGAATGCATTTTACATTGCATCTTTTTTTAATGTATGCATGTATTTTACATTATATGCATGTTTTTTTATAATGCATGCATGCGTGATCTATACATAACTTTAGACACTAAACTATAAAAAATTTAAAATCCAATATCTGTTGGTATCTTGTTTTCTTGGCATGCTAGTTGGGTCTTATTTTATTTGATCACTATGTCATCTAATTAGAATTGTAACCCTATTAGAACCTCTATCAATGCCTCATTCTATAGCTAATTATATTTTGTGGGTCCCCCATTTTTTCCATGTTCCAACATCACTTCTATTCTTGATAACTAGGTGAGGAGATGACTTTTTATTATGACCAATAAGAGGTTCTTTCTTTCTCATCTAGAAAGTCAATTGACTTATTCTTGTATCTTGCATGAGTTGTTTATCATTCAAAGTATCTTTCACTTCACCATATGGTTGGCAGTTGGGGTTTGTTGGCTATAGCTATTCAAAGTAGACATTCCAACCAGATTATGCTCTGCATTACTGTTTATGCCCCGACTTCTTTGGAGGAAAAAAGAAGATAGTGGAAGGATATTACTCATATTATCTCTCATTTTCCTAAAGCTTGGATCTTGATCGGAGGAGATTTCAATACCATCCTCTCTCTGGATGAGAAAAGGGGGGAAATAGAAATTTGGAGAAAAGTACTGACCTCATGAGTGAATATATTGCAAACCTCCATCTTGTGGATATCCAACCAGATAATGGCCTTATGACTTGGTCTAACATAAGGCAAGGCTTAGATTGTATAATGGAGAGATTGGATAGGTTTTTGCTCTCTGAAAATTTCTTAATCCATGGTCACATTCCTAAAGTGAAGACTCTTAATAATGCTAGTTCGGATCATTGTCCAGTCATGGTGGAAATGTGGAAAACCAATGTGAGTTTCTCTCCTTTTCGTTTTCAATTAATGTGGCTTAGAGACATTTCCTTCAGACCTCATGTGCAACAATGGTGGAAGGAAGGTAAACCTAGGCATGAGACTAAGATGTTCTGTTTTGCCAAAAGACTGCAATACAGACTTAGAACTGGAAAGAGTTTGGGGATGTTCATAAAAAAAAACATGAAGTTATTGCTCATCTTGAAAATTTGAATAAGAAAATCCGTTTAGATGGCCTCACAGAGAAGAGAAGGGCAGATGAAATTAAACTCACAACTCATCCAAAGCTTATGACAGAGTGGATTGGCACTTCCTTATCAAAGTTTTGAGGCAATTTGGTTTCTCTAAGGATTGGATGGATTGGATTATGGGATGTATCTATTTAGTTTCCTACTTAGTTCTTATCAATGGTAGGCCTTCTCAGTCTTTCCCAGCTTCCAGAGGTATCAGGCAAGGTGACCCGCTATCCCCTTATTCATCATTCTTGTTGAATGCTTGGGTAGGACTATAACCAAAAAGAGGGAAAACAAAATCCTTGAGGGAGTTACCATTGCTCATGGAGCTAGACCTATCTCTCATCTTCAATTTGTGGATGACTCTACCCTTTTAGGTAAAGCTACAGTTAAGGAAGCTTCTAATTTTAAGCAAATCATTAGTTGTTTTTCTAAGGCTATCGGGCAGCTTGATTAATGAAGACAAATCTAAAGTTATTTTCTTTCACCGCTCTGCTAGACAGGAAGCCATGGTCTTGAATAAATTAAGATATAAGAAGACCTCTCTTCCAATCACTTATTTAGGTATTCCCATAAATATTCAAAGGCAAAAAAATAAAGATTGGAATTGGTTGTTGGACAAAGTCAAGAAGAAAATTGGAAAGTGGACCAACTAGTGGCTTTCTTCTGGGGTAGAATCACCTTGGTAAAATCAGTCCTTCAAGCTATTCCTATTTATGTTTCTTTCGTTTTGAATATCCCAAAGGTTGTTCTTCGAGAATTGGATCAAATCAGTCATTGTTTCCTTTGGAGTGGTACTAAGGAGAAAAGAAAATGGGCCTTGGTGAAATGGGATACTTTATGTCTTCCTAAGAGTGAAGGGGGGTTAGGATTCCGATCTTCAATTAATAACAACAAAGCTTTAGCTGCTAAATTATATTGGAGGATATTGCATAACCCCAATGCTCTTTGGGCCAATAATCTCTATGCTAAGTATGCTGAGAAAAAAGGTCCTAAAGACCTTGTTCGCTATCAACTTCCTACCAAAGGTTCTCCCATTTTAGCAGTTCTTAAGACTGGTGAGGATTTGATAAAGAAAAAATTATTTTGGATCATTCATAATGGTCAACATGCAAATTTTTGGACAGATTCTTGGGATGGTCACAAGCCTTTGATAACTCGGTTTCCCGATTGGAGGCCTTGGATGGAGGAGCTTCACCGAGCTAATTGGATAAAGGTGGCTAATTACTGTCGGTACCATACTGGTAATTCAAAGGTTGGTAGATATTGGATCCCTATTGAGGGCTGGCCTATTCAAATCCCGGAAAGGCAAAGACAAGATATCCAAGGCATCCTTCATATGAGATCCCTCTCTTGGTCCCATGAAAAAGATTGTTTTGGATGGAACGACACTACTAAGGGTGAGTATTCAGTTGCTCAAGGTTATTTGACCTTATGCCATAATAATCCCAACCATTCTTTTCACATATTTTCTCAATTGTGGGCTCAAAAGCTCCGGCCTAAGGTGAGGTTCTTTAATTGGCTTTTATTGCATCGTAGGGTGCTTACTGGTGAGCAACTTATGAAGCGTGGTTTTCATGGCCCTTTTAGATGTGAAATGTGTGAAGAGAATGTAGAAAATATCAACCATCTTTTTATTGAGTGTACTTTAGCCTCTGAGCTATGGAGGAGAATGACAACTTTACTTGGCTTACAGTGGTCCAATTTTTTCACTTTTGAACAACTTTGGAGGGATTGGCCTAATCAAGAGGGTGTTGATCATTTTATTAGGCAATTAGTTTGGATGGGTTCTACCATTCTTCTTTGGAATATTTGGAATGAAAGGAACATCCAAATTTTTAATCAAGATAGGAAGGATATTCATTATATTTGGCAAAAGACCATAGACAACTTAGTTGAATCAGTCCATCATCTCCTTAATCACCTCCAAAACTCCCACCAAAGATGGGATCAAGTGATGCAAATATTGAAGATTAAACCTTCTAAGGGCAACCAACTTAAAGGGAATGTGAGTATTAGTAAGATGGATAGGACTAGAAATTGGCAACCTCCTCCTAAGGATTTTGGAAAAGTCAATACCGATGGAGCCTCTAGAGGGAACCCCGGAAAAGCCAATGTGGGAGGAATTGGTAGACTTTCGGATGGCTCCCTGGTTTTTACTTTTACTGAGAATTTGGGTATTCTTTCCAATAACCTTGCTGAGGGGTATGGTATCCTTAGAGGCCTTTAGGAGGCTACTAAGGTTGGATGGGAAAAGGTGTTAGTTGAGTCTGACTCTCAACTTATGATTAATCTATTGAAGACTACTTCTAAGAATCATAAGGTGGATTGGAGAATAAAAAGAATTATTGAGAAGATTCAGTTAATCGAGATGGGATTTGTGAAAGTTGATTACAATCATGTGGTCAGAGATCAAAACAAGAGTGTTGATGCTTTAGTAAATTGGAATTTGGACAAAGGTGATCTTACTTGTTATGGCCACCCTCCTATATGGTGGGCTTCTCAAATTAGGGAAGCTCTTCTTTCTATCATTTCTTTGGATGGCTCAAGTTCTGAAGGTACATAGTTTCTTCTTGTTTTTTTTTTTTGGTTTCTCTTTGGTTCATTCAGTTTTTTTAGTTCCCTAGCTCATTCTATTCTTTATTTTGTTTCCTCTGTTGATTCTTGCATTAATAGTCTTCTGGTCTAGATAGGTCATTGTTTTGTTCATTTTTTTTCTTTTGTCTTCTTTGTTTTTTTTGTTTAGTTTTTTAAGGTGGGTGGGTTCTTTTGTTTTGTTTTGTTTTTGTGTTCTTTGTGTTGTTTTTTGTTGTTCTTGTGTTTTTGTTGTTTTTTTTTATGTTTATTGTTATTGTTCTTGTGTTTTTTCGTTCTTGTTCTTGGGTTTCTCTTTGTTTGTGTTTTTTCATTTTTTTATGTGTGAGTGTTTTCTATGTTTTTTGTTTTTGTTTATTGTCTGTTGTTGGTTGTTTTTATTTTTATTTTATTTATTTTATTTTTTAGGTTTTGGTTGTGTTTATTTTTCATGTTTTTTTGGGTTAAGTCTTTGTAGTGTTCTGTTGTTTTTGTCTTGTTTGTGTTTTGTTATGTGGTTCTTGTGTTTTTTTATGTGGTTTGTGTTGTTGTTTCTTTTATCTTATTGTGCGTGTTTGGTTGTGCTTTTGGTATTGACACACTCAAGGAGTTTGTTTTTTATTTTATTTTATTATTTTTGTTGTTATTTTTTTTTTTTTTTTTAATTTGGTTTTGTGTGTTTGTTTGCTCCTTGAGTATGTCAAAGGTGGTAGGCCAGGTCCGAGTCCTGGGCGTTTTTGGCGGAATGGATACCCCTGCATCATTGGGTCTTACCCGAAAGTGGCATCCCTTTTGGTATGTTTTCCACAAAAAAAAAAAAAAGATATATATATATATATATATATATATATATATATATATATATATATATATATATATATATATATATATCTTTCACTTCCTAGGTTATATCCATATCCTCATCTATCTTGTCCTTTAGAAGCTTTTCTATATTTTTCTTGTAAGCATATTCTTCCATCAAAGAGTTTTGTTCCTTGTCATCTTCATTGACCAATTTCTCCCTATGTAGCATCAACATCAGTCTACATTTTGTTACAACCATGTATTTTGAGTTTTTATAGAGAGGATTTATATAGATTTGTTCCTATCTAACCTTTTAGGTTTTGCCTTGTTGAAACAAGTTTTTTTTTTTCTAATAAAGCATCTCAAAATAAAATATTTAAGGGGTCAAATGGCCCCATCTCAATCTTTGCATTATAATCAAGATTATTGCATTATAATTAAGATTATAAAACGAGACCAAACTAATATAATATAAAGTATCTTGGATTGAACCAAATATATATATATATATATATATATATATATATATATATATATATATATATATATATATATATATATATTTTGGATACATAGGGGAGTTGGTTACATCCACACTATTTTTAGTAAATGCCAAGTGCAAGGTTTAAACCACAAGGGCTGCCCCCAACAAGCCTATACCACCTTGTTATTTTATAACCTAATATGAAGAGGACCATTTGTCAATCGAGATCCGTACCATTGTCATTGATCTGGTGCGCACTCAAAGGATTTAGAGTCGACTACTACATTTGCAAACAGGTATGCCTCCAAGGTTTGAACCTAGGTCTCTTCTGGATAAGTGTCTGGATAGATAGACAATTATCAATCCACCTAGCCCTGAGGGGTAACTTTTAAGGTTAGAAATAAACCTCAAGAGCCGCTCTTAGGTGGCCAAAAATATCATCCTATCCGGGTATACCACTATCTAGAGGGAAGCTATAAGATATTTTTTGTGTCCCCCTTTGCATCATAGAGGTTTGAACTGTGGACCTCATGTTCAATGGGGCTAGGCTCACCTTCTCCACTTGTGCTACAAAGGTAAACAAACTTCGAAGTTAAAAAGAAACCTCATGAGCTACTCTTAAGTGGTCGAAAATTTCGTCCCATCCGGGTATACCACTATCTAGAGAGAAGACATAAGAGATTTTTTGGGTCCCCCTTCACATTGCAAAGGTTCGAATCATGGACCTCTCGTTCAACAAGGCCAAGCTCACCTTCTCCACTTGCACTACAAAGACGAACAAAAAGTTTTAGGTTAGAAAGAAACCTTGAGAGCCGCTCTTAGGTGGTCGACAATGTCGTCCCATCCGAGTATACCACTATCTAGAGAGAAGCCACAAGAGATTTTTTTGTGTTCCCCTTCGCATGGCAGAAGTTCAAACCGTGGACCTCCCATTCAATAAAACTAGACTCGCCTTGATTGAACCAAAATATTATTAAATATAATGATTTACAATAACTAAACCTTCACATGATTCCATTCTTATATATTAAAATTAAACTAATATATAATAAATAATTACAAAATAATTATAATAAAAATTATATACATTCATAAAATTATATTTATAAAAAAATATATATTTAAAAAAACCTAAAAAAACATAACAAAATCATTCAAAATGAAATAAATAAATTAAAAAAAAATTATATCAATAAAATAATTTAATTCATTAAAAAAATCTCTTTTATTTTTTAAAATTTGCTCTTGCAGTTTTAAATGTATTATAAGTGTTATTTACCTATAATATATAATGCAGTCTTTTAATCTTTTTGTTACAAAATAAATACTTTAAATGTAAGTTTTCCAATAGGAATATATATATATATATATATATATATTTGACAATAGTTTCAAAAATAACTTTGCTTGTTCTTCCAATATATAAATCTAACCTCTATAATTTTTTTTTTTTTTTGTTGGTGTAAAAGTTTCAAAAATGACTTTGTTCTTTGAAAATACAAATCAAACCAAAAAAATATATATATATATATTTATATCATCTTTGCTTAGGAGTTATGATAAATAAATTAGTATTTTATTGAATGTCGAATAGTAACACATTTCTTGGAAGCGATGATTTCAAATTGAACTCGGTGACATTATTATAAACCTTTTCCTCGACATCGTTATAAACCTTATTGGATAAAGGTAACATTAACAAGACATTTGGCATTGTGAGCAAAACTTCTCTAGAACATGCTTAAACACAATCGAGCATGGCAACGCATGCTAGTCAGCAAGTATGTAAATAATCAAATAGGTATTCAAATGTTCAAACACATAGACAAACTCCCTAGAGCCTTGTTGGTTTGGAAACATATAGTGGCTCCAAAGAGCATAATAGAGGATAGAATTTCTTGGCTATTGGGAGATGGTAAGTCAATTAATCTATGGGACGACCCGATCCTAGCAAATCCATCATTAAGAGAGAGAACTCCAATCGAATTGCAAAATCACTTGGAAAGCCAAAGAATACTCAAGTTAGATGACTTGTTTTATTGGATCTCAAAAAATTTGAACTGGATCTCCCTCCCATTCCATCTCAACTTCAAGGAGATTGGGATTATTTTAAGTCCCACGTGGCGAGCATTAGACCTCTTCATCCCACGATGTCAGACAAACTTATTTGGGGTAACATCAACAGTAATGGAAAATACTCAGTGCATCTAGGAGTCCAACATCAGCAGATTGGGCTTACCAACAAAAAACTATTAATGTTGTGGAAAACTATAGCACCACCTAAATTGCAAGTATTCAGCTGGCTAGTCTCTCAAAATAAAATCTTAACAAGTGATAATTTGCAAAAGAGGAGTGTAATAGGGCTTCATGTTTGTTACAAGTGCATGCAGAATAGTGAAACAATTTTCCATCTTTTGTTTGAATGCCCAAAGGCAATTTCAATTTGGTTAGAAATAACCATAATTTTTGGTATTTCCTACTCTGGAAGGTTAACCATAGACACATGTTTTACCAAGTGGAACAAAGAATATGAAGGTAAACTAGCAGGTAAGCCCCTCCTAAAATATTTGTGGAGTTCTATACCATATTTTGTCATCTGGCACATTTGGTTGGACAGAAACTAGAGGATTTTTGAAGGAAAACGTAATGACAATAAAACTCTAATACGAATGATAAAAGAAGAATTATTCCTAAATATCAAATATTGTTTCTATCAACAACAACATGAAGAAGATTTGTCACCCACAGAAAGAAGAATGGTCTACCAACTTAATCTCCAAGCTTTCCTGACATAGGGAGGATGCAAAACAAACAATTCTTTGCCTGACATATGTTTTCCAACACTCTTCTTTGATGGTGCCTCCAAGTCCAACCTCGGTCAAGCAGCGACAGGGGGATTGATTCTTATAAGATTCCATGAGATCCTGCTCAAATACACGATCATCTTGGGAACAACATATAACAACGTGACAAAGGCTATTGGATGTAAAATCGGCTTAAAATTGGTGGCAAAGCAAGGAATCACTCAAGTCACAGTTTACGGAGGTTCTAAACTGATAATAATAGCTCTTGCCAAAAATAAAGATTTTAGATATTTACAATTGAAGATTATTCAAGATAGGATTAGACAACTAGGCAAGATAATTGGTAAAATATCCTATCAATACATAAGGCGAGAATTCAACAAAGAGGTCGACACACTAGCAAATCAAACAATAAATATAGCCCCTGGTTATTGCCACCAAATAATCAAGAAGCATAAGGGCAAGGGTGGTATGTGAGAATGATGAAGATTCCAATAAAAAAGTTTTTTCGTCTTTATGTTTTATTTTTTAAAATGTTATGTTCACTTTGATCTCAGAGTTTTATACCTTTTTGTTAAGTAAATAAATTTTTTCCTTTAAAAAAACAAAACATTTACTTAACTATTTGAAAAATTAAATTAAGATGTATAACTATTCGAAAAATTAAATTAAAATATTTAACTATTTAAACATTAAATTAAGATACTCCACCTCTATTTATAAGTATCTCACTCTTATCAACCAACTTAATTCTTAAGTTATTTTTAACAAAATAATTTTTTAACGTTGATATTTAATTAAATAGTAAGTGGTGGGATTTCATCAAGAGTTTGAATTCCTTCACTTACACGTATTTGTTATATTTTCAAACCTCCATAAAGTTATTATTATTAAATTTTATACATTTTATATGAACTTAAACCTGCAAACTTTAACTATTTTATAATAATTGAATTTGATGATTTATTACGGTAATAAAATGAAATTAAATATTAAAAAAATACAAACCATAAATATTCATTTGACTTAAAAATTTAAATTAAATTAATATTTATATTTTATATTTAAATATTTTTTTATATAAACATTATTTTTAATTAAATTGTGACATGTTTTTATCTAATTTTTTACTTTATAAAATCAAATTAATGTTTAGTTTTATTAACAATCTAATTCTTATTTTAAAATAATAAAATTACAAAAGCATCAATATAAAAACTCAAAGCTCTATATATTTATTTAATTGAAGTGAAAATACTATACAAAAAATATCACAACAGTACATAGTCACACAAATGTAAATTGTGAGAATAGGCCAATAATTTTTTAAAAGAAAAATGTATAATATTATTTAATATAATACATAGATTATAAGTTGGTTAGGTGTTGAAGTATCATTGAAAAAAATCAAGGTTGTTTATTTAGCACATGAAATTAGAATTGGAATCTTACAAGGACAAAAATATCTATAAAAAATAAAATCTCATTGCAACAAAGTTAAAAGAATCCAAACAAAAAAGTTTTTGGTCCACAATAATTTGCAAAACAAATAGAGCCAACATGCTTAGTTTGTGTATCTCCTCTTAAATTCTCTAAACTCTTGGTTTTAATTTTTTTTATAAGAGTTGAAAAAAGATGCAAAATAAATCCTTCATTGTCCTTTTTATTTATTAGACGACCTCCCTTCTTAGGAATATGATGTAATTAAATCTGATCAATTTTATTTTAAAGTCTTGTAGACTTGATTTAGCAATAGTTAGAGGAAAGTAGACTTGATCTTTTGTTTGCCAAAAAGAAACTTTATTATTAGTTTAGAGTCTCCATAAACTAAAAGGGTTCTCGAAGTTTCTCTTGTAGCAAGAGTGAGACCAAAGTTAAGCCAGTCAACTTAGCTACATTATAGGCCAACTATTGTTTTTTTTTAATTTATATTTAGTAGGTTGAAATTTGAAAGGTAGTGAATACATGAAAAATTAAAATAAAATTTACTATAAATATATATATTGATTCGGGTAGTGTGATAACATTTTATATATTTATAGTGAGAATATGAGATTAACACACAACCACACCACGATTTGAACCTTGGACCTACCGATAAAGAGCCAAACCCAAACAATTGTGTTGTCACCCCCAAACCACTATAAATATATTTTAATACATAACCTTGTTATTTGTTAGATGGTCTCACTTCTTAGGATGTGATGTCAATTAATGTTATCAATTTTTTTAATCTTATAAACTTGATTCAATAATAGTTTTTTTAAGAAAAAACTAAATTGTATTAACCAAAACATTATAATATTATGGTCCTAGCACTGCCCACTAGCTAAAAAACAAAATGAAATGAGGTGGATAAGGAGCAAAGCATCCATACCTGAATATACATAAGAATAGAAGCTAATAGCAATAAAAAAATTATAACTATATTTTGCTGCAATACAGGAGATATCGACACTCATCTATGGGAGAGCCTGTTATATGGAGAAATTTTGGGTGTGTCTTCCATGATATCTTCTGAAGTCTTCAAAGAAGAAATAGAAGTAATCAAATCCTGAACTTGCTTATCATTGTTAATTGTCTTATTTTTAGTTTTATGTTGGACCTTTTGAAGATCTTGAATCATATGAGAAAGTTGATGAAGTTTATCAATAACATTTCGTGGTGTGCTGAAAGTTCCATAAATTTGGGATTCAGTAGTAGTTAGAGTAGAATAGACTTGACCTTTTGTTTACCAAAAAGAAACTTTATAATCAACTTAAAATATCCATAAACTAAAAGGATTTTGATGTTTTCTTTGGTGGCAAGATGGACAAAACCTACAACCTATAAACTCAACTATATTATTGTCCAACTATTATGTTATAATTTGTTTGTTTTTTGTTTTGTTTTTTTAATTTATTTGTTTACATTTAATAAATTGAATTTTTTTTAATTTGTAACCCTTTATGTACATATCAACATGTGAGGAAAGAGATTTGAACTTGGGACCTCTCGATTTCAACTAGAGAGTTTTAACTACCCAATTGCTCTCCAACTCCTCTACATGAGCGGATAATAAATTGAAATTTGGAAGATAGTAGATACACATAAAAACCTAAAATAAAATTTAATATTAATAAATTTTAATTAATAAGAGTGTGTATAAAATCAATTTGTGATAAATTTTATATCATTGAAAATGTTCAACATTTTTTTAATTCAAATATTTATGATTTTAAATGTGCATAATGTGTTCCCGAGGGTTAGGTGGATTGGTAAGTGCTTTTCTGGCTAGGCACTTATCAAGAAGACACCTAGGTTCAAACCTCGGGGTAGCCTGTTTGCAAAGGTAGTAGTCTAATCTAAATCCTCTGAATGTGTGCTAGATAACAACCATGGTATGAATCTTGAGGGACCACTGGTCCCCTTTATATCGGGTTAATAATAACGAAGTATAATAGGTTTGGTGGGAGCAGCCCATGTGATTTGAACGTTGTGTTTGCCAAGTACTAAAAATAGTGTGGTTGTGACCAACTCTCCTATATAACAAAAAAAATGCATAATATATAAGAAGATATTTGAACGAACATTAAAGTTTTATTATTATATCTCAATTATAATGAATTTATTAGATTCTCTATCTTTTTAAACTTTATCAAATGAAATTACTTCACGTAATGTATTTTAATCTCATATAACCAAATCATAAACTATTTTAAAAATTTATCCCTAAAATTTAACAAATTCTATAATATAACACATCATCACATAACTAATGCCTTTTATTTGAAAGGTACCACATTTACAATAAATTTGTCTTCTAATTTTTTAAAAACAATAATAAAGTAATTTTGTACTTCAGCTAAACCTTAGACTATATGGACCAATCCTTGTAAAATGTATTATTTACAAACAATTATTCAACCATATTTTAATTAGCTAAATATAATATACAACCTTAACTTTAAACTTTTTATTCAAAATTCAAAAGTTGATATCTATTTTTAAGAAATAACTTTTTATCTAAATATTTAAGACAAATTAATAATATTAAATTATATAATTTACAATTAATAACAATCTATAATGAACCCACAAATATAGCTCTAGCTCCATGGAGGAGCCTATTTATAATTAAATACAATAATATAAATATATTATCTTCTTTTTCTAAAGAGCTCACTTACAGGTGCATACCTTATTGCGGTTTAAAATCTTAAAAAAAAAAAATCCAAAGCCCAAACCATTAAGTTGTCCCACATAACAATAAATAAATAAATAAATATATATATATATATATATATATATATATATATATATAAATAAATAAATAAATAAAATAAGGCTAACCTTTCAATCTCAACCATTAAATAAATATTGTTATTGTTATACTTTAAAAAATCTTAAAATACGAAAAAGTTATCTTGTGTAAAGTGTATGCCTGACATTGAAATTATTTAAATTCAAGTAATTTTTTATGACATATAAAAGATATGAATTTGAAAGTTGTGAAGGGATATTATAGGGTATAAAAATGAGGTAATTTACTATTATAAAGATCATTGTTTTGTCCTCGAATTTGCAAAGGTTTTTAATGAAATCCATGGAGATGTGTCTTCCATTGGTGATGAGTAATAGGGTTGTAAAAAATTAATAACTTTTCTTTGTTTCATTGACATACATTAAATTTGACCATGAAGGTATTGACATATACTTTTAATCTTTTTTAAGATAATTATTGCTTCACTTGTTGGTATAATCTTAAAATCTAGAATGTCTAGCTAGAGGAGATGTATGTAATTCTTAGAGAACACTAGTTTTTATAGTCAAGGTTGGGGGAAGATAAATGTGATCCTTCTTGGGGAGAACCCCAATAACATAAGAGAAATATGAAGGTCATGAAGAGCCAAACTCCACCTCATGAATGATGCAAGCAGTCTCTAAGTCAAATATTCATTCCCTCTAGAGCTAGGAAAGCCATTGTGGAAGAGGACTATAGATGGCATTGATAGCAACAACATCCTCATGTTTCTAAGATAGAGCATCATCCACCACCTTCTTCTTCCCCCTCTTAAACTTAATGACAACATTATAACCCAAGAGCTTTGTTAGTCATTTATTCTATTCTAGGCATGACATATGCTATTCTAGAAAATACTTAAGTTTGTTATGGTTGGTATTAATGACAACGTGTCGCCCCAACAAATAAGGTCGTCATTTCTCTATGGCATGTAGAATGGCTAACATTTCCTTCCCATAAGTGGATTGATCCAAATTCTTGTTTGAGAGTTGCTTGCTCTCACAGGCCAACGTGTGTCCATCATGCACTAAAATAGCTCTAATACCTATGCCTAAAGCATCACAATTTATGAAAAAAAGTTTGTTGAAATTAGAACTAGCCAAAATAGTATTATTACACACAACCTCCTTTAGGGTATGAAAGGCTTAAGAAGCTACGTCAGACTAAACAAAGACTTTATCCTTAGTGAGAGTGGTGAGAGGAGTGGTACTCTAGCCATTATTGTAGATAAATTTCTTGTAATACTCAATTAGACCTAAAAATCCATAGAGTTGCTTAAGGAATTTAGGTAGGGGCCAATCTTGTATGGATTTGATCTTGATAAGATCCACCTTGAACCCTTCCTTAGATACTATATGTCCCAAGTATTCTACATCATGGACCCTAAATAACCACTTGGACCATTTGAAAAATATGTTTTTGTTTATAAGAGGTGGAGAACTTGGTCTACATGAACTAAATGAGCTTCCCATGACTTGTTATAAACTAATATATCATCAAAGAATACTAGTATAAAGTTGTAAAGAAATGGACGAAAGATAGAATTGATGAGGCCTAAAAATGGAAGGAGCATCAATAAGACCAAAGGGCATGACTAAGAACTCAAAATGACCCTCATGTGTGCAAAAAACAATCTTGGCGATATCCTCTTATCTAACCCTAATTTGATGGAACCTAGAGCACAATTCAAGGTCTATAAAGTTTTTAATACAGTGTAATTTATCCAATAAATCATCTATAATAAGGACATTAAATTTATTTTTGAAAATGATCTTGTTAAGCTGTCAAAAATTATGATATGTGCACTAAGATTTTTCCTTACGTTGTACCATAATCACTAGAGAGGAATAACGACTAATGTTTGGATGGATAATTCTTTGCTTCATCTCTTAGACCAACTTATCAATCTCATAGTTTTGGGGTTGGGGATAGTGATAAGAACAAGCATTCAAAGGTTGACTACCTAAAACTATGTGGATGCATGATCATGTTTACACTTATGGGGAAGACCCATGAGTTTTCTAGAGCTTCTTTTCTATTACTAGAGCCACATGTTTGACATCCTTGATGGTGTGTTCTTCATGTATATTGACTTCCACCCATAAGTCCTCCTTAAGGCCATGGAAAAAGGTTGAGACCATTATTGCTAGGTTGAAATGATAGGTATAAGGGAGAAATTCTTTAAATTTCTATGCAATAATCCTCAATCAATCCTCTTTTTTGGTTTGCACCAAGTGGACCACATATGAAGCAAAAGATCCCTTGTCAAACTTAAGGAGGAACAATGCTTTGGATTCTATTCAATAAAGAAATCGTCTATGGTAGTGAAGCTGCCATAAAAATCAATAATGAGTATGGATTCCCAACTTAGTAGCAAACCGTGTGACATATCCTTTATTAGAAACATGGTGTAGTATGAAGATGCTATCTATTTTGACTATCCAACCATACGAATTTGTACCCTCAAAGGTTGGGATGTCAACACATGAAATGAAAATATTAGGAGGCCAAAAAAGGATATGAATGACTCCTATAGAGGGATCTAGATTAATAGCAAAACCTAAGTTAAATCCACCCATACTTGTAAGGGTACCCTTGGTAGCATAAGGATCCATGTGATTGCACTAGGATCCTACATGTTTATGACTAAACAATTATTTTTAGAAGATGTTGGTGTTTGCATACCATTATTCCTCCGAATTTGGTGCGTATTGCATGCCCTATGGCTACTGACTAGTGACTTGTTGAAACTCTTAGTTAAGGTAATGCTACATAGGGATACGATTGAAATAATTTTCTATGGACTCTAGTGTCTTTTACATTTGTGATTTAAGTTTAGCAATGGAAGAAACTATTTTCTCTAGGATAAAGGGTTGGTTTTTTTGTGACTCAATATAGGCACATAACTTACTGTCAGTTGTATTGAGTAGAGCAATACCTATTGGAGGGGTGGGTGGATGCCAAAAAAATAAATGCCCCAAAAGTTGATGCCAAAAAAATAAACAAAAATCTGCTTGTTGTGGTGCAGTGGTAAATGCCTTGGGTGCTGGTAGAGGCCGACCCAGGTTCCATTCCCCTTGTCTCCATCCTACAGATATATGGTATAGTTAGGAATGTCCTATGTGCTGGTAGAGGCCGACAAGGCTCCATTCCTCCTATGCCCAACCTGTTGAAAGTGGCACCCCAAAAGGGGTGTTTTCCACTATAAATTAATTTTACCCAGGTGTTGTAGGTGAGTTGGAGAGGAGAGGGCAATCCTCCAAGGGAGGTCCCAGGTTCAAATCTCCACCCTACCAAAAAGCTGAATTGGGTACCCAAAATCCAATTGATAATGTTGGTGCGGGCAGGGCGAGGTGCGACCCCCGGGTGACTTTGACGGTGTAGAACCCCCTATTTGTGGTCTCTTAGACCAAGGCTGCATCGCAAGGGGTTTTTCGATTAAAAATAAAATAAAAAATAAACAAAAATTATTTGGGTGAAAGGAAGTAGGCCTGCTTATCTAAAAGTTTTCAATGGTTTAACAACAAAGCTTTAGCTGCTAAATTATGTTGGAGGATGTTGCATAACCCCAATGCTCTTTGGGCCAATAATCTTCATGCTAAATATGTTGAGAACAAAAGTCCTGAAGACCTTGTTCGCTATCAACTTCCTACCAAAGGTTCTCCCATTTTAGCAGTTCTTAAGACTGGTGAGGATTTAATAAAGAAAAAATTATTTTGGATCATTCATAATGGTTAGCATGCAAATTTTTGGACAGATTCTTGGGATGGTCACAAGCCTTTGATAACTCAGTTTCCTGATTGGAGGCCTTGGATGGAGGAGCTTCACCGAGCTAATTGGATAAAGGTGGCTAATTATTGTCGGTACCATACTGGTAATTCAAAGGTTGGTAGATATTGGATCCCTATTTAGGACTGGCCTATTCAAATCCCATAAAGGCAAAGACAAGATATCCAAGGCATCCTTCATATGAGATCCCTCTCTTGGTCCCATGAAAAAGATTGTTTTGGATGGAACAACACTACTAAGGGTGAGTATTCAGTTGCTCAAGGTTATTTGACCTTATGCCATAATAATCCCAACCATTCTTCTGACATATTTTCTCAATTATGGGCTCAAAAGCTCCGGCCTAAGGTGAGGTTCTTTAATTGGCTTTTATTGCATCGTAGGGTGCTTACTGGTGAGCAACTTATGAAGCATGGTTTTCATGACCCTTTTAGATGTGAAATGTGTGAAGAGAATGTAGAAAATATCAACCATATTTTTATTGAATGTACTTTAGCCTCTGAGCTGTGGAGGAGAATGGCCACTTTACTTGGCTTACAGTGGCCCAATTTTTTTACTTTTGAACAGCTTTGGAGGGATTGGCCTAATCAAGAGGGTGTTGATCATTTTATTAGGCGGTTAGTTTGGATGGGTTCTACCATTCTTCTTTGGAATATTTGGAATGAAAGGAACAACCAAATTTTTAATCAAGATAGGAAGGATATTCACTATATTTGGCAAAATACCATAGCCAACTTAGTTGAATCAGTCCATCATCTCCTTAATCACCCCCAAAACTCCCACCAAATATGGGATCAAGTGATGCAAAGATTGAAGATTAAAACTTCTAAGGGCAACCATATTAAAGGGAATGTGAGTATTAGTAAATTGGATAAGAATAGAAATTGGCAACCTCCTCATAAGGATTTTGGAAAAGTCAATACTGATGGAGCCTCTAGAGGGAACCCTGGAAAAGCCGATGTGGGAGGAATTGGTAGACTTTCGGATGGCTCCCTGGTTTTTACTTTTGCTGAGAATTTGGGTATTCTTTCCAATAACCTTGTTGAGGGGTATGGTATCCTTAGAGGTCTTCAGGAGGCTATTAAGGTTGGATGGGAAAAGGTGTTAGTTGAGTCTGACTCCCAACTTATGATTAATCTCTTGAAGAATCCTTCTAAGAATCATAAGGTGGATTGGAGAATAAAAATAATTATTGAGAAGATTCAGTTAATCCATATGAGATTTTTGAAAGTTGATTACAATCATTTGGTCAAAGATCAAAACAAGAGTGCTGATGCTTTAGCTAATTGGGCTTTGGACAAAGGTGATATTACTTGTTATGGCCACCCTCCTATTTGGTGGGCTTCTCAAATTAGGGAAGCTCTTCTTTCTATCATTTCTTTGGATGGCTCCAGTTCTGAAGGTACCTAGTTTCTTCTTGTTTTTTTTTTTTTTGCTTCTCTTTGGTTCATTCAGTTTTTTTTTTTTAGTTCCCTAGCTCATTCTATTCTTTATTTTGTTTCCTCTATTGATTCTTGCCTTAATAGTCTTCTGGTCTAGATAGGTCTTTGTTTTGTTCATTTTTTATTTCTTTTTTCCTTTTTGTTTTTTTTTTTGTTTAGTTTTTTAAGGTGGGTGGGTTTTTTTATTTTGTTTTGTTTTTGTGTTCTTTGTGTTGTTTTTTGTTGTTCTTGTGTTTTTGTTGTTTTGTTTTTTGTTTTTTTTTTATGTTTTTTGTTATTGTTCTTGTGTTTTTTTTTTCGTTCTTGTTCTTGGGTTTCTCTTTGTTTGTGTTATTTCGTGTTTTTATGAGTGAGTGTTTTCTATATATATATTTTTTTTTATTGTCTGTTGTTGGTTGTTTTTTATTTTTATTTTTGTTTTATTTTTTAATTTTTCAGGTTTTGGTTGTGTTTATTTTTCTTGTTTTTTTTTTGGTTATGTCTTTGTAGTGTTCTGTTGTTTTTGTCTTGTTTGTGTTTTGTTATGTGTTTCTTGTGTTGTTCAATGTGGTTTGTGTTGTGGTTTTTTTAATCTTATTGTGCGTGTTTGGTTGTGATTTTGTTTTTGACACACTCAAGGAGCATGTTTTTTATTTGATTTTATTATTTTTGTTGTTATTTGCTTATTTTTAATTGGGTTTGTGTGTTTGTTTGCTCCTTGAGTGTGTCAAAGGTGGTAGGCCAGGTCCGAGTCCTGGGCGTTTTTGGCGGAATGGATACCCCTGCCTCCTTGGGTCTTACTCGAAAGTGGCATCCCTTTTGGGATGTTTTCCACACAAAAAAAAAAAAAAAAAGTTTTCAATGGTTTACATACACTTTTGTCACTTTTTTGCACTTCTAAAAGGAGTCAACATCGATGCTTTGATACCACTTGTAAAAAAATTACTTCCAATATACAACAATAAAAATAACAACTCAAAATTGTACAAAATAAAATATCTTATAGAATAATAAATCTGATTCAATGCTAGATAATTAGTAATGTAAGAGAATTCTAGATTCCAAATAAATACAAATCCTAGCCGCTTAGAGAGGATAAAGTCTCATAGACACTTAGAGAGGGAAAAATTTCATAGCTACTTAGAGAGGGTGAAGTCTCATATGCGCAACAGAGGTGACTAAGATTCAAGTATGAAATATGATCCCAACTACAACATAAATCCTCCTATTTATAGACTAAATCAACTATAATCCTAACCCTAATGCTCAAGGATTGGTTACCTTATCGTAGACTCAATATAACAATAATAAAGATAACTAACTTGACTATATTTGAGTCATTATAGAGCACTATCAAAATTAGTTTTGATAAACCCAACTTTTGGACATTTCTATTTTACCATAGATTGACTTAGATCCTTTGTGTTAACTTCATTATTGTAGATGACCCTTATATTTATATTCAATCCTATAGCCAATAGACTAGCACCTTTTTTTTTAGACTTGAGACTTCTCATGATGAGCATCATGTTTGTTAACATTCTATAATATAGACAATAACAAGATTCTAAAGTTGGACAAAATTTTAAGATTTATTTTAAAAAATTTGATTATTCCTTTGAATCCATAAATTCCAAAAAATATTTGCAAGACCAATCCTCCACATAATTCATAATGATTTAACTTTGAAACAATTAATCCCAAATTTCATTAGCTTTTTCCATGTTGATGGAGCTACCTAATATATTCTCATTTTTTAGAAAAATTGGCCCAAATGGTATAAGCAAAGGAACAATGAAGTAAATGATTAGATGTTTATAGATCCTTCTAACACAAAGTACACTTAAAGGTCTACAATATCCTCTTCTTTGTATACTCTCACTTGTAAGAATCTTGTTATGGATTTCTAACCAAAGGAATGTGAAGGCCTTAAGGGAGGGCCTCGAGTGACAAACACTCTTCCAAAGGAATTCTTTGGGAGGATGAAATTTTGGTTACTCTGAATTCCCATATACTAACTTGATAGGGTATCCACCATATTTTGATACATTTCAAATCAATTAATCCTTTCACATGAAAAATAAGTAATTAGAACTCCTTAAGCAAACTTTGAAGCTCATATGCTATTTTCTTGAGGTCCTCTTTGTTAACCAAATTAGTAAGAGAAATCCATGAATTGGAGTTGTTTCTCATATTAATATAATATTTGACCTTTGAACCTTTATAAAGTAAGCATTCATGAGCCAATGCAAGTCATTTTGGATTAGAAATAAGAGGGTAAGTCTTCAGTGAAGCATAAGAATACAATTTGTAGTAATTTATTTTTTGATTGACTATCTTATATGCTTATTGATCCATTGTAAAATATATTATATGAAATACCATGTTGTTGAGACTCTAGGTAGGGTTTGTTTCCTAAACAATTTTATTGCATCAACAAAACCTATATATTTTTGATGTAGTATTTTTGCCCAACTCTTTCCCTAGTCTTTGAATAACATTGAATCAAGATATTTACCCCTAATTCCAAACTCATTACTCTACAATTTTGTAATCTTACCTCTCTAGTATTCTTTCTTTTGTAAACCTTATCCCACATATAAAGAGGAAACTGCATTTTTTCTCACATCCTTTCCAAAGAAAATGTCTTTGAGTTTTATCAAATTCAAATGCTATATTTGCTAACAATATTGAAACTGACATTATATATAAGGATAAATTACAATATAGTCATTTTCAGTTATAGCCTTCAAGCCAAGTTAAGAACATAATTTTCCAACCTACCAAACAAGGTTTCATTCTATCCAAAATTGAGTCTTAGAGATCCTTCTTCTTTCCTTTACGATTCAAAATAATATCCAAATATATTGATGGTAAATTCCAAACTTTAAACACTATAATATTTATAATTTTTTATTCTAAATTTAGGGTAGTGTAATCTCTATAATATTTTATTGTAAATTTAGGATAGTGTTGATGAAAACTATTATTGATTTTGTACTATTAGCTATCTATCCAATGATTTTCTCATTACATGATAATATTCATTTAAACTCTATGCCCTCGTTGATTGAGGGATGACCCAAAAGTAAAGTATGTTAATAAATTGGAGATGAGATTCAAAGAGGTCGTTTATTACAACATGAATACCTTTTATTTTTCCTTTAATTTTTGCCTTTGATAAAGTGTATCCCTAATACCTTAGCAATAATACTAAATAGATAACAAGATATTGGGTCATCTTGGCAGACTCCACAAAATGATTTGAAGTATCCATCAGGGATTCCATTGATTAAAATAGAATATTTTGGATTGTTATAATAACATCTTATCCATTTCATTCCAACCTTGACCAAAACCAAAATTTTAAGGATATCATTTAAAAACTCTAGAAAACCTTATCATATGTCTTATTCATATCTAAATTTACAAGCATACATGATTTTTCTTGGAACAAAGTGAACGCATGACATCTCGTGCAATGATTACACCATCAAGAATTTGTTTGCCATGACTATAACCACTTTGTTCCTCTAAGATAACATGATCTAGAATGCTTTTCAATCCATTTACCATAATTTTTAAAATTAGCTTATAAATCATATTACAAAGGCTTATTAAACTAAAATCATCAAAATATTTTATCTTATCTTTCTTGGGAACAAATATATTAAAGATTGCATTGATATGACTTAAATTATGGCCCTCTTTTTCTTAGTCTCTTCAACCATAACCAATATATCACTCTTCAACTAATCCTAAAACATTTGAATAAAATTATAGGAAACCATTGAGGCCATGTACCTGGTTAGGCTAGAAACAGAAAACTCCTTATAGCTCCTCCAAAAAAATCTTCCTCATTAAGCTTTCATTTTTTTCCTATATGATAATTGATGGCATATGTTGTAAAATATTACCTTTAGCCTCCTTATCTTGCCCAATATTTGATAGAATATCTTTAAAATAATTATTTGCTTCTTTCGTGGCATCTTCTTCTTCCTCAATATTTCTTCTATTCGGAGTGGAAATATTTTGTACTTAATAAAAAAAACATATATGTATTTTTATTATCTATTGGTTGTAGCATTGAAAACAAATCTCAATAGATTATTGGTTGTAGCGTTAAAAAGTTGGAATTTCTATCTTTAATCTATCTCTTCCTATATTTTTGGGACCAATATGACTATTCCTTTTTTGATACATTATGACAATTAAAAAAGTAATTGTTTTTCTTATATGTGTGTATCTTGGTCTATCCATTATTTTTTATTATCTATTGTAAATTGTTTAGCTTAGATTTAATTTCCTTATTCACTTGAAATATAGTTTCTCCTCCCTTGTATCTTTCTTTAATTCTTTTAAAAATGGATCTAAGTGAATCATATTAGACTTCATCAAGTAATAATATGGAGGAGCTTTCTTTACTTTTTTAGGAGAGTGGATAGTTTGTTATATTTTACAATACTTTTCATAAATGTAATGAAGCATAACATTCACCACAAGTTATATACAAGAGAATAGAGAAGCAAAATAGAAAAATCAAGTAGATGAAATAAGAGAGTGGATTCCTAATGGGGCACCTCCAACAATAGATCTCATATATATATCACAGTACAAACTGATATAATAGATTACTGGTTGAGGGTATTTATAGTAATACCTAATCCTCAAATAATAATTACACATTACATTAACCTAGGTTCATATGAGGCTCAAGGTTAAGTCAAGTTATTAAACCCTTAATAAATATTTGGTTAAGATTAACAATCCAAGTGGTTTAACCAATCCCGCTAGAGGTGAATACATAACCACACAAAAGGGTTTAACCAATCCCACTATGGGTGAATACACTAGGATTATCTGTAGGTTTACATAAATAATGCTTACAGGATTACATAAAGAATGCTTGTAGGGTTACATCAAGAATGCTTGTAAGCTTATATTGCCATCTTCCAACACCCCTTAAAATTTGAGGTTAGGGCCAAGGAGGGAATAAATGAGAGATGCAAGCATCACACCCATAAGGAATGCTTGATTGGGCTAAATAATATATGAACCTCTAAGCCTCCCATATCATCTAGAAGCTTTTCAAGTCACCAAGAAATTTATGAATCTTCGTTGCCATTTCGAAGACTACTAATTCCCTAGTAAGGGATATATTGCTACTATAATATGTTGTTATAACCGCTCAAGTGACACTTTAGGCATGATATTGGTGAAGTTTACCCATTGATTAGGGCAAATGTGACATATATGGTCCATGATGCTCTTGTAAAATTATGATTTTTTTTTATGAACACACACCCACCCCCTCATACACTCAAAATTATGATATTTTATTAGCATAACAAAAAAAAGATGATGTGACCATTGAAAAGAGTTGAAAAAGCCATATAATTTGAAAAAAAAAAGGCTTCAAATGCTTCTTCATGCAAAGTTATGGTCTTTTGAAGTTTACCCTTATATGAACTCACAAAGATACCAAAACATCAAATTCAAATTTGAATACACCTATGACCATTCGTATATCATCATGTGTCATAGAAAATTCAATAATATACTGTTGAGTGTCCTCTCTCTCTGTTAGTAGGCATAAAATACATTGAAACTAAAAAGATATGTGGCTTGGATTGGTCTAAATCTACCATATATATCAAAAAGTATAGGTAAATATGTTCACATAGGCATCACAATGGCCTCCAATTCACAACTTTTATTTCTCTTTGTTAGTTAGTATGCATAAAATACATTGAAACTGAAAATATATGTGGTTTGGATTGGTCTAAATCTACCATATATATCAAAAAGTGTAGGCAAAGATGTTCACATAGGCATCACATTGACCTCCTATTCACCACATAACAAATGAAAGCGGAGGCATGGGGGTTTGAACCTATGACCACCGTAGGGCCAAAGCTTTGCACATCCCTTGTTAGCCATAATCACATAATAATAACCATGGTCATTCGAAATGAGGGTCGACTAAATAAATCCACAACTCTATGCCTTCCTCCCATTGCTATGCAACACTAGCGTTACACAAATCTTGGGAGTGAGATTCAAACCCTCTTCCTATAGGTACCACCAACTTAGTACTATGTCCACAAATCATCATGCCCATAACCCATTCTCTTCATTTCAATATCAAAGAGTAAAAAATATGAATGAATCAATGATTCCAATCTCGAACCTTTTTGAGGTCCTTTTCACTTGGAATAAACGTTTACTGAGGTGGACAAGTGGTTATAGTGGTAGCTTTCTAGATTTAAATCATGCTCACAAGGATAATAAGATGGAGATGTTATCGATTCCCATGTATAACAATAATATATATAATCAGTTCCAGGGGGACAGTGCAACGATTCGGACTTTGGCTCTTCTTCGAGAGGTCCAAGGTTCAAACTGCGACATGGGCGAGTGTGTGAGGGGGTGGGTGTATGGTGGTTGTGTATTAAATTCTCTATTGATAAACATAGCTCTCGAATTTATAAAGGATCATGGTTGGGAGGAGATTGCTTAGCCCTGTGCGTTGGTCGTAGGGGTTTCCTACAATAACCAAATATATATATATATATATATATATATATATATATATATATATATATATATATATATATATAAACAAATTATTTAAAAAACATGAGTTTAAGCAAGTTAATTATATATTTATAAATATGATATGGCTTGATACTCTAACATATCCATGAAATGTAACGAATCTTGAAAGGATTTAATACCATCTTAAACATTAAAAAATAAATACCTTTAATTATTTTTTTCAATATTTTAAAAATAAAATTAGTGATTTTATTTTATTTTTTATTTTTTAAGCGAAAAACCCTTTGCGGGGCCGCCTTGGTCTAAGAGACCACGAACAAGGGGTTCTACACCGTCAAAGTCACCCGGGGTCGCACCCAACCCTGCCCGCACCAACATTATCAATTGGATTTTGGATACCCAGTTCAACTTTTTGGCAGGGTGGAGATTCGAACCTGGGACCTCCCTTGGAGGATTGCCCTTTCCTCTCCAACTCACCCACAACACTTGGGTAAATTAGTGATTTTATTTAATTACTTTTAAATTTTATTCTTAAATAAAATGAACTTTTAAAAAATTAAAATAATAATTAAATTAATAAAAATAAAATAAAATTTT
Source organism: Wollemia nobilis (assembly GCA_028583015.1). Taxonomy (NCBI): domain Eukaryota; kingdom Viridiplantae; phylum Streptophyta; class Pinopsida; order Araucariales; family Araucariaceae; genus Wollemia; species Wollemia nobilis. Next base: position 7,169,703 of record JAQPPZ010015413.1, on the reverse strand, counting down.
TATTCTTTTAAAATAAAATTAATAATTTTATTTAATAATTTTTTAAATTTATTGTAATTTTTTTAATAAAATTAACACATGTCAACTTGTACTATATCATGACCACATAGTGAGAAAGGGTCTTACTCAGTTCGGGAGGAATAATACGAGCTTTGGCTTTTCTTCGAAGGTCCAAGGTTCAAATTGCGGCCTATGTGTATAATAGTTGTGTGTTAATACCATATTGATAAGTTTAGCTAAATTATGGTTAAGATGGAAATGCTTAGACCTAAGCTTTGGTTGTAGGATTTCTCACACTATCCAAAAAAGTAATAATAAATAAATAAATAAAATAAAATAAAGTAAAGTAAAAGGTCTTATTCAAATTACATTCACAATGATAAAAAAATCTTAACTAAATTACATTGTATTATATTTAAACTAAATTACATCATATTCATATAATGATTTTATAATAACTTTATCAATTATACATATCATTAAAAACAAACAATTTAATTTAACTTTTGAAAATATTAAAGTAATTAAGAATACATAACAATCAATTTTCATCTTGCCTTAATTTAAATACAAAACAAACCCTTTAAATAGATGTCAAGCCTGCCAACCTTGTTTGGTGGGTTGGAAAAAAATACTTTACTTCTTCTAAGGTTTTATAAAAAAATAGTATTATTAAGGATATTTAATATATATAGTTAATTATTTATTATTGTATAGGAGAATTAATACTTTTGTATACGAAGAATGATTTTAAATTGAATTTCACGGCTATAAATTTTAGCTTGATGGTAAAAACAAAGTCAATAAAACCCTAGGCCCAAAAATCCGATTGTACAAACAATCAAACCAAAACAACCCACAACCCATCCACAAACACTTAATTGCTATCAATAACAATTCATATATATTACCACTTTTGTTTCCACTATATTTACACACTTAATTTTAAAGTAAATAATATATATATATAAAATTAACAAAGGCAAGATTATGGTTGGCACTTTCTTATCTTGTCTTAATTGATATAACATTATTTGTTATACATATAAACTATATTAAGTCATTCAATAAATAATTAATCATAAAATTTATAAAAGTATTATTATTTTAAGTAATAAATATTTTTATATTTAATATTTAAAAACAAGTAATAATGGAAAAATAGTGATACAAGAGAGGGAAGAAAGTAGAGAGGGGAGGGCTCTGGTCCCTCCCCTGCTCCCCCTCCCATGGCTCCTGGTTCCTGCCCAGTCCCTGGCTCAACCCAGGTCATCCCTCCCGGGGAGTGGTTGTTTGCAGATGATCTCCTGGGGGGAGATCCTTCTCCACTATCTGCGCCCCTCCCGGCCGGCTAGGGTTTCCTTGGTTATTTTTTTGGATTGGTGCTTCCCAGGGATCCCTGTTTGGTTGGGGATCCCTTCCCTTTTTCCCTCAGGCTTCCACCTGGGGTTTTTTGCAGGTTATTCGCATGGATCTGGTCCCCTGCGTTTCTCGGTGCGGTGGAGGTGACGGTTTAGGGTTTGGACAGCTTCCCCCTTTTTCTTGTGAATCCTCAACGAGCTCTGTGCTTGGACGGGATTCTTGGTCCCTGCTGCTGGGATCCTCTTCTATTTTCCTGAGGCGGGTTCCTTATGGTGCAACTCTCTGGTCACTTCCTAATGGGCTGGATCCTCTCTGTGCTAGCTGTCAGCTTCTTGCAGGATGGCTCTCGCTGAACGGAATGTTTTCCCGATGGGCGGGATGGTTTCTCCATAGGGCGAGATCCGCCAAATCCGTCAGTTTTCCCGCGAGGCGGGATCCTTTCTTTTCTGCTGGTTTCTCGGATGGCAGGATTTCCCTATTGCTTCCCGCTAGGCGGGACTGTTTGTTGTGGTTTTGACTGCTTCCCGCGAGGCGGGATTTTATTGTAACGGTTTTTCTTTGCATCCTGCTGGGCGGGATCTTCTCGATGGTGGTTTTTGGCTACTCCCCGTTGGGCGGGATCTCCAAAACTACTTTCTTTCTTATTTGTTTGTTTCCCGCTGAGAAGGATTGTTTCATGCTTACTGTTACCGCTAGGCGGGATTTCTGTTTTGGTGTTCAGTTTCAAGGGATTGATGCCCTAGGCCCATTGCTTATGTAATCAGGTTTTGGGATCCTTGTTAAAACCCATTGTAAATACAAACACTACTTACCAAAAAAACAAGTAATAATTGTTATAATTAAATAAATTATAGGTAACAACATGTAATATCTAAAACTAAATCTAATTTATATGTCCAAGACTTGTTTTTGAAGGTAGTTAAAACATTATAAAAATTTAAAATGTATAAAATTTTAATTGCTGTATCATTTAATTTAAAAAAAAAATTGTTGTGTAAAGGATGTTTGTTTACTTTTTAATTTTAGTTTTTTTAATTTAAATAATTTATTATCATAATAAAATAAAATTAAATATTAAAATGAAAATTAATATATATTTATATCAAATAATATTAGTTTAATTTTTTTAATTTTTTAGTTTTTTAATATAAAGGGATTTAACAACTTTTCTATGAAAAAACTTAACCACTATCCTGGCCTTGATAAACATTTAATTTTTTTAATTTAAAAAAAAAAGTTTTGAATGTTATCTATAAAATAACTAAAATATTATACTTTCATTACATAATTATATTAAAAATATTATAATATAAATGAAATTCATTTCAGTCTTATATAATTCATTAAAAAATAATAATAAATATCTATTTAAATTAACTTACTCAATTTCATTACTACAAATTCATTATAAATATTTAAATAACAATTTTTATTTATTTCATAAAGAATCTTTTTGCTCGATGCAACCTCTATAAACCCTAGTCCTTTATTTTTAGATAAAAACAAAATTAACGTACACCAACTGTTCAAAAATTGAATAGGGATAACCTACTAACAAACATTGGACCACTACCAATGATAGAATTAAAACTAGGAAACAATCTTTATAAACCCTAGTTCTTTAGGTAAAAACAAAATTAACGGACCCATCCTTCCAAAAATCGAATGAGAACAACCTACTACAAATACTTGACCACTACCAAAAGATATATCTTTTTAAAATAAATGACAATATTTTATTATTATGATGTTGACATTTTATTGTCTATATAATCTAATCCTTATTTTAAAATAATAAAATGATGAATTTTGAAAGCTTAGCTATTAAAAAATTGGCAGCTCTAGAGCTGGAAATTCATCACCTTGATTTTAAATGGTTTCGATATTCTTCCGTGAACATATCACAGTACACAATTACATATTATAATAACTTGAGTGAATGGCGGCAGAGTTAAAAATATAATTAATTTATATATAAATAATTTAAATTTATAAAATAATATTTTTATATTTTTAAATACTAGACCTTCTTTTTCAATGGGATCCTTCTATTAAAAAGTCACAAGCTCACATTAAATAAAGTCCATATGTCTTAATATTATATGTATATATATATTTTTAAAGTTTAGGTACCTTGCGGCTGTCTAACTAGGTTTAGTGATTACAATTTTATGGACCACGGAGACCTAGAGGGCAATATACTGTGAGCATGTCTGTATTGGAATGGATTATAGAAAGTTTAAGGGTCAAAACATAAGATCATAGGATTAAATGATAGAATTCTGTGTATGAAAGGATTAAGATATATTTTTTTAAATTTGTGTTTTATTTAAATTAGGGTTTTGTATTTATTCGGTTTTATAGAGGTTTCATACAAAAAAATTAATTATAACAAAATTAAATAAATAATATATTTGTTGGTATATTTAATAAAAAATATTGAACTTATTTATTTATAATAATTGCTGACCAAAATTTATTTTAATAAAAAATATTGAACTTATTTATAATAATATATTTGTTGGTATATTTAATTAAAAAATTTATAATAATTGCTGATCAAAATTTATTATAAATTTTTAATAGGATTTTTTTTAATGTTATTATTTTTTTAAAAATTAAAAAATGAACTTATTTTCAAAATGTTTTCATATATATAGTAATGATTTTATAGATTTTATAATCAATGACAATTTTTTTTTAGGTTTTTATTATTCTTGTTATGTAAAAGACATTTGTTTTAACCAAGGTGTTATTCATCTCCAAGTATTGAATTTAAGTTGGGTATCCAATCTTCTTTTCATAGGTTAGGTTGAAAAGCTGGGGCACATAGAAGGCCACCCTCCCCTTGAATTGATCTTAGGTATCTCTAAGAGAGCCCAGTGCCTTTTGCCTTTGCATTCTTCACTAGAAAAATCCAATCTTAATTTGGTGTAAATTGAATTATAATTAGGTTATAAGCATTTTTTTCCTTTTCTATTTAATATTTGTATTTATGTTTATTTTTCCAAGAACTTTAAATTTTTGAATTTTGAACTTTAATTTGTTTTTGTGGTCTTCACTAGAAAAATTCAATCTTAATTTAATGTAAATTGAATTATAATTAGGCTATAAGCATTTTTTCCTTTTCTATTTAATATTTGTATTTATGTTTATTTTTTCCCTATTGTAGACAGAACTTAAAATTTTTGAATCTTGTTTTTAAATTTTTAATCTATATATATATTTTTGATATATAAGGGTTTTCCAATGAAAGGGACCTAAGGGGATTGGAAAACCGATGAATCTACTACCTTCGCCCAAATTTTCAATCTATATAACATAGGCTAAATTCTTTTTTTTTATTGATTGAAAAATAAGGTTTTGAAAGGGTCCCATAGTTCTAAAAATGAATCAAGCAGATAAACTGCATAGGAAAACGATCCCAGAAGACCATTCCTAGAACTAAGGCTAAATATCTTACTAACATATTATTTATTTATTATTGGAGTTTGGAACCTCACGAAAATATTTCTCTTTCTATTTATTTATTGTTTTGTATTTATCTATGAGTATTTTCATGAGTTTCTTTAAATGTCTATTTTTAGAACAATACGTTTTCTATTCTTTATATTATTTTAAGTACTTTAAAAGTCTTATCATAACTTTTGCCTTTTAAAAAAATCTTTATTTTAATATGTAAATTCTTATATAAAACTAAAATATTAATTATAAATTTATTTTTAAATTAATCACATTTAATTTAATTTTTTTTATATCCATTTAAAAAATTGATGTATTATTAATTTTTACTTTACTAAATAATTAATAGCACAAGAAAACTAATGATTTAAAAAAATAAAAAAATAAAAAAGTTTCAATTTATCTAAAAATGAGTAAAACTCTTAGTGAGGGTAAAACTCTTAGTGAGGTGGGACAGGGCTATGATAGTAGTTTTTTTGGAATGCAAGGATAATAAATAATTAATATTAAAACAATTAATAGTCTTGATCAATTTTTATAAAAATAATTTATTAATATTATGCATAAAATTAATTATATATCAACTTTAATTTAAAATGTGGACATAGCTATGAATATATATATAAAAGTTAAATGGAAGGAAAATATATGTATAGTTTAATTAAGATTTACTTCGCACCATTTAAAATGTAAAATTGTAGCATGTGTTTTTTTTCACAATAAGAGTCATGGAGTCAGTGAATGTAAAACCTATAAAAACATAAGCATCTTTTTTTTATATTGAACATTGTTTACAAATATTTATAAATATCAGTGCTCGTTCAAGCAAACACAGGAGGAATCGACCTCACAACCACATGGATGATAATAACTAGGCAACTGCCATTACACCAAATGCCATTCGACAACATAAGCATCTTATATGAAGATACTTAAAATTAAAATCATTAATTAATATATAGATATTTTTTTTTAAAGAATTGAGAATAGAAAAAAGAGGGAAACTTCTAATCAAAAGTAGAAATGAAACATGATAAAAGGATGTTGAGTTTTTTTTATTTTTTATTTTATTTTATTTTATTGGATTTACTTATTGTGAGAAACCCCATACACCGACGTACATAGCAGTCTCCTCCCAATCATGACCCCTCCTAAAATTGAGAGCTATACTTATCAACAGGGAATTTAACACAAAGCCATCACACACCCACCCTCTCACACACTCGTCCACGCCACGGTTTGAACCTTAGACCCTTCGAAGAAGAGCCAAAGCCCGATCCGTTGCATTGAACATGAGTTTTTTTATTTTTATTTATTTATTTTTTTACACTCACCACGCCCACTGTGGTTTGAACCTCGGTCTCTCCAAAGAAAACCCAAAAATCAATATATTTTTTAGGATGTTAAACTTTGAAAGTTTGAATAGTAGATATAATCCAAAAGGAAATAAGGTTGTGCACCATACCCTATCTTGTATTAAAGCTTTTCCTCCCATAAATTTTTGTTGGTCCCTGAAAATAATTAAAGTAATTTACTATATAAAAAATTATAAATATCTTATTATTATTATTTTTAAAACATAGAGAAATATGTAACACTAATGGATGCTAAACCCTAATCTGTTGGGTAAAACAAAGTCAATGGACCTAGACCCTCTAGGGTATTGAATTGTGCTCCATTTATAAACCCTGGCTTAAGATGAAATTAATGAGACCTCGACCTTTAGGGCATCAAACTAAGACAACCAACCAACAAATACCCTAGCTGCTACTATCCAACCTATCCTCTTTTGGAGGACCTCTCCAAAGAGAGGCCAAAACCCTAACCACTATGCTGCCTTAGGTGAACCATTTATATGTATAATATTACTAAATAATTCAAATCTAAACTCTATTTAGTTAAGTATAAAATAAAATAAAGAAATCATGAATCATTCTTTTGATTGAATTTTTTTTGGTTAATTTTATTTTAAAAAATTAATTGAAAGGTTTTATATAATAATTAAATTAAATTAAATTTTTATTAAATATTTTTTATTTTTCCTATTAAAAGGTTAATAAATTAAATTAATTGAAAATCAAGAATGAAAACTTTTAAAAAGTTTTAAAAGAGGATGTGGGACTATTATCCAATGCATCTATTAAATATCAAATGATATTTAATTCAACTAGTTAAGTTCCATGAGTTAGGTAGATTGATAAGTTCTGGCGTGTACTAAGAAGAGACTTAGGTTCAAACCTTAGAAGCATGTCTGTTTGCAAATGTAGTAGTTTGACCTGAATTCATTGAGTAAGAGATCTAGGTTCAAACTTTGGGGACATGCCTGTTTGCAAAGGCAGTAGTTTGACCTGAATCTACTGAGTGTGTGCTAGCTTGAGGATGATAATATCAATCCAGAGCTATCAATAAACCCCTTCGCATTGGGTTAAACAACATTAAAGTGAAATAAGGGTTATAAGGGGCAATCCTAAGATTTGAACATTGCTTATAGTAGAAAAATATTGTGGATGTAATCAATTCCTCTATGTATCACCAAAATAATAATAATAACAATTCAACCAAGAGGTATTAAAGTGAAACGAAATTCCAACATAGGGTTATATTATATAATTAACTTTTAAGTTAATATAATACTACTCTTCAACAACAATGTGACCTACATTTTTTTATTATTTTTTTGAATTTGGTTAGTGTGGAAACCCCCAATATTCAAGGTTAAGTATCCTCATCTCACCATGACCTCTCATAAAAAACGATGAACTTATCGATAAAAAGTTTAACATAAACCTTAGAGATGAACCCATTTAAATCCATATAATCCATCAAAATAAAAAATTAAATAATTTGATAAAACACTTATATATTACAACTTTTTAAAGGCTCTATATCATTTTTTTTGTGGCTTAGGAAACTTGTATTGTCCCTAGCTCTCTAAAATGTGGCTCAGGAACCTAGTCTAGTCTGTTGAATAAAGAAGAACGATAAAATTGACCTATGGTTTTTTTTGATTGAAGGCCTATTTAATTAAAAATATAATTTTTTTTTGAAACCTTCACATCTAAAACACACTGCTTTTATTATTATATAAAAATTTCAGTGATTTTGTGGTGTTTTTAAGACAACCTCTTTCGCTTATGGATGTGTGCATACCATACATATAAATATAAATATAAATATATTTATATATATATTTATATATTTATGATTAGGTTTGACATGAAAGGCCCAGAAACGTGAAACTTCCACACGACGAGAATAAGACTGCATATCTTATCTGTCCGTCTATTAATTTTACATTTAAAAACAATAAAAAATTATTATTTTTAAAAATTAATAAATATTCACATTTGACGCGTATATCAATATTTAAATAAATAAATAAATATTTACATTTTAATGTGTATATTACATAAGCGTATGGTTTAGAAAAAGGAAACCCTACTTGAAAGAGGAATAAAAAAAAATATTCCATTCGGTTCTTCTTCTCACCGTTATTTTTTTTATATATATTTTTAATTTTGTGTAAGTGGGGCCCGCCGCAGCGAGGAATCGCATTAGGCAACCGACGGTACGACACGTGTCCGATAGATGACCTCGGTAAATAAAAAATTACCCCATTTTACCGGCGGTAAACGAAGGGGAGTTAAGTACAGACTCCTCTGCGGGTATTTTATCTCGATAGCGACAGTTTTTGAATAAATCTTCGCGGAGTACACATGGACAAGAAGAGGATCATTGTGGGGGCGTCACAGCCGTCCGATCGACTTCCGGCTTGCTGATCGTGGCCGTTGGATGTTTTGAAATAAATTTTTTTTCTTTGAATTTTAGTTATTATCCGACTTTTTATTCTGTATATTTTGACTAACGAACGATTCCCCGCGACAAGTGTGCCCGTTACTATTTTGGCGACGTACGGACGAGATCGATCTTGGCGCCCCCCTGGGAGGCCCTCCGCCGTCGGATCTAGAAGGAGTGGTAGGATGTTATAGAGGGCAGAATAACGATGGCGCGGCTGACGTGGCTTCCAGTAGACGTGTCTGGTCCAATGTTTTGACTAGATAACCTGCCGTGTCCACGTCTGCGCCACGTCGGATTTTGGGTCTGGGAGATGGACGGCGGCGAGAGGCTTGAGAGGGTTCGGACGATCCGGGCCGTGGGTGGCGGGGGATGACGTTGGTCTCATGAAGAAAGGAAGAGAGAGAGAGGGAGAAAGCAATCGAGCTCAGAGAGGGCACAAGAGAGTTTAGTTGTTGTTTATATTTTTCTTTCCTCCTCGGGTTTTTCTTGTTGTTGTGCTCGCCTTCAATCCGGTCTCGATTTTCTGCGAATTAGGAGGCCGATTGCTTCGATTTCGCCGCTTTTGGACACCGTTTTGGTAATCTGCGGGAGATTTTCGACGGGGAAGGCCTTTGCGCTGAGCGGAGAGGAGGATTAGAGCATTGCCGTCGTCGCAGCTGTTTCTCTTTGAAATGTGTGTTTTTTTTGCATGTATTGTTCATTTTCGCTCGAATTTCTTGTGTTTGTGGTTGTGATTCGGCCGCGGGGGAAACACCCATGTGAAATATCCTCAATTTTGAACAGCGGGTTTTAGTTTTCGTCTTGGCCGGAGCTTGGGATAGGTCTATGAATGGCGTAAGAGAGGGTTGGGGGGTTCGTCTCGCCTTTAAACTTGAAACGTTTTGGAATTTCCGCGGCTCTGCGGTTTTCTGCATTGATTTGGCCCCGGTTCTGATCCCTACCCTTTGCAAAGTGCTAGATTTTCGCAAGTAGATTTGGTAAAGGCCGCAGACAATACCTTACCTTAACTGCTAGTAGATTCGTTCAAGGTTTCCGGCAGAAAATACTGAAACATTTAAGCTTGCACAAGCAAAATAATCTTAAATGATGGGTAAGAGCAGATATGGAGATAATATATCTCAAAGAACGTAGACCAAAGAACCTTAAATGTCCGCTTATTTGTGAGAGATTACGCCTGAAACCTTGCGAGTTTATTTTTCAAAGGGAAACTTTAGTGAATGTTCAAAGCAGAGCGTAATAGTCAAAGTTTTCTGCAAAAGTTGCCTCCTTTTGTCGGAATGTGGATTTTTCTTTGATTTATGATCGGAAATTGTTTTACGGCCGTGGTAGTTTGGGTATAGATCTTAGTTTTCTAATTTCAACGCGCTACTTCGTGGTATTTAATGTTGCTTTTCCGGTGCTTTTTTCAGTTTGTTTTACCGATTTGGCTACGGCCGACGGGGATTGCGAGGAGGGGAGTATTCAGAAATTTATGCTTATTTTTGGAACTTGATTGGGTAAGGCTTGTACAGTGTTTTCTTCAATTTGTAGAAAATGCATTTCTTTGTAGCACCTTTGGAGCTTTTCCGACGAAAGTTTCCGCTAACATTTTTGTCCTGCTTGTCTTGTGGTGGCTCGCAGCGGCTTTGCCTTCTTTAGGATTCCGGCGGTGGATATTTTAGACGGATTTGATGAAACTCGTGCACGAGTCCATGGAATCGCGGATTTCTTGTAGCAGTTTTGGATAGCTTTGCAATATATTGTTGTGGATATCGATATATATTTTTTTGCCTGTGGAGGTTCGGAGGATTTCGATAAGTTTTGTGGCATGTCTGTGAAAAATCATGGAGAAGAACAGTCGTGAAGTGAGGCGTGGAGGAGTCGTTGGGAAGCGGCATGTTTCTGCAACCCGGAGATCGAGGGCATCCAGTGGATTTAAGTATTGTTCAGGTATGGCGAAAATATCGCAAGCCATTTGATGTTGAGAAATTTATTATGGTTCTTTGAGTTTTACTTCAACTCGGCCATTTGGTATTGTTAGCAAAATTGTTGCAAATTCTTCTTCGACTTACGTTCCCCGGCTTAATAATACGTCAGGCGTCGGTAATGAAGATGGAGACGAGATGGTGGAGAAGAGCCCCAGTCCCAATCCAAGATTGCAGGAGAATAATAACGGTAATAATAAAGAGAGGTCGAGGAAACACCAGGTGGGACGAATGTCTTCGCCCTCGTTGCAGGAGGCGTCAGATTATTCCTGTAAAGACCTAGACAGAGAAAGAGATAGAGACAGAGACAGATCTCACAGCAAGAGGAAGCGTCTCGGCTTGCAGGAGCCCCAGAACCATCAATCTAGTTCTGTTAAGGACATGGATGACAACAGTGATGATAACACCGAAATGGGTAGGTCTGAGGATGATGATGACCTGCCTCCAACAACAGTTCCGAGGCGCCGCTGGAAGCTGAAGCTCCATGGGAAGGTGATTGCTTGGTTTGAGAAAAATTGCTCTGTTTTATTTTACTTGGGATTTGAATTTGAATGATGTGATTGCTTGGTTTAGGAATCTTGAGCTGGGTTTCTTTTACGTGGGTACTTGAAGTTGGATTTGAATGTTGTTTGGCATTGATTTGAATTTGAATGCTGTGATTGCTTGGTCTAGGAATCTTGAACTTGATTTCTTTGACGTGGGTATTTGAATTTGGATGCAAATGTTGTTTGGCACTGATACATGTGTATGTGGTTTCAGCCTAGAGAGGATTTGAGTCCCATTGATCCAGCACCAGTTCCTCGCAAGCTGCGCACAGGTTTGTTAAAGCTTGTTAAAGCTTGTCTCGTTCTGGTCCCAAATTTTGAACTGTATGGCAATGCTTAATGCTTTATGGTTTGGACTTAGGGCGAGGTCTCATGCCACAGTAAAGCTTGAACTTTTCAGCGGATACCCACAGAGAGATTTGAGGAGTTTTTAACAGAAACTTGATCCCATGCATTTGTAAAATTTTACCCAAAACGATGATCGAGGAAAACCCAGGAACTGCACGAAAGAGGGAGAAAAAAGCTTAGATCAACCATCAAATGCCATGTGGCCCTAGAATCGCTCTGCCAATACTTTAAATTTTCAACCCCCTCTTGAGCTTCTGCTGAAGTTTTCTGCCTATTTTCGGGGTGCTCTGCATTTTCAGATCTTGTAGCCCCCCTGCATCGAACTCCTGCCTCAGAGTGCTAATGATTGGCAATTAATTTTTTTGTTCTGATTCTAAATTTGAACTGTTTGACAATGTTTTATGATGTGGGCCTAGAGTGCTGATCATAAGCAATTTTGATTTTCTAATGGAATAGCTATGACGAAACGCCCGCAAGAATCCAGCCCACATGTGCATTTGGCTGATGTTCCAAAGCAGCAGCGCCTCTCCAACGATGCTGCTGCTCCGGCTAGTTCTAATGTGGTTTCTAATCCCGGTCGGAAGAAGGTCAGTAGCCAACATTGTGTATTGTGATGAATCTGCAGAATTTCAAATGAATTTCTCTATAGTTGAAAGCTTAAAACACAATGGTCTTGTATTTTTGCAGAGGCCTGACAATCAGAAACCCCCAACTGCTAAATTGGCAAAGGTGTGCACTGCTCACTTAAAGGGACAGCAGAAACGTTGTTGAAGAGTTTCTTGAGTGATGGTTTTGATGATTGGCCTCTATTCTTGCAGATATCTTCTACAAAAGTATCCAAGATAGAAGTAGAGGTAGCAGAAACTCTATTTGATCTTGCAAGGATGTTCACAATCCACACAATGCCCTCTTCTCCAGAGACTAAAGCTGAGCCAATTTTAGCGGCAAAATCAGGATCTGCAACTACTGGTACAGGGCCTGATATGAAGCGAAGTCCTGGAGCATCTAATGCCGACACAGCTTCTCCATCATCCTCCTTTGCTCAGAGCCAACCAGGAGGTAGTTGACTCTAAGTTCGCAAAATTTGTTTGATAATTCCAGGCCTGAAGGATTCACATATTAACGATTTTCTTCTTGGATTGCAGTTCTGAAAAAGAAGCGTCCACGGATGAGTTTGAAAACAAAGGAGGAGGGCCTCACATCAGTTACAGGTATGTCTTCGTCAGCTGAACCAACTCTTGCTGAGCAAGCTCATTGTTTCCAGTTGGAGAAAGGCCAATCCCAAGTGGAGTCCAGGGCAAGCCCTAAGGCAGGAACATTAGTAGCACCTGTGATAGGTTCAACAGCAGCTTCTACTGATGTCAAGGCTGATTTGGAGATCCCTGTATCCCTTGAGGCAAAAGCGATCAAAATGGAAGCCAGCAGTCCATCAATGGAGATCAGAAGCACACCTGACCCGTCAGAAAAGCTAACTATTTCAAACTCAGCTGGCCCAGTCAATGTGGCTAACAAAGATAGCGAACTTGCAGAAGACCTAGTTTCAAGGGAAACCACAGAGAAACTAGAGCTTGACAATAGGCAAGTTCTATCCACCTGATGTACTTTGTTTCTTGGAGGGTCAGGCATAAATTTTTTATGTTAACTGTTGAAATGTACTTACTAGCATTTAGTAGATGCTCAAGCTGAGCCTATGCACATGGATATGCTTAAAATTATCTGTTAATTCCTAGTGTTTCAACTTCACAATAACCAGAGGAATCTCCAAATCACTAATAACCACTCTCCTTGGTGACTGGTTGGTGCACCTTTATCAGTACCTTGTTTGTTGTGGGCACTGGAAACTAATTAGTATGGTAGAAGGTTTAAGATATTGTTGAAAGCATTCCCACCTAATGATTTCTTATGCATTGCTGACAGACCACCAGAATTGGCTCCAAAATATGGTGGCTCAATTAACAAATTTGAAATAGATTTGATGGTAGGCCTTATATTCCTTGTGCAACTTTTTTTGTATTTGAGCTGGTTAGGATTGCTTCTTTCTTCTTTTGAGTGGTTTGATTCTGTTTGTTTTATGCAATCCTGTACAAGCATCATGTATTTGGACTCTCAATTGATTTGGCCTTCAATTTTCATAAACATTAGACCTTAGAAAATGGAGGCATAACAAAGCTATTTTACTCTTCATGTATACTTAATTTGGTTTGCCTGTTATAGCATGCCTATTTATTTTGTTCTCTTCTGACAGGCACCTCCTCAAAGTATTGACAAGTTTGACGAGATTCTTGACTCAGACATACCTCATGCAAAGGAGAGAGAACAGGTTTGTGCATCTATAACACTATTTTTAACATAAAACTATAAATAACTTCTAAAATGGTATGCAATAACACTATAGCCTGTGATTTGCTGCATTGATTTCTCATTGGACTTGTAATGGTATGCAATAATACTAACACTATAGCCTGTGATTTGCTGCATTGATTTTTCATTGAACTTGTTATCTTTGCTTCAACTTTCTATTATATGGTGTGCTTGTGATTTGTCTTTTCAGATACTTCCTGATAATCAGAAGGGTGATGGAAACTTGGATTCTAACAAAACTAATACCAAGGAGAAAGAACAGGTTTGTTAGTCATTTTGTTATATAATCATACAATATGTTTTTACCGTAATATGCCTACATTTTCTGTTTCAAATATGTTATTGTTACTCCAGAATATGTTGTTCTTCCTGTTAAGGTTAGATGCAGTTTTCTCAGCAGCTGTTCATTACCTATTCTTGCTTCCTGACATTCAAATGTTAAATTCGAGTTGGGGTATTCTAATTGTGATCTTAAGCGACATTAATGCTATTGTCATAGTGGACTTGGTGGTTCATTCATTGGCCACAACTGTTCAGTTCAAACTTGTAACTGAGTAGCTATTCACACCTGTTAATTAGACTCAATGCTAATAACATCCTAACTTTGGTAAGGGTTTTCTGGTAGGTGGATTTGGCAGACATTCCTTCAGCTGAAATTGCTCCAGAAGACAAAGAGAGAAAAAATGTGGAGAATTCAATCAACATAGAATTTGATAAAGAAAATAAGCAACCCATTGAAAGTTCAAAGCATGATGAGTGCAATGATAGGAAGCCTGAAAAGGATAATGGGATAGTCAAAGAAAGGAATGATAAGACAGATGCTTTGAAGGATAGGAGCAAGCAGGAAATAGCTAAACAAACACTCAAGGGAACTGGCAACAATGCTAAACCTGATCCACTGGCTCATAGATGTGGTATGTCTAACTGGAAAGATTATCTTTTATAAGGTAGATGGTGGATAGGTCTTCAGGTGTATTGGTTTTTTCCATCTTTTTTTTTTTTTGGTTTCAGACAATTCCAGCTTTTGATAATATGCTTGTTGTGTGGGATTCAGATTCAAATCCTTCAGCAAAAGTTACCACCACAAGTAACCTTAGAAGCACATCAATACCTCTTTCCATGGCTGGCTGGCCTGCAGGGTTTCCTCCGTTAGGGTAATGTATACAAACTGTCATCTCTGTTTCCTATATGAAATCTGGGTCATAAAAAGCAAAAAGGCAAAGTGCATTTTCTTGTTTGGCATGAAACTAAGCTTTCTTGTTTTGCATGACAGTTACTATCCTATGGCGGCAGCAGCAGCAGCTGCTGCTGCAGTAGCGGCATCATGGACAACACCTCCAACAATGACAGGAATGTCCACCAGTGAGAACAATAGGGTGACACCACAGGTGAATATCAATGTTTTTAGTTTAATAGGTAATGTAAAGCAATTGTTAGGAGTTTCTTTGACATTCTTTGTCGAAGCTGTAATGAATGTGAGAGTTTTCTTCCATGCACAACATTCTATGAAAATCCAGGTCTTGCAGCATCAAGGCTTAACAATCCTGTAATTTATTTTAAGTTGGAACAAATTTAATTTAGCAATGAGGCATGACTTCTATCATAATGATGGCCTTGTAGAGGAACATTTTAGTCACAACCAGATTTAAGCTTTACCCATTATCTTTCTTGTATTTGGAAATTTTAAAATTCCTAGTAAATATGGAAGTCATAGTAAAGAATAGCCTTCTATTACAAGCTTTTCATTATTCACCACTAGTTACCTGCTGCTTTATACAAGTGTAGCTTATTTTTGGCTGTTATGGTTAATGTGCTTATGCCTTAAATGTTTTTTGCAGCTGCCCTCATTTTTCTTTCCGCCGCAGCAAGCACGAAAGCGCTGTGCAACACATGTGCATATAACTCACTTGATTGATGGCCATCAAAAGATGAAATCTAATCCATTATTTGCTGTTGCTTATGCAAATCCAACCACCATCTATGGAAATGGTATAATGGGAACACCGGTATCCAGTACACTTGAACCTGGAATCAGGCCAAGTGACTTAGCTGTGGGGCCTCTCAAGGAAAAAGAGCCTGCTGGGGCAGCACCAGATGCCGCAAATGTACATGGGGGGAAGGAGAAGGTAAACAGTTCAGGTGTGGATACATCAGAATTAAAATCTTCTCAAAAGCAAACTCAAACAGGACAAAAGAACACGTCAGTGCCCACACAGGTTTGCTGGAATTTTCATTCAACTTCTAATGCACCATTTGTATTCTAGATTATATTGTTATTATTATGTTTTCTTTGGGAGAATTGGAAGGGTGTAATAGGTGCTTCTTTTCTGCAGAATGATCCTGTTTTGGGTTTGCCTGTGAACATATCAGCTGCAGCTTCTGTTAGTGCCGCTAGCACAGGAACTTCTAACACAGCAGGAAGCAATGTTTTGGTAACTGCAGCTATGTTTTCTGCTGGCACTGCATCTTCCTGTAATTCTTCAATCACTAGCACTGGGAATGGCTTACAAGATGGAAGTGTGGCAACTGCCGCTGTTTTACAGTCTCAGCTACTGAATTCGGCTATTCAGCAACCTTTTCCTTTCTCTATTTCAAGTGGTCACTTTGGATCACCTTATGGTGGACATCTGGTACAACTTGTTTATGTCTTGTTCTTGATTAATGTCTGTGGACAGTGCTGTGAAAACTAAGTTGTCAACAGCATTATATCTTATTTTCTCCTTACGAATTTCAATTCTTACAGCAGTGTGCAAATCTCTTGCAGGTACCTCAATTTTTTGGCAACCCTTTCTATGAGACTCATATGGTGTCCCAGCAATTAGCTACCACAACTTCACCGAGTGCTCCTCAAAAGCAACCAAAGAATTCTCAGGGCAGTTTTCCTTCTGGAGCTTCTCAGTCACAACATCAAGAGACATCACAGGCTAGTCTAGCTTCGAGTGGAGTTGCATCACAGCCACCAAAGCATCCAAATGAAAAGAGCATTATGATGGAAAGCAGATCTGCAAAAAAGCAAGTCCCGATAGCTCAAAGGACCATGTATGGCCAAAATTTTCCTCCAGCCCATGTCACAAGTCTAAATTCTCAAGCTGGAGTGCTTGCTAGCTGCACGCCTGCATTGCCAATTCATTCTCAGGATTTTAGCCTGATGCCAAATTTTGGAGGCAAGCCAACAGGCAAAATAAAACAGCAGGCACAAGTACAGGTTCTACCCCAGCAACAATTGACAGCCCAAGTACAAAAACAACAGAAACCTTATGTTGCGACACAATATCATGCCTCTGCTCCAGCTGTGCAAACAGAACTGAAAGATTTTGATTCAAAAGTGTCCCAGTCATCTTTGAATAGAGGGCCTGTGAACCCTGATTTGTCAGGGCTACCAGGTGTTGCATCAATCATGACATCGCAAGGTGAGCTACTTCAGAGCATGGTTGACCTTACAAGAGGGCACAACCAATCCCAAAAGACTATCCAGAACCAAATGAGTGTTGGACAATCTCACCAATATAGCATGTCTGGTGGTCATGATCAAAAGATGCACCAACGACAACATGCATTGATGGAAAGAGTGGCAGCAAATAATGCTGGAGAGAGTGGCAGAATCACCAATGAAGGCATTTATGGTAAAGCTGGACATGATGAAATCCGAAAAGAACCTATTAAATATGAAATGGATCAATCTTCTTATTTTCATTGGGATCCTCCTCGAAATATGCAAGGCTCTCAAACAAATACCGACCCTAAAAGAGGTAGCACTGTTAACTCGACAGTGATAACATTTTCAGAAGGCACAGCTGGTCAGGCTGTGACAGTTGGCAAGCTTCCTACTGGACAGGGGATCCATTTTCCAGGACAAATTGGAAGTCTTGCTAGTCAAGGCTTAAGACGCAGCCATGCTATGCAGGATTCGGCTCAGCTGAAAACTTCAACAATTACATCAGTAGGATCATTGTTGGGTCCAGCAGGTGGTACTCCGCCTCAAGCTATGCAGGGAGCCATGAGTAAAAGTGAGGGACAACAGCCAAGAAGTGAACAACTTACGATGAATTCAGGTTCAAGGATACCTCCTGCTCCATCCATATCTTCATCTCCTGTTGCCACCTCTCCTTTGCCTTCTCTACAGTCTGTTTCTAAGTCAGGGGTTGGTGCCACCACCAAGAACTCGGCATCTGTCAAAGATTCTCATTCATCTCTGCAAAAATCAACCCTGGCTTCCACCTCAAGCAAAGGAATTTCAACGACAAATATGGCGTCAGTGTTGGGCCCAGGTCAGCCGACAACCCTACAGGTGCAGGTCAATCAAAATCATTACAGCATCCAGCAACAGCAACATCATCAACACTTGCGACATCCGCAAACTGTGCAGTTCATGGATTCTCCACAAAAGCATCACGGGCAATCTGTACTGCAAAATTATCCCTTGAATCAGAATTATTCACAACAAACAAACAAACATCCCTCATCACAGCAGCAACATCTTCAGTTTGGGCAGCATATTCTCTTTCATCAACCCATACAATATGAAGTCCATTCCCAGCCTTCGTCTCAATCACCAACGTTGCATCATCAACAGACATTACAGCAGTTACAGCAACCACCAAGGCAGGCTGCATCTCTGACACAGCAACTTGGGAGCATTCAGCAGCAGCACATTAAACATCTTCAGCCAGTTCTTACGACACCATTTGGTATTTCTATGAGTGGTAACCTCTCACATAATATAGGAACCATTGATGCTGGAAATACTTCTTTAAGTATAGTTTCTGATGGAGTGACAACTACTGCAAAGGCAACAGGAGAGATCAATAAACCTTGTTCTGGTTCCAAAACAAGCCGTAATGATGGATCTGTCCTTCCACATGGACACAATGGTGTAGTTGCAAGTCTGCAGCATGTGAGCAGTAGCAATACAGTTTCTGTATCTTATCCAAATTCGGTATTACAGCCTAGTTCTGGAGCAGCTGAAAAGTTTAGTGAAAAGACAAATCAATGATTGGTAATCAAAGTGCCAAATGATATCACAACTAGCAGGTTCCATAGTATTTGTAAAAGGATTTTGGCTTTGCTAGTTAAGAAATGATCTTCAATGCTGCAAGAAAGTATTGCTTCAAAGACTATTTTGTATATCCATTTCTATGCCTCACGCGAGCTAAATTCCAAAAGCAACTGGGAAAAGCCTAACATATTAGAACAGACAAAAACAGTTTATGAAAAGTAGCAGCTATGTTACATATTGATCTTTGCTGAACCTCTATTTGGCCCAGGGAACTTAACCTTTTCTTTGGCAACATGCCTCATCTTCCCTTAGATTCACTGTTTATCATGAACCCTTTCATCCTGGTAATGGTGCTCTGCTATTATATGCACATTTTATTGCCTAAACCATATCTTTCTTTGACATCTAAGAATGATGCTGATGCTGAGTCGCTCTATTCTAGAGCTAATTTTTCATGCTTTTATTTGATTATATAAGATCATTCCCTAAACTGCTGTTATATGGGCTGGGGCAGAAAAGTTTTAACTAATATGTTGTGGTTAGGCCTGCTTACTATTGTCTAATGAGGTGGCCATGGCATGGAGAAAGTACATAATTAGGTGGTTGCCTGGCCAAGGCAGAAGAGCCATGGACCTTGATCACCTCCACACAGTAGGCAAAAGTTCTTGCATCAATGTTTGCAGCTTAACATGTGGATGCTGCCTCTCGAAGTCCAAAGAACCTGTCTCCAAAGAAACCTGTCATTTGGTTGCATAGTGGTGCAATATAACCATCTTGTAAATTTTACAGAATTGAATTTATTTCTAGATCTTTTGTCCAAGAAAGTGTCAAGGACAATTGTTTAAGTTTTTGCATTCTGTAAAATTGGTTTTTCTTTCTACTCATAACAAGATGCTGGCATTGTTGTTAAGGGAGACCAGACTCTACGGGATTTTGCCAGAAAACAATGGAAGATGGGATTACTCTGAATATAGTAGGACTGCCACTCATAGAATTCATTTGATATACATGAATTTACATGTTTTGGTCAGGAAGTCCTCTTTTACAAATGAGATTAAAGTGTAAAAATAATCTTTGCCGTCTTACATCATAGGGAATAATGAGATCAGAAAAGAACTTTCGAATATACTTAAATGTAGGTTTTGTATTCAGCCTATGTGAACAACGTATTTGCATGCTCAGGGAGTATGGTCTTCAAAGGTTAGCATATATATCCTGTGTATATACCTTTACAGAAGAGAAATGCAGGAGCCAAGAAAAATAAATAAAGAGAAATGGTAATCACAGAAACACTCTGTTTTACAGACATTCCTTTTATTTTGATGCTTAGGCGATCCTTGCTATTTTCTCATGTCCTAAAACTTGTAACTGTAGAACCCCAAAAAGCCAATGGGGTGAAAATCCCAAGACAATGAAGGATATACTATGTCTATACTGCATGCACCTAGACATTCTCTGATATGCTCAGTGCCACCTAGGCGCAGGAGGCTCCCGTCTCTGAGCACACTGGCGGATCTGGTATGCATAGATAGATTTCCGTTTTGTAGCGTTGCACTAGTGCATAGATAAAGTACCTAATGATGGCGATGGGTCTTGTCTTTTTTGGGTCACATTGACCGCACGCATTCACGATGGATGATGTGGCATTTTACCTCGTAAAGAAATCTTTAACACAATCATAGTATCTAAGTTATAAGACATATTATCATCATTATTACATTTTATATTTTTTTATAATTAAAAAAAAATTCAAATTGATAGGTTTTTTTAAAAGATAGGTTTTTAAAAGAGATAGGTTAGGTTAGTTGATAGAAGTGAAATATTTGGTTTTTTTAATTTTTTTTAAAATGTTAGAAATTATAAACTAATTTTTTAAAAATTATAAACTATTTCTTTAAAAAATCTATCTTTAAAGTTTTCTGAATTTAAAAATATTAATTTTAAATTTGAAAGTATATTTTTTTGGATGTTGGATGGCTTTGTCTTTGATCTGGCGACATATCGTGGCATAATCCAAGCCGAAGAAGGGATTGAGATTGACCGGATGATATGTAGGTGGTTTGTTTTGACCGTGAACATCTCATCAACGTGAATATTATTATAGATATAATTATTGCACCTTTACACATTTGAATATAAATATTATTGTAAATAAAATATAACATGGGTATAAAATATGGAAGCCTTGGTCACAATGTTGACTTGGTTAGTGGTGATTTTGGGCAACATTTTTTTAATGCCATGCTATTAAAAAATCATATTATTGCTCTCATCTTTGTCTCGGGAATATTTTTGTTTATTAGAATGAAAGCATATTTGTTTCTTTGTTTTCTTTGGAATGAATGTGGAAAAAAAATCTTTGGATTGTAGTCCACCAAGCTTGGCTTGTTTTAAGTTAAAGTAGATAGGAAGTTTTTTTTTAAAAATATAATAATGGGATTTCTTTTATGTGAAAGGTGACATTTATGAATTTCTAAAGCATTATAAAAGTGTTTGTGGGGGTTCTAGGAGGCAAGGAGTGGTAATCTAATACCATGGCACTTTCCAAAGCATGAGACAAAAGGAGCTTAAGTTTGTGGAAAATTTTGTAATATTGAGCTTGGAATGAAGGTAAAAGACAAATACTATTTTTTTTAAT
This sequence comes from Wollemia nobilis, assembly GCA_028583015.1. NCBI lineage: Eukaryota > Viridiplantae > Streptophyta > Pinopsida > Araucariales > Araucariaceae > Wollemia > Wollemia nobilis. The sequence goes on along the minus strand of JAQPPZ010015413.1, from coordinate 7,148,229 downwards.
GTGGAATTTTTTTTTATAATTTTTAACTCGTAAGGTAAAGACGAAGTCAATGATATCTTTGACCATTCGCTAGGTAAAGATAAAGTTAAAGGATCTTCAATTAACTACGGAATTGAACTGAGGTAGTCCTACCCACTAGCAAACACTTAACCGTTATTAACCAACTTAACTGTTATTAACTGACTTATCCTTTTGGGGAAAGTTTTTGTTTGTTCGTTAGATAAAGATGAAGTTAACAAATGTTTGATCGACTACGAAATTGAACTAGACAGGCCACCAAAAAAACATTCAACTGTTATTAACCAATCAAAGATAAAGTTAAGTCAATCGTTACTAACTGATTAAAGATAAAGTTAATGGATCTTCTATTGACTACGAATTTGAATTGAGGTAGGCAGCCCACCAATAAGCACTCAACTGTTATTAATCAACTTATCCTTTTGGGGAAAGTCTATTGTTGTCCTTTAAGTAAAGATGAAGTTAACCGTTATTAACCAACTTATCTTTTTGGGTAAAGTCTATGATTGTTAGGTAAAGATGAAGTTAATAGATATTTGATCGATGAAGTTAATAGATATTTGATCGACTACAAAATTGAACTGAGGCAACCCATTAACAAGCACTCAACCATTACTAACCGGCATATCCTTTTGGATAAAGACGGACAAAATAATATTTTTTTTCCTTTATAAAAAATTGGATAGTTCATTGGATTAGATGAAATCAAGAGGATTTCTAATCGTCCATGGAGTTGAACTACAAAATTGAATTGAGGCAACCCACCAACAAACACTCATTACTAACCGAACTATCCTTTTGGATAAAAACATTTATTTTTCGAAGGAAAAATAATATTTTTTCTCCTTTGTAAGAAATTGGATAGCTCATTGGATTAGATGAAATCAAGAGGAATTCGTAATCGTCATGGAGTTGAACTAAGAGTTCACCGACAAACATTTAACCGTTGTTTGACCTATCTTTTAGATAAAAACAAATATTTTTTTAATAGATTATATGAAATTAAAACTGGTCTCATCTATATTACATCATCATCACATACTAGTATTATAACAAAACTTAGATATTATCCATGTATTGTTTAGTAAGATTGGAAGATTTGAAACTGGATCTTCTCCTTGAAATGTTGGGGAATCTAACACGTTGAATTAATCCTTTAGAAAATATTATTTTTTTTTATAAGAATTTTTATTAACAAATTTATGTAAGTTTTTATATAGGGTCTTGATCCCCTTATAATGAAAAGGGTTATAATAAGAAGGGTTTCAACCTTAGACCTCTTTAAAAAATCAATATAACTATATCTTTTATAAAAAAATAATATATAAATAATTAAAAATATAAATGTCTAAATATCTTAAATATACAAATAATTAAAAACATAATATAAATAAATAATTTTATAAATTATTATATTTAGATATATATATTTTTATTCTTTGGTTAAATCTCATCGGTGTCTCTTTTGACAGATTTGTTCCTTCTTACAATCGGTGTCTCTTTTGACAGATTTGTTCCTTCTTACAATTAACCACATGCATGATGCTTTGATAAATTATATAATTTATTCACTTTTAAGTATATAAAAAATAATTTAAAATTATTATTTGATATATTATTTTAATAGATTATGTAGGAATAAAGTAAGTTTTATTGGATATTGTAATTGTATTATTGTAATAATTTAATTATTATTATAAAATTTTTAATGATTAAAATGTTTGAAAAACCAAAGAATCAAATAACCGAAGCTTTCAAAATTTCATTTCAATGTTTAACCGAAAAACCAAAGAATCAAATAATTGAAATTTCATTTCAATGTTTAACCGAAAAACCAAAGAATCAAATAATTGAAGCTTTCAAAATTTCATTTCAATGTTTAACTCCGATTCAATGTTTAGAGATGGAGAAAGTCAGTTTGACATTGAATTTGTAATTTGTACAACTTGTGTTTTGCTCAATATGGGATTTGGATTTGCTCCAAAGGCATGATCGACTTCCAAGAGTAAATTTGCTATTTTACAAGGCGAATTGCTCCCTTCCTAAGAGCGGATTTCTTATCATTAAACCAAAGGTTAAGGAAACACAATTTCTAAGGTAGTAAATAGAAAAGCAATATTTTGCCAAAAATAATTTAGAAGGCTTTTGAGTGGTAAAGGCATGATTTTGGAGGCATGTAATATTTAGTGGTGCATCTTTGCATGCTTTTGTTAAAGATGCCTTTAAATTAGTAGATTTATCAAATTTTTTTTTTTTGAAAAGGTAAAAAATTATATTGATAGAACAAGAATCAAATTACAATCATAAGTCTGCCAATGTTGGCAAGCCCTAAAATCCAAATAAAACTCAGATTAACATCTCCAAAAAATAACAACAAATCGAGTACCATCTACAGAGCAGAAACTTTGAACCTATTCCCAGTTCTGCTTTACATTGATCCTAAGAAACCTAATAGGCTTGACAATCCTACAAACACATCGTGTTATCCCAAAAAAGGCTAAAGAGTGCTGCAAGAGGTAGCGAAAAACCCAACAAATAATTGATCATCTTCCATTGATCCACAAGACTTAGTGGACTTTAGACCTATCCTCATCCTTAGTTAAGTCTTTCCTAGCCAATTTAAGAACCATTTCGTTCACCTCTTGCCATTCAGATGTGTCCCTATCCTGGTTAGAATTCAACATGTAACCAACCGGAATTTCACTACCATGTTTAGCCAAAAAGTCAGCCGCTGCATTATTTTATCTGTCAACATAGACCGGGATGACATCCTCAAACTGCTGCCAAATAGACTTAATTTGGCTCACAATGTTTCTTATCCTCCAAGCCTTTGGTCTGAAATTTCTAATAGCATCCAAAAGCCCCACCATAATTTGTGAATCAGACTCAACTATGATCTTTCTAACCCCATTCTCCTAACCATTGAGAGAACCTTGTCTGATAGCCAGGCCTTCAACTTCATTATTAGTAGTCCTTCCAAGACCCTCTCGCTCCCAATGAAGGATATTTTTTTTGAAATCTCTTATGAGAAAACCAATACCTACAGCCCCCGAGTTATCCTTAGTTGCTCCATCAGAATTAATATTTTTCCAACTTGGGGGAGGGGGCTGCCTTGGTCCCAACTTTTGTGACTTGGAAGTCTCCTCATTCACCCGAGTCTTCTTATACCTAAAGTGAGCTTTGATAGTTTCAGAAATCTTGGTAACAATTTTATGCCAAACCAACTCCATTGGATTGAACTCCTCTCTAAAAATTATGGAATTTCTTTCCAGCCAAATGTGCCACCAGATGAAGCTCAGGCCTAGGGACTAGCCTAGCTGAATGGAGGTATTCTTGAATTTTCTACATTTCCAAATCTCACAGATATTAGAAAGAGTCACTTGAAATTTTAGGTGAACCTTAAAGAGATCTAACCACCTGGTCCACAACTCTCTTGCAAATACACACTCGAAAAATAGATGATCAGGTGTTTCCTTCTGGGAGTTACACATGATGTAGTTGGAAGGGCCATAAAAACCTCTCTTCATAAGATTATCATAGGTGAGACAACTCCTATGCATCACTTCCCAAGCAAAGAAATTAATTTTAGGCCAACCCTTAACCACCCAAACTCTATCCCATGGGACATCCTGCAGGATCAACAGAGGAGGGAGCAAAGCATTATAAACATCACGAATAATGAAAACACCTAGAGTACCAAGGCCCCAGGCAATCCTATCCTCTTCCTATTTTCCTGTAAGACACCTTTGCTTGAGGATCTTATCAATAAGAAGCCTTTGATGAAGAGGGACATGAATATACCATTCTTCTAACCTCTTCCACTGAAAGAAAGAGAAATCTCCAATTTATTGGGAGGTAATGTATGAAGCAAGGGCTGTAACTTTGAAAACTCATAGATTAAGAGAGAATGCTGGTTCCAAGAATCACTCCAAAAGTTAGCTTTGTCTCCGTTACTTACTTTTTGAAAAAGTCTAGATTTTACCAATTGTTCACTAGCTTTCAAGACCTTTCAAATAATAGAGCCAGGGCCCCTTAAAGGAATGCGGTCAACTTCTTGATGAGAGATAGAACCCAAATACTTACTAGTGATGACTCTACTGAAAAAAGCCTCCTTTTTGGATATCCATCTCCAATAAATATTCCCAGCAAAAGCTTGATTGTTTAAAGTTGCTTTATGAAAACCAAACCCCCTCGAGCTTTAGGTTGACATATTTTATCCCAACTAACCAAAGCCCACTTCTTACCTATCCTTGGGCCATCCCACAAAAAAATTCTCATAAGAGAATCCATCTTAGATTTTTTTTAACCCATATAACTTTAAGTGAATAATTTCCTATAAGTAAGAGCCATGGGTTCTATAAACATCTTTTGACCACAGAAAAACTTAGACCTACACTTTGTGGACTCTACATTATGTTCATCTCTAATTTTGAAATAATAAGACTATGCATGACAATTGCTTTCCAATTGTGATGTTGTTCTTTTGGATTGTTATTTGATTTCTATTAGTCTTCTCCTATTATTTCAATTTCATACATGCTTGAGCACATCAATGTTTTTGATTTCTTCGGGTGTTGGGTGTTGTTTTTTTAAATTGTAACAAGCCCACACACATCCCACCATGGTTTGAACCTAGGCTTCTTAAAAGAGAGACCAAAGCCTAAACCATTACAATGTTCCACCCTTATTATGTTCACATACATATATATATATATATATATATATATATATATATATATATATATATAGATATGATATGATATGATATAATATGATGAACACACCCATCCCTCACACATTTATCCATGCCACGATTTGAACCTTGGACCTCCCATAACCAAAGGCCCAACCATTATACTTTATATTTATTATTCATTTCTTTTCAATTTTTATGAAATAGTTATTAAAGTTAAAAAAAAAATTAAATGTTAAAATAAGTTTATTATATATATATATATATAAGAAAGAAAAGTTATACATAAAAATTAAACTAATATTTAAAATAAATTTAAATTTTTTAAGAATCAAATAAATTAATTAAAATTTAACAACATTAATTTATGAAATTAAGAATATTGTTTTAAACGAAAACATCAAGATAACATGACCATAACCTATCACGGGTATCATTGATATAAATACATTTGAAAATAATAAATCAATATTATAAACATCTTCAGGGTCCACATCAATTGAAAATTATAACTAAAGGATGAATTTATAGAGGTACATGGGTTTGTATGTCTACGAAGTATAATGGGTATTATTAATCAAATTTTTATTTATTTTTATAATATTATATAGTTTAAAATGTCGGATATTATATTTGGATTCGTGGTCAACTATGGAGAAATGGAAAAAATTATATAATTTAATTAAATTTTATATAAAATAAAATTTAAAAATATTTGCGTGTTGTAGGTGAGTTGGAGAGGGTAGGGCAATCCTCCGAGGAAGATTCATCTTCACCATATCAAACGTACATTGGGTATTCAAAATTTAGTTGATTATGCTGGTGCGATCATAACTGCAGGTGAGTTGGAGAGGGTAGAGGGTAGGGCAATCCTCCGAGGAAGATTCATCTTCACCCTACCAAACGTACATTGGGTACTCAAAATTTAGTTGATTATGCTGGTGCGATCAGGACTGCAGGTGATTTGGAAAGGGTAGGGCAATCCTCCGAGGAAGATTCATCTTCACCCTACCAAACGTACATTGGGTGCTCAAAATTCAGTTGATTGTGTTGGTGCTATTAGGACTGCACTTAGTTGATTATGTTGGTGCTATTAGGACTGCACTCGAGTGATTTTGATGGTATAAAACCCAACGCAAAAGATTTTTCGTTATAAGAAAAGAAAAAAATATTAAAAATTATAATTTTATAAATTACAATATTTAATTTAATTGGTTATATTTTTTATTTTTTAAGATAGGGATTTAAGTTCAAGTTTTGTGAAAAGATACATGTAAAATTGTTCATAATATTAATACATAATTAGTCTCCCAGACTAGTGGATTGGTAAAAAGTTGGGCACTTACTAAGAGGAGATCTAGGTTCAAACGGCGGGTGTATGTCCAATTTGGGTAAAGCTAGTAGTCTGACCTGAGTCAAATGAATGTGTGCCAACTTGATGACCAAAGTACTAACATCAAGTTACGAGGTTTCCCTCACTTCATGTCGTGTTTACTTGAGGCGAGACAAGGGCACTTCATGAAGTGTTTACTTGAGGCGAGACAAGGGTTATAGTGGTAGTACCATGATTTGACCAATTGTTCAAAAAGGAAATGTAGTTGTAGATTTCTTTATGTATCAAAAATACTAACCAACATCGAGCCATCAGGGGTCTTCTTCACTTTGTGTCATGTTTACCGAGGTGAGATAGAGATTATAATGATAACACCATGATTTGACGCTATGATCACAGACAATATGACTTGAACATATAACCGGTTATTCAAAACAAATAGTTGTCGATTCCTTTATGTATAAAATATATATATTATACATAATTATAATATAATTATATTATAATACAAATAAAATTCATTTAAATTAATTAAAAAATAAAATTATAAATAAAAATATACAAAGTATATAATATGATATGCTAAAATTATAGAAACTTGTTAATACTTTTATTATTGTGTTAATAGCCATTATTTTCTAAGCTTGCATTAAACCGCGGGCAGTTTAAAATCTAGTCTTGGTTTATAAGACATATTTGTGTTGACTTTTATTCTTGTGAGGACTATAGAAAAATTCCTTATGCTTAAGAACGCTTCACAATAGCTTTTTTATTTATCTTTTAAAGTGGTAAATCATTTTTTTAATTTTTTTTAATAAAGGAATTTAGAAAGTTTTCATCATTTTATTTTTGTGGGTATGATTTTAAATTTGGAAAGATATCATTATAATCATCTGTCCCACCTCTCTAAACGCTTACTTTAATGAAAGGGATCCAAAGGGACTGAGGATTGGGAACACCAACCTCAAGCTAGCAAACACTCAGCCAAAAAACTCGGACGTTCTACTACCTCTGGTTGGTAATAAAATATTAGTTAATCTATAACAATTTTTATTTCTTGAATTCATTGTATATTTAGAGTTTTAAATATTGATTTATAGTCATCAGAATTATTATCAAATGATATGAGTTCAATTAATTAAATTCATTAACTTTCAAGGAATAGACTCAAGTTCAAATATTTTCAAGTGATATATGCGTAATTGTTAAGTTGTAATTTTACTATGTGATCCCAATTTAATATGGGTGGAAACTATTTCAATCCTATATAACCAATTAAAAAAAATCATGAGAATTAAAAATATTTGATATAAGATTTAAGTGGAGCTTTCGTTATTTCAAAAGCACTATTACTAGGCATAAGGGGTTTAGAGCAATTGTGCAAAAAAGAAGGGTTTCACGTCTTAAACCAAGGTTCAAATCTCATGGGTGAAGTTTAACATTTAATTTATTTGATGGTTTTTCATAGCGAGTCAAGAGCAAGTGTGAGCTAGAAGGGAGTGTGAGCCAAGAGCAAGTGAAAGTCAAGAGTGAGTGACTCGAGAGGGAGTGCAAGCCAGGAGCAAGCTCCAATGACTAGTATGGAAGGAAATCATTACTTGAAAGCCTTATTGGGAAGTCGGTATGCCCTAGCTAGATGTATGGATGCCTAAGTTGGAGATAAGTGGAAGAGAAAATATGGCAAATTTGATCCAGGTTGCAAATGTTACACATAAGTGATTATCAAGGATGAGGTGATCAAGCTTGATATAATGGTTCTTAAAATAAAAGGGTTAATATGTAAGTTTCATGGATACTGGTTAGGGTTTTTGAAGATTGAAAATTGGATCAAGTGGAAGTGGGAATCGAATTCAAATTACTCCTTTTCTTCCTAAAGATTTTTTTCTCATCAACTTTTCTAGTTTGAAAATTAGGAATAAAATAATGGGTATGGACCATGATTTAGGGGGAGAGATGTCCTTTTTTTTTTTAAAAATAAAGGGGTAAAAATTTATTGATAAAAAGTCTGGATTACAAAGTACAGTTGAGCCCCCAACCAGGACTCAAATAAGCAACAAGACAGGCTAAATCACCAGACAAGGTCAACTCCCAAAGAAAACAAAAAAAAACAAACCACATTAATTCTGAACATCCTTATGGATCAACTCCCATAGGTGTTGAGAATCCCCAGACATGAGACTCTCCCAGTTATCAATACTCTGAGTATCCAATAGATCAGAAGCCCTTTTGGCCAGGTAATCAACAACCCCATTCCATTCCCTTGGAATGTGCACAAAGGATATAAATTCGAACTCTTCACTCATTCTGAGAATCTGAATGGTCACAGAGGCCAACTGCCAATTAACATCCTCCACTCTTTTGTTGTTTAAAAGATTAACCAAAATTTGAGAGTCAGACTCGCAAAGAATCCTGTGCCAGCCAAGAGAAAACCCCCTTTGCAAGGCCTCAAGTATTGCCAGAGCTTCCATAAGATTGTTGGAGTGAACACATTTATAAATGGAAAAGAAAAAACTGACCATGCCAGCAAAATCTCTCCCAACACCACCAATTCTAGCATGTCCAGGATTGCCCCTGGACGACCCATCAGTATTAATTTTTAAAACTCCTCTAGGGGGCAATCTCCATCTACCCTCTCTCCTAACCTTCTTGCTAAGTTGAGGAATCCTACTAGGGCTAGAAGAATTCACACCAACCCCAAACAAACCAAGGGCCTGTCGTACCTTCTCTTCCCTAGAGTCCAAATGGGGGTCCACATCACATTTACTATGGATAGTTTCTTGAACCATACACAGGATCCTTTGCCAGATCTGTTGAACAGCCAAATGACTTCCCTCAAAAATGTGACGGTTTCGTTCGAGCCAAATTTTCCAGATGATGCAGGAAGGGCCCAAATTCCAAGCCACTTGGAGGAAGGGGGCCTTGGCTGGAGATCTGCCCAGACTACTCCAAAACTCCACCAGGGAGAGCACATGAAAACAAGGATGGTTCCAGGCACTCCACCAACAATGCCAAATGTCTCTGGCAAGGGAGAATTGGAAAAATAAATAAGAAGAGTCATCCTAATTCTTACCACAAAGGACACATAAAGAGGGACCCTGAAATCCCCTCTTCCTTAAGTTATCCCAAGTGAGGCATTTATTACGAGCTACTAGCCAGAGAAAAAAGTTACATTTCGGCCAAGCAAATCTATTCCACACCTTTTTCCACCATGTGACAGGGAGACTCCCAAACTTTTGCTTATCAAGAACTTGATAACCATAGGCTACAGAGTAGGTTCCCTTGGGATTAGGGTTCCAAGCCATAATGTCTTTATCCCTCAATGAAGAATAGTACCTCCCCGCAAGAATAAGAGCAAGCACATCTCTATCCTCGGCCAATCCCCCTTGGGGCCATTCCTACGGATCTTTCCATTTGTACATCTCCATATTTCCAAAATACTAGATTTTTTTAAAGTCCTCCACATGAGACCAGCCTGCTTCCAAGAAATAAATGCTTAGGGAATGTAACCCGGGATATTGAGTCAAGATAGGAGGGTGGCCATCCCAAGAATCCTCCCAAAAAGAACATCTGATCCCCCGATTGCAAATCCAGAACAAACCCCGCTTAATTAAATTAGCTCCTCTTTTCGTAGTGTCCCAGATAACATAACCTTTCCCAACCAAACTGACTCTAGGGATATCTGCCTCAGAAATACCTCTCAAATATTTATAAGATAATATTTTAGCCCAAATCTGATCTTGAGAGGTACACCATCTCCAATAAAGTTTCGCAGCCAAAGCCTGCCTAGAAAGAGTTGCCTGTCGCAACCCAAGGCCTCCCTCTTGAACTGGCCTACAAATGGAATCCCATCTAACCAAACTCCATTTAGATTGATCAAGTTTGCCAGACCACAAAAACTGTCTTGACAAAGCATCCATATCCTTGATGAAACGAGAAGGAGCTGTTTGCACAAAACATCTGTAAATGGGTAAGGCTTGAATAATAGATTTTAAAAGCAATACTCTACCTGTAGAGGATAGCCATCTGACAGTCCAGTGATTTACCTTCCTTCTAAACTTATCAAGTATAGACTGCCAAGAAGATCTAGGCAGAGGATGAGATGAAATCGAAATCCCAAGATAAATGAAGGGGGAGTCCCGACCTGGAATCTTAGAATGCGAGCAATCCTGGCTTGAATAAGAGGGGGGGTATTGAAGAAGAAAATAAAGGACTTGTCCTCATTAAGCACCTGTCCAGAAGCACCAAGATATATGTCAAGAGACTGTCTAATGTTTCCAACTTCCTTGATAGTGGCAACTCCCAACAAAGCAGTATCATCAACAAATTGAAGGTGGGAAAGAGGTGGCAAACTGTTATCCCACTTCCACCCCCGAATGAGACCATGCCCGACTCGAGACTTGAGTAATCGCCCAACCCTTCCCGCCATAATGATAAAAAAATAAGGAGATAGAGGATCTCCTTGCCTCAATCCCCTTGAGGCCTCAAACAGCCTCGATGTCTCGTTATTAACAAGAACAGAGAATGAGGAAGAAGAAATATAGCTCATCACCCATCTAATCCATTCCTCCTCAAAGCCAAAAGCAGCAAGAACTTTTTGAAGAAAGGACCATCTAAATCTGTCATAGGCTTTTGCCATGTCCAACTTAATGAACATAGTTTTCTCCTTAGAAGTTTCCATTGAGTGAATAGCTTCTGTAGCAATAACAACCCCATCCATGATTTGTCGGCCAACAACAAACCCACCTTGCTCCTCAGAGATGATTTTGCTCAACTATATCTTCAGCCTCTCAGCAATAATTTTTGTGATGATCTTATATACAACATTACAAAGAGCAATAGGCTTGAACATATCCAGGGAATTCGCTCCCTCTTTCTTGGGAATAAGCACCACAAAGGTAGAATTTAGGGCCCTTAGCATTTGTTTGTTCTTTTGGGACTCACGAACCACCTCCAAAAGGTCAAATTTGATTAACTCCCAAAAATCTTGATAAAACTCAATCGAGAATCCATCCGGACCCGGGGCTTTCCCATTTTTCATCTTGAATACAACACTTTTTAGCTCCTCAAGGGAAATTGGACCCATCAAGTGCTCATTCATCTCTCTAGAAACAATCAAGGGAATACAGTTTAGAATAAGTTTTTCTTCCTCATCATCTGAGAGGGCATCCTCCTTGAAGAGAGGAAAAATACCTCTTAGTCTCTTCTAAAATATCCTTGAAAGAAGAAAGTAGGGCACCCTGAGAATTAACAAGAGAGGTAATCAGGTTACCATTACGACGAGCCTTAACAGAGTTATAAAAGAAGGCTGTGTTCCTATCCCCTTCCTGAAGCCAATCTACTCAAGATTTTTGTTTCCAAAAAATTTCTTCCCTCAGTTCCCATTCAACAAGGTCTTTTACAGCCTCAAATTCCTCAACAAGAAGCTCCTCTATGAGTCCCTGATCTCTAATCTTCCTTGAAGCTTCTTCCACCCTCCTAAGATTTGCCAGCTTAGCCAAGGAAAGGTTCCCAAAATTTAGTCTATTCCATCTCTTCAATTTATGCTTAACAAATTGTAGCCGCTTCATAAAGGAGTACATAGCGGTGCCATGAGGAGGTTTACCATTGGTCCACCAGCCTCACATGAAATCATGAAGCTTAGGATCTCGTAGCCATATAAGTTGAAATTTAAATGAGGGATTCTTTTTTAGCCCTAACTCCAGAGCAAAGAGTTTGATAGGCCAATGATCAGATCCTCTACCCTCCAGAATCACAGAACTAGCGCTTCTATTATTGCCAATCCAAAAACTAGAGATCAAAAACCTATCCAGTCTCTCTGAAATGGAATATTCCCCACATCTTCTATTATGCCAGGTAAATATCCCATTATCCGGCTTGATGTCAACCAAGTTCAAGGCCCGAATATGAGCATTGAAGACAAAAGAAAAAGGCTCAAGATGATCAATCCCACCACGTTTTTCCTCCAGACAAGTGATAGAATTGAAGTCTCCAACCAAAATCCATGGGTACAGGGGAGCTAGACTTCTCACAAAGCCAATGTGCTCCCATAAATTCACTTTACCATTGTAATCAGTAGGAGCATACATGTTTGTAAGTAGGATGGTCTCACCAGATTCATTATCATGCCCGATCATCGAAATAGACCACCTGCTGGAAATCCAGGTAAGAGGAGAGATCTTAACTGGATCCCATAAACAAGCAATGCCACCACCATATACACATGCACCAATACACTGACATTGCACCTTTCTCCACAACTTGGAAGCAATATTGAACAAACTATCAATAGCTAATTTAGTCTCCTGAATAAAAACCACATCCGAAGAATGAACACGAATCAAATCACAAACAACTTTTTGTCTGGGGATGCTGTTCAACCCCCTTACATTCCATGAAAGTATAATCATTTTTTGGGGTTATAAAAATGGGAGTCCAATGTTCTCACCAAACCTGACTCTACCAAAGTCTCCCCCATTAACTTAATTTTATCCTGGTCTTTCTTTCGACCCACCTTCATATTCTTATCTGAAGCATTTTTTTTAATTATTTTATGCTGCAATCCTAGCATCGTAGGAGTTTTACAGTCCATGGATGACTGCATCAGTGCCTGGGTAGGAGAGGGCATATCTAAATCTGTGCCATTTTCTAAGATAACTTCACTTCCAGGGCTAGGGCCAAACATATCATCTATACTCAGAGCCAAAGCCCTCTGTTCTTCATTTAAACCCCCTATATCTGATTCCCTTGGTTCCACCTCATGAAGAGACAACTGATTTGGTCCTGTTATATCTATAATAGGTAGCGATGTTTTAGGTATCTCCACACACTGATCAAGGTTCTCTAGAATTTCAAAACGGTTGAGCTGAGCATCTGGCTGGTTATCCTTAATGTCTCTTTTTGCCTTTCTTCCTTTGTTTTGAGGTTTTACCGTAACAAAGCCTTCCTTATCCTGATCCCCCTCCTTTATCGAGGCTTTTCCTTTATCCATATTTTGTACAGCTCGAGAGGGCCCAGGATTTGAAGCCACAGGCAGGACAAACTTAGGGCATTTTCTTTGTAAGTGGCCATATTCATGGAAAATCCGACAACGAAATGGAAGAGCTTCATAGTCAAGTTTTTGAACCCATGTGGTTGATCCGAACTGTATTTCAATAGAATCTGGAATAAGATTGTTTAAATCAATTTCAACACAGATACGGGCAACAAATATTACCTTTTTATCTAGCGTCTGTTGTGACGGTCCAACCGGCTTCCCAAGTAGAAGGGCAATCATATGCAAGATGTCATTTCTCCAAAATTCCAATGGGAGCCATGGAAGCCGAACCCACACCGAACCCGTGACGGTTGCTCCTCTGATGGGTTGAAAACCACATGCCAGGGTTTAAGAAAGAGTCCTACTTGGTTACAAAAATAAGGACCTCCTTCAAATGCTTTGTTACGATCCGCAAGACAAGAAAAAACCACCATAAAATAGCTGTTTGCACTCAACATCACCTCCACATCACCTTCAGGGTTCCAAGTCTTCCTAACCCAAGCCTCCACAAAGGGAAGAGAAATTCAGATGCCCATAAATTTACTAATAAGCTCATGTTTGGTTAAATACTCCACATCTTCCGCCACCGAGTCTGGTTGAACCACTAGAATCGACCTGGCTTCACATTGTTCCAAACATCCATTGTTCTTTAACAAGTGATTCCTTGCATGCAATGGGAAATCCTGTTCCTTCTAATAATTTTTAAATGAAATACCAGCCCTAGCATGCACGCTCTATGACAGACCTGATGCCAAAACTACATTCCTCCAGTTTTTCATACCTCCTCCAGAAACTACTACCATCCCCCCTCTAATATACTTCCTAGGCTAAACCTGTTGATGGAGAAGCTGAAATGGGAGAGATGTCCTTTATTTAATACCATGGAGTGTAAATTTTTCTATTGAGACAAACTAATAAGAATCTTTCGATGTGGCTTAGGCTTTTTGAATGGTTTGAATAATACTAGAAATACCCTAAGGAAATTCATGAAGGAAGGACTAACTATTTTTTTTAGTTTACATGGTGGAATCGATAGCCACCACGATGATCTGGGTATGATGTCCATCTTTTATGGTCGTCATAGTATTCTACGTTATCCACCTTAGAAGTTGCCATTGAGAAATTTGCCCCTATAACCACCATGGCATAATCAATTTAAACCTTTTACGTTGCTGAAAGCACCAAGAAAGGGACAAGTATTCAATTTGACGAGGCAAGAGATTTGAACCTTGGACCTCCACCCCCCTTACGGGGTTTGGAAGAACCAATTGGTCTACACCTCAGACCTAGGAGGGACTAACTATTAAGGAGCGAAATCATGCTATATATACCCGAATATGTGTTGCTATGGATATTTTAAAACCCTTTCCACAATCCACTAAGATTAAATATGAATTGATCAACAAATGGATTATGAAAATATTGCATTTCGATGTCATATTTGTTATAAAATTGGACACATAGCAAGAAATTGCAAAGTAAAATTTTATAAATAAAGAGAGAAAATTTTGATCATGAGATAAACTTCAAGAAAAAGCAAGAAAATCATACTATAATAGAAACTAGATAAGATCAAGGATATTCCACTCCAAAAGATGAGGCAAAGAAAAGCCTATCTACAACATCATATGACAAAGGCTGCCATATCTCACTTGGATCAATCATTAGAAGAAATAAAGAAGGATATAAGGGATGAGAAAGTATAATGTGTAAGTTCAAGTTTAGAAGGAATTAAAGATGTGAAGAAAGACGTTGAAAAAAAATCCTAAAACAAAGACGATAAAAGAGGTCAAGTTTATTCAAAGTAAACCATATTTATTTTTCTCAAGAAGTATAGGATCTTATCCTAGTAATATAAGTGAAAGTGGTGTAGAAGTTATCCCATGCACTCTAGGGTTTCAAAAGCAGCATATAGATAAATGAGAATGGAGGAAATCCTTAGCAATTTAGGGTTTCTAGGGTAGCATAAGGAGCTAAATCCTATGGAAGAGCATCCTTGCACTTTAGAGTTTCCAAGGCAACATAAAGAAGGATTTTATTCTCAGGTTATTCTTTGCACTTCAGATCCTTTAGAGCAAGATAAACCTATAGATGATAAGTCTTACTATGAGTAGTGTAAGAATATTGAAGAAATTGATGAAGATGAAAGTATTCATGAAAATGAAAAAAGGAGAAAGATCCAAGAAGTAAAAACAAAGAGAAAAAAAAATGGATAGGAATATTGATATAAACAAAAACAAATATCACAAATGTTAACAAGAAGTGGGGTTAAACCCACAAATAAAGACAAAAAATGATGATGAAAATAATATCATTAGGATATTAGGGGCATGAATAAGAAATTGTCAGGTTGTTATAGATAATATATTTAAAGATATAGAAACCGGGCAACAAATATTGTAGCCATTCACGATGTTGAATTTCATCTTGAAAACATTCAAATTTTAAAAAAACAACTATAGGAGTGAGATTTTATCTCTTAATAAAAATGATATTATGGAGTTGACTATAGAAACTTCATAGTTTGAGGAAGATGGCAAACATATTTTATAGAAAGGTAAGTTGGAAATGGTTTAATTAACTTTATAGCAGTGTAATGTTCTATTTTTATAATGGGAGTGGCCCCCAACAGAAGCCACACATAGCTCATTAAAAAAACACTATTACTATATTTTTTTAGATTTCCTTTGGAAGCACCATCAAAATTTAATTTTAATAAACTCAATTTTTAGACATTTTCATTTTATTATAGATCAAAGTGGATTCTTTGTGTTAACTACATTGTCACAAGTATCTTTCCATTTATATTCAAATCTTGTAACCAAGAGGCTAGTATCTCTTTTACCACAACTTCCCGTGATAGGCACTATGTCTATAAACATTCTACAAGAGAGGCAATAATATGGTGGGCATGATTTTGATAATTATTTTTAAATTCTCTGTTATTTTTTTAAGCCATCAATTCCAAAAAATAATGGTAGGATCAATCCTCCCCAAGATGCATAATATTTTAGCTTTAAAATAATTAATCCAATATTTCATTAACTCTTTCAATATTGATGGAGCTGCTAATATATTCTCATAATTTTTAAAAAGTGACACCAAATGGTGTAAGCAAAGAGCTATTGAAAAAATATATAATATGATGTTTGCAGATCCTCTTCACACAAGGTACACATGAAAGGTCCATGAAATCTTCTTTGCAAATTCTCTCCTATAATAATTTGACTTTGGACTGCTAACCACAAGAATGTTGAGGTTTTAGGGAGGGCCTCTAATGACCAAACATTTTTTTATACTCTAAATCCTCATATCCCAACTTGATTATCTACCATTTTTGATAAATTTCAAACGAACACAACCTTCATGTAAAACTAGACAAATAAACATCTTAAAAGATTCTTTGAAGCTCATCTACTATTTGTTTGAGTTCCTCTCCTTCAACTAGGTTATTAATAGAAATCCATGATCTTGATTTGTTGCTCATATTAATATAGTCTTTGACCCTTTGAACTTTACAAGCTTGCAATGCATGACTCAATGGTTGCTATTGTGGATAAAATAATATGATGATAATATTTTAATCAAGCATTAGACAAAAAATTTATTGAATACCCCTAATTGCTTGACCATCTAATATGTTTCTTGAATAATTGTAAACTATTTGTCATGAAGTTCCATGTTGCAAATCCTCTAGGTAGGGTTCGCTTCTTGTATAATTTTATTACATTAATAGCTCAACTTGATATTTGAATAATCTTCATCCAAGTTTTTCCATAATGCTAACCTCATAAGTCTCCAATCACATAAACCTACCCTTTGAATTTTCTTTCATTTACAAAACCTATCCTACTTAAAAGAGGAAACCTAAAATTTTCCTCGCATCTTGCTCAAACAAGATCTCTTTGAGTTTTATAAAAATTTGGATACTATACCTATTGGCAATTGTAGTTAACATATTATTGCAATATATTCTTTATGATTTGTGGCTTCCAACCATGGTTAAAAACTTATTTATCCAAATTGTTGTGTAATATTTTATTTTATCTAAAACTGATCCCTATAGTTCCTATTTATTTTCTTTATTAGATAAAGAATACCTAGATATATCTATGGAAAATTTTCAACTTTACACCCTAAAATATTCATAATATTCATTGTAAATCTAAGATAATGTTAATGAAAAAGATCTTGGATTTTGTGGTATTAACCATCCTTCTCATAGCATAATAACTTTGACTTAAACTCAATGGTCTCATTGACAGAGTGGTGACCCAAAAGAAAAATATTATCATCAAACTAAAGATGATATTTAGAGGGACCATTTGTTGCATCCTAAATACCTTTGATTTTACCTTGGATTTTTACCTTTGAGAAAGCTCTCCTCAAAGCCTTTAGAATAATAATAAATAGATAAGGAGATAATGGGTTACCCTAGCAAAGTCTAAGATATGATTCAAAGTATCCAACAAGGGATCCATTGAGTAAAATAAAATGCTTTTGAATGCTATAACAACATCTAATTCATTCACACCAATCTTGATCAAAAATATATATATATATATATATTCATGTAGAAACACTCTAACAAACCATATCGTAGACTTTGTTAATATCTAATTTTATAAGCATACTTACCTTTTTCATGGAATGAAGAGATATGGCTTCCTATGCAATTATTACACCAACAAGAATTTATTCACCATAAAGTAAACCACCTTTTTCTTATGAGAAAACACAATCTAGAATGCTTTTCAATTTGTTTGTCAAATTTTTAAAACGATCTTAGAAATCATATTACAAAGGCTTATTGAACGAAAATTATCAATATATTCTATCTTACCTTTCTTGGAAACCAATGCAATAAAGGTGACTTGAATTCACTTATTGTAGTTTTTTTTCCAACTTCTTTGACCATAGCCAACATATCACTCTTTAAAACATTCTAATTTTTTTGAAATAAAATTAAAGGAAATCCACTAGAGCCAAATGCCTTGCAAGGGTGGAAAGAGAAAACTACCTTCTATAGCTCCTCCACATAGATCTTTGTTAAGATTTCATTTTTCCTTGTGATAATTGATGGAATACTTTGTAAAAGATTTGCATTTAACCTCTTTATTATGCCCAACATCTTGCAAAATATTTTTGAAATAATTAATTGCTTCCTTCCTAATATCTATTTCTTCTATTTGTAGTTGAAATATTTATGAAATGTTGAAAAGACCAATGTATTTTTTTGTAGCATGAAATAATTTGGTATTTCTATCCCCTTCCTTAAACTATCTCTCTGATTTTTGGGACTAATATGACTCATCCTTTTTTAATAGATTATGATAACTAGAAAGTAGTTGTTTTTCTTGTACATTAGTATTCTTATCCATTCTATTGTTACCATCTCTTACAAATTTTTGAGCTTGGATTCAATTTTATCCCTTCCTTTAAATATATTACCAAAATATTTGGCATTCCAAATCTTCATATTCTCTTTTAGAGATTTCATCTTTTAAACAAAATTGTACATACACAATCATTCAAAATGCTTCATCCCACCATATCATAATCATTTGAAATAAATTAGGGTCTTGGAACCACATAAACTGAAATTAAAAATATATTTAGTTTATAATTATTGAATAAATCACATATCAAGAGAATGTGTTTATAGAATGATCCTACTCACAATAAAAATATCTAAAAATATTGTATAGTCTATTTGAAACCATGTATTATATAACAATAATTTCTCCAGTATTTATACTATATGAGTTTTCACAATGTGTTTATTCCCCCATTTATACTAATAGATTGAAGGAATAAATTTCGAAAGGCCATTGGAATTGACAAATGAAGCAAAATTTTACATTTATTTAGACCATCCAACATTGCCACTCTTTTTTTCAAAGGAGATAGAATTGTGTTGAAATCCATCAAAGAATCCGTAAATCACAATTATGAATAATTGTTACATCTGACAAAAATATGCTAAGGTATTTCGTTAGTAACTATTCTTGGAGAATATACGTTTATAACCCCAACTTGATATTTTCCACTTTCTTGCAAAATAGACTATCACTCAAATACGAGCTTACTTTTGGCAATTTTCCATTCCATTGGCATTTGTCCCATATTGTTGAAATACCTTTGAAATATTTTATAGAAGAAATTGTTAAAAAATCCTCACTTCCAAATCTTTTTTAATGCCTCTTTACATCCATCTCTACTTAATTTTATTTCTTGTAATAAAATAAGTTATGGACTATAACAATTTATTAATCCTTTCATAATTTTTAATGGTGTTATTCATACCCCCTTTACTTTTATCTATGGGCCTAGACCCATTTCTTGTTAACACTTATTTTTGGTTTCCCAGATTAATATTCCTTTGCGTTTTCTTTTCTCTATATTGTTGCCTTGAGGGTCTTTCTCTTCTATTTGTATTCTCAACAACGTTTTCATATTCATTAATGTCTTCTATTTTTTTATACTATCTATAACGAGACTTGTCTTCTAAATATTTATGCTACCTTGGAGAACTTGAAGTGCAATGCATAGCCTCATAAATACTTTCTTTTATATGTTACCTTAGAAATTCTAATGTTAAAGAATTATCCTTTATAGTAATCAATTTCTTATGCTACTATACAAACCCTAAATGTTGTCTTGGAAACCCTAAATTATAAGGATGATCCTCCATATTTCTTGCCACAATATCCCTAAATTTCCTTAGATATCCTCCATACTTATTTTTTATGATGTTTCTCTTGAAACCCTAAAGTGTAAGGGATATGCTCTACACTACATATTTATTGTAAGGAGAGGATTCTATACTATTTGATGAAAACAAAGATGATAAATTAATATTGACCTCTTCAGTTTTGATTTAATATTTAGCTCCCCATATTCCTTTTTACCTTTAATTCCTTCTAGATTTGAATTTTCACATTGTACTTCCACATCCCTTGTTTTTTCTTTGGTTTTTATAATACTTGATATGAGTAAAGCATAATTTCCTTTGTAATTTGATGATGTAGAGGGGATTTTTTGCCACATTTTTGGAAGTGGAAAATCCTTGATTTGATCCAACTTCTACTATGATATGATCTCCTTATTTTGTATTAAAGTTTGTCTAATGTCCAAAAATTTTAGTTTGTTTCTCCATCATTTTCACTTTCGAATCTCGTCATGTGTTTAGTCTCATAATATTTATGATACCAAAATAAAATGTTTAATAATACACTTGTGTTAGAGTTACTATGTTAGTAACTATGATTATTACCTCATTTAGGTAATTTGTAATATTCACCTAGGTAGATTTTATTTACCACATGGTAAAAAGTAGTTTGTTACTTTTTACCACTAGTATCTACTTTTACTAGTTACCTAGGTTAGTTACTTACCTTATCGTCATTTCTTGTGGATGACAGATATTATGGACGGTAAGTTAGACGATAGGTTAGTTTTCGTAATCAACTTGATTACGTTACCTTTGTCCTATATAATCTTTGCATTTCAATAATATGATTAAGGTTTACGCTCTGACTTTCATGGTATCATAGAAAAAGATTTGGGCAAGGTTTTCGAAGAAGCAACTTTGATTGGATGAGCCGAAATCCCATTGGGACCCTGCCAGGAGTTTGCACGAAAACCCTGGTTCTTGAATTGGTATGGAATTTTCTTTGAGGAATATTTTCCTCAAATTTTGGTTCGGCCCTTCCTCGGTGGGCACGAGCGAGCGAGCACTACTCAGCAGGGACCTCACATGGACGTTGATAGTCAGCATCTATAGGCTGCACTCCTTGATTGGAGAGCTGACAAAGGTCCCACGTGGATCGAAATTCCGGGGGTGGGCACTTGCACTGCACAACGTGGACCCCCGCACGGACGCTGACAACTAGCGTCTATAGGTGGCCCAGCCCGATCGAAGGGTAGGCAGCCCTCCCAATCACCAAAGATCGTTCCTGATGATTGGGTTCTGAGAGGGTAGGAGGTCCTCAGATCCTCGATGAATGATCGAGATCCATGAGGGCAGCAGGTCTTCCAATCCTTGATGACTAGCCCGACGATCGACCAAGATCTGCAAGGGCAGGAGGCCCTCCAATCCCTGGTGAACATCCACTGGCCCTGACATGATGTAGTACACGGGGAAACAATCCCCAACATCCACTACCATCATATATTGACCCTGATAGAGCATAGATCCCAGGGAGCTGACATGGGGGATAGTTGGAATCTAGCTGGTGGACGACATATTTTTTGAGGTGCCACGTGGCAACCTAAACGAGTTGGATTGACACGTGGACCCTTGACGTGGACTAGACACAGATCCTGATCCTAGCATGGACACCTAGAGGATGAATATACATCTAACACGTGGTGGGGTCTAAGCTGTTGAGGTGGTGGATGACACATTTTTTGAGACCCACATAGTTGGCAACATGTGGCGATATTCAACTGGTCCCCTAGTGGCCGACGTGGAGAGATCTGGCAGTAGCTGACATGGCAATGTTTGGTTTGTTGAAATAAGTAGCAAAACCTCCTCCATGGTTGGCCCGATTGCTTGACGACAATCAAATGACCAAGTGAGTTTAATTCTTTTTATTCACTTTTGTCATCCCTCACGGGATGAATGTGGGATAATGTCCCACAGGTTTAAAAAAAATAACATGCGCTCAATGGAAATAAAAGGAAGATTGACTTCCTTTGGTATCAAAGGCACCTCACGACACATTGGTGGATGCTCTCTTTGGTGAGCGCGGGGGCTTAGGTTCAAACCCCGCGTGCGATCGAGTATTTTTTGATCCGCGAAACCTTCTAAATGTTTTTTTTTATGTTATTTTTTTATTTAATTTTTAGTTATTATATTAATAATTTAAATTTTATTGTTTTAAATCATTAAAAAAAAAAGACTAGAATGATTTTTACAATATTTTTTTTATTAATATAATTATGCTAAAATTATATAGAAAAATGCCTTAAAATTTCATTTTTTAAAGTTTTTTTTTTTGAGACATTAAACTTGTTTCTTTTCTCCATATTCAAAGGGGAATAAAAGAGAACATTTTGTAACACTTTGCTACTCACCAATTTCTTGTTTTTGAGAGCAATAGTTTTGTCTCATTAAGAAAAGAAACTCTTCTCAACCTTGTTAGTTTTGCAAAATCCAAGAGGGACAACATCAAAGAAATTTGATTCTTTCTTGCAAAATTAGAAAACAAGGAGACACAATTTTGTAAAATTCCAAGGCAAAAGTGTGCAATTGTTTTTCTCCAAGGGAGGATATAATACATGTATTGCACATTTTATTATTTTTTGCAAAAATTGAGAAGAAATTGTGACATTGGGTCCATAAAAACTAAGTCGTGTGTCGACTAGTTCTGGAAGCCTTTCAAACGCAGGTCGTGTGTCGACTTGTCTTGAAAGGAGTGCTAGTTTTGTTAATTTTGCAAATCAAGGGGGGAAGACAAGAAATTGATCTTCTTTGCAAAATTGTAACACAAAAGTGAGGAGCACTTTAAAAAAAATCAAACTTGTTAAATTTGCAAAATAAAAAGAAAAGGCAATTTGTTTTATGCCACATTCTTTGCAAATTTGGAAAACAAGAGGAGATAAAATATATCATTTTTTTTTCACAACACACATCCAAATTTTTTTGCAAAAATTAAAAGGTGTATTTTCGATTTTACTCGACACCTTCATTAGCATATTAGGTGCATTTTCGGTTGCATCCGTCACCTATGTGATAAGAATTTTGTGGGCATTCTTGTTTGATTATTGCATTGGTTTTTGCAATTATAAGAAATAGACTCAAGGACACTCAAACCCCAAAATTTCACAATAAATCTGTGTCAACCATTGCACAGGTTTAAAGCCAATTACACTTGATATTCTTTCTTAAGAACAAAAATCCCTAATTCACTCTTATTTGTTTATCTTAATTTCCTAAAACTGATTATTCCTCTTCAAGAGGATTTTTAGGCAGGTGCCATTAAATATATTTTTGAGTGAATTATATTTCATCTCTTATTTGTTTGGCTTAATTTCCTTAAACTAATTATTTCTCTTCAAGAGGATTTTCAGGCAAGTGCCATTAAATCACTTAATAATAAAAGAAAGATCGTCTTAGTACAAAATATAGGACCTTCATCATGGAAAATATCAAATACTTAATTGATACACAATTTATTAAAGGTCCTAACTATTCAGCATGGAAAACTAAGATGAAAGCCATCCTGATTATAGAGGAAATGTGGGATCTAGTAGATGGCATTGAACCAAGACCCGCATCACCAGGAGTAGATAAAAAAACATGGGATAAAAAGAACAATTGTCTTCTTATGTTGATACTCCTAGCTACTGCTGATGAGATCCAACCTCACATAAGTGAAGCTAAAAATGGTAAAGATGCATGGGATGCACTTAGTACCATTTTTGAAAGCAAGAATCAATCAACTATTCTAAACCTTCAAAAACAACTTCATACACTCCATATGAAGACAGGTGAATCAGTAGAATTCTTCCTATGTAGAGTGTCAAAACTGAAGTCTAAGCTCAATGCTTTAGGAGCTAAAGTAGAAGACACCATTTTGACTTCAGTAATATTGAGGGCTCTTCTTGAATCCTATAAAATATTGATTACATCCCTTAATGTATCACAAAGATCAATCACCTTTGTGGAGTTGGTCAATTTGCTTCAAAATGAGGAAGCAAATCAACTCCAAAGTGATGAAGTGTCGAACAATGCACTTTACTCAAACAATCAGGGTGATAAGAAGAAAGGAAAATTTCAAAAGGGAGGATCATCCTCAAAAGGTAAAGGAAAGAAAACTCAAAAGAGGTTTTGCTCATATTGTAAAAAGGATAACCATGACACCAATCGGTGTTGGTTTAAAAACAAGAAAAACAAGAAAGGCAAAGGCACATAACAGAAGCAACACAAAGGCAATATTGCTAGTGAAGTGTCTAATTTTGATTCTGATTTTGGTTCAAAAAAAGCACACAGAGTGCTCTTTGCTAAAACAATATTGTAGAGGGAAATGCAAATTTGTCACCTTAAGCAAGCACCATTTCCTCTCTCTTTTTTAGGCTTCATAAATAGCATAAGTTTTTGTTTGAAATACTAGAAATAAAGGGATGATTATACCTCTTTTAGGCTTCATAAATAGCAAACTCTCATTGTTTGAAGTACTTGTAACAAAAGGAGGAAATTTTTTGGTGAAAAATTTGCCTAGGAGGCAATCTTTGTACAATCCTTCACAAAGCTTCTTGAGTTGCACATCTTTTGCAATTACGAGGGGATAAACATTTATTTTCTTCACAATTTTTTGTAAAAAGGGAAGAAGACTTATAAGGGTGCATTTTTGGCAGTGACCGACACCTTAGTCACACTTATTTCAAAAATTTAATTACAAAATGTTTTGCAAAAAAGGGGGAACTTATAAGGGTGAATTTTTGGCAGTGACCGACACCTTAGCTACCTTATCAAAACTTTTGCAAACTCATATTGTAACCGAATGAACCTCGTATGAAGTGATCTATTATACTACACCTAGCAATTGCAACGGCTGGTTACCCATGCAATTCGGTTGGATGACAAGATTACAATAAGGACATTCATTGATGTGAAGACAAAGTGAGGAATGATCCATTTTTTTCTTAGGAGCAGCCAGAGCACTGTGATAGAGCAACCAGCAGATCGACATCTTTTTCACTGTATTGGGGCAGTTATATACATTACCCAAATAATGTAATAAGGGGGGATGTTAGATTTACTATGTTAGTAACTATGATTATTACCTCATTTAGGTAATTTGTAATATTCACCTAGGTAGATTTTATTTACCGTATCGTAAAATGTAGTTTGTTACTTTTTACCACTAGTATCTACTTTTACTAGTAATTACTTTTACTTTATCTATGATTTTTAAACTGAAGAAGATGATGATGAAAAATCCTTTCAATTTTTTTTTATAAAGTAATTTGAATTCAATCCCTGCTTCCACTTGGTATAATTTTAAATCAACCAAGAAACCTAGCTAATATCCATGAAACTTACATTTTAAACCTCTGCTTTAGAAATCATATTCCATACTCAACCACCTCATCCTTGATAATCACTTTGTAATATATACTACTTGGATAGGATTTGGCATAGTTTCAACCTTCATTTTATTCCCAACAAGGGCATCCGTAGTTCTAGCTAGGAAAATATTACTTCCAAATAGGGACTTTAAAACAAGTTTTCTCCTATTTTATCTAGATTCTACTCATAAGACTCCTTTATTTTTTGAATTTCCCCAAGGATATGGAATAAGAAAATATGGTAGTCGCTTCTTTCTTGCACTTGCTTCCTATTCACACTTGCTTCCTACTTGCATTCACAACACTTGCTTGCTTTCTAAAACAAGAAAAGGTAAGGCTTGTAGTCTCTCCTAACATGCATTCTCTCCTAACATGAACCAAATATTTATATTAAAATCATCATTAAATTTTAGTTGATGATGTAATAAAGGAAAGAAAGAAATCTAAATATAATATAATTTCTCAACTTAACCATCATACTTATGACAATAACATAACAAGAATAAAAAAAATTAATTATAATTTTGTAAAATAGGAACCAACTTACATGATCCATAAAGTGAATTAGGATATTAATATACCCAAATACCTCTTTGAAACAAAAAATAACAAAATATTTAATTTAAATTAAACAAAGGATTAAGAACTTTATTGTATGATGCATACAATGATACATACCACAATTTCAAAGACACTGACAATTATAATTATTTCCATGAAATATTGAACTAAATAAACCAAATTAGATTAGAAAATTTTATTATACTTATATAAGTTTTATTTTAAATAAAAAAAATATAAATATATATAAATAAGTTTATCATTAAATTATAAAGGAATTATAAGTAATTATCATCATATGTCACATCTAAAAAATTATTAAATTATTTTAAAATTCATATTTTTTAAGATATATTATGATTAGTAATTAATTATTAGTTAATTTTGATTTAATGTCAATTAATATTGAATGTAAATAAAGTTGTTAACTTGTAAATTTGTTGCAAGTATTGAAAGGTCACATTCTAAGAGGTAGAAGATAGAAGGTATCATCTAGGAAAAGGTAACGTATCTAGGAGAAGCAGTAATCTAAGAGAGACTTCACACACCACTTGAATTTGCATGAAAGCATTATATTTTAATTGAAATGCATAACTGCTTGCTTGTGCACTTTGAATGATATTTACTAAATGAAAGGCATGCATAAAATTACATATATGTCAAGTTTGAGAGTGACATTAGTTGAGTGCATTGAGTGACCTTATCATAATGAATGAAATAATTAGTATTTTTGAAATAACATAACCTTATCTTTTTAAGGAAAAATAATTTTTGTCTTATGAATCAAATAATGTTTTATAAATATTTATTGTTTTAAAAGTGGCTAATATTATATATAACTTGGGAATGAAGGTCCCCCTCTTACCATGCATAACTAAGCCTTCATGTTGCAAAATATTAGAAAAATAAAAAATAAACTATTGTCATAAAGTTGAGGGCTCAACCAAGAAAATATATTCTTTTACCTTAAGATGTTTTGAATGAATACTAATCACTCACTGTACACAATGCTTTAAGATGTGTTTCATGGCATGAAAATAAATGAATTTACATGGATAACTATTACTCAAAGGGTTATAAAGGCAATCAAGAATTCATCCTTGATAGATAGAAAGAAGGTTTGAAAAAATAAAATGTGCATCATGATTATAGGGTATCATATGTTGGATTATACATGAGAACTATGGTTGTACAATCATGTGAAGGTTATTATCTATACGTGTTGGTGTATATTACATTATTTGATACATGCTATTGTACCCCCATGGTACCTTCATGGTACATATGTAAATAATAGTTAGGGTTGAGTCATAGTTTAGAGTGTGAGTACTGTTTCCCCTTTCTATGTAAGTGTGAATGTGCAGGATATGCACAAGTGTCTTGTATGTAAGAGATCAAATATGTAATGTAAAGATGTGGACAAGTATATTAGGTTAAAGTGTACAAAGTGAAGGTCAAGAGTCATGTCTAGGTGTGCATACAATATAGAGTCATGTGTTCATCAAGTATGCAAGTGTCATATAGAGAAGTCAAGAGTCATGAGACTTGGTATATGGAAATAAAAGTCAAGTATCCAAAGAGTCATTCTAATATGACTATATAGTACTCCATAGAGAAGCATCGAATCATAAAATATAGTATCAAACATCAAGTATCAAGTATCATATTGTAAGAGAAAGAGAAGTAATAAAGGTTGCATACATTTTGAGCAATTGATATTGTAAGTTGTGCTATATGCTTTGTTCATGTATAATTCAAAATTTTTACATTCATATTTTTGTTTATTAGTGAATATTATTTGATATAGTATAAGCCTTGATATACATATTAATTTGCTTATGTTATTCTACTCACATCATTATCTTGAACTGTATTGTGGCTATATTATATTTGATCTTGTGGTATATATCTTGCGAGTTTTAAGTTAGTAGCAATGCTTAAAAAGCCATCAATATGCACAATAGTTGCATCACCCAGAGTGAAAGTTGATGTCTACACTCAAACTAGATCTAGTTATGAGTATTTAATCATAATATTATTGGAATCATGCATGGATGCATTGCACAAGATGGTCTATTTAGATGGGGTAGTTCTACACATCTATTAAACCTTGAAGGGTCAAAACTTAATTGTATGAAGTTGAGATGGGAACATTCAGTGGAATGTCAATTGGATCGGTAATAAAGTTCTTAGACAATGCATTCTCTCATTTGAGTAGTGGCTCAAAAACTAAAAAGAGAGATGTATGGAAGATAAATATTGTACTATGATTACTAATTTTATAGTTGTAACCACAATGGATATCTATTCTTGTATTCACTATGGAAAATAAAAAATTATATGACTATGCTAATCTTGGTGATTGTAAATGCTTATGTTTAAACATGAATGTAATTTGACTATTTTGTTGATAATGTTTAATCATTCATTTATAGTTGGAATAGAACTTTATTCATGCTATAAAATATTTCTTTTCTAGTTGGTATGAAAGAATTATGTTGTCATTCTTTGATTATAAAATTATTTTTTATTTGACTTGAAACTATAAGCATGAAGCATAATTACAATCATATAGTACGATTTGGACTATCATGAATACTTTTTGTAGTCTTAGTAAAACACTTTGTGAAGGTTATATATGCATGGACTTTATGTTTGATACAATCTTATTAAAAAAGTGATTTAAAGATGTTGTACCTAATTGATACTCTATACTAAACTTGACATGACTATATTCATTGGATAAACTTGTAGTAAAGGGGATAAGAACCACATGTTTAAGTGATTGCTTTCAAAATGATAGAAAGTAGTTTGATTGTCTTAGCAAACATTATTGGACTACTTGAACACTCTCCAACTATGTCAATACTTGTGGATTGTAGTGATAAGTAATAGGCGACTAAGTCACATTGGCTAACTTGAGCTATTTAGGTTAAGATGGTTTCTAAAACCAACTTTGTTGCTATTTATATTACTTAAAAAAATGATTCTTTTTTGTTAAAAACAAATGTAGGCTAAGTACCTTATTTTTACATGGAAGACTATAGCTAAATTGATATGAATTTAATTGTTGTGGAAATTTTTTCATTTACTTGTTTAGGAAAATATGTAATACTTATTGATATGTTATCAAGATTATCTTGACATGATACCTCCAGGGGCCAAGAGTGGTCATAAAGAAATAAGAAATGCTCATCAGGTCCAAAAAGAGATTAAATATTTTGGATGAATGATGAAGAGAATATTCTCATCATTTTAAAACATGAAATGATAGGGTCTTATGGAAATAATTTAATATACATTAATTAATTTCAAAATTAATTAGGATGGTTTAAAATGCAAATAACTTGAAAACAATTTTATTTATAGCTATTTCTTTTGTGATGTGAAAATAGAGTTAATTTTACATAATAAAACATTAGTAAATGAAATTTTAATTTATTTATAATAATATATTTTGACTCTTTTCACTTCAAGGCTGTAAAAAATAAAATATTATTACTATTTAATTTAATTGGCTACATTAGACCCATGAGGTATAGTGATAAGTCCTTGGATTTTCATCCAGGAGATTCAAGTTCAAACCCTAATAAGAAGGGACTAGGACACCTCATAAAACCTGTGTAAAATTAAATTTTATCAAGTGGTATTAACTCAACCGGTTAGATTCCTCAACATTTCAAGGAGGAGACCCAAGTTCAAATCTTGCCAAACGATACATGGATAATATCCCAACTTTGTTGTAATACCATTATATGGTGATGATGTAATACGGTTGGGACCCATTTCAATCCCATATAACCCATTAAAAAAATTAATTGGCCACATGGGTGAAATGGTCCCACTTATATTATATCATTACACCTAGGTTATTCGTGGTTAAATAACTTATATACAGAGTTATACATAGTTGGTCTCCCAATATTCATCCATAAGGTTTTTCTAAGTCATATTATCCTTCTTGAATTTTTTATTTACCTCTTTTGTAGTCAATTGCAAAAAACTTGGTAGGGTAATATAATGTCAAATATTAAGAAAAAAATTATAGGCCATTGGCATCACTTGAGGCTTTATGTAAATATGGACATTTTAGGCCCCCTTATCTCATCCATTGATATTGTAGGCCTTGGTTTTTTGCCTCACTATGCTAATATACCTCAATCTAATAAATATTTGTTTCTATTGCCCCAAAATAGGTCATTTAAGAAGGGTCTATCCAAAGAAGCTTACCAAAAACTAGCCAATGGAGGATACCACTCTCAAATTCATGATCATGATGCCAATTTTTGTGGATCCTCCCCTCAAAGATGGTTGTTCCTCTAATAAAAATATTCTGAACCTTATTTCATTCATAAAAAAGCAATAGAGAAAACTACGCATAATATATTATCATTGACAATGCACATTTTGACACAAAAATGATCAGATGATATTTGACGAGTAAACATGCTCATTCTTTGTCTAACAATTAGGTAAAGTAGTTGTCCTATCATGGGAGTTAAGAAATTGGTGTGTTCCTTCAATTCATTCTTACCTACTCATCCCTCTCCCCTATCCCAATTGCATAAACCAACCATCCTTTGCTCTTCAACCTATCCCATTCAATACATCATTCCTCTCCTTACCATAGCCATAATACTCATTTTTTAGTGAGTGTTAGCCATAGAAATCAATTTAAATTTTTTGATGACAAGGTCAAGCAAAATTTATCCCATGGTCTCTCATGAACTTTAAATACATCCTAGAATGTGTTTATAATTGAAAAAAATCCAAACACTTTTTTTTATAAGAAGTTGAAATAGAAGGCATTTATTTGAAGTATTCTTTCTTATATTTATCCATAGAGTTAAAATTTCTTTATAGAGCATAAATCTAGGAAAGGGGATCCACTTTGTTCTTTCATACCACCTTTGCCTCTCTTATGGTCAATATCAAATACAACCTTCAAAATATATGTGTACATGTTACCTTTGTACATGATAATAAACTATTTGGTATTTGTTCCACATCTGCTCCTAATGATTCTATTGGTCATATAATATTACATGATTAGATAAAAAAATCATTACTATAAATGGAATGCATTCATACCAAAGACTTCAATATGGAGAAGAATTCACATGATGATTACTTGTAAGAAAAAACACTTTGCAATGAGGAGTTTGCTAGCTGGTGTTTTTTAGGAACTCACTAGGAATCTTCAATCAAACTCATGAAATTTATGAAGAACACAAGCTTATACTGAGAGGGGGGGTGAACAGTATAGCGCCCACTTTTTACTTTCTTTCCAAACCAATATCAATTAGTGTCCTCAATTGCAATAACCAAATATAGCAGTGTGCATTAATAACATAGATAGCAATAGTAAGCAAGTGCACAAATCATCACACACAATTGAGACACAAGATTTAACGTGGTTCCCCCAATGTGGGGTAGTCCACAAGATAATCTCCTTATAATATTTCACAAAGAAATAGGGATCCTTATCCCAATACAAATGATTACTTTGATCTTCTCAAAGCTAGGCTATCCTGATCTACTCAGGTGGGCTCCATTGATCTGCTCAACTAGGCTATCCACTGATCTGCTCAGCTAGGCTATCCACTGATCTGCTTAGCTAGGCTATCCATTGATCTGCTTAGCTAGGCTATCCACTGATCTGCTCAGCTAGGCAACTGGTGTTGATGTGTTTTCTATTTCTGTCCTATCTCTTTCACTGCTCACAAATATGCCTCAATGCCTTCTCACAAGGCTCAAACAATCCTGCTCAAATGTTGTCCCAAATATATTCTCAAAGCCTTCACAAAAGGCTCAAACAATCCTGCTCAAATGTTGTCCCAAATCTGTCCACAAATCTATCCCAAAAGCCTTCTCAAAGGCTCAACCAATCATGCACAAAAGTTGTCTCAAATCTGTCCAAAAATTCTATCCCAAAAGCCTTCCCAAAGGCTCAACCAATCATGCACAAAAGCTGTCTCAAATCTATCCAAAAATTCTATCCCAAAAGCCTTCCCAAAGGCTCAACCAATGACTCTCAAGTAGCACTCAAATCTCAACCACAAATCAATGAAGGCAAGGCTCAATGATGAACTCAACAATGGATAACAAATGAATGATGACAATACTCAACAATGTGCTCAACAATGAATGGCAATGTACTCTTCAATGGATGACAACAATGATCCACAATGATCTCAACAATGTATGACAAATGATCTCTCAAATGGATGACAACAATGCTCAATAATGTACTCTCAAATGGATAACAACAATGCTCAATAATGTACTCTCAAATGTATGACAAATGAGCTCTCTAATGAAAACCTCTCCAAGCAATAACAATGAGGACTTCAACCAACCAAGGACAATCTCCACAAGTGATAGCAATAGGTTCTCAATAATATCTTCCTCATGCAATGTCAATAAGCTCTCAAGAAACAAGCACAACTCCCTCAAGCAAAGAGCTCTCAAATAGCCAACAATGATCTCCTCAAATGAAAGACAAATGTATCCACAAGTGACTAGCAAATGATCTCCTCAATGGTCTCAAATAGTGGCAATGGACTCAACAAGTAACCAACAATAATCTCCTCAAAGCAATAGCAAAAACCTCCTCAATAATGGCAATACTCTCAATGAACTCCACTAAAGCAATCATGGAACTCAAGCATCAATTTTATCCATAAAATTGATTTTCTAATCCATCCACTTCCTCTCAATAGCCAAGGCACATAATCAAGCAATTTGTCTTCAACTTCAAACCCTAACTCATGTGCATGTCTTCTAACTCAAGGTAGCAATTAACTAGGTCTCAAGTTCCTAGTTTAATTTCATAATTAAATCATGCACTAGGACATATAACAAGTTCAACACTTTTCAACCTTATGACTCCCTAATTTCATTAACACATACAACAAGCACCTATGCTTTTATTTTTAATTCCACACCTTATAACTCCACATACAACAATCACAAATATTTATTTCCACACCTTATATCTCCCTAATCACACACAACAATAACAAATATTTAATTCTACACCTTATAACTCCCTAAGCACATTAACACATACAACAAGCATTTATTTCCCTAAACTCCTTATGACTCCCTAGTTATCATAAAAATAATTTTAATGCACCAAAACTTTGGTAATAACAAATATTACCATGCGCTGGAGATAAATACCTTTATATGAAATTCGTTGCCTTCGTAACCTTCGAAATCATACTTTACCAAAATGCCTTGCCAAAATTAATGCGCCTTCACACCTTCATGGGAGTCGAACTCTATTCCTCTCACTTAGCACTGTGAAGCGCTTACCACGTGGGCGCTAGCCCACATTGGGATTTAATCCCAAACACCCAACTTTAACCTGCACTCAAATCTGAAACTCGATTTTACTTTCTTAGCAAAACACTTTGCCCTTGGCGGGATTCGAACAATGAACCTGCCTTGTGCAAATTTTGTGCGCTACCAACTATGCTATAGGCTCCTACGTGACATCACTTTCCCATGTTGTTTACTTGACCTTGCTCTCAAATCGAAAGTTATTTATCCTTCTTTCTTCGCTGCTCCCTTTTCGACGACTCTCTCTCATGCGCTATGTCAAGTCTTCAATAAACAAAGGTTTTTACCTTTTATTTATATGCACCTCCATGCCTTCGAATGACGTCGATGAATATTTATTAATCTCCCCAACCTTTGCACGTCGACGGATAATATAATACAACCTTAGACCTTAGAATTATTAAATAAAAATTTAATAATTCACCTTTTAACTTTGAATTGGGATATCTCCTTCATTCTTTTGAATTTCGTCATGAAACTTTTTGCACCTAGGTTTTATTGGAAAACCTTTTCATCCATCATAATTT
Source organism: Wollemia nobilis (assembly GCA_028583015.1). Classification (NCBI taxonomy): domain Eukaryota; kingdom Viridiplantae; phylum Streptophyta; class Pinopsida; order Araucariales; family Araucariaceae; genus Wollemia; species Wollemia nobilis. Next base: position 7,114,639 of record JAQPPZ010015413.1, on the reverse strand, counting down.
GGAGAAGTCTTAGCATAGTGGTTTTAATGAAAAACCCTTTCCAATGGTTTTAATGAAAACCCTTTCCATTGGTTTTAATTAAAAACCCTTCCATTGGTTTTAATAAAACCCTTGCCATTGGTTTTAATAAAAACCTTTACCATTGGTTTTAATAAAAACCATTAATATAATATTTAAAAAATTAAATATTATATGCCTCTTGTGCCACAAAACCCTGTATATATCCTTGCTCTCCAAAATATCATAAATGATTATTTATGAAGTGCTTTTGCCACCAAAACTCAATGTGATCCATGTGACATCAATGACAACACAAAATAACTCAAATTGCCAACAATCTCCCCCTTTGTCATTGATGGCAACACCTCTAATGCAAATCACCACAATCACTGCAAAAGCCATTTCTGAAAATCAAAGTTGCTCCCCCTGACTCAATACTCTCTATGGAGGCTACCCCCCCTATCTCAATGTTCTCTTTGGAGGCTGCTCCCCCTATCTCAATGCTCTCTTTGGAGGTTGCTCCCCCTAACTCAATGCTCTCCCCTTACTCAAATCTCTCCCCCTTTGACATCAATGGCAAAAGGGACACCTATGGGGCTAAAATATATGACTCTTAAGCTTAGCCCCCCTACCACCTTCTCTCTTGAGGTGATTAATTTTGGGGTGGGAGTACATTTACTCCCATATTACATTGTTCCTTTCCTTTGTCAACTTCCTTCCACATATTTCTGATATCCTTTTCTTGATGAGTTACTTGATCTTCTTGTCTTGAACCTGTTTGACCTTCTTGCCTTGAACGCTTGACCTTCTTGCCTTGAACCTATTTGGAATTGAGTCCTACACCATCTTGCAATATGTCCAAAGTTATTGCAATTAAAACACTTGATATTGTAGCCTTTGGATGGTGCCCATATCCTGAATTCTTTCTTGAAATCATTTCCATATCCATTCCTTTCCCGAACCCTGTATTGTGAAGCTCTGTTTCCATAATCATTTTGACCATGACCTCTGAATTGTGCAGCTCTATAATCAAAACCATATTGCTCATTTCCTTTGCACTGAGAAGCTCTATGACCAATCCTGTTGCATAAGAAGCAATGTCCCTGAAAACCATACCTTCTTCCTTTGAAGTTCCTTCTAGAAAAATCAAACTTCTTTGATCCATAGACCCTGCAGTGTATAGCCCTGTGTCCAAATCCATTACAAGAAAAACAATGTCCTTGAAAAGCCCTTTGTTCATGCCTTGGTTCCTCATACCTTTCTTGACCATTTATCCTTGTGATCATCTTTGACTTGTGCATTGTATCCTTGATCCTTCTTTGTGGTATCCAAATCTTCTTCCTTAACTTCTTCCTTGCTTTCTTCTTCAAGAATTTCTTTGCTTCTTGAACTTGATTCACCTATCTCAAAACAAGATCCAAATTGGATATTTGGAGCCATAGGAGCTTTGGAACTTTCTTCATGAATCTTAGGTGCTTCCTTGCTTTCATATTTTAGAACTTCCTTTCCTTTTGAGTGTGACTCCCCAAACCTGAAATATGAGACCTTTGGTGCTTTGGAACCTTCCTCTTCTTTCTCTTCATTTGTGTCAAATAGCAAATTGGCACACATCTCTATAGCCTCTGAAATGCAAGTATCCATTTATGCTGCTTCCTTTTCTTTGGGAACCGGTTCTTCCTTATAGATTTCTGAAACAAAACCTCCTGATACAAATAGAGGTCCTTGTGTGTTTATTTTTTATTTCCCTTCTTCATAACCAAGCCCTGTCTTTATAGATGGATCTCATTGTAAATCCAAAAAGTTATCCAAAGTTTTTGAATTCCTTTGAAATCATGCTAACTTATTTATGTAGGTCCCCAAACATTTCTGATCTTCTTCTTCTAACTGATTACATCTTTCTTTCTTCTTCTTCAATTGCTCAGAAATAGTGATGCCAAGCTCTTTTGTTTCTTGAAGCTCTTTTTCCAAACCTTGAATGTGTCGATTAAGCATTACTTTGACCTTTTCATTTTCATGAACCTTATTTTCAAGCCTTTTGATTTTCCTTTTCAATATCTTGATTTTATTTTCTTGTTTTGTGGATTCCTCTTCTTCATCATCACTGCTGCTAGAATTGTCACTAGAACTACTGCTAGAACTATTACTGGAACTGCTGCTTTCTTTTTCCACAAATAAAATTTTCTTGTTGCAATTGTTGTAGTACATGCAATCATCATCTAAATGCCCAAAGTCTTCGCATATGAAGCATTTTAGTATTCTTAGACCCTTCTTGTACCTGTTTTCTTGCTCAATGGCTATAGCAAGCTCTTCATGTCGTTCTTCGATAGATATATCCTCTTATTTAACTTCAATACCTAGGAATAGGTGTTCTTGCCTTTCTTCACTTATTCCAAAGAATGTACATTCTTCTTCATCTGATTGGTCTTCATTGTTGTGATCTGAACCATCACTTGCTTCTTCAATGTAGAAAGTTTTCTTATTCTTATGAAAACTCTTCTTCTTCTCATGCTTGCTTTGCTTGTACCTGTCCTCTTTGTCATGCTTATGCTTTCCTTCTTCTTTTCTTCTGTGACCCTATTTTTCATCATCACTATTTTCTTCATGTGGACACTTGTTTGCATAGTGACCATAATCACCACACTTGTAGCATTTGACTTTCTTCATATCCCTGTAATTCCTTGAGTCCTTTTTCCTTTTGATGAAGTTAGCTTCCTCATCATTATCTGAATCTCTATCTATCTCTGGATCTTTCCCTTTATTTTTCTCTAAAGCTTTGAATGCAATTTCTTTCTTTGGAGCCTGATGCTTATCTATCCTCATCTCATAAGTTGTGAGAGTTCCTTGTAGTTCTTCCATTGTTAGCTTGTCGATATTCATTGTTTCTTCTATCGTTGAAACCTTTGCATCATACTTCATGGGAAGTGATCTCAAAACCTTTTGAGTAACATCTGATTCTTTCATCTCAAATCCTAGACCTCTCATGGTGTTAGCAATCTCATCAACTCGAAGCAAGAACTTTGTAATATCTTTAGAATCTTCCATTTTCAATTCTTCGAATCTTTTTCTATGAGTTTGTAGTTTTGCCAACTTTACCTTGGAATCTCCTTCATAGGTATTCCACAACTTGGTCCACATTTCATTAGCTGAATTACATACCATGACCTTTGCAAAATCTATCTCACGTAGCCCACTCAGAATACAATTCATTGCCTTTGCATTGATCTCAACCAATTTCTTGATAGTCTTATCTATCTCGGGATCACCTTCAACCTTATACTCTTTTGCAACCATCTGCCATACCTCATATCCTTGTGATATCAAGTAGTTCTTCATTCTCATGCTCCAAAAAGCATAATTGTTATCATCAAATAGTGGAGCCTTACTTGTAGATGATCCATTCTATGAAGCCATCTATGTTCTTGTAGAATCTACCCTCAAGTTGTTAGCCTTTTTGAAGGAACCCGCTCTGATACCAATTGAAGAACACAAGCTTATACTGAGAGAGGGGGTGAACAATATAGCACCCACTTTTTACTTTCTTTCCAAACCAATATCAATTAGTGTCCTCAATTGCAATAACCAAATATAGTAGTGTGCATTAATAACATAGATAGCAATAGTAAGCAAGTGCACAAATCATCACACACAATTGAGACACAAGATTTAACGTGGTTCCCCCAATGTGGGGTAGTCCACAAGATAATATCCTTATAATATTTCATAAATAAATAGGGATCCTTATCCCAATACAAATGATTACTTTGATCTGCTCAAAGCTAGGTTATCCTGATCTACTCAGGTGGGCTCCACTGATCTGCTCAGCTAGGCTCTCCATTGATCTGCTCAGCTAGGCTATCCATTGATCTCTATAGTTTTATCTAGGCTATCCATTGATCTGCTCAGCTAGGCTATCCATTGATCTGCTCAGCTAGGCTATCCATTGATCTACTTAGCTAGGCTATCCACTGATCTTAACTAGGCAACTAGTGTTGATGTGTTTTCTATTTCTGTCCTATCTCTTTCACTGCTCATAAATCTGCCTCAATGCCTTCTCACAAGGCTCAAACAATCCTGCTCAAATGTTATCCCAAATCTATTCTCAAAGCCTTCACAAAAGGCTCAAACAATCCTGCTCAAATGTTGTCCCAAATCTATCCCAAAAGCCTTCTCAAAGGCTCAACCAATCATGCATAAAAGTTGTCTCAAATCTGTCTAGAAATTCTGTCCCAAAAGCCTTCCCAAAGGCTCAACCAATCATGCACAAAAGTTGTCTCAAATATATCCAAAAATTCTGTCCCAAAAGCCTTCCCAAAGGCTCAACCAATGACTCTCAAGTAGCACTCAAATCTCAACCACAAATCAATGAAGGCAAGGCTCAATGATGAACTCAATAATGGATAACAAATGAATGATGACAATACTCAACAATGTGCTCAATAATGAATGGCAAATGTACTCTTCAATGGATGACAACAATGATCCACAATGATCTCAACAATGTATGACAAATGATCTCTCAAATGGATGACAACAATGCTCAATAATGTACTCTCAAATGGATGACAACAATGCTCAACAATGTACTCTCAAATGGATGACAAATGAGCTCTCAAATGGAAACCTCTCCAAGAAATAACAATGAGGACTTCAACCAACCAAGGACAATCTCCACAAGTGATAGCAATAGGTTCTCAATAATATCTTCCTCATGCAATGTCAATAAGCTCTCAAGAAACAAGCACAACTCCCTCAAGCAAAGAGCTCTCAAATAGCCAACAATGATCTCCTCAAATGAAAGACAAATGTATCCACAAGTGACTAGCAAATGATCTCCTCAATGGTCTCAAATAGTGGCAATGGACTTAACAAGTAACCAACAATAATCTCCTCAAAGCAATAGCAAAAACCTCCTCAATAATGGCAATACTCTCAATGAACTCCACTAAAGCAATCATGGAACTCAAGCATCAATTTTATCCATAAAATTGATTTTCTAATCCATCCACTTCCTCTCAATAGCCAAGGCACATAATCAAGCAATTTGTCTTCAACTTCAAACCCTAACTCATGTGCATGTCTTCTAACTCAAGGTAGCAATTAACTAGGTCTCAAGTTCCTAGTTTAATTTCATAATTAAATCATGCACTAGGACATATAACAAGTTCAACACTTTTCAACCTTATGACTCCCTAATTTCATTAACACATACAACAAGCACCTATGCTTTTATTTTTAATTCCACACCTTATAACTCCACATACAACAATCACAAATATTTATTTCCACACCTTATATCTCCCTAATCACACACAACAATAACAAATATTTAATTCTACACCTTATAACTCCCTAAGCACATTAACACATACAACAAGCATTTATTTCCCTAAACTCCTTATGACTCCCTAGTTATCATAGAAATAATTTTAATGCACCAAAACTTTGGTAATAACAAATATTACCATGCACTGGAGATAAATACCTTTATATGAAATTTGTTGCCTTCGTAACCTTCGAAATCATCTTTGCCAAAATGCCTTGCCAAAATTAATGCGCCTTCACACCTTCATGGGAGTCGAACTCCGTTCCTCTCACTTAGCACTGTGAAGCGCTTACCACATGGGCGTTAGCCCATATTGGGATTTAATCCCAAACACCCAACTTTAACCTGCGCTCAAATCTGAAACTCGATTTTACTTTCTTAGCAAAACACTTTGCCCTTGGCGGGATTCGAACAACGAACCTACCTTGTGCAAAGTTCATGCGCTACCAACTGCGCTATAGGCTCCTGCGTGACGTCACTTTCCCACATTGTTTACTTGACCTTGCTCTCAAATCAAAAGTTATTTATCCTTCTTTCTTCGCTGCTCCCCTTTCGATGACTCTCTCTCATGCGCTATGTCAAGTCTTCAATAAACAAAGGTTTTTACCTTTTATTTATATGCACCTCCATCCTTCGAATGACGTCGATGAATATTTATTAATCTCCCCAACCTTTGCACGTCGATGGATAATATAATACAACCTTAGACCTTAGAATTATTAAATAAAAATTTAATAATTCACCTTTTAACTTTGAATTGGGATATCTCCTTCATTCTTTTGAATTTCATCATGAAAATTTTTGCACCTAGGTTTTATTGGAAAACCTTTTCATCCATCATAATTTGGAGAAGTCTTAGCATAGTGGTTTTAATGAAAAACCCTTTCCAATGGTTTTAATGAAAACCCTTTTCATTGGTTTTAATAAAAAACCCTTGCCATTGGTTTTAATAAAAACCTTTACCATTGGTTTTAATAAAAACCATTAATATAATATTTAAAAAATTAAATATTATATGCCTCTTGTGCCACAAAACCCTGTATATATCCTTGCTCTCCAAAATATCATAAATGATTATTTATGAAGTGCTTTTGCCACCAAAACTCAATGTGATCCATGTGACATCAATGACAACACAAAATAACTCAAATTGCCAACAATCTCCCCCTTTGTCATTGATGGCAACACCTCTAATGCAAATCACCACAATCACTGCAAAAACCATTTCTGAGAATCAAAGCTGCTCCCCCTGACTCAATACTCTCTATGGAGGCTGCTCCCCCTATCTCAATGCTCTCTTTGGAGGCTTCTCCCCCTATCTCAATGCTCTCTTTGGAGGTTGCTCCCCCTAACTCAATGCTCTCCCCCTTACTCAAATCTCTCCCCCTTTGACATCAATGGCAAAAGGGACACCTATGGGGCTAAAATATATGACTCTTAAGCTTAGCCCCCCTACCACCTTCTCTCTTGAGGTGATTAATTTTGGGGTGGGAGTACATTTACTCCCATATTACATTGTTCCTTTCCTTTGTCAACTTCCTTCCACATCTTTCTGGTCTCCTTTTCTTGATAAGTTACTTGATCTTCTTGTCTTGAACCCTGTTTGACCTTCTTGCCTTGAAACAACTTGACCTTCTTGCCTTGAACCTATTTGGAATTGAGTCCTACACCATCTTGCAATATGTCCAAAGTTATTGCAATTAAAACACTTGATATTGTAGCCTTTGGATGGTGCCCATATCCTGAATTCTTTCTTGAAATCATTTCCATATCCATTCCTTTCTTGAACCCTGTATTGTGAAGTTCTGTTTCCATAATCATTATGACCATGACCTCTGAATTGTGTAGCTCTAAAACCAAAACCATGTTGCTCATTTTCTTTGCACTAAGAAGCTCTATGACCAATCCTGTTGCATAAGAAGCAATGTCCCTGAAAACCATACCTTCTTCCTTTGAAGTTCCTTCTAGAAAAATCAAACTTCTTTGATCCATAGACCCTACAATGTATAGCCCTATGTCCAAATCCATTACAAGAAAAACAATGTCCTTGAAAATCCCTTTGTTCATGCCTTGGTTCCTCATACCTTTCTTGACCTTTATCCTTGTGATCATCTTTGACTTGTGCATTGTATCCTTGATCCTTCTTTGTGGTATCCAAATCTTCTTCCTTAACTTCTTCCTTGCTTTCTTCTTCAAGAATTTCTTTGCCTCTTGAACTTGATTCACCTATCTCAAAACAAGATCCAAATTGGATATTTGGAGCCATAGGAGCTTTGGAACTTTCTTCATGAATCTTAGGTGCTTCCTTGCTTTCATCTTTTAGAACTTCCTTTCCTTTTGAGTGTGACTCCCCAAACCTGAAATATGAGACCTTTGGTGCTTTGGAACCTTCCTCTTCTTTCTCTTCATTTGTGTCAAATAGCAAATTGGCACACATCTCTATAGCCTCTGAAATGCAAGTATCCATTTTTGCTACTTCATTTTCTTTGGGAACCAGTTCTTCCTTATAGATTTCTAAAACAAAACCTCCTGATACAAATAGAGGTCCTTGTGTGTTTATTTTTTATTTTCCTTCTTCATAACCAAGCCCTGTCTTTATAGATGGATCTCGTTGTAAATCCAAAAAGTTATCCAAAGTTTTTGAATTCCTTTGAAATCGTGCTAACTTATTTATGTAGGTCCCCAAACATTTCTGATCTTCTTCTTCTAACTGATTACATATTTCTTTCTTCTTCTTCAATTGCTCAAAAATAGTGATGCCAAGCTCTTTTGTTTCTTGAAGCTCTTTTTCCAAACCTTGAATGTGTCGATTAAGCATTACTTTGACCTTTTCATTTTCATGAACCTTATTTTCAAGCCTTTTGATTTTCCTTTTCAATCTCTTGATTTTATTTTCTTGTTTTGTGGATTCCTCTTCTTCATCATCACTGCTATTGGAATTGTCACTAGAACTATTGCTAGAACTATTACTGGAATTGTTGCTTTCTTTTTCCACAAATAAAATTTTCTTGTTGCAATTGTTGTAGTACATGCAATCATCATCTAAATGCCCAAAGTCTCTGCATATGAAGCATTTTAGTATTCTTAGACCCTTCTTGTACCTATTTTCTTGCTCAATGGCTATAGCAAGCTCTTCATGTCGTTCTTCGATAGATATATCCTCTTCTTTAACTTCAATACCTAGGAATAGGTGTTCTTGCCTTTCTTCACTTATTCCAAAGAATGTACATTCTTCTTCATCTGACTGGTCTTCATTGTTGTGATCTGAACCATCACTTGCTTCTTCAATGTAGAAAGTTTTCTTATTCTTACGAAAACTCTTCTTCTTCTCATGCTTGCTTTGCTTGTACCTATCCTCTTTGTCATGCTTATGCTTTCCTTATTCTTTTCTTCTGTGACCCTATTTTTCATCATCATTATTTTCTTCATGTGGACACTTGTTTGCATAGTGACCATAATCACCACACTTGTAGCATTTGACTTTCTTCATATCCCTGTAATTCCTTGAGTCCTTTTTCCTTTTGATGAAGTTAGCTTCCTCATCATTATCTGAATCTCTATCTATCTCTGGATCTTTCCCTTTATTTTTCTCTAAAGCTTTGAATGCAATTTCTTTCATTGGAGCCTGATGCTTATCTATCCTCATCTCATAAGTTGTGAGAGTTCCTTGTAGTTCTTCCATTGTTAGCTTGTCGATATTCATTATTTCTTCTATCGCTGAAACCTTTGCATCATACTTCATGGGAAGTGATCTCAAAACCTTTTGAGTAACATCTGATTCTTTCATCTCAAATCCTAGACCTCTCATGGTGTTAGCAATCTCATCAACTCGAAGTAAGAACTTTGTAATATCTTCAGAATCTTCCATTTTCAATTCTTCGAATATTTTTCTATGAGTTTGTAGTTTTGCCAACTTTACCTTGGAATCTCCTTCATAGGTATTCCACAACTTGGTCCACATTTCATTAGCTAAATTACATACCATGACCTTTGCAAAATCTATCTCACGTAGCCCACTCAGAATACAATTCATTGCCTTTGCATTGATCTCAACCAATTTCCTGATAGTCTTATCTATCTTGGGATCACCTTCAACCTTATACTCTTTTGCAACCATCTGCCATACCTCATATCCTTGTGATATCAAATAGTTCTTCATTCTCATGCTCCAAAAAGCATAATTGTTATCATCAAATAGTGGAGCCTTACTTGTAGATGATCCATTATGTGAAGCCATTTGTGTTCTTGTAGAATCTGCCCTCAAGCTATTAGCCTTTTTGAAGGAACCCGCTCTGATACCAATTGAAGAACACAAGCTTATACTGAGAGGGGGGTGAACAGTATAGCACCCACTTTTTACTTTCTTTCCAAACCAATATCAATTAGTGTCCTCAATTGCAATAACCAAATATAGTAGTGTGCATTAATAACATAGATAGCAATAGTAAGCAAGTGCACAAATCACCACACACAATTGAGACACAAGATTTAACGTGGTTCCCCCAATGTGGGGTAGTCCACAAGATAATATCCTTATAATATTTCATAAAGAAATAGGGATCCTTATCCTAATACAAATGATTACTTTGATCTACTCAAAGCTAGGCTATCCTGATCTACTCAAGTGGGCTCCATTGATCTGCTCAGCTAGGCTCTCCACTTATCTACTCAACTAGGCTATCCATTGATCTGCTCAGCTAGGCTATCCACTAATTTACTTAGCTAGGCTATCCACTAATTTTCTTAGCTAGGCTATCCACTGATATGCTCAGCTAGGCTATCCATTGATCTACTCAGCTAGGCTATCCACTAATCTGCTCAGCTAGGCAACTGGTGTTGATGTGTTTTCTATTTTTATCCTGTCTCTTTCACTGCTCACAAATCTGCCTCAATGCCTTCTCACAAGGCTCAAACAATCCTACTCAAATGCTGTCCCAAATATATCCTCAAAGCCTTCACAAAAGGCTCAAACAATCCTGCTCAAATGTTGTCCCAAATATGTCCACAAATCTGTCCCAAAAGCCTTCTCAAAGGCTCAACCAATCATGCACAAAATCTGTCTCAAATCTGTCCAAAAATTCTGTCCCAAAAGCCTTCCCAAAGGCTCAACCAATCATGCACAAAATCTGTCTCAAATCTGTCCAAAAATTCTGTCCCAAAAGCCTTCCCAAAGGCTCAACCAATGACTCTCAAGTAGCACTCAAATCTCAACCACAAATCAATGAAGGCAAGGCTCAATGATGAACTCAACAATGGATAACAAATGAATGATGACAATACTCAACAATGTGCTCAACAATGAATGGCAAATGTACTCTCTCAAATGGATGACAACAATGCTCAACAATGTATGACAAATGATCTCTCAAATGGATGACAACAATGCTCAACAATGTACTCTCAAATGGATGACAACAATGCTCAACAATGTACTCTCAAATGGATGACAACAATGCTCAACAATGTACTCTCAAATGGAAACCTCTCCAAGCAATAACAATGAGGACTTCAACCAACCAAGGACAATCTCCACAAGTGATAGCAATAGGTTCTCAATAATATCTTCCTCATGCAATGTCAATAAGCTCTCAAGAAACAAGCACAACTCCCTCAAGCAAAGAGCTCTCAAATAGCCAACAATGATCTCCTCAAATGAAAGACAAATGTATCCACAAGTGACTAGAAAATGATCTCCTCAATGGTCTCAAATAGTGGCAATGGACTCAACAAGTAACCAACAATAATCTCCTCAAAGCAATAGCAAAAACCTCCTCAATAATGGCAATACTCTCAATGAACTCCACTAAAGCAATCATGGAACTCAAGCATCAATTTTATCCATAAAATTGATTTTCTAATCCATCCACTTCCTCTCAATAGCCAAGGCACATAATCAAGCAATTTGTCTTCAACTTCAAACCCTAACTTAAATTCACAACTCTTAAAACTAAAATAATGAAACCTTAAAAATAGATAAAGCAAGTATCACAAGAGAACATCACACAACACAAGATTTAACGAGGTTCACCAATGTGGCTACTCCTCAATAATGACTACTTGGACTACCATCCAAATCTAGCCTTTGCAAAGCACCAACTTTACAATTAATTTACCAGCACCAATTGGAAGGAGCACCAACCCCTGATTTATCTGCACCAATAGAAAGAAGCACCAACCCCTGATTTACCAGCACCAACTGGAAGGAGCACCAACCCCGATTTATCTCGCACCAATAGAAAGGAGCACCAACCCCCGATTTACCAAGACCAACTGGAAGGAGCACCAACCCCTGATGCCAAGCACCAACCTAGACTTCAAATTGAATCTTTGGGTTTAACAGTAAGATACCTTCGCTTTTACAAGACCCTGATTGGTCTACTTCACCTTTGCATTCTTTGTGCACTCTGCTCGCTCTGTGCACTCACTTCGCACACTCTGCTTCATCATAGTCAAACTTCACGATCATCTTCTCCCTCTCTGCGCACTATGACCGAACTTCGCACACTCTGCTTCACTGCGATCGAACCTCATGATCGTCTTCTCCCTTTTGTGCACTCTGCTCTCTCTGCGCACTCACAGATACACTTAGGATAATTTGACATGACTTCTTCGCTCACTGTGCACACTTCGCCATCATCTCACCGCTTCTGCACTTTCTACGCTCTTACGACCACATTTCACACTTCGACCCGAATTTGATGACGCATTCGATAATATCAACAACTCCAAAATTCTCCAAATAGCCATGTTTTTATAAAAACATTTTCATGATGAAAAACTCTAATCTTAGTCGACTATAACCCTAATCATAGTCGGCTGCAAACCCTAATCTTCATCGGCTAACATCGGTCTTCGTCGGATTCAACTGCCCCTGTAACTCTTTTGTTGCTGTTGCCATGAAAACACATGTCGCGATATCGTGACACTTTCACCTCCGTACACTTTCTCTTAGCTTTGGCTCGCGAGAATACATGTAGCGATATCGCTACACTTTTTATTCTGTACGCTTTCTCTTAACTTTGGCCCGCGAGAATACAACATGTAGCGATATTGCTACACTTTTTCTTCTGTATGCTTTCTCTTAGCTTTGGCCTATGAAAATACAACATGTCGCGATATCACGAAACTTTTTCTCTTTGCTCTGTTTCTTAGCTTTGGCCCCGCAAAAACATAACATGTCGCTATATCGTGACACTTTTGCCTTCTTACTTTCTCTCTCCTCCTTTAGTCACGAAAATGCGACATCTCGTGAAATCATGACACTTTTCTTTCTCTGCCTTCCTGCTTTCTTCAAGTTGCAAAAATGCGACATGTCACGAAATCACGACACTTTTCCTTCTTTGCCTTCTTGCACTTTCGAGTCATGAAAATGCGACATGTCATGACATCGCAACACTTTTTCTCCTTAGCGCTTTCTCTTGCCTTCGGGTCGCGAAAATGTGATATGTCATGATATCACGAAACTTTTTCTCCTTAGCACTTTTTCATGCCTTCGGGTCACGAAAACCCAACATGTCGCGATATCGTGACACTTTTTCTTTTGGAATATCTCTCCTGCAATATGTCATGAAATCATGACACTTTTTCGTTCGTACAATCTCTCTTGCAATATGTCATGAAATCGTGACACTTTTTCATCCGTACAACCTTCCTTGCAATATGTCATGAAATCGCGACACTTCTTTGTCCATACGACCTTCCTTGCAATATGTCGCGAAATCGTGACACTTTTTTGTTCGTATGACCTTTCTTGCAATATGTCATGAAATCGCGACACTTATTCGATCGTACAACCTTCCTTGCAATATGTCGCAAAATCGCAACACTTTTTTGTCTTGCATTTTTCTCTTCCAACATGTCGTGAAATCATGACAGTTTTTCTTTCTTGCGCTTTCTCTTCGAACATGTCGTGAAATCGTGACAGTTTTTCTTTCTTCTCAACTTGTCACGATATCATGACAGTTTTTCTTTCTTCTTCTCTCTCTTCCAACATGTCGCGAAATCGTGATAGTTTTTCTTTCTTCTTCTCTTTCTTCCAACATGTCGTGAAATCGTGACAGTTTTTCTTTCTTCTCAACATGTTGTGATATCGTGATAGTTTTTCTTTCTTCTTCTCTCTCTTCCAACATGTCACGAAATCGTGACAGTTTTTCTTTCTTCTCAACATGTCACGATATCGTGACAGTTTTTCTTTCTTCTTCTCTCTCTTCCAACATGTCGTGAAATCATGAAACTTTTCTTACTTGTCTTTTTCTTTGACCTTTTGCAAGTGGTCCACTTCGGTCTTCTTGGAGAATCACTGTACATACTCTGAGTAACCTTTGAAATTCTATTTTCTGCATCTGACTAGCTTTTGAACTTCCTGTCCACTGCATCAACAGATCTGTCTGACTGTGTTGACAACAATGACAATACTGTTTGCTGCACCTTGCTCAAAAATATCTCCCTTTGGAATTGTTGGCAACACATGTGCAATTTTCCTGTAATTCTTCTCCCCCTTTGACAATAATACCAAAGGGCTACTGCAAACTCCCCCTGAGTCCATGCACAACATTCTCAGCCAAAATTTATTACATTTAGCAAAAATCATGAACATGAGCAAAAATATAAACAAATACTTAAATGCTCCCTCTGAGAATGTGATCCCTGTAGCTAGTCAATTCTTGGGAAACTTGACCACTCCACAATCTGTTGTTGGAATGAAAATCCAACTTAACCTCACTTTCTGCAACTTTCTCCTACGTATAACATGCTGCTGTTACAATATATTCTGCCTCTGTTGTGGATAAGAAAACTGATTCTTGTTTCTTACTGTTCTACGCGACCAAACTGTCTCCAAGATAGAATGCACCTCCATACTCCATAGTACTCTTGTGATATTATAGAAGACTCTGTCTCTCTTCTGTACTGACTGGTGGACCTCTTCTTCACTTGAAGAATCCTCACTTAGATCTATCTTCAACTGTGTTGGCTACTAGATTTCTATCCATTGAGACTCTGATCTCTGTACTCTATCACCTCCAAAGCTCAGTCAATAGACTTACTAAGAACCTGCTCAATAGGCTCACACAGAACCTGCTTAACAAGCTTCACATAGAACTTGTCCAATGCTGAATAACAGGCTCATAAAAAACCTGTCCAAATTTGCTCCACCAAGCTCACTAAGAACTTGTCCGAATCTTCTCTAGCAATCTCACCAAGAACTTGCCCAAATATGCTTTAGAAATCTGACCCAACATTGTCCTTAAATATTTCCCTAAGGCCTTCTCAAAGGCTCAATCAATCATGCTCAAGTGATAACTCTCTCTCACACAGCCCTAGTCCAAGTATGTATCAAAAAACTCAAATAATTCCAACAATGCTCAACCACAAATATCACATAACAATGATACTCATGTTTTTTCTAAATCAAGTTCTTTCACAACCAATGGGCTTAAACCACTGTGCTTATAACACAAGGTTAAACACAACTCTCATTTCAAAAAACCTTAATGCATTCAACCAACTACTTTCCCAAAAGGAAACCACCAACAATCATTTTCCCTTCAATGATATTTCAGAAATCAATCACCATAATGCTGTCACATGAGTCTCTTTGGGATTAGCCTGAAATTGTGCTACCATGCATACTACCTGCAAAATATCTAGTCTGATAGCTGTCAGGTACAGTAGGCTTCCAATCATAGATCTATACATAATTTGATCAATAGGTGGAGATTTGTCATTCTTGTTCAACTTGCACCCTTCCTTAAGCCTTTGTTGAGTGAGATAGTTGTCTAGCCTTGCATATCATGCTCGGGGTGCCTATTTCAAGCCATATATCTTCAACTTACAAACCAAGTTGGGATCATCATCAAGCTGGAAACCATATGGCTGCTCAATATAAACCTCTTCTTCAAGCTTCCCATTCAAAAACGCTGATTTCACATTTGTCAACAAAATTGACAAGTGACTCACACTTGTACCAACTTTTGTCCAACACTGTACCGACACTACAATTTTACTGCCAACTCTATGCAAGCATCAAACCCTGTATCACAACACCAACCAAATCCCTTTTTACATTTTCAACTTGGTCTATGTTTTCTACAGTCACCGCTGGTCACACCTTACTTTCAACTATTCAAATTAGGAGACAATATTTTGTTAAACACTTCACAACCAACTATGGTGCACCTTACTCAAACTCATACTTCTAGACCTCGGATAGGTAAGATTCACAAAGTAAATTTTCTCATCTTGATGAGCTAAACATGAATCAATAATCGGACTTCAATATTTTCACCACAATGTCATAATAGATCTAACAAAATTCACGTCAATGTGTAGTTCAAATACACACTGCTTTTATCGAAACACATATATGCGGCTAGAGCAACATTCTTTTACTAACCAAAATATATGAACTGTTCTAATCCTTAACTTTGGACAGTGGCAGTAAGAACCAACACCAGTACAACAATGACATATAGCAATACTACCAATACTAACAACTCTTAATTTAATCACCACCTTCATGGCACTTCCACAAACAACTACATGAACTAAAAACATACTTCGACAACTATATGACAACTTCCCTGACTTCTTGCATTTCATCCTCAAGTAATCAAACAAATACATAGGAGCATTAAAATGAAACTTCAAGATTGTTTCCCTTGAGGATGTGCTACCTGGAGTTGCTTAGTGCAATAGCGGAGTAGTCTCCTTCAGACCAAGGAGACACGATTTCCTTTCTTCTATATTTCTCCAAACTTTCTTGAACTCGGGCTTGGATTTTTCAACTACATCCCTGTTTTGCACCTTTTTGTGAACTCGAACATTTCTCTTGAGTGGTTGTCTCTTGTGCATCCTTGATGAATGATTATTTTCCTTTCTTTTATGTACATGATTTATTCCCTATCTGTGTTGTGTTCTTTACGTCTGATGAAATCTACTGTTCTGCCTTAGATTAGATAAAAAAGTTCTTGGACAAAACCTTGCTATGTGCCCATGACCATTACATTGAAAACATTGTACATAGTGTTCACTCAGAAATGCAGATGTATTTCTACTAGCATAACTCTTTGATTTATTATTCAATCCACAATAAATTGCCTTGTGACCATATTGGTTGCATCTGAAACAATAGCCATTGAGAGTATTATTATGAATAGAGTGAGAGTGATAGAACCTCTTTTGTTGTGGTTGCTTTGTTGTAGATCTCCTTTGATATTTTCTTTCTTTTGAAGATTCAACTTCAAAATTTTCTTGCTTCAATCCTTCAATAGTGAACTTCTTCTTCTCTGCAGAGTTGGAAGATGAAGGTTGTTCAGCTTCATATCCAAGACCACACTTATCCATGGATTTTCTTTGTTGGCTTATCATTTTATCTAGCAACTTTGTGCTCTTCTCAAATTTGAGATTTGTATTGGCCTCTTCTAGTTGTTTCCTCAATAAAATAATCTCCTCTTCTTGTTTGCAACAAACAATCTCTTTCTCATTGATCTATGACTTCAAGGCTTCTTCTATTTTCTTGGATTTATGAATTTGTAAGAAGAGATCTTCAATATTATCCCCATATTCTTCCAACTTCTTGGACAATATTTTGTTCTTTTTCCTTTCTATACCCAATTCTTCAAGTGCAGAGATCAACTCACCTTCTAGATCTACTTCAGCCTCAGAGTTTTCACCATATTCTTCAGAGTTCACTTCTTCTTCCTTTTCTAATTCTACTTCTTCAAATGCCATGAAAAGAGCTTCACCCATTTCCTCTTCAGAATCCTCATCGGAGCTGTCTTCTAATGAACTGGCATTCCTGGAAATGAAACTTTTCTTCTTGAAGTTGCCTTTTCTAAAATTCATTTTCTTCTTCCAGTCACTTCTTTCTTGGTGCGATCTTTCATCATCTTTGTTCTTCTCATTAAGTGGACATTTAGTTGCAAAATGCCCAACGCTTCCACAGTTGAAACATTTAAATGGTAGCTTTCCTCTGTATTTTCCTTTTCCCCTTTCTAGTTTTCTAACAAAGTTTGCTTCCATTTCATCTGATGTCTCTTCTTCCTCGGACTCTTGTTTAGCATTTTTAAGGGCTTTAAAAGCTGCTTCTCTATTTGTGGGTTTAGATCTTCCTATCCTCATCTCATATGCAGTCAAAGAACCATACATTTCATCTATACTAAAATAGTTTAGATTTTTAGCTTCTTCTATCGCTGAGACTTTAGAATCAAACCTTTGAGGAAGAGATCTTAATACCTTTTTTATGATGACAGAGTCTCCAATGTCCTCGCCAAGCCCTCTGATTGCATTAATGATTCCATTAACTCTCAGCATATATGCCTCAATGTTTTCATCGTCGTTCATTTTCAATGCTTCGAATTGAGCTCGATGTGTCTGTAATTTGGCCTCCTTGATCTTGTCGTCTCCTTCATGAATACTCCTTAGTTTGTCCCGTATCTCTTTTGCAGTATTATAGCTCATGATATTTACTAGTTCACTGTCTACTAATCCACACATGATAGCATTATTTGCTCTTGAGTTGTTCTCAAATAGTTTCTTTTCGTCAACCTCTTTTGGAGGAGTGATGGGTATTGTATATCCACTAACTACTGAATCCCAGATGCCGTATCCCAAAGCACAGAGATATGTCTGCATCCTAATTTTCTAGAACGCGTAATTGGATCCGTCAAACAATGGTGCTTTGTTTGATGAGAAGCCTTCACCACCTGCCATTGTGTCACTTCCAAGATCACCCTAGCTGGTTAAGCTTGTATAGGAACTTGGCTCTGATACCAATTGTTATTCTTACAATGGCACTGAGAGGGGGGGTGAATCAGTGTAGACTTTTAAACTTAAATTCACAGCTCTTAAAACTGAAATAATGAAACCTTAAAAATAGATAAAGCAAGTATCACAAGAGAACATCACACAACACAAGATTTAACGAGGTTCACCAATGTGGCTACTCCTCAATAATTATTGCTTGGACTACCATCCAAATCTAGCCTTTGCAAAGCACCAACTTTACAATTAATTTACCAGCACCAACTGGAAGGAGCACCAACCCCCGATTTATCTACACCAACAGAAAGGAGCACTAACCCCTGATTTACTAGCACCAACTAGAAGGATCACCAACCCCTGATTTATCTACACCAATAGAAAGGAGCACCAACCCATGATTTACCAGCACCAACTGGAAGGAGCACCAACCCTTGATGCCAAGCACCAACCTGGACTTCAAATTGAATCTTTGGGTTTAACAGTAAGATACCTTCAATTTTACAAGACCCTGACTGGTCTACTTCACCTTTGCATTCTTTGTGCACTCTGCTCACTTTGTGCACTCACTTCACACACTCTGCTTCATCACAGTCAAACTTCACGATCGTCTTCTCCCTCTCTGTGCACTACGACCAAACTTTGCACACTCTACTTCACTGCTATCGAACCTCATGATCGTCTTCTCCCTTTTGTGCACTCTGCTCTCTCTACGCACTCACAGATGCACTTAGGATAATTTGACATGACTTCTTCGCTCACTGTGTGCACTTTGCCATCATCTCGCCGCTTCTACGCTTTTTGTGCTCTTACGACCACATTTCACACTTCTACCTGAATTTGATGATGCATTCGATAATATCAACAACTCCACAATTCTCAAAATAACCATGCTTTTATAACAACATTTTCATGATGAAAAACTCTAATCTTAGTTGGCTGTAACCCTAATCATAGTTGGCTACAAACCCTAATATTTGTCGGCTACAAACCCTAATCTTCGTCGGCTAACATCGGTCTTCGTCGGCTTCAACTGCCCCTGTAACTCTTCTGTTGCTGTTGCCATGAAAACACAACATGTCACGATATCGGGACACTTTCACCTCCATACGCTTTCTCTTAGATTTGGCCCATGAGAATACAACATGTAGCGATATCACTACACTTTTTCTTTCATACGCTTTCTCTTAACTTTGGCCCGCGAGAATACAACATGTAGCGATATCGCTACACTTTTTCTTCCATACGCTTTCTCTTAGCTTTGGCCCACGAAAATACATGTCGCGATATCGCGACACTTTTTCTCTTTGCTCTGTTTCTTAGCTTTGGCCCCGCAAAAACATAACATGTCGCGATATCGTGACACTTTTGCCTTCTTACTTTCTCTCTCCTCCTTTAGTCGCAAAAATGCGACATGTCGCAAAATCATGACACTTTTCTTTCTCTACATTTCTGCTTTCTTCAAGTCGCAAAAATGCGACATGTTGCAAAATCGTGACACTTTTCCTTCTTTGCCTTCCTGCACTTTCGAGTCACGAAAATGTGACATGTCGCGATATCGTGACACTTTTTCTCCTTAGCGCTTTCTCTTGCCTTCGGGTCGCGAAAACCTGACATGTCGCGATATCGCGACACTTTTTCTCCTTAGCGCTTTTTCTTGCCTTTGGGTCACAAAAACCCGACATGTCGTGATATCGTGACACTTTTTCTTTCGAACTCTCTCTCCTGCAATATGTCGTGAAATCGCGATACTTTTTTGTCCGTACAATCTCTCTTGCAATATGTCCCGAAATCGCGACACTTTTTCGTCCGTACAACCTTCCTTGCAATATGTCGCAAAATCGTGACACTTTTTCATCCGTACAACCTTCCTTGCAATATGTCGCGAAATCGCGACACTTTTTTGTCTTGCATTTTTCTCTTCCAACATGTCATGAAATTGTGACAGTTTTTCTTGCTTGCGCTTTCTCTTCGAACATGTCGCGAAATCGTGATAGTTTTTCTTTCTTCTCAACATGTCGTGATATCACGACAATTTTTCTTTCTTCTTCTCTCTCTTCCAACATGTCGCGAAATCACGACAATTTTTCTTTCTTCTTATCTTTCTTCCAACATGTCGCGAAATTGCGACAGTTTTTATTTCTTCTTAACATGTCGCGATATCGTGATAGTTTTTCTTTCTTCTTCTCTCTCCTCCAACATGTCACGAAATCACGACAGTTTTTCTTTCTTCTTCTCTTTCTTCCAACATGTCGCGAAATCGCGACAAATTTTCTTTCTTCTTAACATGTCGCGATACCGCGATAGTTTTTCTTTCTTCTTCTCTCTCCTCCAACATGTCGCGAAATCATGACAGTTTTTCTTTCTTCTCAACATGTCGCGATATCACGACAGTTTTTCTTTCTTCTTCTCTCTCTTCCAACATGTCGTGAAATCGTGACACTTTTCTTACTTGTCTTTTTCTTTGACATTTTGCAAGTGGTCCACTTCAGTCTTCTTGGAGAATCACTGTACATACTCTGAGTAACCTTTGAACTCTTGTTTTCTGCATCTGACTAGCTTTTGAACTTCCTATCCACTGCATCAACAGATCTGTCTGACTGTGTTGACAACAATGACAATACTGTTTGCTGCACCTTGCTCAACACCTCTCAATAGCCAAGGCACATAATCAAGCAATTTGTCTTCAACTTCAAACTCTAACTCATGTACATGTTTTCTAACTCAAGGTAGCAATTAACTAGGTCTCAGGTTCCTAGTTTAATTTCATAATTAAATCATGCACTAGGACATATAACAAGTTCAAGACTTTTTAACCTTATGACTCCCTAATTTCATTAACACATATAGCAAGCACCTATGATTTTATTTTTAATTCCACACCTTATAAATCCACATACAACAATCACAAATATTTATTTCCACACCTTATATCTCCCTAATCACACACAACAATAACAAATATTTAATTCTACACCTTATAACTCCCTAAGCACATTAACACATACAACAAGCATTTATTTTCCTAAACTCCTTATGACTCCCTAGTTATCACAGAAATAATTTTAATGCACCAAAAATTTGGCAATAACAAATATTATGATGCGTTGGAGATAAATACCTTTATATGAATTTCGCTGCCTTCGTAACCTTTGAAATCATCTTTGCCAAAATGCCTTGCCAAAATTAATGCGCCTTCACACCTTTAGGGGAGTCGAACTCCGTTCCTCTCGCTTAGCACTGTGAAGCGCTTACCACGTGGGTGCTAGCCCACATTGGGATTTTAATCCCAAACACCCAACTTTAACCTACGCTCAAATATGAAACTCGATTTTACTTTCTTAGCAAAACACTTTGCCCTTGGCGGGATTCGAACATCGAACCTACCTTGTGCAAAGTTCGTGTGCTACCAACTGCGTTATAGGCTCCTGCATGACATCACTTTCTTGTGCTATTTACTTGACCTTGCTATCAAATCGAAAGTTATTTATCCTTCTTTCTTCGCTACTCCCATTTCAATGACTCTCTCTTATATGCTATGTCAAGTATTTTATAATCAAAGGTTTTTACCTTTTATTTATATGCACCTCCATCCTTAAAATCACGTCGACGAATATTTATTAATCTCCCCAACCTTTGCACGTCGACGGATAATATAATACAACCTTAGACCTTAGAATTATTAAATAAAAATTTAATAATTCACCTTTTAAATTTGAATTGGGATATCTCCTTCATTCTTTTGAATTTCATCATGAAAATTTTTGCACCTAGGTTTTATTGGAAAACCTTTTCATCCATCATAATTTGAAGAAGTCTTAGCATATTGTTTTTAATGAAAAACTCTTTCCAATGGTTTTAATGAAAACCCTTTATGTTGGTTTTAATAAAAAACCTTGTCGTTGGTTTTAATAAAAACCTTTACCATTGGTTTTAATAAAAACCATTAATATAATATTTAAAAAATTAAATATTATATGCCTCTTGTGCCACAAAACCCTGTATATATCCTTGCTCTCAAAATATCATAAATGATTATTTATGAAGTGCTTTTGCCACAAAAACTCAATGTGATCCATGTGACATCAATGACAACACAAAATAACTCAAATTGCCAACAATCTCCCCCTTTGTCATTGATGACAACACCTCTAATGCAAATCACCACAATCGCTGCAAAAACTAGTTATGAAAATCAAAGTTGCTCCCCCTGACTCAATACTCTCTATGGAGGTTGCTCCCCCTATCTCAATGTTCTCTTTGGAGGTTGCTCCCCCTATCTCAATATTCTCTTTGTAGGTTGCTCCCCCTAACTATATGCTCTCCCCATTACTCAAATATCCCCCCCTTTGACATCAATAGAAAAAGGGACACCTATGGGGCTAAAATATATGACTCTTAAGCTTAGCCCCCCTACCACCTTCTCTCTAGAGGTGATTAATTTTGGGGTGAGAGTACATTTACTCTCATATTACATTGTTCCTTTCCTTTGTCGACTTCCTTCCACATATTTTTGGTCTTTTTTTCTTGATAAGTTACTTGATCTTCTTGTCTTGAACATGTTTGACCTTCTTGCCTTGAACATATTTGACCTTCTTGCCTTGAACCTATTTGGAATTGAGTCCTACACCATCTTGCAATATGTCCAAAGTTATTGCAATTAAAGAACTTGATATTTTAGCCTTTGGATGGTGGCCATGTCTTGAATTATTTCTTGAAACCATTTCCATATCCATTCTTTCCCAAAACCCTGTATTTTGAAGTTTTGTTTTCATAATCATTTTGACTATGACCTCTGAATTATGCAGCTATACCATCAAAACCATATTTCTCATTTCCTTTGCACCGAGAAGCTCTATGACCAATCCTGTTGCATAAGAAGCAATGTCCCTAAAAATCATAACTTCTTCCTTTGAAGTTCATTCTAGCAAAATCAAACTTCTTTGATCCATGGACCCTGCAGTGTATAGCCCTATGTCCAAATCCATTACAAGAAAAACAATGACCTTGAAAAGCCCTTTGTTCATGCCTTGTTTCCTCATACCTTTCTTGACCTTTATCCTTGTGATCATATTTGACTTGTGCATTGTATCCTTGATCCTTCTTTGTGGTATCCAAATATTCTTCCTTAACTTCTTCCTTGCTTTCTTCTTCAAGAATTTCTTTGCTTCTTGAACTTGATTCACCTATCTCAAAACAAGATCCAAACTGGATATTTGGAGCCATAGGAGCTTTGGAAATTTCTTCATGAATCTTAGGTGCTTCCTTGCTTTCATATTTTAGAACTTCCTTTCCTTTTGAGTGTGACTCCCCAAACCTAAAATATGAGACCTTTGGTGCTTTGGAAACTTCCTCTTCTTTCTCTTCATTTGTGTCAAATAGAAAATTGACACACATCTCTATAGCCTCTGAAATGCAAGTATCCATTTTTGCTGCTTCCTTTTCTTTGGGAACCGATTCTTCCTTATAGATTTTTAAAACAAAACCTCCTTATACAAATAGAGGTCCTTGTGTGTTTATTTTTTATTTCTCTTCTTCATAACCAAGCCCTATCTTTATAGATGGATCTCGTTGTAAATCCAAAAATTTATCCAAAGTTTTTGAATTCCTTTGAAATCGTGCTAACTTATTTATGTAGGTCCCCAAATTTTTTTGATCTTCTTCTAACTGATTATATCTTTCTTTATTCTTCTTCAATTGCTCAAAAATAGTGATGCCAAGCTCTTTTGTTTCTTCAAGCTCTTTTTCAAACCTTGAATGTGTCTATTAAGCATTACTTTGACCTTTTCATTTTCATGAACCTTATTTTCAAGCCTTTTGATTTTCATTTTCAATCTCTTGATTTTGTTTTCTTGTTTTCTGGATTCCTCTTCTTCATCATCGCTGCTGTTGGAATTGTCACTAGAATTGCTGCTAGAACTGTTACTGGAATTGTTGCTTTCTTTTTTGACAAATAAACTTTTCTTGTTGCAACTACTATAGTACGTGCAATCATCATATAAATTCCCAAAGTCTTTGCATATGAAGAATTTTAGTAATCTTAGACCCTTCTTGTACTTGTTTGCTTGCTCAATGGCTATAACAAGCTCTTCATGTCATTCTAAGATATATATATCATTTTTTTTAACTTCAATACCTAGGAATAGGTGTTCTTGCCTTTCTTAACTTATTCCAAAGAATGTACATTCTTATTCATCTGACTGGTCTTCATTGCTGTGATTTGAACCATCACTTGCTTCTTCAATATAGAAAGTTTTCTTATTATTACGAAAATTTTTCTTCTTCTCATGCTTGCTTTGCTTGTACCTGTCCTCTTTGTCATGCTTATACTTGTTCTTTTCTTCTATTACCTTGTTTTTCATCATCACTATTTTCTTCATGTGGACACTTGTTTGCATAGCGACCATAATCACCACACTTGTAGCATTTTACTTTCTTCATATCCCTATAATTCCTTAAGTCCTTTTTTCTTTTGATGAAGTTAGCCTCCTCATCATTATCTGAATCTCTATCTGTCTCTGGATATTTTTCTTCATTTTTATCTATAGCTTTGAATGTAATTTATTTCTTTGGAGCCTGATGCTTATCTATCCTCATCTCATAAGTTGTGAGAGTTCCTTGTAGTTCTTCCATTGTTAGCTTGTCGATATTCATTGTTTCTTCTATCGCTAAAACCTTTGCATCATACTTCATGGGAAGTGATCTCAAAACCTTTTGAGTAACATCTGATTCTTTCATCTCAAATCCTAGGCCTCTCATGGTGTTAGCAATCTCATCAACTTGAAGCAAGAACTTTGTAATATCTTTAGAATCTTCCATTTTCAATTCTTCAAATATTTTTCTATGAGTTTGTAGTTTTGCCAATTTTACCTTGGAATCTCCTTCATAGGTATTTCACAACTTGGTCCACATTTCATTAACTAAATTACATACCATGACCTTTGCAAAATCTATCTCATGTAGCCCACTCAGAATACAATTCATTGCCTTTGCATTGATATCAACCAATTTTATGATAGTCTTATCTATCTCGAGATCACCTTCAACCTTATACTCTTTTGCAACCATATGCCATACCTCATATCCTTGTGATATCATATAGTTCATCATTCTCATGTTCCAAAAAGCATAATTGTTATCGTTAAATAGTGGAGCCTTACTTGTAGATGATCAAATCTATGAAGCCATATGTGTTCTTGTAGAATCTGCCCTCAAGATTTTAGCCTTTTTGAAGGAACCCGTTCTAATACCAATTGAAGAACACAAGCTTATACTGAGAGGTGGGGGTGAATAATATAGTGCATACTTTTTTCTTTCTTTCCAAACCAATATCAATTAGTGTTCTCAATTGAAATAACCAAATATAGCAGTGCTCATTAATAACATAGATAGCAATAGTAAGCAAGTGCACAAATCATCACACACAATTGAGACACATAATTTAACGTGGTTCTCCCAATGTGGGGTAGTCCACAAGATAATCTCCTTATAATATTTCTCAAAGAAATAGGGATCCTTATCCCAATACAAATGATTACTTTAATCTAATCAAAGTTAGGCTATCATGATCTGCTTAGGTGGGCTCCACTAATTAGCTCAGCTAGGCTCTCCACTGATATTCTCAGCTAGGCCATCCACTGATCTGCTTATCTAGGCTATCCACTAATCTACTCAACTAGGTATTCCACTGATCTGCTCAGCTAGGCTATCCACTGATCTGCTCAGCTAGGCAACTGGTGTTGATGTGTTTTTTGTTTTTGTACTATCTCTTTCACTACTCACAAATATACCTTAATAAATTCTCACAAGGCTCAAAAAATCCTACTCAAATGTTGTCCCAAATTTGTTCTTAAAGACTTCAAAAAATGCTCAAAAAATCCTGCTCAAATGCTATCCCAAATCTCTCCATAAATATGTCCCAAAAGCCTTCTCAAAGGCTCAACCAATCATGCACAAAATTTGTCTCAAATCTGTCCCGAAATTCTGTCCCAAAAGCCTTCTCAAAGGCTCAACCAATCATGCATAAAAGCCATCTCAAATCTGTCCAAAAATTCTGTCCCAAAATCCTTCCCAAAGGATCAACCAATGACTCTCAAGTAGCACTTAAATATCAACCACAAATCAATGAAGGCAAGGCTCAATGATGAACTCAACAATGGATAACAAATGAATGATGATAGTCCTCAACAATGTGCTCAACAATGAATGCCAAATGTACTCTTCAATGGATGACAACTATGATCCACAATGATCTCAACAATGTATGACAAATGATCTCTCAAATGGATGACAACAATGCTCAACAATGTACTCTCAAATGGATAACAATAATGCTCAATAATGTACTCTCAAATGTATGACAAATACTCTCTCAAATGGATGACAATGATGCTCAACAATGTACTCTCAAATGGATACCTCTCCAAGCAATAACAATGAAGACTTCAACCAACCAATGACAATATCCACAAGTGATAGCAATAGGTTATCAATAATATTTTCCTCATGCAATTTCAATAAGCTCTCAAGAAACAAGCACAACTCCCTCAAGCAAAGAGCTCTCAAATAGCCAACAATGATCTCCTCAAATGAAAGACAAATGTATCCACAAGTGACTAGCAAATGATCTCCTCAATGGTATCAAATAGTTGCAATGGACTTAACAAGTAACCAACAATAATCTCCTCAAAGCAATAGCAAAAACCTCCTCAATAATGGCAATACTCTCAATGAAATCTACTAAAGCAATCATGAAACTCAAGCATCAATTTTATCCATAAAATTGATTTTCTAATCCATCCACTTCCTCTCAATAGCTAAGGCACATAATCAAGCAATTTATCTTCAACTTCAAACCCTAACTCATGTGCATGTATTCTAACTCAAGGTAGCAATTAACTAGGTCTCAGGTTCCTATTTTAATTTCATAATTAAATCATGCACTAGGATATATAACAAGTTCAACACTTTTCAACCTTATGACTCCCTAATTTGGTTAACACATAAAGCTAGTACCTATGCTTTTATTTCTAATTCCACACCTTATAACTCCACATACGACAATCACAAATATTTATTTCCACACCTTATATCTCCCTAATCACACACAACAATAACAAATATTTAATTCTACACCTTATAACTCCCTAAGCACATTAGCACATATAGCAAGCATTTATTTCCCTAAATTCCTTATGACTCCCTAGTTATCATAGAAATAGTTTTAATGCACCAAACCTTTGGTAATAACAAATATTACCATGCGCTGGAGATAAATACCTTTATATGAAATTCGCTGCCTTCGTAACCTTTGAAATCGTCTTTGCCAAAATTCCTTGCCAAAATTAATGCGCCTTCACACCTTTGCGGGCGTCGAACTTCGTTCCTATCGCTTAGCACTATGAAGAGCTTACCATGTAGGCTCTATCCTATGTTGGGATTTTAATCCCAAACACCCAACTTTAACCTGTGCTCAAATCTGAAACTCAATTTTACTTTCTTAGCAAAACACTTTGCCCTTGGTGGGATTCGAACAACGAACCTACCTTGTGCAAAGTTCGTGCACTACCAACTACGCTATAGGCTTCTGTGTGACATCAATTTCTCATGTTTTTTATTTGACATTTCTCTCAAATTGAAAGTTATTTATCCTTCTTTCTTCGTTGCTCCCCTTTCGACGACTCTCTCTCATGCGATATGTCAAGTCTTTTATAATCAAAGGTTTTTACCTTTTATTTATATGCACCTCCATCCTTCAAATGACGTTGGTGAATCTTTATTAATCTCCCCAACCTTTGCACATCAGCGGATAATATAATACAACCTTAGAACTTAGAATTATTAAATAAAAATTTAATAATTCACCTTTTAACTTTGAATTGGGATATCTCCTTCATTCTTTTGAATTTCATCATGAAACTTTTTGCACCTCCAAATTATGATGGATGAAAAGGTTTTATTGGAAAACCTTTTCATCCATCATAATTTGGAGAAGTCTTAGCATAGTGGTTTTAATGAAAACCCTTTCCAATGGTTTTAATGAAAACCCTTTCCGTTGGTTTTAATAAAAAACCCTTGCCATTGGTTTTAATAAAAACCATTAATATAATATTTAAAAAATTAAATATTATATGCCTCTTGTGCCACAAAACCCTGTATATATCCTTGCTCTCCAAAATATCATAAATGATTATTTATTAAGTGCTTTTACCACCAAAACTCAATGTGATCCATGCGACATCAATGACAATACAAAATAACTCAAATTGCCAACAATTTCAAAGTGGTACACCTAGAATAATGGTCACTCTAGCCAAGATAAATAAGGTAATAGGTTAGACTTAGTCTATGTGAGTAAGTTGTTGCTTCAAGATATCCTTCTAACCAAATGGTGTATGTAATATTATACACAATACTCTTTGACCACCTTCTAATATCCTTTTTCTTCCATTATTTTACAACTTCTAATTTGGTTAGGATACCCTTTGAGTTAAGATTGTTTTTGATAAAGCATACAAAAGAATATGATGGGATTTTTTTCTTAGGATGTTCAATTAGATGGGGTTTGGAGAAATATTCTGCTAACATATAACTCTATTGTTCAATGATGCATCAACCCATATTTAGGTTAATGAGATCCTTTCAATTTCCAACTTCAAAGATATATAAGGTAGGGGTGCTATTTAGCTCCTCTCTTATATGTTTTTATATATGATGACTTGGGATATTTATTTAAGAAAGGCTAATTTCATAAACTACTTATAGACATAATATTTCCAAATGAAATACATGCAATTAACTCTCATTTTGTGGATGATTATGTGTTTTTCCTAGATAATTGTAAGGAAGATCCTAAAACTACCCAATATATACTAAAACTCTAAGACCAAGCATGGTAAAACTAAGGTTTTCTTTTGTTTGTCTAATCCCTATTAAGAAATATACCAATGACATGAAATATAATCCATCATGGGTAAAATTTTAGATACATAGGTATTATTTTTTGTATCAAAATTTCACTAAAAGTTATGTGAGATTGGGTCTTAGCTAATGTTTTAAAATATTTATCTCTGGACTATAAAATTCATTTCCTTGGATAGAAAATATAGATTGTAAGTAAGGTATTTAGCATCTCATGTTTATTACTCATCAACATGGATGGCATCCAAGAGGGCTTAACAAAGGTTTACTCAGATTATCCCTCATTATCTTTAGTTAAAATGGGATGGATCCAATGGAATGGTGAAGTTTTCTTGGAATTTATGCATTTCCCCCAAGGCTAAAAGGGGCCTTAGCATCATTGATTTACTTACGTAAAGTAAAAATCTAGCTATAAAATGGGTGACCTAAGAACTTCATAGTCTAGATCCATTGAAGTATCTATTGCACTTCAATATTAATCAGGCTTCTTTTAAGGGCAAATGGAAGAAAATTCCTTAGGAAAACAAGGTTTTAAATGCCAAATACTTTAAAATCAATGGATCCTTACAAATTAAAAAAAAATGGTGAACTCAAGGAGAGGCAGTTTCTTGACTTGTTTGAAAAATGATTCCTTAAGAGTTGGGATCAACACTGGGTATTCTAGCTTATGGTGGAACACAATGACTCAATTTTAATAAAATCCCTTAGCATTACAACCAATATTTAAAGGTCTAACATTACTGAAAAGGCTTGAAAATAATCCTATAATTTTGGGACCACTATGCCTATACTTAATTCCTTGGAGAATGGAAATGTAACAATTAACCTCCCTTTGAATTTGTAGCTAATATTTGAGAAAATTCATCAACAAATTCCAAGTGGAGTTATCATAAAACTGGACACTTCTACTTTTAATATCTTCATGGACTAGCATTGGCCTAATGATTCCCATATTAAAGACTATATATCTCATATTCTTTATCCTTTTCTACTTTCACATTTCTCCTTGCTCTTAGACTCAATGCTAAATGACATATTTTATTTTTTGAGTGGGAATAGACACATCTTGCTTCTCAAATCTAGAAATCTGATGTTGAAGTTGTGTCAATAGGATACAGTCTCTTGCATTTTAAACTAGTTACTTATTTCACTCTTACACCTATTTTAGATTGTGCTATAAATTATGCTTTATGTTCTAAATTAGAGGGTATCCTTCACTTATTCTAGTTTTATAAATTTGCTCGAAGTGTTTGGTCTTTTGTAGTCTTCAAATATTGTGGAAAAAGTATCATTCTTGGTTTCTCCAACCTTGTCTTTGAGAGTCCTCTATGGAATCCTTATAAAAGTTTCATTATTAAATATATATGGAAGCAAAGATATCGAGTCTTATTTATTGGTTTAATGACTCCTTAGAGGATTTTTTTGTCAAATTTATTATTTGATTTGATCTTACAAATGGATAGCATTCACAAATATGTGCATGGTCTAGCCAACTATGTGGAGGGAATAGTCAAGTTAAAATGCCTACATCATGAGGTTGACCACCAACTACATGGACAAGATGAGGCTAGCTCCAAGCTAGTAAGATAGTTGACAAGGCTCTCAACTTAGTTTACAACGTCTAGTCATAGTTGAACATGTAATAGGACTTCCATGACAGTTGTAATATTTAAAAGCAAATGATTAATATACATATTATTATTGTTTAAACAACAAACCTTTGCTATGTTTTTAATTTTTATTTAGTTGAGGATATAACCTTAAGACTAATTTATAACATTTTTTTTTTTTTTTTATGTTTGATGAATAACCATTTTTTAATAAACGTGTTAAATATATTATAATATTTTCTATTTAAACAACAAATAATATAAATTATTATTCTATTTTTCATAACTCTCATGATTTTTTTTTGAATTTAGCAAAAAACCCATTGCAGGGCCACCTTGGTCTAAGAAACTATGACCAAGGGTTCTACACCATCAAAATCACATAGGAGTCGTGCTCGACCCTAACCGCACCAACATTATCAATTGGATTTTGGGTACCGAATGTGCGTTTGGTAGGGTGGAGATTCGAACCAGGGACCTCCTTGTAGGATTGCCCTACCCTCTCCAACTCACCTATAACACGTGGGTTTATTTTTCTATTTATTTTTTGAAAAATAATTTGAAAAAACATGTATTAAAACAAATATCATTTACAAGTTGGGATGAGACTTCTCCCAGCCTTAGCTAAAGAGAACACATGTTTACAATAGTAAAAGAATATTTGTATTGGAGCCAAATCTCTTAAACCATATTTCTACAATTGATGTTCACCTGTTTACAACTATAAAAGAAGATCTACATTGGAGCACAAATCTCCTAAACCATATTTCTGGAATGGTTGTCCAAATTAGCTAAACAATGGATTTGCTCGCCAACCTACCTAATAATCTCATCCTCAATAACCATGTCACCGTGCCATTGAACCCCTACCTACTTCTTAGTGCCCATATTAGCTAGGAAGTCTACCACTTTATTTATATCTCTACTCACATAAAATGGAATCACATAATCTAATTCTCTCCACAATTCCTTAATTTGAGTGACAAGAATCCTCAACCTCCATGTATTCAAAGCAAAGTTCCTCATGAAATCTAGATCTCCAACCATTATTTGAGAATATGATTCTAGGATTATCCTCTTGTAACCTTGTTTTACTACCCAAATAGAAGCATATTTGATAGCTAAGGCTTCCACTTCATTATTTGTGGCCCTTACCAAGCCTTGTAGTTCCTAATAGAGCACTGTTCCAACATGATTTCGGCAAACCACTCCAATTCCAGCTCTACCCGAATTACCTTTTGTAGCTCCATCAGTATTAATTTTAATCCAACCTTCTAGGGGTGGTTTCCAACTAGCTATATCTTGCCCCTATTGCACTTCAAGTTCCTTCTCCATTGTCCCTATAACAACCTAAATTTCCTCTTTAGTATACACTGCCACAATTTCTGTGACTTTGCTTCAAATGATCTTCCAAACTCCATCTAAAGATGAAAAGGTTTCTCTAAACATTTTGCCATTTATTTCCAACCACACTTACCACCAAATGAAGTTTAATACAATATTCCAACCAATACAAAGAGCTTTAGATTTAAATCTATCCCTCTTCCATATTTTCCAAATATTAATCCGATTCAAATCACCATTAACTCAAATTTTATAATATAAAAACCATCTCTCCAAGATCTAGCGTGTGAATGGGCACTCAAACATCAAGTGATTAGTTGTTTCCTCACTCTTGTAGCATAAAACACATTGATATGGACCAATGATTCCCATAAATCTAAGATTATCAAAAATTATAATTCCGTTATGCATGAACTACCAGGCAAAATAGTTTACTTTCGACCAAC
This sequence comes from Wollemia nobilis, assembly GCA_028583015.1. Classification (NCBI taxonomy): domain Eukaryota; kingdom Viridiplantae; phylum Streptophyta; class Pinopsida; order Araucariales; family Araucariaceae; genus Wollemia; species Wollemia nobilis. Next base: position 7,082,237 of record JAQPPZ010015413.1, on the reverse strand, counting down.
CCTTGGATTGCCAAATATTTCTCCAAACCTCAACCTGATATGCATGAGGAGGAGGCTCTGGAAGGATCTTAGCATATTCATACTTCACTGTGTAGACACCAAGACTCCCATATCCCCAAGCTAATTCAACCTCCTCATCTATATATGTGAGAAATCTTTCTGCCAAGATTTTAGTCATGATGGGTGTCAAATCCAGAGGGATTGAAATTGGCCACTCATCCAAATTCTTAAATTGCTTAAACTTATAATCCCCCAACTGACTAGTGTTGAAATAAATCTCAATTTAGATCCAAAACCTGGTTTCCATGGTTGTTTTTATTGGTTTTATAAAAAGGAATTCAACAATGATAGGTGGGTATTTATCCCATGAATCTATCCAAAATTATGCCTTATCCCCTCTCTCCACTTTCCAAAACAATCCATATCTCACTACCTGAGAGCCTAACTTAAGATCCTGCCACACTAAGAATCCATTACCATCTAAAGGGAAACAACCCACCTCATTTGGGTTTACCTATCCCAAATATTTACTAGTTAAAATTCTACTTAATAAAGAAGTTGGTTGGAAAATCCAACTCTAGTAAAGCTTTCTAGCCAAAGCTTTATTATTTAACTTTGATCTTCTTAGTCCCAAACCTACTTTTAATTTTGGTTGGCTTACTTTCTCCCAATATACTAAGACCCATTTCCTCTCTCCTTTTACTCCTCCCCATAATTTTTTTCTAGCCATATTGTCCAACTTTTTCATATGGTATGTGGGGCAACAAGGATAGAAAATTTATGAATTGGCATGGCCTGAATGATTGACTGTAAAAAATTTAATCTATCCCCATAGCTTAACCATTTGTGAGACCAATGATTAATTTTTTCCTTGATATAGTCCAAAATATTCCTCCAAATATCTATTTTTGGTTTTTTAAAATGCAAAGGGACTCCCAAGTATACCACTAGGAGAGAAGTCCTTGTGAACCTTAAGATCTCTAAAATTTTGTCCTGAAGCCTTTGATAAAGATTGAAAAAGACCACTTTTGATTTTTTATCATTGATGACTTGGTTTGTAGTCCTAAGGTAGACATTAAGTGTATCTCTAATAATTCTTGCTTTAATCATTCTTGCTTTCCTAAAGTTGGCCACTCTCACCAATATTGTGTCATCCACAAACTATAGGTGAATAAAAACTTTCTCACGCACCTTGATACCTATTAGCAAACCTTGTTGTCTTCTCCTCAAGACAATTCTACTCAAGCCTTTAGCCAATATGAGAAAAATATAGGGAAAACAAAGATCTCCTTGACGAAGGCCTCGAGTAGCTCCAAACGGTTGTGAGGGAAGAAACTTGATTAACACTAAGTATGTCAGAGTAGAAACACAACTCGTGACCCATTCTATCCAATTTTGATAGAAACCAAAGGTTGCCATCATCTTTGACAAGAATATCCACTCCATCCTATCATAAGCCTTTGATATATCCAATTTTATGAACATTCCTCTATTACCAGATGTTTGCATTAAATGGATTGCCTCTTGAGCTAGAACCATACCATCCAAGATCTGCCTACCCTCTACAAAACCCCATTGCTTCAAGGAGATAATTCTATGTAGAAGAGGTTTTAGTCGCTCAACCATTACCTTTGTGATTATTTTATATATGAAATTGCATAAGGAAATAGGTCTATAATATGAAATATGCACCCCCTTATACCCTTTTGGAATTAAGGCAATAAAAGTATGATTTAATGCTTTAAGAATTCTTTTACTACCTTTGAAATCCTCTATAACAACCATTACATCCTCCTCCAAGTCCCAGAAGGTCTTAAAAACTCAATTGGAAAGCCATTTGGACCTGGTGTTTTTTCGATGCTCATTCCAAAGACTACATTCTTTAGTTCCTTTCTATCAATGGGTTTAAGTAGGGCCTAATTTCCTTCTTCAGATATAATAGAGGGTATGATAGCAATAACTTCTTTTTGAGCCTCTTCATCTTGCATCATAATTTCCTTAAATAGTTTAGAAAAATATTCCATTGAATGGAAATGCATACATGGAATTGTATCAAAGGAGTGTCCATTCTCATCTTGAAGAGATTCCATGTTGTTCATCTGTCCCTAGCATAGGTATCTCGATGGAAAAATTTGGTATTTTTATCACCTTCTAATAACCAAGTGGTTCTTGCACTCTGTTTCCAATAGGTCTCCTATTGGTTGTCAATGTCATCAACCGCTTTATGCAATGCATCATCCTCTTCTTTGAGTTGCTCTGTAATTGTTCCTTCCCTAAAGTGTTTTTGAACCTCATCCCATTTGGCCACCAATGGAGCTCTTTGGACCTATAAGTCTATCTTGTTATCTCGCCTCCATTATTTTAGTTGATCTTTGACATAATGAAGATGTTTGTGGAATCTAAACATTGTTGTCCCATATTCTGGGCAACCTTATTCCCACCAATATGGAATTTTATTTCAAAATTCCTCTTTTTGTAACCAAAAGTTTTTAAATTTAAATGGTTTGTGATGCTACACTGTCTTGATATCCCCTTCCAACAAAATGGGAAAGTGATCTGAAACTGGATACTCTAAAATATGAAATTTAATATTCCATTTTACAAATGCCTCATCTGAAACCAAAAAATAATCTAACTTCACCTTCATGCTATATGGCTCCCTCCTCTTATTAGTCCAAGTATAGTTGGTTCCAAGGAATTTAATATCCACCAAGTGTAATTCCTGGACTTTAGCAATCATAAGTCGATCCCCTAGGTCTAAAATTGGGGTTCCCCCTACCTAATATCTAGAGGATAATTTAGCATTAAAATCCCAAATAATAATCCACTCTAACTCTTCCCTTAGACTCTCATTTTATGCACAAATTTCCATTGATGCATCTGACCATATAGGTTTTGAGCCCCATAAAAATTTATGATTAAACATGCTTAGTTGTGACATTGTTCCTAAAATGTGATGTGAGGACACCCCTCCAAGCTATATGTTCTATTGTAGTCCATTAAAGAGAGTTCCAAAAAGTAACTATCCCCCATGAGACCCCTTGGGCAACCACTTCCATATGACTAGCACCCCTCCAAAGTCTATTTACTATTTTACACATAAGATCCAATGATATTTTTTTCTCTTGGATAAGCAAAAAATCTATTTTACATATTTGTAAGTCTTCGAATAGCAGATTGATGGGTTCTACTATTTAAACCACTAACATTCCATGATTGTATAATAATTGGTAACCTTGAGAGCAGTAAAAATCTATTGGCCTCACCGATCCTCCAATGATCAGTTTGTCTCCTTGAAATGCTATCAATTCCTTATTGAGTTTCTACCCACTCCTTGAGAGCTACTATTTTTGATCTATTTTCCACCAGAGTTATCCTTAGAGTTGGCCTTTCTCTGTTCTTTTCTGCTATGCCCATGATGACATCCTTAATTATTTTTTACTCTTGGTTATGCACTATCAATACCCCAACAATCTCTAATTGTGGTAACTCATTGCACTCAATTACCTGCTTTATGATGGGAGGAGGTTAAAGAGGGGCTTGAATATGGTTGTTATTGTTTTAATTATTCCCATCCACTTCTTCCATGAATTGTTCTTCTTCTTGGTCCATTAGTGTCTTAAATATCTCATACCTATTGGAGGGCTTGATTTGGGTTTGCTCTTTACCATATTTTTTCTTTTACCTTCTTCTTTTGGGCTATTCAAAACCATCTCCTTGTGCTTATTTACCCTGAGAAATATTGGTTGTTTATTTATTGATTGTTGACTTACCCTCAGGAAGACTTGAAATTCCCAGATAAGCCTCCATTTTTATGTTCATATTATTTGGGCAAGATCGGGCTAAATGCTCATATTTATGGTAAACTCTGCATCTGAAGGGTAATGCCTCATAATCTAGTTGTTGAATCCAAGACAATCTTGTAAGTTCAAGTTCCACCTCTATCGAAAAAGGTTGGCTAAGATCCATTTCCACACATAATCTTGCCTAAACAGATGTGTTTCCTTCCATTGTGTCTTTAGAAACACCCAAATGTCTTCCAAGGTAATTATCGATAATTTCTAATACCTTCTCACTCTAAAACTCCATTGGAAGTGCATACAAATGGATCCAAACTGGGACAACAATGGGTTCAATTTGAGGATCAAATCCCACTCTCTAGGGTTGAACAAATAATCCTACCGGACCATGATTCCTCTTTTCTAATTTGAAAGCCCTATTTCTATTGGTAAGTGAAGAAAAACTAACAATAAAATATCCATTGCTAATAAACCACAAAGAATACTCACCAAGAGACTCCCAATTTTGCCAGACCCAGGAATGCAAAAAATTTTGGGTAGGGTGAATACCCATGAATTTACAGATCAAATCATGATTGACTCTATATAAAATTATTTCTTCGACCATCCTTTGCTCAATGACAATATTTGGCCTTGATTCTGACTGTGGCAAGCATCCATTAACTCGTTGAGATGTTGATCTATTTCCAGCAGCCATAAAGAGCATTTTTAATGCAATTTTTTGTGCTTCTTCAATCTGATTTATCCTTTAACAAATCTGCAAAAGAACTATATCGCTCTAAAAGAGGATACGGAGGTGTCTCCATTGGGCCCTCCTGGGGCATCAATATTGTCTTCAAGTCCATAGTAACTAGAAATCTCTTTGGTCATCCAACTGATGCCCTCAAATTTTTTTTTTATTAATACTTAAAAATAATTTAAAAAAAACTATCACATTTTATTATTTATAGAATATATTCACACCCATATTTTCTAATCATCTCACTTCTTCATTATATGATTCACTTTTATATTCACCCATATTTATTTTTGATTAATTTTTTTTTTTTTGATGAGGAACCTTTTATATACAACATATCCGCAACATGTGAGGGGAGAGATTTGAACCTGGGCCTCTCCATAACTAGAGAGTTTTAACTTTTTACTTGTCAATATAAGTTATAAGCAAAGTTTAATAAAAATAAGAAAGAAAAAATATACTCATATTTAAAAGAATAAAAATTTTATATATATAAATATGAAAGTGAATTATAAAATTTAAAAGTAAAAAATTAATGAAATTATATAAAAAGCAAATTATGAAATAGATACTATTTACTCTTGTAAAGTTTACATATTTTTTATTTAGTATTTTTTCCTTAAATAATGGTTATAAAATTTTTTATTTTTTGTTTTTAAATCTTGGATATAAAACTCTTATTTCTTCTTCAATTACTTTTATTACTATATATAAAAATTTCAAATAAGATAAATCATTATAGTTTTAATTTTGGATTTTTAGATTAATAATTCAACCATCAAATAACAATTAAACTTAATGAATAATAATTTAAAAATATTTACTATAAAAATATTAAGGATATATATCCCTTCAAACTCAATAAATTTTTATATAAATATTATTTAAAAAAAATAGTCTAAATTTTTTATTACTGTAAATAAAGTCTTAAAAATAAATTATCTAAGAGCGAGCTTTCTTTGAAAAAGTGTAGGAATTTTGAGGATGTATATGAGGTTGAACATAAAACCCTAGATGAGAATGCTATCCTAGGAAGGCCTAATGGGGGCACTTCCAGATCCCCTTTTAGATAGGTAGAGTTCGTTTGTAGGAGAAACCTTAAACAAATATTGAAGAAGCACATAAAATAACACTGAAAATGATATTTGTGGTTGCTAGAAAAAGATTAATGAGCAAGGAGGTACCTCCAAGGGTAAATAGATGTTTTCTACAATCTAAATCAAGATCAAAGATCATCACTAAGTAGAGTATAGTATAAGAAATAGTCCTATATAGAGCCAATCATGAGCTAATCTGCAAATTCATGGTATTCATCTTACCATGAACTTCTTGCATTCATGGGTTTGATAGAACTAGAATTATCTTGGTGACTATTCCTTATGGTTTATTAGTAATGAATATTTTATTGTTAGCTTGTCCTTGATAGCTGACAAAAATAAGGAATTTGAATTAGAAAATAGGAACCATGGCCTAGAAGGATTATTTGTCCAACCTTGGAGAGTGGGATTTGATCCCTAAATTGAACCCACTATTATCCCAGTTTGGGTATGTTTGTAAGCACTTCCAATGAACTTATAGAGTAAGTAGGTATTAGAAACCATAAGTAACTTCCTTGAAAGGTATCTGGGTGTCTCTAGAGACACAATCGAAGAAAACACAACCGTTTATGCTAGAATATGTGTTGAAAAGAATCTCAACCAACCTCTTTTGATAGAGGTGGAACTTAAAATTGTAGGACTATGTTGGATTAAAAAATTGGATTATGAAGCACTACCCTTTGGGTGAAGAGTTTACCATGAATATGGATATTTGGCTTGGTCTTGCCCAAATATTATGATCACAAATATGGAGGCCCCTCTAGAAACATCGAATACTCATAAGGAGAGTAAGTCTATAGTCAATAAAGAAGTAGCCAATACTTCTCAGGGAGGAGCAAAGGGAGATGGTTTTAAACAACCTAAAATGAGGTAAATTAAAAATTTGGCAAGGAGTAAATCTAGCCCAAACCCTCAAATAGGTATGAGATCTTCAAGACATTGGTGGGAAAAAAATAAGAACAAGTTGTGGAAGGAGTAGATGGGAAAATAGTAACACTCATATTTAGGTCCTTCCTTCAATAGTAATAGACTGTAGTGAGTTTCCACAACTAGAGATGATAGGGGTATTGATAGTACATAGCCAGGAGAAACCAATAGTAAATGATGTTATCATGGGTGTGGTAGAAAAGAACAAGGAGAAGCCAACTCTAGGGATCAGCTGGGTGGAGAAGAAATTGTGGAATAACAACTCTCAATGAGTGGGTAGAAAATAAAACAAGGATTTAATAGATTCCCAAGGAGACAAATTGATCACTGAGAGAGCGATGAGGACAATAGAATCTTATTGATCTCAAGGTAACCATGACTATACAATAATAAAATATTAGGGGTTTAAACAACATACCCCATCAATCTGCTATAGGAACTCTTAGAGAAAAGTAAAATATATTTCTTGCTTATCCATGAGACCAAGATGTCATTGGATCTTATGTATAATATAGTAAATAGACTTTGGAGGGGTGTTGATCATATGGAAGTGACTCCTCAAGGGGTCTTAGGGGGGATACATTTTGGAAATCTCTTGAATGGTCGACTATAGAGCATATATATTGGAGGGGTGTTCTTACATCCCATTTTAGGAACAATGTGACAACTGAGCATGTTTTAATCACAAATTTCTATGGGGCTCAAACTCTAGATGGACATGTTCAATAATACAAAGCGATGTATAATATGAGAGTCTTGAGGGAGGAGCTAGACTAGATTTTTGTTTGGGATTTTAATGCTAAACTATAATATAGAGATCAGGAAGGGTGAACTCCAATTTTAGACTCAGGGGATTAACTCATGATTGCTTAGGTCCATGCATTACACTTGGTGGATATTAAATTCCTTGGAACTATCTATACTTGGACTAACAAGAGGAGGGTGCCACATAATAGGAAGGTGAAGTTAGATTATTTTTTCGTTTCTAAGGAGGCATTTGTAAAATGGAATCTAAAATTTTATATTTTGGAGGGTCTGGTCTCAAATCACTTCCCCATTCAGTTGGAGGGGGGACTAAGACAAGGTAACATAAAAAACTATTTAGATTTGAAAACTTTTGGTTACAAAAGGAAGAATTTTGAAAGAAAATTCAGCAATGGTGGGAAGAGGGATGTTCCAAATATGGGATAAAAATGTTTAGCTTCCATAAGTAGCTTCATTATTTCAAGGATCAATTAAAACTATGGAGGTGATCTAACAAGTTAGAATTCCAGGTCCAAAGAGCTCCATTGATGGCCATATGGGATGAGGTGCGAAAAATCTTTAGGGAAGGACTAGTTACAAAGGAACTCAAAGAAGAGGATGATGAGTTGCATAAATTAGTACATGATATTGAAAACCAAGAAGAGATCTATTGGAAACAAAGAGTGAAAACTACTTGGTTAATATAAGGAGAGAAAAACACTAAATTTTTCCATCGAGCCACTTGTTCTAGGAGATAGATGAACAATATGGAATCTCTTTAGGATGAGAATGGGCTCTCCTTTGATACAATTTAGGTATGAATTCCCATTCAATGTACTATTTTTCTAAATTGTTTAAGGTTTGGTGTAGGACGAAGAGGCTCAAAATTAAGTTCTTGCTACCATTCCCTCTATAATCTCTAAAGAACAAAACCAAACATTGCTTAAACCTATTGATAGAGAGAAGCTGAAGGAGGTAGTACTTGGCATGAGTATGGAAAAAACGACAAGTCTAGACAACTTCCCAATTGAGTTTTTTGAGAGATGTAATGGTTGTCATAGAGGAGACTAGGTGTAGTAAAAACTGCTTAAAGCATTAAGTTAGATATTCATTGCCTTACTTCCAAAAGGAGAGGAGGAGGTGCATATTTTAGATTACAAATCTATAACCTTATGCAATGTCATATACAAAATAAATTCAAAGGTAATAGATGAGTAGCTAAAACCTCTCATAGATAACATTCTCCTAAAACAAGAGGGTTTTATAGAGGGTAAGTAGATCTTGGATTGTGTGGTTATAGCTTAGGAGGAAATCCACTCAATGCAAAAATATGGTAATAGAGAAATATTCATATAATTGGATATGCCAAAGGCTTATGATAGGGTGGAGTGGAGCTTCTTATCAAGGATGATTTCAAACTTCGACTTCTCTCAAGATTGGATAGAGTGGGTCATGAGTTGTGTCTCTACTTTGACATACTCAATGTTAATAAATGGTCTTCCCTTACAACTGTTTGGACCCACTAGAGGCCTTTGTCAAGGAGATCCTTGTTCATGTTATCTTTTTCTCATATTGGTTGAAGACTTGGGAAGACTTATCTTGAGGAGAAGACAACAAGGTTTGCTCACAGGTATCAAGGTGGGTGAGGAAGTGTTGACTCACCTACAATTTATGGATGACATAGGATTGATGAGAGTGGCCAACCTCAAGGAAGCAAGAATGATCAAAGATACTCTCAATGTTTATATTAGGAGCACAAACCAATTCATCAACAATAACAAATCCAAAGTGGTCTTCTTCAATCTTGACCAAAGGATTCAAAAAATTTCTAATCTTGGGATTCACAAGGACTTCTCTCTTGGTGGTCTATTTGGGGTCCCTCTGCATTTTTTAAAATTGAAGATAGTTTTCTCCAGGAATATTTTGAATCGTATATAAAATTAATTAACCATTGGTCTCACAAATGGCTAACCTTTGGAAGTAGATTAAATTTATTTTACAACCAATCATTCAGGCCACGCCAATCTACAAATTTTCTATCATGGTTATCCCCCATTTTATATGGAAAGAGTTGGACAAGATGGCCATAAAGTTTTTATAGGGAGGAGCAAAAGGAGAGAGGAAATGGGTGTTAGGAGGCTAGGATAAAATAAGTATCCCAAGACAGAGGGAGGCTTGGGCCGAAGGATATTAAAGCTAAATAATAAAGGTTTAGTTGGAAAGCTTTAATGGAGATGGATCTCCTAGTCAACCTCTTTATTTAGCAAAGTTTTAACTTATAAATATTTGGGATGGGTGAACCCAAATGAGGTGAGTCATTTTTTCATTGTATGGTAATGGGTACCTAGTGTGGTAGGCACTAAAGCTAGGATATGAAGTAGTGAAAGATGGATTATTTTGGAAAGTGGAGAGAGGGGAGAAGACATGATTTTGGACAGATTCCTGAGATCATAACCCACCTATTATTACTGAATTTCCAAAATTACAACTAGTAAAAACAACCATGGAAAGCAAGGGTTGAATCAAGATTAAAATCTATTTCAATATTAGCCAGTTGGGGGATTATACATTTGAATAATTTAAGTTGTAAAAGTGGCCAATTCCAATCCCTTCGAAATTGGAACCCATCATGACTAAAATTTTGGGAAAAATATTTCACATAGCTAGGGATGAAAATGATGAATTAGCTTGGGGCTATAGGAGCCTTGGAGTCTACATGGTGAAGGATGGATATGAAAAGATCCTTTTGGAACCTCCTCCTCATGCTTATCATGTTGAGAATCAGAAAACGATTTGGCAGTCCAAGGGTTGGCCAAAGGTAAAATTCTTTACCTGGAAGTTCATGCACAATGGAATTCTTATTTTTGATAATTTGAAACATAGGGGAATCATTGACCCATATTTTTGTGTTTTATGCTATAAAAGTGAGGAAACATCTGACCACCTAATATTTGAGTGCTCGTTCACACGCCATATTTGGGAGAGATGGTTTTTAACTTATAAAATCTGAGTCAATGATGATCTGAATTGGATTTATATTTGTTAAAGATGGAATCAGGGAAAATTAAAGTCTAAAGCTCTTCGTGTCGGGTGGAAGCTTGGATTAACCTTTATTTTGTGGTAATTGTGGCTACAGAGGAATGTATTTTTTTAGAGAAATCTATTCATCCTCAAATGACATCTTGCAGGTCATTTGGAGCAAATTCACAAAAATATGGTAGTATATGCTAAAGAAGAAACTCAAGATGATATAGGGAACATGGATAAGGAAGCTACAATGCAGGAGGGGTAGGATAGAGCTAGTTGGAAAACACCCTAAGAAGGCTAGATTAAAATTAATACTAATGGAGTTACAAAAGGTAATTTGGATAGAGATGGAGTTGGAGTGGTCTACAAGAATCATGTTGAAATAGTTCTCTATTAGGGAATGTAGGGCCTAGGTAAGGCCACAAATAATGAAGCAAAAGCATTAACTATCAAAATTGCTTATATTTAGGTGATAATACAAGATTATAAGAGGATAATCATAGAATTAGATTCTCAAATCTTGGTAGGAGCTTTGGATTGCATGAGGAAATTTGCTTTGGAGGTTAAGGAGTTGTGGAGGGAATTGGATGATGTGATCCTGATTCATGTGGGTAGAAAGCCGAATACAATGGTAAAATTTCTTGTCTAAGACATGTATCGAGAAGGAGGTAGGAGTTCAATGGCATAGTGGTATGGCTACTGAGGATGAGACAATCGGGTAAGTTAGTGAACATTTCTAGCATTTGGCTAATTTAGATAACCAATACAAGCATACAATTTAGGAGATTTAACTTCAATATAGACCTCATTTTATTGCTATAACAAAAAATAACTAGTTCTTAGGATCTTAAGCTTTAGAATTATGGAAGTTTTTTGGAAATTCAAAAAGAGGAAATGATTGCTTCTGTTGGCTAAGGTTGGGAGGAGTCTCGTCCTAACTTGTAAATAATCTAGTTTTAATAAAATATTTTTAAGTCTTCATTTTTTTTTTCTAAATAAGATTAAGCATTATAGTTTTAATTTGAATTCTTAAACTCATGATTCAACCTTCAAACAATAATTAAAACTAATGGAATAATGAGTTAAAATTTAACACACTCTAAAGAGAATCCCTTTAAACTCAAGAAATATTTATATAAACAGTCTATTTAAAGAAATTAGATCATAGTTTTTAATTCTAACTTAGACATTGACGTGAAAGGGTAAAGTAGTTTTTAAGTTTCATGAGGCCTTGGGCAATATGAGGGATATTGTATACCCAATATATGGTTATCTCCAACTATACTCCAAAGCATGTGCACAATCTTTCCCTTTTGCAGAGTTTCAAATCTTGGATTTCTATTCAAAGTTTCAAAGTCTTCATCTATAAAGAGTGTATATCTCAACACTTCTCACCAACTCTCACCAATTCCTTGTGAAAAAACTGCCTTGGTAGCTGAAATAAGCATACCTTATATTTCTCGTGTTAAGAGTAAGAGCTTGACCATATGAACAAGGTACTGGATTGAAACTGAGTAACAATACCAACTATACTCTCATGGTTTAGGTCCTTCCAAATACTTTACCTAAAAACCACAAGCCTACCTTGTGACACCATCCTTAAACTACTCAAAATATATAAAAATAAATAAATATATATTTTCAATTAAAAAATAAAAATATATTATTAAAAATAAACCAAACATCACAATAAACTAATTTAAAACTATTTTTTTATTTAAAAAATAAAAATATACCATTAAAAATAAACCAAACATCACAATAAACTAATTCGAAACAAAATCAACTACACTGCCAAGTGACGTCTGACATTAAAAAAAAATGCAAAGACTTCCACCTTAGCAAGAAAATCAACTACACTGCCCAAGTGACATCTAAGCAAAGACTTCCACCTTAGCAGGCTATCCTATTAACACCTCAAATGCATCCCTAAAATATAATTGTCACCTCAAGTGCAACCCCATTCAGTCACGTCTGCTTTTTTGCGTGTGATCTGAATATGCATGAGACTCAGAAACAAAGGTATATGTCAGGTGGACCATACATGTCCCTATACTCTAACCCTAATCAATTAACAAGTTCACACAGTTAAAACTCCCATGCTGTATAAAAAGAAAAAAATCATTTGCAATCGTCTTTAAAAAATAGTAACAAATTTTGTATGGTATATGATATTAGCTTTTAAAAGGTAGTAGATTGGTTTTTGTTTGTTTGGTCAAGCACTTACTAAAAAAAAATTTGAATTTAAACCTTTGCAGAGTAGTACTTTTTGTATAATATGATTATAATATTAGCTTTTAAGAGTTAGTGGATTGGTTTTTGTTTGTTTGATCAAACACTTATCAAAAAAAGATCCGAGTTCAAACCTTTGCAAAGGTAGTGATCTGCTCTAAATCCTTTGGGTGCACACGATTGACGATGATGGTACAACCCTTGAATATTCGGTGGTCTCTTTCTCACGGCAGGTCAACAACAATGAGTTGGAATAGGCTTGTTGGGAGCCCATGTGGTTTGCGCTAGATCGATACAGCCCTTGAACGTTCGGTGGTCTTTCCCTCTATCCTTTCTCTCTCTCTCCTTCATGACGGGTCAACAACAATGAGTTGGAATAGGCTTGTTAGGAGCCCAAGTGGTTTGAACCCTGGTCTTTCCCTCTCTTTCACAATGGATCAACAACAATGAGTTGGAATAGGCTTGTTGGGAGCCCATGTGGTTTGAACCCTGCGCTTGTCAATGTCAGTTACTAAAAATAGTGTGGTTGTAACCAACTCCTTCATGTATGCAAGTAGTAAAAAAAAACTATGACATCTATATTTTTTTTTATTAGATTAATGTGAAAAACCTTTACGATTGACGTTAAGAATTGGCTATCCCCATCGCAACTATGATCTCTCATAGAGGTGATCATAAGGGTGAGAGATGAGTTTATCAATAGGAGCCAAACACACACCCACCCCTCACACAATTGCCACCCACCCCTCACACAATCGCTCATGCTGTCAAAGGCGTGTCGGGGAAACACACAACCATACACACAATCCCCTCACGCACTTGCGCATGCCTTGGTTTGAACCTTGGACCTCACAAAAAATAAAACCTAAAACGTTGCGCTATAAAACACTATGACATCAATATTATAAATTTTAATGTTATAAATATTTTTGAAAATTATCATTATAAACTTTAATTAATTAAAATAGTGCTTAACCATTAAAAACTTTAACTTGTTAAATAAAAATAAAGTAAATATAAATGTGAAGTTAATCAACCATTAAAAAAACTAAAATCTAAACAAAGTATTAAAAAACATTTAAAAACTACCAATCCACATTTCTAAAATAAAAGTTAACTCCGTAAGAGAGATTCTTTGATAGGAATAAAGATGGGCTGTATTCTTTTATTTATGTATTGTTTTTCCAGAGAACTTTATGCAATTTTCCTTGCTTGCAGTCGCCCACGAGTGAAAGAGGGCAATACAGTCGGTGGGTGTCCAAAGAAAGGAAAGCAGATGAAAAGGTGGAAGTGTGGCTGACAAGTTTGGTGAAAGAAGAGGAGAGCTGTAATGCTGGACAGTCAAAGAGAATATGATGTTGGTATTTGGCTGTGTTTGCAGTAGGCAACTTTTTGGTGTTGACTTGGCGTTAGGATAAGAGTGCATTGAGAAGCATGAAAGCAGAAATGAGAATATAATAGGTTGGTTGGAGGTAGGGTGTTTTTTATAGGTTATTTTTGTTTTATTTTTATTTTTAATTGGTATTCAATTTTTATTTAAAGTTAGATTTATATATAGCAAAAGGTGTTATCAATTTTTATAAAAAAATTAAAATATAATAAAATATTAGTTAGCAGTTGTTTATTAAATAATATATTTTTAATACATTCGAAGGTTAGGTGGATTGGTAAGTGTAGGTGTGGCTGGGCACTTACTAAGAAGAGACTTAGGTTCAAACCTTGGGAGGAAACCAACCCTTTGCAAAGGTAGTAGTCTAGACCGAATCCTTTGAGTACAAGTCAGACCAATGATGATGGTATGAACTTTGAGCGGTTATGGTACGAACTCTGAACGATTATGGTACAAACTCTGAGTGATCTGTGGTCCCCATCTCATGCTTGGTCAACAAGAACGACGACGATGGTACGAACTCCAAGCGATCGGTGGTCCCCATCTCATGTCGAGTCAACAAGAACAAGATGAATAGGTTTGTTGGGAGGAGTCCTTGTGGTTTGAACCTTACGCTGGCCAGTTACTAAAAATAGTGGATGTAACCAACTCTCCTCTGTAATAATAATAAAAAAAAGAATAATAGGTTTTTAATATTGAGAGGTCTAAAATAATCTATAAGACAATAATTTTAAAATGAATTATAATTACCAACTACATAATCTAAATTTTTTTTCCCTTATCTTTTGTTACTAATTATGATTATAAATTAGGTTTCATCACGTTGTTTCAAGGGGTAGGAATTTCTGATCTCTTCATTCCCATCCTCACTTTCTTGCATAAATTCTTACAAATGATCCCGACCAAGTTGTCAATTTATGAGCTCATACAACAATCTCCTAGGCACAGGGAGACTTTGATGGAGATTTTGAGATCAATCAAGCTCCAGCCCCAAAACCCAGATGCATTCACACATTTTATGGGGCAAGTGCAACAGTGCTAAGAGACTATGATCCATTTATATGATCATGAAATTAAGGTAGTTCCTACTACCTTAGCAGACCTGCCTCTGCATATCATCACATCAATACATAACATACCATTCAAGCGAGTTCTAATCAATACGGGCTCGTCGATTAACATTATCACTACAAAGGCTATAGG
This sequence comes from Wollemia nobilis, assembly GCA_028583015.1. NCBI lineage: Eukaryota > Viridiplantae > Streptophyta > Pinopsida > Araucariales > Araucariaceae > Wollemia > Wollemia nobilis. The sequence continues at coordinate 7,067,078 of JAQPPZ010015413.1, read as the reverse complement.
GCACCTAAAGATCCCTAAGTCCAACATTATCCCGACCTCATACACATTAAGGGATTTCAATGATGCATTATGCTCCATAGTGGATAGTCATTCTACCTATAAAGGTAGGGCATAAGACCATTCCTGTGATGTATCATGTGTTGGAAGGGGTGATGCAATATAACATCCTTCTAGGACATCCTTGTATAAGGGACATGCAGTGCATGCCCTCAATTTTGCATCAATGCGTCAAGTATGTGCATGAGGTACAAGTTCATGTGGTTCCATACGATGAAGAGCCATTCAAGTACGTACATTAGGTTGACTTATCGGAAGACTTTGTCCTTCTGTTAACACATATGTACATAAGGCCTTCATCCCCAACCACGTAGCTAGAAAATAAGAGCAAATTAGTTCAAGGTGACCCATACACATTGGCACCACCTCCTACATCTAAGACTACTAGCGCTTCTGAAAAGCCTTCAAAATCTAAAGCAAAAGATAATCAGAAGCTAAAAGAACCCCTAGTGAAGGAAGGACCTAAGGATAGTCCAATTATAGCAGCTGCAAAAATTCCAAATCCCATGGAGGAGGAATATTCCTAGGACATAGCCAAGGAGGTACCTCAACCTACCTTGCATCCATCATCAATAGCATCATCTACATCACAGGTGACAATTCACTTAGCCAACACAGGATTAGGTGAATATCTTGTGCAGAATGTGACTTTAAAACCTATCATTGAGTTTGCACAAGACATGGGATGACCAAGGGTACCAAATTTGCCAATAGGGATAGTAGTTCCGTTAGGGGTTCCCCCTAATCAAACCAACTTCATCTATGCTAGTTTGGACTATGTCCATACTACTTCTGATGTTGAAGAGGATGAGGATGAACCATTCACCATGAATGTTCATTACTTGTCAAATACTAAATTCACTCTAAGCTACTTTGAGTAGTGTCACTGGCATGGCTATGTCCTAAGTCTATACAAACAAGGGTGTTAGCTTCCATTCCAATCGCAGTACCAACTACCTACTGATAGGTGCGGTCTAGGGTATCAAATATAGATCCATGATGATTATTTGGCAGCCACCCTAGATAGGCTAAGCATAGGGCTCTGGGAAGATATTGATTGGAATCCCTATCAAAACCCCTAGCAGGAACTACTTGGGTGATAGATGGGTGTCTATGGTCAACATCACACCACTTGATGAGTATCACCCTGAATCCTATCTTGAAGCGTACCCATAAGAAGCCATCCTATGGGAGGATGAGCTAGCCCATGGATATGAGCGATAGGAGTATGATTATGTCTCAAGTGAGGATGAAGATGAACCTAGCCTAGCTTACCATGGGACTTGATATGTGCAAAATCTTGCTTGGATAGGCAACATAGACAGTGGATTTATATCGGATGAGAGTGGCTATGAGTCAGAGGACTCAACAGAGAGGGCCTACATAGGGCCCAAACACAAATACCACATCATTGGGCCAGAAGTAAATACCAATGCATTATTCATAAGTGACGATGACTATGAAGATGAGACTAAGATGCCTTATCTTACATATTATCAGGCAAGTCACCACCCCATCCTAGGGCCAGAAACAAATGTCAATAGTTTTTTCATAAGCAATGATGAATTTGAGGACGAGACTGAGATGGCTTATCTTGGGCCTCGTGACTTACATCTAGTCAATCTGCTTGTTGAGAGAGAGGTGATTCTTCGCACCCTAGATCCTAATATTCTCTTCCTAGGAAGACCACCAAATCTAGATGTTAGTTATCACATGGTCTTCCCATATCCACCAACATTTAGAGAGCTATTGCAGCCTAACGATCTCATTATTTTGTCTATTCATAGATCAAATCCTGAGATCCCCATACCCCTAGAGCCGCATCTTGGGTATGGAAGGCAAATTATTAGTGAAGAGTTTCACCCACATGGTCCTAGATATTTCATCCCATCCATCAACATGATCTCCATTGATTTGACCACTTCACTTCACAACCTAGTAGATCCTTCAAAACCATGGTGTCTTAGCTCAGATGCAATTGATTGGGATCACGCTTATTTACCCGAAGAGATTCTACAACCGTTCCATTTTAAAACAGGTTGTGCACATGATGTCTATCATGTTGATCTTGATTTTGATTTGATTAGACCTATAAATACAGCAGACGACATCCACTTAATCTCCACTCCTCACTAGCTTGAGGAGGGGTCACATATGGAAATAGAGGAGACTTTTGAGGTGGACATCAACGATGATCCTTCTCAACCAAAGAAAGTCAATTTTAGAGAAATCTTATCTCTAGAAGAACAGGCCATCATTATTCCTCTATTAAAAGAGAGACCAAATATCTTTGCTTGGACCTACAAAGATATGCCTGGACTCGATCGAAAATTGGTTGTCCATAAGCTTTCGCTAGACCTCATGAAGAAATCAGTCAAGTAGAAGCTCAGAAAAATGAATCCAACCATCGCTTTGATGGTTAAGAATGAGTTATAGAAACTGTTGGATGTAGTCTTTATTGTTCCCATCGAATATCCAAAATGGGTATCAAACATGGTGCCCGTAGAAAAACCAGATGGAAGAATTCATATTTGCATGAATTTTAGGGATAATAAAGTAACACCAAAGGATTCATTCCCAATGCCAAAAATAGATGCTCTTGTAGATGCAACTTGTAGACACCTAAAATGTGTCATGTCGATGACAACTACTCATATGGACATGCTACAAGACCATATGGAATATCTTGGACAAACTCCAAGATAGAGCAATCGTTATAACCACTCAATTTGGGCTCCTTGGCCTAATTAGTCTAAACCGCAATTGAGACCTACGGTCTATAGTCTGAAGCATGGCCAAGACCTATGGTCTACAGTCTAGGCTGCAGCTGTCACCGACGATATAAAATGAAGTTCAGTTGGCCTTCATCCTAGCCAAATAGGTTTGAACGACTATTTTGTTCTAGAAGAAAGCGATTAAAGGATGGAAGCTTCCAATCCAACTGTCCTAACCATCCCTTCTTGTTCTTGGCTTCTCCATGAAGCCACCCATAGCCCTTGGGTATTCCTATAAGTACCCCTTCGAATTAGGGCAATGATATAGTACATTTTGATAGCGAAGCACTGTCAAAATATATAGCAAGAGAGAGAGCAGTTGAGCAGCGAAGCCCTATCGAATTGTAGACTCACCTGAGTGTACTAAGAGAGCCTTGTTGCCATTTACTTGCTAATTCATCATGCATCATGAAAAATTGTGTCATGGATGCCCTAAGGAGCTAGAACACCAAGAAACACAAATTCGGGCAAACGGAGGCCCAACCAAGAAATTCAACTGCCAAACATGTCAGAGGACACTGAGGTGACCCTTGATCATCAATTTGACAAAGAGGATCAAGACCACAACCCTAGAATTTGGAGAGTAAAGTTACTTTGTTGCTCGTCATGGCTGACAACCATGATTTATAGTGCAGACCACTCATCCGAGTTACGGTTTTCAACAGGTGATAGATCTCCTTACTTTTTTATTTCCATTATGCTTAATTAGGTTAGATTAGTCATTTTAGTGGGTTAATTATTTTGTAGAGATAATATGACCGGGATATTCAAGGTTTAATCAATCTTGTTTTCATTATAGCAAGTAGGACATTAATGGCTTCTTTTCATGCCAACGTGCTTAATTTCATGTAATTGATCGAGTAGATAGATAACTGTACTTCTGGCTTTCAAATTACTAACAATATTTATGAATCTTGCATAAGTTTAATATGTGTTACTCATTTTCTTGATTTCATAGTTGTTATGGCATTTTTATGCATATTTTCCTCAAAGGACCTCATCATGAGAGGCTGCCTATTTGTTTGATGCTTTTGTGTTGTTTCTTAACTACAAGAAAGCAAGTTTGAAGGAGATGCAACCATCCAATTCCTTCCTCAACACAAAGAAGAGGGTCAACTCCACCCTAGAGTAGTTCGTGTCACCTTAAAGGCTTGAAAAGTGTATTTTATCCTTGAGAGGATTGTAACAATGTAATTGCGTATCAAAAGGGGTATCCCTAAGAGGGCTTCATTTGTAAAATATGAATTGATTCGAAGAGGAATAAATATGCATTTCATTCAATTGATTTTTTCTTTGTCAATTTGTGTGTGAATGTCCGTTTTTGTTTCATTTTACGTAATTGTAATATCGGGTGCATGCCTTTATGGTCTTACAAAAGGCAATCACAGCGGAATTCTACAATTTATGCAACTAAACTCTGACCTTTGTGTTTTTCTTGATGTCAAGTGCAAACTGTAGGTTTCAGTTGTGATCTCATTGTTGGCCCGCGACTTCAAAATGCGGGCTACAGTCTGAACCACACATTAGGCCTATGGTTTACAATAGACACAACAGATAGTAGGAAGCCAAAGATTGATCGGATGAGGACCTGAGGTAGGCCCAATTTTTCACTCTCTGTACTTTTTTATTTTGTCTATGTTTTCCAAAAAGTAGAAAAGGGAAAAATCTAATTAAGACACTAAAAGGAAATGAATTAGGTCTTAGGGTTTCTTTTCTAAGTTTGGCTAGGCACTGCTAGGAACATCGAACCTCTAAGTGTAGTCTGCCCTAGAATATAGTGTGCTAGGTTTAAATGGTGCGTCAGTTTGCATGCTTTAGGCCAAATTAGAGGCTATATCATCATAATTTGCATTGTCAAAAAGCCATATAGGATATAGCATGCATTCTCTAAAATGAAACACTTATTTTTGCATATCATATAGGAAATAATCATTCATGCTGTATTATGCATTTTTATTTCTATGCAAAGATTAAAATGAACCACACACACCACGTTTCACTTAAACGCTAGTGAGTTGGGAGTGACATCCAACCACTAGTAGGGTTCAACAACGGTGGAGGTGACTTCCATCCGTTGGCCCAAATCCTACGTAGCCTTGGATACTAGACCAATACCAGATCCGAGAACCTTTTATACCCTAGAAAATTTACATGTATTCTCTTCAAAGGGTATAATGTTGATTGGGGGAAAACGGGTGAGAATCTGGGAGCACCTGTGTTCCCTGACCGTGTGTGGGATTCATTACCACATATTATAGGTTGGATTACATGACTTGGAGTTCATAGCCAAGTTGTCAAGCTGTGAGTATACAGGTGAAAGATAATTAAACTGAGAATATTATCCAAAAAGCTTTCAAAACACGATAAGGAGTTTCTTTACTGATACAAAAAATTTGAAACAACATCAAACTGTTTAGGACTCACTTTTAAAAGTTAATACAAGATAATAACCATTGTATACCATGTTTGCTTAATAAAGAATAAATCTAGACACTAGGTACACCATGGTGGAGACACGGGGTGGCCGACAAAGGCATAAGCCTAATGCCGATGACCAAGCCTCGATAGGTTCATAAAAACATATGTCGAATCCTCGCCCACATGCACTTCCCAAACATCGTTCGACGAGCATTAGAGGAGACAACTCAACACGAGGGAAAACTATTGAGCGTACCCCCAATAGAGGAGCTTCTGTGCATTCCTCTAGACACCGAATAGAGCATAGAGCCTCTCAGCATGAGAGTTTTCCACTCAAAAGCCATTAATGAGATTGCGTTGCACGCAGAGATCAACCAAAGAGTATGTTATATAGGGGTCCAAGTTGGTACCCCTACATCATAGGTATGCAGGAGGATCTGTGGCTCCACATTCGAAGTACAAATAGGATTGATATCCACCCATTCAGGGGCATGCAAATAGGATCGCCACTGAGCATAGGCCTATGCAGATTCTTGCATGTAGTGAACCTCAAAATATCACTATTGATATGGCTAAGATGAGAGCCAATGGAACACCACTGCACGAGCGATGGAGATCTAGATAGTTGGACAACTTAGGTAGTGTCCTTGAGTAGTTAGGCTATGAGTCTTCAGCTCCACCCACACGTGATTTGAGTGAGCATAGTGAGGGTTCTATTAGGACTACTTGAGAGCATGGAGAGGCTTCCAAGCGCCCTCATGTGACACATCCACCATCCTCGCATGGTGGCACAGAGCATAGAGCCCAGCAGGACCCCAACGTCATCTTTATGAATAAAGGAAAAATTATTGTAAATCAGTCAGATGGGTATAGAATCCATAAGGTCACTCGCACAGAGTATGCATACCAGAGGCCTATTATGGCCAATCAACTTGATAGATCACACAAACTAGTATCCGATTAGCGATGACAAGTCCTCCAAGATCAATTGGAGGACACTCGCCTAGAGAGGTAGCGCATCGAAGATGAGAATATTCAGGCAAAGAGGCTCATAAAACAAAGACTATATGAGTAACACATGCGTGAGGAACACATCCTTACCCAAAAGGAGCACATAGAGTAGGAGGATAGGATGGCCAAGGCAAGTCTATACACTCACGTGGAGAACAGAGAGCGCATTCAGAGAAATGTTTTTTCACAAGCCGATGTGCAATAGGAGCGTAGATACACTCACACTCATATTAGTGCCCTACAAAGAGAATTGCCACCACCATTTGAATATGAGAGGCAACAAAAATATGAGGAAGAAGAGGGAGAGAGAAACAATCAAGAGTATCTTGAAGACTCCCAAATTGAGGAGGAAGAACAATGTCCTTCATATTGATAGAGGAAGAATGTACCTCCAAGACTACCCTCGTGTCAGCTTAGGGAGGAGGACTTTCTATCCTCATAGGCCTATAAGGCCTTAGCTAAGAAGGTAAAAGCAATTGAGAGGCAATGCACGACTCTCCAAAATCCAACATTAAGAAAGATTCATAATGAGCCTTTAGACCCCTCGATGCCTGCTTTAGCATATCATGAGCATTTTGTTATGCCTAGGTTAGATAAATTTAAAGGTGACAAGGATGTGCAAGAGCATTTCACAAGCTTTATGGATGCATGTTTCCAGATTGTGAGCAACAATACCTTGCTTTTGCATACATTCATCACAACCCTCTCAGGCCCAACCTGAGAGGGGTTCAATCAGCAAAAGAAGCATAGTATCACCAGTTTTGAGTAGTTTGCTGACACTTTCCTTGAATGCTTTTCTTTTGGTATCAAGAAATAGGCTAACCTTTCTGATTTGGCTATGCTAGCTTAGTGCGATGATGAGCCAATTGAACAGTACGAAAAGAGATGGAGGAGATTGATGGAATAGCTGCCATTTCCTATTCCTACTACGAAATTGACCTGAATGTTCACCAAGAGTTATGTCAAGCACATCTCGTTATTGTTGTAGCTACAATAGTATGCAACATTCGAGGAAGCTTTGGCGCAAGCCAAAGTAATTGAGGAAATCAAGTTGCAAGAAGATAACTTGAAGCGCAAGAACAGGAAGGAGGGTGTATCACCCTAAAATTGGCACAGTTAAACCATCAGTAAAAAGTAGAAATTTGAATTTTAACCTTGAAACAGCCCGTTAACCGTTTACCTCATTTTTTGCACCATTTTTAGAGGTTGTTGTGACCGTTAGACGATATCGTCGTCGATCTGACGATATCATCCCAAATTAGATGAATTTGTCTAGAACAAAATGTCTAGACAATTTCATTGCAAAACCAAATTTTTGCAATTAGCTTCTATTCCAATGACCTCTCCAACTTGGGCAGAAGCGTGTTTGCATGGTTAGAGATTCCCACATTGGGGATATCCTAGATTGGGATGATCCCCAACCTCCTAACCTCCCCCTAATACTATATAAACTAGGATTTTCCCAGTTTATCCCCCTGACTCCCTACCTAGCTGCCTGGCTAATTATTTCCCTGTAATTTTAGTTTTTGCTATGATCTCCCATCATTTGCACTTGTGTTTTCAAGTTTTATTGTAGGATTTCATTGTGTTTTAGTCGGAGGTAGCTCGGATCGTCGTAGGCGATTCAACTACAATTTTAGACGATCCTATCAATATCGATGATGATCTTGTACAATTACAAATGATCTGGTCTGCAATTCAGTTTAGGGGCAATCAGAGCCCTGAGTTTGCATTCTCTATCTCATTTTCCTTATTTATTGGTGCATTAGATTAATTTACTTTTGTCCTGCATCTTGGAGTTCACCTCATTTAGCATAATTGTATGATAAAATTCAAAATAAGTTTTCAAAATAGTGCATCTCATTTAATTTGATATTTGGATTTATCATTCAAACATATATACTCTTATTTCTATCATTTTGCATCATTCTTGTAATTGTATTTTTGGTTTTTGGTGTCTATTTTCTTGATTGCGGGTTTATGAAGAATTTGCCTGACAAATTCATCAGGTCGTTGATGATCTTGGGTGATCTCGAACGATCTCCTATGATTTGGGATGATTCTATACAATTATAGATGATCCTGTCATATCCGGGATGATCTGGACTCCTACAAGCTTTATAATCTTCATTAGACATCAAAAATCAGGTGTACTCTTCTCCATTTTATATATTCTCTGTATTCAATCACATTATGATTCATTTATGTCTGCTGTCTTTATATAAATTAGAATCTTCATATAGAATAGCTTAGCTTCATTTTGGCCAACCTAGGAATCTGAATGATTGAACATAAAATGAACAAATCAAACCCATTCTCAACCTAGGCACGGAAACTACCACTCAAAGTTTCCTGGTGAACCCCACCATCCGTTGAAAATTCACATTTATACCCCTCCCTCGAGAGGCGCAACCTTCAAAGGGCCTCTCTGTCCGAGGTATTGTTCCATCATTTTCTCACCCCCCTTTCGAGTACGGATCCTTTAGCCTGAAGGTAAGGGTGCAAAAAATTTGGGCGATACATTTTTGGTGAACCCGACGTGAAACTAAAAATGCCTTTTGAAAACAATCCTAAAAAAAAAAATACATTATTAAGAACATCTAGAATCATTAGAAAATTGTTAAATTTGCATATCATACTTAGATGGTAGATTATAATAGAAGACGAGTTGTCTCCATAAATGTTGAAAATCAATTAATGGCCATAGAGATTACTTCTATGCTTAGAGTACCTCAAAAATATAGAGCCCAACCTTTGTGGGATGAACTTGATAGGAGATTGGGTATTATTGAATCTAGATCTGCAAAAATTAGGAAAATTAAGAGGTTTGTCCTAGATAGAATCCTGGATCCTGATAAGGTGACTTTGTATCATGAACTTCAGAGAGCTTGCCATAGGTGGTTAGCCAATAAAGGAGCACTTGTGTCTTCTGAATTATACACCTTTGAGGAATACCTTGAGAACGTAGTTGTAGTACATAAATTTCTATCTCATGTAGAGGATCAAGAAGTCATTCTTACGGATAGAAAGAGATGGAATAGAGTTCCTAGAGCTGTGTTGTATTGAGAGTATTGCCATGAACTTTATTTTTACATGTCAGAGTTTGAAATAGATCATATTACCATAGCACACTTTGTCAAGTTCTTGAAAAACAACTTCCAATTTGAAGAGGAGCATTTCATGACTCAAATTGACCCTATCAATGATATCCATAAACTATTCATAGAAAGCTAAGTTATTCCTTCTACTATTTTTTCTTACAACTAGCATGCTGTTTGTTATTTTTATTCTCGCAAAATAATAATATAATAAAATCACACAAAAAAAAAAACAACACAACATTTTCTTTTAAAGTATTATAGTAGGTATATAGTTAAAATATATACCTCTCAAACCTATCGCATATATATATATATATATATATATATATATATATATATATATATATATATATATATATATATATATATTTGCTAAAACCTAAGTTTAGCACAATGCCTAGACTTAGGAATGGAAAACAAATCGAAGAAGATGAAGATTGGTTAGGAAGACCATTAACTGACCAAAATGTCCCTCTTGAGGACCAAGTTCAGGAAGAAGAAACCCTAGACTAGCAAGAAGAAGAGCTTGCTATAGGAAATGAACAAGAAGAAACTATTAGAGAGGAAGGATCCTCATCCCCTAAAATGTCTCCGGGAGGAGCTATCACTTTTGAGAACATGGAACAATTCTGGAAGTTCATTAACACTAATATTGGTGTTTTTAATAGAGCAGCCCATATGGGCAAGGATCAAATTAGTGACACTCAAGCAACTCTAGAAGTATTTCAAACACACACTAATCCCTTGTCCTTTATTGAACAAGAGAGTGATCAAGCTGGACCATCCAATTTGGATATAGTAGCTGCGATCCAGAGCATGCAACAACAACATGTTACCCAATGATATAAAGTACCTGTTAACAAGCCTAGGCTCATTCCCGCACAAAAGAAACCATTAATTACTGCTATTTCGCCAAGCTCTTGATAAACATACCTCAAATCAACAAAAACCTAAAACAAAACCGAATACCAATTACCAACAATCTAAGGTACAACATAATACTATTAAAAATTGCCTTCATAATACTCTTCCTACCAACACTTTGCATAATAGCAATATAACATCTAATCCTTATGTCACACCATCATACACTCGTAGATCCCATACCTATGTGCCACCAAACCAATATGGTGGACAAACTAGAAATCTTGAAGTCGTGGTGAAACAATTAGTTTCCTGCATAGACCGGATAGATCCCTATGGTCCCTCATACAATTATCAAGAGATGTGTAGTCAACCTTTAGATCCTATAGTTGTAGCACAACCGTATCCTAAAATTTTTCCTATGCCTGCTCTTCCCATATATAAATGAACCGAAGATCCCATAGAGCATCTTCATATGTTTAGGATAGCATGTCATGATATATCACATGATGACTTGTTATTACTAAAAATGTTCCCGAAAAGCTTGGGAGGAATGGCATTAGAGTGGTATTATCAATTACCCACTAATTATTTGAGGAATTTCGAAGAAACTGTTGAGTCTTTTGTTCATAAATTTAGTGCCTACATCGAAATATATGTGACCATTAAAGATTTGTATAACTTAAAACAGGGTAAATATGAATGCTTTGCTAATTTCCTAGCTAGGTGGAGACAGTTGATAGGAAAATTGCACTTTGTGTTACCTTATAGGGAGATGTTGGACATCTTTATTAATAATTTGCAAGAGAAACTATCTTACAAATTATCAACTGCTACCTTGACCACCTTCAATCAGGCTATAGACTTATCCCGAAGAGTGGAAGATGCTCTCATTAGGAGAGGCCAACTTAAAAAGAGAGACGATGAGAAAACATCCAAAAATAAATATAAGAATAAACAAGTTGTGGGTAATGGAGTCACCGATAGCAGAAATACTGCTAATGTTAATGCTACGAAGACATCGGAGAAGTTTGTACTTAAACCTCCTGATAGACCTCCTTGAGAATTTACTAGGTTAAATCAACCTTTATCAACTATTCTATCACAATTATTAGAACGAGGTTTGATTCAATTACCAAATATTCGGGAACTTGATCCAACTATACCCGGATACAGAGCATATTTACACTATGACTTCCATAGAGGACCTGGACACACTACCAACTCTTGTAAAAGATTAAAACATAAAATACAGGACTTGATTGATAACAATGAGATGGAGGTGCAAGCATTTCAACCTAAGCAAAATCCTCCTAATAATGTTCAAAAGAACACCCCACAAAACCAGAATTAGAATGCCAATCAGTCATTGGACATATTTCAACATCCCTTACCAAAACATGGTTGTAGCACCCTAAAATTGGCGTAGTAAACCTTAGCAAATAATTAAAATTACCTTAGTAATAATTCAAATTCAAATTTTAACCCCAAAACCGCTCCAAAATTGCCTGCTACCCGTTTCCTCATTTTTTGTGCCATTTTTAGAGTTTGTTTCATCCGTTGGACGATATCGTCTCCGATCAGACGATATCGCCTCAGATTGGACGATTTCATCTGGAGCAGAACGTCCAGCCGATTTCGTCCCAAAACTGATTTTTCATAATTAGCTTCTGTTTCAATGGCGTCTCTAACCGGGGCAAAAGTGTGTCTATGCCGTTAGAGACTTCCCCCGTTGGAGATCTCCCAAATTGGGATGATCTCCAACCTCCCAACCTCTTTCCTATGCCTATTTAATCTTAGGCCCTCCCCTTGACATCCCCCTGGCTGAATTTTTCTGCACTTCGAGTTTTACATGCATTAGAATATCCTAGACTATTGTTTGCCTTTGTCCCTTTTCGAATTTTCTTGCAGGAACTTTGTTATTCTTCAGCCGGAGCAAGCTCAGATCATCGCAGACGATCCTGTCCAATTCGAGATGATTTCGTACCAATCCGAGATGATTTCGATTGCAGTCAACATTGGGGGCAATCAGTGCCCATAGTTTGCATTTCTTCACTCTTTTCTCGCTGCATTATTCTGCATTTAGTTAATCTTATGGTTATTCCTTATTATTCTACATCTTGGAGTTCACCCATGTAGCTTGTATGCATCATAAAATCATGATTAGTCATTAAATCATTGTAACGCACTCATATTTTTGTCTATAATTATCAGTTTAATATTATTGATATCATTCTACATCATTGCCCTCTGTTGGCATAGCTGCATTTTCTGTAGTTTGTCTCTATTTCTCTGATTGCAGGTCTCTGAAGAATTCGTCTGACGAATTCGTCAGATCTCAGACGATCCTGTCAGATCGGAGACGATTCTATCAAATTCCAGACGATCTTGACTGCTTCAAAAATCAGAACCTCCATCAGACATCCGGATCAGGTATGGCTCTTTAATCTAGCTTATTCTCTCTGTTTTCTGTTCAAATCTATTTCCTGTATTCATTTAATTTGCATTTTCATAATAGAACAACTTAGATTCATTTGGCCAAACCTAGGACTTGGATGTTTAAAGCTAAAATTGAACACATTAAACTCATTCCCAACCTAGGCGTGGAAACTGCCACTAAACGTTTCCTGGTGAACCCCACCATCCGTCGAAAAATCACCTTAATACCCCTCCCCCGAGAGGCGGGACCGTCAAAGGGCCTCTCAGTCCGAGGTATTGTCCCATCCTTTTCCCATCCTCCTTCCGGGCATGGATCCTATAGCCTGAAGGTAAGGATGCAAAAAATTTGGAGCGATACATTTTGGTGAACCCGACGTGAAACTAAAACCTTTTGAAAAAAAAAAAAAACAAAAACATAGATGCATTTAAAATCATTAGAAAACTACTAAGTTGCATATCATGTCTAGATGGTAGCTCCTAAGAAAATATTAGTTGTCACTATAAATGTTGAAAACCAATTAGCAGCCATAGAAGTTAATTATGTGCTTAGTGTGCCTAAAACAGATAGAAACCAACTTCTGTGGAAAGAACTTGATAGGAGACTAGGTATCATTTCATCTAGATCAACCGAACTTAGACAAATCAAGAGGTTTGCCCTAGATAGGATCCTGGATCCTCATCAACTCATTTTTTATCATGAACTTCAGAGAGCCTGCCATAGGTGGTTAGCTTATAGGAGAGCTCTTGTGTCTTCAAAATTGTTCACCTTCGAGGAATACCTCGAGAACGCAACTGTTATACACCAATTCCTAGGTCGTGTAGAAGATCAAGAGGTCGTTCTTACGGATAGGGAAATATGGAATAGAGTTCCTAGGGCTGTGTTATATCGAGAGTATTGCCACGAGCTTTACTTCTACCAACCAGAATCTGAGACAGATAATATCACTATAGCACTTTTTGTCAAATTCTTGAAAGAAAACTTTCAATTTGAAGAAGAACACTTCATGACTCTCGAAGAACTCGAGCCCATTAATGATATTTATAAATTGTTTATAGAAAACTAGATCATTGCTTTCATTATTATTATTTCTTGCATTTAGTGTGTTGTTTGTTATCTTTATAATATTGTTACAAAAACAAGAAAAACCAAAAACATAACAAAACCAAAAACATTTTATTTCAAATACTATAGTAGGTATATAATTAAAATATATACCTCTTAAGCTTGTTGCATATATATATATATATATATATATATATATATATATATATATATATATATTTGCTGAAATCTAAATTTAAGCACAATGCCTAGACTTAGGAATGGTAAACAAACTCGAAGAAGAAGAAGAAGATTGGTTAGGAGACAAAACAAAAAACCCAAATGTCCTTCCTGAGGGTTCAATTCCGGAAGGAGAAACTCTAGAACAGCCAGAAGATGAGCTGGCTGAAGAAAATGAACAACAAGAAAATCTTAAAGAGGAAGGATCCTCATCCCCTAGAATAGCTCCAGACGGAACTATTGCTTTTGATAACTTAGATCATTTCTGGAAATTTTTCAATAATAACATTGGTGCTCTTAATATGGCAGTTCGTATTGATAGAGGACAAATTAGTGACACTCAAGCAGCCATGGAAGATATGTTTAACATACACACTAATCCCTTGTCCTTTGTTGATCAAGAAAGTGATAAGGTTGGACCATCCAATAGAGATATGGTCACTATGATTCAGAACATGCAAAAACAACAGGTTACCCAACCCCCTAAGGAACCTGTTATTGAGCCTCAAATCATTTCCACACAAAAGAAACCTTCATTCACTGCTTTATTTCGCCAAACTATTGATCAATATGCTTCAAATCGACAAAAATCCAAAACTAAGCCAAACATCAATTTTCAACAATCTGGGATACAACATAATACAACTTCAAAACTTCTTCATAACACCCTTCCTACCAACAATTTACACAATAGCAATATAGCATCTAATCTTCATGTCCCTCCATCATATGCTCACAAATCCCATATTAATGCCCTACCAAACCAATATGGTGGGCAAACCAGTAATCTGGAAGCCATGGTGAAACAGTTAGCTTCACGTATGGACCAGATAGATCCCTACCGTCCCTCGTACAATTATCGAGAGATGTGTAGTCAGCCTTTGGATCCCATAGTTGTAGCACAACCATACCCTAAACACTTTCCCATGCCCGTCCCGCCTATATATAAAGGAACTGAAGATCCCATAGAGCATCTTCGCATGTTTAGGATAGCATGTCATGATATATCACATGATGACTTGCTATTACTAAAAATGTTCCTGAAAAGTTTAGGAGGAATGGCATTAGAGTGGTACTATCAATTGCCCACTCATTCTTTGAGAAACTTTGAAGAAACAGCTGAATCTTTTGTCCATCAATTTAGTGCCTACATCGAGAGGCATGTCACCATTAAAGATTTATACAACTTAAAACAAGACAAAGATGAATGTTTTGCTGATTTCTTAGCCAGATGGAGGCAGTTGATAGGAAAACTGCACTTTGTGCTACCTTATAGGGAAATGTTGGATATTTTTATCAATAATTTGCAAGAACAAATATCTTATGAGTTATCAACTGCTACCTTAACCACCTTCGATCAAGCTATAGACTTAGCTCGAAGGGTAGAAGATGCTCTCATTAGAAGAGGTCAGCTCAAAAAGAAAGATGATGAGAAAACATCCAGAAATCAGTATAAAAACAAACAAGTTGTAGGTGACGGAGTCACTGATAGTAGAAACGTTGCTAATATCAATACAACGAAGACAACAGAAAAATTTATATTAAAACCTCCTGATAAACCTCCTCGAGAATTTACTAGATTGAACCAACCTTTATCAACCATTCTACCTCAATTACTAGCATGAGGCTTGATTCAATTACCAACTATCCGAGAACCTGATCCAACTATACCCGGATACAGAGCTGATTTACATTGTGATTTTCATAGAGGACCTGGACATGCTACAAACTCTTGCAAAATATTGAAACATAAAATACAAGACTTGATTGATAATAATGAAATGGAGGTGCAAGCCTTCCAACCTAAACAAAATGCTCCTAATAACGCTCAAAAGACCATTCCCCGAATAGAATCAAAATGCTAATCAATCATTAGACATATTTCAACATCCTTTACCAAACCATGGTAAAGAGGTGGCTAATCAAATCGAACATCATAATGTTCCCCCTCCTACCCGATATGTAGGGACTATTAGCGGACAATTACCTATTCAGGATCCTCAAATATTTGGTACAACTTTATCCATAGTCACGACCAGGCCCCTACATAATATTCAAACTTCGGATCCTAGTGATGTAGAATCGGATACTGAAAGTGAAGTAGACATCACCTCAAACCAATCGAATAGCTCTAAAAATGAATCAGATCCTATTCAACCTATCACAGATGCTATGGTTCCAGAAGAACCATTTCCTAGAAGAGTTACTACTCGACCCTCTTCTAATCAGTTCCTTCCTAATGAACAAGCCATAAACGCTCAACCGAGACCAGTTCAGCGTCTTCAATATAACATTGTAGGTACCATCGGAGTTGTTACCAGACAACAGGCTCAAAACTCTCAACAGGATCAAACTCAGAATGATGGATCAGCTCCATTTATTTTGAAAAATCCCAATAAAGGGAATCATATGTCTAATGTTCAACCTAAGCCTCCTTACAATATTAATGAACAATTATCCAATACTACAGCCAGAATTTCCCTTTTGGACTTGTTAAGATCTTCTCCTACCCATAGGGATGAGTTAATGCTTACATTAAGCCAAATGATGGTGCCACAAAATATTCAACCCGAAGCCATGTCCAATACTATCATCACTCGAGAAGTCGATTGTATTGATTTTCGGGATAAAGATATCCCGCAACATAGTTTACATAAGGATAACCCCTTATATATTACTGCCCTAATTGGAGATGTAGCTGTTAAAAGAGTCCTGATTGATAATGGTTCATCTTTAAACATATGCACTTTTGACTTCTACCAAATATTTGGCTTTAGAAGTGATGAAATGAAAAAAACGGATATGATTATCAAAGCTTTCAATGACGAGACACAAGAAACATGTGGAGTCATTACTATACCCTTGCAAGTTGGTCCTAGAACCCTAGATACAACCATGTTTATTGTACATTGCCCAGCATCGTACAATATACTTTTGGGTCGCCCTTGGATCAATGCGATGCGAGTTGTCCCATCAACTTTACACCAGTGTGTTAAATTTGAATTTAAAAATCAGTTGGTCACTATTCATGGTGACCCTAGACCCTTTGATATGTGTGCTTTGGCAGAACCTGTTGGAGTACAATTTTGCCCCGCTCTGTCATCCACACATCCTAATTCTTATTTTTCATCTAAACGTGTGAAACACACACCCATAACATCATCTACTCCATCAACTACACCTATACATTTAACTCAACCATCTTCTGAACAAACCACACTAGAACCTCAAAAAGATCTTAGATCTACAACCAATCCTTCATGTTCTATCCCTATAATTTCAAAACCTATAGACCCATTTATTAACACCTCCACATTATCTACATCTATCATACCTTCCACATCTAAAGATATAGGGAATGATCCTTCTACATCGTATGCTCTTTTTGATGAACTTTTATCGGATTTATCTAAAATCTTAATATCAGAAAAAACAAATGCTTTTATGCAAGATTCAATTCTTTTTAATAACTTGCCGCCATCTCCTCGTACTTTGGGCCTCCCACAACCTATGGGAAGTACTTACCAAGTCGGGAGTTGTGCTTTTATTTATAAAGGATATGATTGGGGAAGAATACCCCAAAACATCAAAACTCATCATGAGGGATATGCCCGATGTTATTTTGCTAATGAATATATTAAAGCTAAACCTATAATGCTTAAAATGGGATATAAAGGGAAAGGCTTGGGACCTTTCCAAAATGGTATGAAAGAACCTATCGAGGTAGAACCATGGCCTGCCCGATGTGGTGTAGGCCTATTTCCTAGTAAGGGTCAACCCTTCCCTTTTGAAGATGATGATCAACTCATATGTTATCAAGATTATCTAGATAAACAAGATTCTTTGTGTCCAAAGAATAATCTCTTTACATGCAATATGCTATCCATAGCTTACCCCGAATTGATTGTTGAATCCGACGATGAGTTGGAAGGAGATATTTTCCATGATGTCTCCGTTGAAGAGTTGTTATACAATGGTTTTTATTTTGATGGTTCTATACCTACTATAGCCCAGCTTGAGGTCACGACTCCTCAAGATGAATTCTCCAAGTTAACCTTAAAAGAATTACAAGAATTGGGCATTTCACCCGCCCCACCTAATTTTGAAAGAGATCTACACATGGAAGTAGAAAACGTCATTAAAGTTAACATTGGAACTGAGGATAATCCTCACATAATCAATATTGGATCAGAATTAAGTCAAGAAAAACAAAATGAATACATTGCATTTCTTAAAGAATATGAAGATGTCTTCGCTTGGACATATGAAGATATGCCAGGTCCTGGACCCTTCTGTAGTCATGCATCATCTAGTAGTCCATCCGGATGCTAAACCCGTTAAACAGAAACTTAGAAAAATGCATCCCAAAGTGGCCTTGCTAGTCAAAGGGGAGTTAGAAAAACTCCTGAATGTTGTTTTTATACAAGCTATTGATTATGCTGAATGGATCTCAAATGTAGTTCCAGTCACCAAGAAAGAAGCTACCAAAGTTAGGGTTTGCACAGACTTTAGAGATATTAACGCCGCATGCCCTAAAGATGATTTTCCTCTTCCAAACATGGATCAAATCATTGACTTTACTGTCGGGAGTGGAATGATGTCCCTAATGGATGGATTTTTTGGCTATAATCGGATCAGGAGAGCTCTCGAAGATCAGGCTAAAACAACCTTTATTACCCCTTGGGGTACCTTTTGTTGGAAAGTGATGCCATTTGGTTTAAAGAATGCAGGTGCAACATATCAACGAGCCATGACTTATATCTTTCATGATATGATGCATGATATCCTACATGATTATGTAGATGATATTATAGCTCGCTCTATTAAAGAAGATGATCATTTAGATGATTTGAGAAAAGTATTTAATCGGTTAAGAGAATACCTTATTCGATTAAATCTAGCCAAATGCATATTCGAAGTTAAGTCCGGTAAACTATTAGGGGTTTTAGTTTCTTTACGTGGTATCGAAATCGACCCTCTCAAGATTGCGGCTATCACTGATATGCCCGCACCTACCAATATATTTGAGTTACGAAGTTTACAAGGTAAACTTCAAGCCATCCGTCGCTTCATCGATAAGCTGGCGGACAAAACAGGTCCCTTTCTTAAGTTGCTTAAGAAGGATGTCCCTTTTAATTGGGACGACGAATGTAAAGAAGCTTTTGAACTTCTCAAACAATACCTCCTTAACCCACCTGTGCTTTCACCGCCTAGACCTGATCGCCCGTTTATCCCGTATATTTCAGCTTCAGATTCTGCCTTAGGAGCTATGTTAGCTCAGCTTGATGATGAGAAGAGAGAGCGTGCTAATTATTATATTAGCCAAACTTTAATCAGTTATGAAACCCGTTACACAACATTAGAAAAACTATGTCTAGCAGTCGTATTTTCTACACAAAAATTATGCCATTATATGCTCAGTCAAAAAACGTATGTCATTGCTAAATATGATCCCTTGCGGTATCTTATGAGTCGACCTTATTTATCAGGTCGTACAACCAAGTGGGTTCTTGCTCTAAGCGAGTTTGAACTCACGTTCATAGGACAAAAGTCTGTTAAGGGTCAAATCATAGCAGATCAATTAGCTGCTGCACCCTTAGAGTCTACTCATCCCCTCATCATTGAGTTTCCTGATGAATGCCTTCAATTAGAGGCAGACCATATTGAACAATGGTCCTTATACTTTGATGGAGCCCGATGCATGAGTGGGGCTGGTGCGGGTATTATTTTAATATCCCCACAAAAACATCTTATACCTTTGTCCTTCAAATTAACATTTGCTTGCACCAATAACACTATCGAATATGAAGCTCTAATCCTTGGATTACGAGCTGCCTTGGCATTAAAAATCAAACATCTGCTAGTTTTTGGTGATTCTCAACTTGTTATAAACCAAATTAATGAAGTTTATCAGACCAGAGATGATAAATTGCACCCATATAAAGCATATGTTTTGCAATTGTTATCCTTGTTTGATAAAGTCACTTTGGAAGCTATTCCTCGAACTAGCAACCGTGCAGCTGATGCTATGGCCGCAGCTGCATCCCTTCTGCCCTTGGAGTTAGATGACGAATATGCCACCATCATTATTCGTCGACTCCAGGAACCCGCTTCAAATCAGTCATGTTTAGAACCTTTGGATGTGTTTCTAATCAATGAAACTACTCTTGAACCTTGGTATACGAAAATATTTGATTTTCTTCAAAATGGGACTTTCCCCGTCAATTCTAATAGAAACCAACGATCGGTTATTACGTAGACGAGCAAGTCGATTTGTAATAATTGGCAATACTTTATATAGGAGATCTTTTGAAGGTATCCTATTGAGATGTTTGAATCTAGAAGAATCCAAATCAGCTTTAAGTGAAGCCCACGATGGATCTTGTGGAGGACACTTCAGTGGTAGTGTCATTGCTAAAAAACTCCTTAGGATAGGCTACTTTTGGCCTACCATGGAAAATGATGCACATGATTATGTGCGCCATTGCGACAAGTGCCAAAAACATGCTGACCTTGTCCATGCGCCCGCACAAGAGCTGCAGGCTATTTCATCTCCTTGGCCCTTTTCAAAATGGGGCTTAGACATTATTGGCAAAATTAATCCTGTGTCATCTCGATGGACACAAATTCATCATAACCGCCACTAAGTATTTCATGAAGTGGGTCAAAGCTATGCCTTTAGCTTCTTGCACTCGGAACACAAGTCTCTAAATTTATTTTTAATCAAATCATTTGTAGGTTTGGAATTCCTGCAAATCTCATCTCCGACAATGGAACTTGTTTCAAAAATAAAGATGTTAAGAAATTATGCCAAAAATATAAGATTCAACATCGTTGGTCCACTCCCTATTATCCTCAGGGTAATGGTCAAGCAGAAGCATCTAACAAAACTTTAATCAAAATTCTTAAAATATTGGTCAATAAATCTGGCCATGACTGGCACATTCAATTATATCCAGCTTTGTGGGCTTATCGAACTAGTGTTCGAACTCCCACAGGTACTTCACCTTTTGTCTTGGTTTATGGCGCTGAAGCTGTTTTTCCCTTTGAATTAGAAGTTCCTTCTTTGGCTCTACTACTTCAAGATACCGAAGTAGGAGATGAATATCGAGCTGGCAGACTCAATCAGCTGGAACTCCTAGATGAAAAGCGCATCAATGCTTTGGAGCATCTTCGTGCCTACCAAAACAAGCTTAAAAGATCATATGCCAAGAAAGTTCGTCATCGATCCTTTGAGATCGACGACCTTGTTTTAAAGGAAAATAAAAAAAACACTAATGCAACTAAAGACCTTAAAGGTAAATTTGAGCCCAACTGGCTTGGACCATATATTATCACTGCTAAATTTGAATCGGGAGCATACAAATTAGCTACCTTAGATGGTAAATATTTAAAAGAACCTATGAATATTATGCATCTTAAGCGATATTACGCATAAAATTTGGTTATTCTATCATTGTATATATTTGTTTTGTATATTATTTCCTTTTTTGTATCTTATATAAACAGTTTAAAAAAAAAAACAATCACATTGTATTTCTTTCAATTCCTCAATTAAGATCAAAATACAAAAACATCAAAATTATCAAATTCCTCAAAAATATTTGTTGTATATATTTCTTCTTAAAGTATTGTGGTTATATTTTCAAGTTATTTTGGATAAATTAGCATTTATTTGGAATCCCTCACTATCACAAACACAAAAATAAATATCTTGATTTTATCTGGCATGATTACTAATCTCTCTCATATCAAAGTCCACAAAATTCAATTAAATAAAGTTTGAGCATAGAGAATTGATCTTGTTATTTACTTAAACCAAGCACATCCTTTCACAATAAAATGATTATATTTGTAATTTCCATGCTACGCTACATAGTAGCAAGTGGTTCTTGAGCGAAAAGTTTCCCCTGCTATCCTATCATGCACATGGTCTAGAATCTTTGAGAATTGACAAAAGGACAAGCTCACCCCTACCCGGAATAAAAATCCCTTGCTCTACAGACTAATCCGAGCAAGTATCCCTAGCATAGGAAGAAAAGCAAAGTTCAAGAAAAAGAGAAAAAGAAAAAAGTCATTTCCGCATTATCTCAAATATCAAGCTAAAATACAAAAGTACAAAAAAAAAAAGAAAAAGACAACAAAGAAAGCAAAAGCAAAAGCAATAAAATCCCTTTCCCTACCCATTGAAAAGAAAAGAAGGGTTGATGAGCTTGAATCCCTGGAATTCTCAATTATTCGAAAACTGTGAGGTAAGCCCCATAACAAGTGGTTTGTGCCCAACCCGCTTGGCCTTGGGTAACTCCTAGCGTGGTGATATGTCTGTCACATTAGCGACCTTCTTTTGTACAGACCTCTGTCTGCTTATGGATTAGCTAGCTCTTGATAACCCGACCTACATAGTAGTCTGGTATGGTTATATGCATCTAAGTCATGGTTAATGAACACTTATTTGGTTCATTCAAATCACTTGTATCAAATTATCTTGCTCAAAACTTGGTAAATGAACAATGCAATTGCACACACATTTGTATTTGAGAGATTTTGTGTATCATTATGATAAATCAAGATTGGTAATGAACTCACATATGCACATGGGATTCCTTATAAATCTAACTTTTGTCTTTAAGATACTTTGAAATATTTTTGCAAATTGTTTGGAATAAATTCATTTTTTTTCTTTGAAGAACAGTTGTTTAGTATAAAGACAACTACAATCAAAATCATTTTCAAAAACATGCAATAAAGTTACATTTATATATAACTTTTGACTTTCGCGACGATGGTATAGTTCCAAAACCAAAATTGGAATTTTATGCCTAGCGCAAGTCCTCATCTTCATATTTTTTGACTATTTTCAAAAATTAAAGATCAACCATGCAATAAAACTATTATATTATTTTCTTCTTTGGATCTCGCGATGATGGTATAAGTCTATACCTAAATATTCTATGCCTAGCGCAAACCATTGCACTAATTTTATTTCCCATTTATTTAAAAACATCAAAACATATGACTTAAATCATTATGTTACACAATTATGCTTTAAAACAAACAAACACTTATTCTGTTTTATGTCATTATGTCAAAATTCAATGATGGTATAATTCCTAGGGAATTATTCAACAATTTTATCACTCTTAGGAATTTATGCCTAGCAAAAATCATTTAAAAATATTTCATGCATAATATTTTCATGGAAATCTGAAAACAAATCATCATCATCATCATCATCACTTGCATCCTCACAACAAAGTCTTAAGACAGTCTCTTAAGCACTCTTTTACTTTTTAACAATATTTCTATACTGGGATTAGCTTGACGACCGAGTGAGCGGCGACTCCATGAAATGGTCTATAATAGCGACAATGTCCTTTGAAATTATTGTTAAAAGTCCCCTTTTATTTTTATCAAATTATCACATCACAAACAACCAATTTGTTTACATCAGATTATTTCATTTAAATTTTAAAAAAACATGACATTCAAACCATAATATTTCCAAATGACATAATTACATGAATCATCAAATCAATCACACCAAAACATTAAAGCATCATACAAACATATACACAAGTCATATCATCAAAAATATCATCAGAGAAAATGAATAGTAAAAATGAATTAGGGTTTTTCCCTATTTTTCTTAATTTTATTCAAAAACAATTAACAACATTTTAAAATTTTGCTTTTCCATGTTTTTACCTCAAACGTTCGATTTGGGTAAAAACACGGAGGGGGCACCATAGTAAGTTGTCGTACGATTCGACCAAGAATCGTCGCCTAAAATGGGAATAAATTTTTGCTTTCTCATAGATCGAGAAGAACTCATCTTTAACGCATTTTCCTCGGAAAATTCGCTAAAGAGGGGGCAAAATGTAGCACCCTAAAATTGGCGCAGTAAACCTTAGCAAATAATTAAAATTACCTTAGTAATAATTCAAATTCAAATTTTAACCCCAAAATCGCTCCAAAATCGCCTGCTGCCCGTTTCCTCGTTTTTCGTGCCATTTTTAGAGTTTGTTTCATCCGTTGGACGATATCGTCTCCGATCAGACGATATCGCCTCAGATCGGACGATTTCATCTGGAGCAGAACGTCCAGCCGATTTTGTCCCAAAACTAATTTTTCATAATTAGCTTCTGTTTCAATGGCGTCTCTAACCGAGGCAAAAGCGTGTCTGTGCCGTTAGAGACTTCCCCCGTTGGAGATCTCCCAAATTGGGATGATCTCCAACCTCCCAACCTCTTTCCTATGCCTATTTAATCTTAGGCCCTCCCCTTGACATCCCCCCGGCTGAATTTTTCTGCACTTCGAGTTTTACATGCATTAGAATATCCTAGACTATTGTTTGCCTTTGTCCCTTTTCGAATTTTCTTGCAGGAACTTTGTTATTCTTCAGCCGGAGCAAGCTCAGATCGTCGCAGACGATCCTGTCCAATTCGAGACGATTTCGTACCAATCCGAGATGATTTCGATTGCAGTCAACATTGGGGGCAATCAATGCCCGGAGTTTGCATTTCTTCACTCTTTTCTCGCTGCATTATTCTGCATTTAGTTAATCTTATGGTTATTCCTTATTATTCTAGCATCTTGGAGTTCACCCATGTAGCTTGTATGCATCATAAAATCATGATTAGTCATTAAATCATTGTAACGCACTCATATTTTTGTCTATAATTATCAGTTTAATATTATTGATATCATTCTACATCATTGCCCTCTATTGGCATAGCTGCATTTTCTGTAGTTTGTCTCTATTTCTCTGATTGCAGGTCTCTGACGAATTCGTCTGATGAATTCGTCAGATCTCAGACGATCCTGTCAGATCGAAGATGATTCTATCAAATTCCAGACGATCTTGACTGCTTCAAAAATTAGAACCTCCATCAGACATCCGGATCAGGTATGGCTCTTTAATCTAGCTTATTCTCTCTATTTTTTGTTCAAATCTGTTTCCTGTATTCATTTAATTTGCATTTTCATAATAGAACAACTTAGATTCATTTGGCCAAACCTAGGACTTGGATGTTTAAAGCTAAAATTGAACACATTAAACTCATTCCCAACCTAGGCGTGGAAACTGCCACTAAACGTTTCCTGGTGAACCCCACCATCCGTCGAAAAATCACCTTAATACCCCTCCCCCGAGAGGCGGGACCGTCAAAGGGCCTCTTAGTTCGAGGTATTGTCCCATCCTTTTCCCATCCTCCTTTCGAGCATGGATCCTATAGCCTGAAGGTAAGGATGCAAAAAATTTGGAGCGATACAATGGTAAGGAGGTGGTTAATCAAGTTGAACATCATAATGTCTCACCTCCTGCCCGATATGTAGGAACTATTAGTGGGCATTTACCTGTTCATGATCTGGAAATCTTTGATATAACTTTATCCGTGGTTACAACCAGGCCTCTATATAATATTCAGATACCTGATATTAGTGATACAGAATACGAGACTAAGAGTGATATGGAAATCACATCAAATCAATTGAATAGTTCTAAAGATGAATCAGATCCTATTCACCCTATCACAAGTTATATGGTTCCAGAAGAGCCATTTCCAAGAAGATTCACTACTAGACCATCGTCTCACCGATTACTTTCTAATGAGCTAGCTATAAACGCTAGACCAAGACCCATTCATCATCCACAAAATAATATTGTGGGTACCATCAGAGCTGTTACGGCTCAAAATTCTCAACAAGATCAAATTCAGAATGGTGGATCATCTCCATTTGTTTTGAAGGTTCCTAATAAAGGGAATCATTCACCTAATATTCAACCTAAACCTCCTTATAATATTAATGAACAATTATCAAATATTATAGCTAAAATTTCTCTCTTGGACCTTTTAAGATCTTCTCCTACACATAGAGATGAATTAATGCTCACATTAAGTCAGATGATGGTACCACAAGACATTCAACCTGAAGCCATGGTCGATACTATAGTAACTCATGAAGTTGATTGTATTGACTTACGAGATAGAGACATACCGCAACATAGTTTACATAAAGATAACCCCTTGTATATTACTACCTTAATTGGAGATGTAGCAATCAAACTAGTTTTGATTGATAATGGTTCATCTTTAAATATCTGCACTTTTGACTTCTACCAAAGATTTGGGTTTAGAAGTGATGAAATGAAAAGAACTGATATGATCATAAAAGCTTTCAATGATGAAACACAAGAAACGTGTGGAGTTATTACCATTCCATTGTAGGTTGGTCCAAGAACCTTGGATACAACTGTGTTTATTGTACATTGCCCTGCATTGTACAATATACTCTTGGGTCGTCCTTGGATCAACGCGATGCGAGTTGTTCCCTCAAATTTACATCAATGTGTTAAGTTTGAATTTAAGAATCAGTTGGTTACCATTCATGGTGATCCAAGACCCTTTGATATGTGTGCTTTGGCAGAACCTATTGGAGTTCAATTTTACCCCGCTCTGTCATCCACACATCCTAATTCTCATTATCCATCTAAACGTGTGAAACTCACACCCACAACGTCATCTACTTCTTCTCCATCAATTGCACCTCCACATATAGCTCAACCATCTTCTAAAAAAATTGCATTAGGACCTAAGAAATATCCTAATCCCACAACCAATGTCTCTTGTTCTACTCCTATAACTTCCATACCTGTAATAGACCCATATATCGACACCTCTACACCGTCTACATCCACCAAATTCATATTTTCTGCATCGAAAGACATAAAGAATGTTCCTTCTACATCCTATGCTCTTACTGATAAGCTCTTACTTGATATATCTAGAATTATTATATCAAAAGAAATGAATGCTTCTATGCAAGATTCCCTTATTTTAAATAATTTGCCACCATCTCCTCGTACCTTGGACCTCCCACAACCTATGGGAAGCATTTACCAAGTTAGGAGCTATGCCTTTATTTATAAGGGATATGACTAGGGTAGAATACCCAGAAACATCAGAACTCATTATGATGGATATGCTCGATGTTATTTTACTAATGAGTATATTAAAGCAAAACCTATAATGCTTAAATTGGGATATAAAGGGAAAGGTTTGGGACCTTTCTAGAATGGTATGAAAGAAACTTTTGAGGTAGAAGCGTGGCCTGCCTCGATGTGGTGTGGGCCTATTTTCTAGTAAGGGTCAGCCATTCCCATTTGAGGATGATGACCATCTTATATGTTACCAAGATTATTTACATGAATGCGATGCTTTGCATTTAATGAATAAGACATTCACATGTAATATGCTATCTATAGCTTATCTTGAGATGATCGTTGAATCCGACGATGAGTTGGAGGGAGATATCTTTCATGATGTCTCCATTGAGGAATTATTACATAATGGATTTTATTTTGATGGCTCTATACCTAGTATAGCCCAGCTTGAGGCCACGAATCCTCAAGACGAATTATTCAAGCTAACCTTTGAAGAATTACAAGAATTGGGCGTTTCACCCGCCCCACCTAATTTTGAGAGATATCTACACATGGAAGTAGAAAATGTCATAAAAATTAACATTGGAACCGATGATAACCCTCACATAATCAACATTATCTTGTATATTTCTATTTTAGATTTTGCTTTAGGAGCTATGTTAGCTCAACTTGATGATGAGAAATGAGAGCATGCTAATTATTACATTAGCAGAACATTAATTAGTTATGAAACCTGCTACACAAAATTAGAGAAGTTATGTCTAGCAGTTGTATTTTCTACACAGAAACTATGCCATTATATTCTCAGTCAAAAAAATATGTTATTGCTAAATTCGATCCCTTGCGGTATCTCATGAGTCGACCTTATTTATCTAGTCACATAGCGAAGTGGGTTCTTGCTCTAAGCAAGTTTGAACTTATTTTTATAGGATAGAAGTCTGTTAAGGGTCAAATCATAGTAGATCAATTAGCTGTTGCACCCTTAGAGTCCACCCATCCCCTCATCATTAAGTTTTCTAACGAATCCTTAACCTAGAGGCAGATCATTCAGAGCAATGGTCCCTATACTTTGACGGAGCCTGATGCATGAGTGTGGCTGGTGCAGGTATTATTTTGATATCTCCATAGAAACATCTCATACCTCTATCCTTTAAATTAATGTTTGCCTGTACTAATAACACTGCTAAATATGAGGCTCTAATCCTTGGATTACGAGCTACCCTGGCACTAAAAATTAAAAATATATTAGTTTTTGGTGATTCTCAACTTGTTATAAATCAAATTAATGATGTTTATCAGACCAAAGATGATAAATTGTGCCCATATAAAGCATATGTATTACAATTAATATCTTTATTTGATCAAGTTACCTTGGAAGCTATTCCTAGAACTAGCAACCGTGTAGCTGACGCTATGGTCGTAGCTGCATCTCTTTTACCCTTGGAGTTAGATGACGAATATGCTACCATCATTATTCTTCGACTCTAGGAACCCGCTTCAACTAAATCATGCTTGGAACCTTTGGACGTGTTTCTAATAAACGAAACTATTCCTAAACTTTGGTACACTGAAATCCTCAATTTTCTTCAAAATGGGACCTTCCCTGAAGGTTTTAATAGAAACCAGTGTCGGTTATTACATAGACGAGCAAGTCGCTTCATAATAATTGGCAATACATTATATAGGAGATCTTTTGAAGGTATCCTATTGAGATGTTTGAATCTAGAAGAGTCTAGATCAGCTTTGAGTGAAGCCCACGATGGATCTTGTGGGGGACACTTTAGTGGTAGCGCCATTGCTAAGAAGCTCCTTAGGATAGGATATTTTTGGCCTACCATGGAGAATGATGCACATGATTACGTGTGCCATTGCGACAAGTGCCAAAAACATGCTGACCTTGTCCATGCACCTGCATAAGAATTGCAAGCTATTTCATCTCCTTGGCCCTTTTCAAAATGGGGCTTAGACATCATCGAAAAAATCAATCCTATGTCATCTGATGGACACAAATTCATCATAATCGCCACCGAGTATTTTACGAAGTGGGTCGAAGCTATGCCCTTAGCTTCTTGCACTGGAACGCAAGTTTCCAAGTTTATTCTTAATCAAATTATTTGTAGGTTCAAAATTCTTGCAAATCTCATCTCGGATAATGGAACTTGTTTCAAAAACAAAGATGTAAAGAAACTATGTCAAAAATATAAAATTCAACATCGTTGGTCCACTCCCTATTATCCTTAGGGTAATGGCAAAGTAGAAGCATCTAATAAAACATTAATTAAAATCCTCAAGAGACTGGTCAATAAATCTGGCCGTGATTGGCACATTCAATTATATCCTGCTTTGTGGGCTTATCGAACTAGCATTCATACTCCCACGGGCACTTCACCTTTTGTTTTGGTTTATGGCGTTGAAGCTATTTTTCCCTTTGAACTAGAAGTTCCTTCTTTGGCTCTGCTACTTCAAGATACTGAAGTAGGAGATGAATATCATGCTGGAAGATTTAGTCAGCTGGAACTCCTAGATGAGAAGCGCATTAATGCTTTGGAGCATCTTCATGCCTACTAGAACAAGCTCAAACGAGCATATCTCAAGAAAGTTCATAATCGATCCTTTGAGATCGACGACCTCGTCTTAAAAGAAAATAAAAAAAATACTAATGCAACTAAAGACCTTAAAGGCAAATTCGAGCCTAACTGGCTTGGGCCATATATTATCACTGCTAAATTTGGATCGGGAGCATACAGATTAGCTACCTTAGATGGTAAATATCTTAAAGAACCTATGAACATTATGCATCTTAAGCGCTATTATGCATAAATCTGGTAATTTCGTCACTGTATATATTATACATATTGTCTCATATTAGTAATTCATATAAAAATTTCAAAAACAGTAATATTATGTATTCTCTCAATTCATAAATTAAAATCAAAATATAAAAAAATCAAAATCATCAAAATCCTCAAAAACATCTTCTATTTTGCACCTGTCAATTCTTGAAGTATTGCAATTATATTTTCAGTTATTTTGGATAAATTAGCATTTATCTGGAATCCCTCACTTTCACACTCACATGAATAAATATCTTGATCTTATTTGGTATGATTATTAATCTCTCTTATATCGAAGTCCATAGTTGAATTAAATAAAGTTTTGAGCATAGAGAACTGATCTTGTTATTTACTTGAACCAAGTACACCTTTTCACATTAAAATGATTTCATTGCAAATTCAAAATGATGCTACACAGTAGAAGTGGTCTCTTGAGCGAAAATTTTCCCTTGCTATCCTATCATGCACATGGTCTAGAATCTTTGAGAATTGACAAAAGGACAAGCTCACCCCTGCCTAGAATAAAAATCCCTTGCTCTACAACCAATCCGAGCAAGTATCCCTAGTATAGGAAGAAAAAGAAAAAGAAAAAGAAAAAGAAAATCAAGAAAAATCATGAGAAAAAGAGAAATTATTCAGAAGCATTATTTCAGTATCATTTTGTACCATCTCAGCAATATTTCAGCATTATCTCAGTGTCAAGAAAAAATACAAAAAAAAAAAAGAAAAAGAAAAGAAAAGAAAAAGCAAAAAGCAATAAATCCTTCCCCCCTTTTGAAAGAAGGAAGTGTGAAGCTTGAATCCTTGGAATTCTCAATTATTCGAAAACTGTGAGGTAAACCCCATAACAGGTGATTTGTGCCCAACTTGCTTGACATTGGGTAACTCCTAGCATGGTGATATGTCTATCACATTAGCGACCTTCTTTTGTACAGACCTATGTCCGCTTATGGATCAGCTAGCTCTTGATGACCCGACTTACATAGTAGTCTGGTACGGTTACATGCATATAAATCATGGTCAACGAACACTCATTTGGTTAATTCAAATTACTTGTATCAAATTATCTTGCTCAAAATTGGTAAATGAACATTACAATTGCACACACATTTGTGTTTGAGAGATTTTGTATCATTATGATAGATCAAGATCGGCAATGAACTCACGTATGCACACGGGGTTCCTTATAAATCTAAATTTTGTCTTTGAGATAATTTAAAATATTTATTCAAATCTTCTGGAATAATTTGACTTTCTTACTTGAGAATATCCGCTTAGCGTAAAATCAATTAAATACATTTTTTTCAAAAATCCAAAATTTTCTTGCAAAACATGTTCAAAAATCTAGCAATAAAGTCACATTTATATATTTTCGACTTTCGCGACGATGGTATAGTTCCTAAACCTAAATTGGAATTTTATGCCTAGTGCAAGTCCTCATTTTTATATTTTCTGTTTATCTCAAAATCAAAAATCAACTATGCAATAAAACTATTATATCAATTTCTTCTTTGGATTTCGCGATGATGGTATAAGTCTATACCTAAAATTCTATGCCTAGCGCAAACCATCATTCTAATTTTATTTCCCATTTATTTAATCCATAAAAGCATATGGCTTAAATCATTATGTTACACAATTGTGCTTTAAAAAGAACGAAAACTTTCCTATTTCATTTCATTATGTCAACATTCATTTTTTTTGTGACGATGGTATAATTCCTAGGGAATTGTTCAAATTTCTATCATACTTAGGAATTTTATGCCTAGAAAAAATCATATTTTTAATATTTCATGCATAATATTTTCATGGAAATCTGAAAACAAATCATCACTATCATCATTTTTCATCATCACAACACAAAGTCTTAAGAAAGTCTCTTAAGCACCCTTTTACTTTTAGCAATATTTCTCTCATACCGGGATTAGCTTGATGACCTAGCGAGCGACGACTCCATGAAATGGTCATGTAACAACGACAATGTCCTTTGAAATTATTGTTAGAAGTCACTTTATTTTCATCAAAACACACCACAACAACCAGTTTGTTTACATCAGATTATTTCATTTAATTTTATAGCATGACATAAAATTATAATATTTTCAACGACATAATTACATGAATAGTCAATCAACAATTAAAATATTAAAGCATCATAAAACATATGCACAAGTCATATCACAAAAAGAACATCATATATATATCAAGAAGTATATACATCATATCAAAACGGATTGGTATGCCACAATCTATACCCCGGCATACTCAATCATCTCAAAAATAGTCTATGTACAATGTGCATCTAGTCTCGAGAAGACCTCGAGCTCTCAGCCTCATCTCCTCTCCCGCCCTGAGGTGGAGGAGGTGGTCCCATCGAAGCCCATCCTGTATCGTGGGTCCTCGATGTCGATCGTGATGATGTCCTCGATGACCCCATCCTGATCGGCTCTGTAATACCGCCTAGCAACTGTATCCTCTGGCCCTCTGGAACCAGCTGGTAGTACACTCCTTGATAGAACATGGTCTAAGCAACCGACCATTCCAGCTCCAGAATGCTCACCCTCTCGCTCCGAGCCCTGAGCCATGTAGCCTCATCCTGTAGAGTCTGCACCTGAGCTCATAGGCGGGCATTCTTCGCCCGAAGAGCTGCCATCTCATTGCTCTCCCCCACCTCGACACCCTTGCCCCTATCGAGTGATGGTGGCCTATCCCTCTACTAAGGAGGGAGTCTTTCTCTCCTCTCCTCTCTCCCCCTCCTCCCTCCTCTCTGGCTATTGCTGTCTCTCCAGAGCCTGTGGTACTCTTCGACGTCTCTCCTGAGGAGGCCATCACTGATCCCTCCCTTCGTGACCCCTCGCTACATCGATGGTAGCCTAGCACCACCTCTCCATCTGTTGCACTATAGCATGCATCGGACCCTATGCCCTCGTCATTCGAGGAGGGTGGATGCCTGCATACCAGGCATCATATCCGTCTGCTATCCTCGCATCATCCCCATCCACTGGCTGAATGGGGGCATCATCAGCATCCTGACTCCAAAACCACTACATGTCTGGAGCCCCGCTCAATGTGGTACTATCCCACACATTCTGGGAGTACTCATAATCCCTAAGAGTAGGGATCCCCTATTGTAGACCGAACTACCTCAAAACTCGATCGTAGTGGTGGAGCTCTACCTCTCCCCGCTCTGTCCTCAACCATATGACTCGCCTGATGCGAGCCAACTCCTGTCCATCCTCTACCCACCCTGGATGCTCTCTCCATGGTCTCTAGGTGATCCGATCTGGGGTGAGGTCATCCAATAACCTCCGAGACATCGATAGATCTATCCGCCACTGTGACCCTCTGGAGCCACCAATAGAAAACTCGGGGTCTCTCCCGATCAACTCCTATCAGTGGAAGCCCTATCGACCTCCGCATCGCAATGTGCTCCCAACACCAAACCTATAGAAGTGATGTCAGCACTAGACATCGACCCCCCTTGTATACGACCCCATAAAGGATCCTATACAAGTGACACAATACAAAGCTACCCCAAGAAAACCTGTATCCATGGTCTCTCATGTCACAGACCACATCTAAAAGTAGCCATGGTAATCTGCATCCACTCTGGTGGCATAGAAGAAGGCCACCCACCACCCCTGCCAAAACTTGGGTCAACCGAGATGCCCTAGGCATCCGCCTCAAAGCCTCGATGTTCACTTCGCCCTTCTCCAGGATGAAGCTCGGGTCCTTGCACAATCTCATCATAGCGTGGCCCTAATTGGTCGAAGGGGTCATGAATCGACCATGTATGGGGATCCTCAAGATCCTCCATACATCCTCTAGAGTGGGAGTCATCTCCCCTATCGGTAGCCGAAAGCAGGACGACTCCGGATACCATCTCTCTGCTAGGGTTGTCAGTAGCCCCATGTCTGTAGGAATTTGTGGCATCTCTGCCACATGTTGCAGTCCTACCTCTGCCAATCTATCTCGCTCGACCTGATCGAGCGTGGCCAAATCATCTCTTAGACCTCCGTATTTCCACTCCCAACTCTTTAGCAATCCCCTCTGCAAAATAAGCAATAAAACAACAAAAATCATTAGTACATAATCATTAAAAAAAATCAATTAAAATCAAATCATCCCATAAAAGTTGATATCGCCCATTATTGGACGATATCGTACCAAATTTAGATAAAATCATCCTTAATAGGACGAAATCATCTCCGTTCTTCAATTTGGGGATCGCCCCTTATTGGACGGGATCGCCCCTATTTCTTCGATTTTGTCCCTAGACGAAATCGGCAATATAGAGACGATTTCGTCGATGGCCTAAAAACGGCCACGACGCCCAAAAACACTTAAAATTCAAGTAAAAATCAAGTAAATCAAGTTAAAAACATAGTAAACTAGGTTTAGATCCTTACCCGCAACCCGCGTCGGATCTCTGTCGATCTGTGCGCCGTTTCCACCATTTCTCCTGCAGAGCTCTGAAATAGCGAAAGTGAACAGTAAAAATGAATTAGGGTTTTACCCTATTTTTCTTATTTTTATTCAAAACAACATTTTTTTAATTTTTGCTTTTTCGTGCTTTTACCTCAAACGTTCGATTTGGGTAAAAACTCGGAGGGGGCACCATAGAAAACAGTCGTACGATTCGACCTAGAATCATCGTCTAAAAAATGGAATAAATTTTTGCTTTCTCGTAAAGCGTGAAGAACTCGTCTTTAACGCATTTTTTTTGAAAAATTCGCTAAAGAGGGGGCAAAATGTAGCACCCTAAAATTGGCATAGTTAAACCATCAATAAAAAGTAGAAATTTGAATTTTAACCCCGAAACCGCCCATTAACCGCTTACCTCATTTTTTGTGCCATTTTTAGAGGTTGTTGTGACCGTTGGATGATATCGTCGTTGATCTGACGATATCGTCCCAAATCGGACGAATTCATCTAGAACAGAACGTCCAGACGATTTCGTCCCAAAACTAAATTTTTGCAATTAGCTTATGTTCCAACGACCTCTCCAACTTGGGCAGAAGCATGTCTACGCGGTTGGAGATTCCCACATTGGGGATCTCCCAGATTGGGATGATCCCCAACCTCCTAACCTCCCCCTAATCCTATATAAATTGGGATTTTCCCAGTTTATCCCCCTGACTCCCTACCTGGCTGCCTGGCTGATTATTTCCCTGCAATTTTAGTTTTTTCTATGATCTCCCATCATTTGCACTTGTGTTTTCAAGTTTTGTTGTAGGATTTCACTGTGTTTCAGCCGAAGGTAGCTCGGATCATCGCAGGCGATTCAACTACAATTTTAGACGATCCTGTCAAGATCGGCGATGATCTTGTACGATTATAGATGATCCGGTCTACAATTCAGCTTGGGGGAAATCAGAGCCCTGAGTTTGCATTCTCTATCTCATTTTCCTTATTTATTGGTGCATTAGATTAATTTACTTCTGTTTTGCATCTTGGAGTTCACCTCATTTAGCATAATTGCATGATAAAATTCAAAATAAGTTTCCAAAATAGTGCATCTCATTTAATTTGATACCTGGATTTATCATTCAAACATCTATACTCTTATTTCTATCATTTTGCATCATTCTTGCAATTGTATTTTTGGTTTTTGGTGTCTATTTTCTTGATTGCAGGTTTTTGACAAATTTTCCTGATGAATTCGTCAGGTCGCTGACGATCTTGGGTGATCTCGGATGATCTCCTATGATTTGGGATGATTATGTACAATTACAGATGATCCTGTCATATCCGGGATGATCTGGACTCCTACAAGCTTCAGAATCTTCATCAGACATCAAAAATCAGGTGTACTCTTCTCCATTTTATATATTCTCTGTATTCAATCACATTAGGATTCATTTATGTCTTCTGTCTTCATATAAATCAGAATCTTCATATAGAATAGCTTAGCTTCATTTTGGCCAACCTAGGAATCTGAATGATTGAACATAAAACAAACAAATCAAACCCATTCTCAACCTAGGCGTGGAAACTGCCACTCAAATTTTCCTGGTGAACCCCACCATCCATCAAAAATTCACCTTTATACCCCTCCCCCGAGAGGTGCGACCTTCAAAGGGCCTCTCCATCCGAGGTATTGTTCCATCCTTTTCTCACCCCCCTTTCGGGTACGGATCCTTTAGCCTGAAGGTAAGGGTGCAAAAAATTTGGGCAATACAGAGGGGCACAAGAAAAGCTCCATGAAATAGTAGGGCAAGCAAGCCCATGTAAATCAGGTGGTGCTAAAACTCTAGAGAGAGGATAAAGGGTAACAAAAGTAGAATTATCAGACCCAACCTCCTCTTGCATAGTACAAAAAGTGCAATAATAATTATAAGGGTTAAAACAAAGAACAACATCTACCTCGCTAATTCATGCCTCTAACGGAATCATTGACGTTAATATTCCATTAGTTATGCAAGGCTAAGATAATCAGACTACCCAAGGTTAAGCTGATCAATCCGAATCAACCCAAGTTGAAGGGGTATTAGGATGACTTATTTTGCATCTTCCATCGCATGAAGGGCTATGACATTGAAGTGTGTTGGTACTTCAAGAATAATGTGCAAAACATGATTGAAAAGGGTGAGCTTGTAGTACCAAGTGATTCGTTAGCACATGAAAAGCAAAACACGGGGATTTACAAAAATTCGTTACTAAACCATGAGGTACCGCACAACAACGTTGGCCAGGTCAACCAAGTGTGCGTTGAACCGCCTACCTAGCGGTTCGTAGGCATTATGAATGTTGTTTCCAAACATGGGAGATATGAGTAGCCGAATCAACCTCACGCTCCCATTAGGATACAACATTAGGATACAAGCTACACCGAATCAGCAGCCAATGCAGAATATTCTAGGTCCACCAACGAGATGGATGGTGACTATACGGAGCAGGTTAATCCAAAACCTGTAGATAACTCCTACGAAGTTGTCTATATATGAACTGATACAACAGTCCCCCAATCAAGATATAGGATAGATACCGAATGGATATCAGAAACAATATCTAGATGACCACTGACTATATTGTGCATATTTTTTAAAATTGCAAAAATAAAATAGAGTGACATATCATATCATTCGCATCATACCCTTCATACCATTACATTTAATATATAGGTGATTAATTGATTAAATTTTTGTAATGAGAATTTTCAATTACATTCATGATTTTTACACATTCTATTGTGTCATCCATTAGATTGTTAAACTCATATCACATTCATTCCTTATGTTTTAAGTGATTAAAGCATACAGGTTCATTATAATACCATCATGTAAATAATGCATTACATACATTGCATCAACATATTGTGACATCATTATAAATTAAATGAATACAATAAAGTAAAATTAAATATGCATTTAAAAGTAAACATCACATCCATATGCATTCATCATAAATAGCATATCTAAGCATCTAGATCATTTCATACCATCATCATCATAAATTAAATAGCCATCTAGTGCATGTCATCCAGACATCACATTACATAAGCATAACATCAATATAAACATCTGCATCCATGTGCATAGCATGAACATAAAATTAAAAATACACAGGTATACATAATGAGCCAAAATGATCAAAATCTCATATATATATATGTGTCCAAACATGAGTACATGGGGGTACATAAAAAATTCCCATAGGCTACAACTATGTAGGTCCTCGACATTACACGCAAAAATATTACATCATTGTATCTCAACATATATACTATGAAGGACCCACACCCCCAGCCTGTGAGTCACCACCATCACCTCTGCCATCCCTGTGGCTCTTGTGCAAGCTAGATCCATGAGTGGTAGAGGACCTATGTGTCATCTCAGTCCTATGAGTCCTATGGCTCGAGCTCGTGGATGACTGCCCCGTAGTATTGGTCCTGGATCTACTTTGATGAGTGCCTGAAGCATGAGGATCCTCGAGAACCTTCCCACTTGTCAATATGATATACCCCTCCAACTAGGGATGTAAGCTACCCTTACATCACATCGATCATTTCCATAATTTATGAGGGAAGTGAGCCACCTAATCTCTGTCATGGGGTCATGACCTCCTAGCAGTGTGGATGATGGTGATGCAGGTGGTGCCATGACAACATAGGAGGATGAAGGATCTCCCCTATGAGCCTGGGCCAAGTCCCTCTTCACTATAGCTATATTCAGTTGTGCCTCTGCTAGATCATGTGTACTAGTGAGCTCTTGGACCCGCCCCTACATCACTATAGCCCATGTTGTGAGAGCTATGATCTACTCCTGGACCTGCTGTAGCTGCCTCTCTCCATGAGATAGAGTGGCGATAAAAGTATCCCACTACAACATCTAGGATTGAGGTATCCCAACCTGACTTTGTAGATCTGCAACCTAGGCTAGCAACTGCCCCACCTCGCTTTCTGGAGGCCCTAGACGTGGTTTGTGACTGTCATTGAATGCAAAAAATCCTACCGTGGGAAGATTTCAAATGGCAAATCAATGTCTCCTAACGGACCATATTCTCAATAAGAGTAATCAATTTAACACATTTGGTGATTTTTAAGCACCATGATCAACTAAAAATTCAAATTAACCAAAAAAATCAAATAATTAAAATCCAAATGCACCTCGTATTCAGTTATTTACCCTAGACACTTGGCAATTGCAGCAACAATCTAAAGAGATAAGTAAATAACCATAAATACATTTGGGGTAAAATTGTCATCATTGATTTGATATGCTTCTTTTCAATTTTGAAGAAGGCCTTCAAGGCTAGACCGCTCCACAAAAATGAGGTATTTCATGTCATTTCTCTTATGACACCTTTTTTTAGCAAATCATCGACAAATTGATTCAACATAAATCTAATTGGCATTGTATCATTTTGATTTCCTAAGAAGGCTATTGCATATCGACTACTCCATGGGATAGGAATGTGCAATTACTATTAAAAGTTGTAATCATACGCTGAACTAGGCTTAGCCAAGTAATTAAATGCTCAATTCTAAGTTTGTGTAGATCATTCATTATGGTCAAGCGACCTCATTGCTTCATACATTGTTATTATCCTCATCGAATCGGCTCTTGAGGGGGTAGTCATAATATCATAATCATAATCAAAGTCAATAGAAGATCCCTAAAATTATAGATCCCTTGATCTTGTCAAAATTGTGTTTGTCCTTGCAAATCATTGCTAACAGCTATCATAAGCTTACCCCTTTGCTTGGGGTAAATAACAAAAATGATAGTTAGTTTATAGCTCTCCTCATTTCGGTTATATAGGCCTAACTCCTATTGTAGCACCAAAGCTACCTAAATACCTGATGACGAGTGCAAACCTTTTCAAATTAAACCTCCAATCAGTTGGAAGCAATGATTCCAGGATGCACGTCCTTTTGCTGGACCTGGAGCATCTAATGTTGATCCGACTAATGATCATCATGGAACCTTCAACATCATTTTAGGAGGTCTATTTTTTATCAACATTGTTTGATCTCACAATGCATATCAAAAGAGACATCTGTAGACACCTAAAATGTGTCATGTTGATGACGACTACTCATATGGACATGCTACAAGACCATATGGAAGATATTGGATAGACTCCAAGATAGAGTAGTGGTTCTAACCACTCAATTTGGGCTCCTTAGCTTAATCAGTCTGAATCACAGATGAGACCTATGGTCTACAGTCTAAACTACGGCTAAGACCTGTAGTCTACAGTCTAGGCCACAACTGTCACCTGCGGTCTAAATTGAAGTTTAGTTGGCCTTCATCCAAGCCAAATCAGTTTGAACGACCATTTGTTCTAGAAGAAGGTGATTAAAGGATGGAAGCTTCTAATACAACTGTCCTAACCACCCCTTCTTGATATTGGCTTCTCCATGAAGCCACCTCTAGCCCTTGGGTAGTCCTATAAGTACCCCTTCGAATTAGGGCAATGATATAGTATATTTTGATAGCGAAGCATTGTCGAAATATATAGTAAGAGAGAGCAATTGAGAAACAAAGCACTGTCAAATTGTAGAATCACCTGAGTGTACTAAGAGAGCCTTGTTGCCATTTACTTGCTAATTCGTCATGCATTATGAAAAATTATATCATGGATGCCCTAAGGAGCTAAAATGCCAAGAAACGCGAATTCGAGAAAACAGAGGCCCAACCAAGCAATTCAATCACCAAACCTATCAAAGGACACTAAGGCGACCCTTGATCATCAATTTGACAAGGAGGATCAAGACCACAACCCTAGAATTAGGAGGGTAAAGTTACTTTGTTGCTCATCGTAGCTGACATCCACTGTTTATAGTGCAGACCACTCATCCGAGCTACGGTTTGCAATAGGTGATAGATCTCCTTATTGTTTTCTTTCCATTATGCTTAATTAGGTTAGATTAGTCATTTTAGTGGGTTAATTCATGTTTAGAGACAATCTGACTGGTATATTCAAGGTTTAATCAATATTGTTTTCATTATAGCAAGTAGGACATTAATGGCTTCTTTTCATGCTAACGTGCTTAATTTCATGCAATTGATCCAGTAGATAGATAACTATACTTCTTGCTTTCATATTTCTAACAATATTTATGAATATTGCATAATTTTAATATGTGTTACTCATTTTCTTGATTTTATAGTTATGGAATATTTATGCATATTTTCCTCAAAGGGCCTCATCATGAGAGGCTACCTATTTGTTTTATTCTTTTGTATTGTTTCTTGACCACATGAAAGCAGGTTCGAAGGAGATGCAACCATCCAATTCCTTCCTCAACACAAAGAAGAGGGTCAACTCCACCCTAGAGTAGTTCGTGTCACCTTAAAGGCTTGAAAAGTGCATTTTATCTTTGAGAGGATTGTAACACTGTAATTGCATATCAAAAGGGGTATCCCTAAGGGGGATCCATTTGTAAAACATGAATTGATTCGAAGAGGAATAAAGATGCATTTCATTCAATTGCTTTTGTCTTTGTCAATTTGTGTGTGAATGTCCGTTTTATTTCATTTTATGCAATTGAAATATTGGGTGCATACCTTTATGGTCGTACACAACTATAGATCATGAAATGCTCTCCCTAATGGATAATTTGTTTGGTTACAATCATATTTGGATTAAACCTAAATAATAGCATAAAACCACATTCACCACTCCATGGGGAACATTCTGCTACAAAGTGATGCCATTTGGTCTTAAAAATACTAGTGCCACATATCAACGGGCTATGACATACATTTTCCATGAATATATGCATAAGATATTATAAGACTATATCGATGACTTACTAGCCAAGTCATTGCTATGTGAAGAGCATGCTGAGACCCTCAAAAAGGTCTTTGATCGCCTGATTTAGCACAATGTCAGGTTGAATCCCAAGAAATGTATTTTTGGTGTGACTTCTAGAAAAATCTTGGGATTCATCATTTTTAAACGAGGAATCGAAGTAGATCCAAAAAATATAAAGGCTATCCTAGAAATGGCCCCACCCATGAAAATCAAAGGACCAAGAAGCTTATAGGGCAAAGTAGTGTTCATAAAGTGATTCATCACACAACTATCGGATAAATGTCAATCCATGAATTGATTGCTACATAAGGGGGTTCCAATCCAATGGGATGAAGAATGTCAGTAAGTCTTTGCTAAAATCAAGGAGTACCTAACAATGCTACTAGTTTTAGCTCCACCAAGGCAGGATGTGCCATTCCTATTATATATTTCCACTACCAAATTTGCTTTGGGCACCATGTTGGCTCAAAAGAACATGCAAGATAAAGAACAAGTGATATATTACATCAACTTCACCTTAGTGAGCTACGAGATAGGATACACATACATAGAAAAGCTATTCTTAGAAATGGTTTTTGCAACCAAGAAATTGGGCCACTACATGTTGAGCCACACGATGTATGTGATATCCAAATAAAATCCTTTGTAGTATATGATGAGCAAGACATAACATAATACACGTACTATAAAGTGGATCATGCTATTGATAGAATTCAATTTGGAATTCATAAGTTAAAAGTCCATCAAGAGATAAGTCATAGCTAATTAGCAAGCTGAGATGCCTCTTCAAAATAGTAGGCCCCTCACTATATAACTTCTTGATGATGCAATATTCACATTATCAGAAGCACCCAAGCCTGAAGAACCTAAAAATGAAGCTGTCATGACTTTGTTCTTTGATGGTTCAAAGTATAAGCAAGGAGACGGTGTAGGGGTTGTATTTTTCATGCCACCAGGTGCTCCAATTCCCTTTTAATTTAAGCTAGACTTCCCTTGCACTAACAAAAATACCGAATACGAGGCCCTAATATTGGGCCTCCAAACAACCATCGCTATGAAAATCAAGAGGTTAAATATCTTCGATGACTCCCTCCTCATAGTCAATCAAGTCAAAGGACTATTTCAATATCGGGATTCAATCCTAAAAGCTTACAAGGAGCTTGTTGACACACATCTAGCCCAACTAGAATGGTACAATATTGAGGCAATCCCTAATTCATCAAATAGATTTGCAAACACCATGGCATATTTGGGATCCTTGATCCCTCAGAATCCATCTGCTAATTTCACTACCATTCATGTGAAAATGCTCTCATACTCAACAATGCAGTGTGAGGCTTTTGATAAAAAATAATCAGTCAACATGATTCATATAGAGCCATACCATGATTGGTTCTGTAAAGCTAGAGATTTTTTACAGAAGGCACCTTGGGGATCCTTGATCTCTTAGGGTCCTATGGGGAATGGTACCACCATTCACCACAAGGTTTTTTCTCAATCTACATTTGGGCACATCAAATTGTAGGAGGAATGAGTCACATTATCTGTCGAGGCTGTAGCTTATCAGGATTAGTTGTCCTAGTTACAATATTTTTTGAGACTCAAAATTGTCCCACAAGGACTGTCACATGTCAAAATACGAGAATTTAAGAAAAAATCAACAAGATATGTCTTGCTAGGAGGCATATTGTATCATAAAAGCTATAATGGAGTCCTCCTTCATTGTGTAGATCCCTAAGAATCATCTTGGGTGATTTTGTAAGCTCATGATGATACATGCGGTGGACACTTTAGTGGCATGGCCATTGTCAAACGCATCATTCAAATGGGCTATTACTGGACCACCATGGAGAAGGATTGTTGCGAGCATGTCAGAAAATGCGTTAAATACCATGTTGGAAATTTGAGATAATTTGAGTCATTTTATGTTGTCATTGATGTCACATGGATCACATTTGGTTTTGGTGGCCAAAATATTTCATAAATAAGCATTTATGATATTTTTGAAAGCATGGCTATTTACAGGGTTTTCATGAAAACCAAGGCAGGAAAAGTAAAATGTTTTATTTAAAACCATGGTGGGATTATGTGGAAAGGGCCTTTATTAAAAGCCAAGGTTGAATTTTGTTTCATCAAAAAAGGACCTCCGGTGATGAAGATATTAAAGTTTAAAGTTTAAGTTTAAATTAATGGAGGGCCGATCTATGTGCAATTAATGGAGGTTGGCATATATATACATGTAAAGATTTCAATTTATTTTGGAAATGGGCCATGTTATATATCGTCGAAAATCTTATTTCGAGGGATATTTGAAAAAAAGGTGTGTGTAAAGATATATTTTTGATTTTTTAAAGGGGTTCCAAAAGTGAAGTTTGCCTTGTTCTTTTTCAAGAGGATTAATTCTTTCATGAGGTGACAAGGTATGCAATATTGTGATTTATTTTATTTTATGGTATAAGTGGTTTTGGGAGTGAAAAGGTTATGCAATGTTTTGATTTATTTTATTTTATGGTACAAGTGGTTTTAGGAGAGATAAAGAAGTTGTGCAATTAAAGGCCTTGGTGATGATTATTGAAAAGTGGAGTAATGTTGATTATTTTGTGATCTACTAACCCTTGTGAAGATTGGCAAAATAATTTTGTGATTGTGGTGGATTTACAAAGATTTGTTTTCATCTTCATAAAAGGTATGGGCACATTCTCCTATTGATTGTTTATGGTGGTTGATTTCTGAAATATCATTGGAGAGAAAAGGATTGTTTGTGGTTTCCTTTTCAAAGTGGTTGGTTGAATGCTTCAAGTTTTTTTGAATTGTGAGTTGTGTCTAAACCTTGTTTGATAAGCATAGTTGTTGAAGCCCATTGGTTGTAAAAGAACTTGAGTTATTGTATCGCTCCAATTTTTTCGCACCCCTACCTTCAAGCTATTGGATCCGCGCCCGAAAGGAGGATGGGAAATGGATGGTGCGGTACCTCGGACGAGAGGACTTTGCGAAGGTCCCGCCTCTCAAGGGAGGTGCATTTTGGTGATTTTTCGACGGATGGTGGGTTCACCAGGAAACATTTGACGGAAGTTTCCATGCCTAGGTTTTGGGAATGAGTTTTGATGAGTTCGTTTTATTTTTAAACATTCATCCTAGGTTTGGCCGAATGATTCTAACTTAAACTACATGAAAATGCAATTTAAATGCATACAAAGAAACAGAAAGGAAAACAAAAATAGAGAATTTGCAGGAGGCCAATGAAGATTACCTGATCCGAAAGTATAATGGAGTTTCTGAAGCTTGAAGCAGTCTGGATCATCTGCAATTCAATAGAATCACCTTCAATTTGATAAAATCGTCTGAACTGACAAGATCATCTGAAATCTGACGAATTCGTCAGACGAATTCATCAGAGACCTGCAAAACAGCAAGCAGATGTGAAATACGAGAAATTCTATTTTGCAAACAGGGGAAAACTATGTAAAACAATAATATGAGTGTTGAACAATATACAGAAATAGAAGTAAATGCAAATAATTGTGTTTAGATAGCAGAATATGATCTTAATCTGTAAAC
The DNA here is from genome assembly GCA_028583015.1 of Wollemia nobilis. Lineage (NCBI taxonomy): Eukaryota > Viridiplantae > Streptophyta > Pinopsida > Araucariales > Araucariaceae > Wollemia > Wollemia nobilis. Next base: position 7,022,532 of record JAQPPZ010015413.1, on the reverse strand, counting down.
TAGACAAAATGGGTGAACTCCAAATGCAATATAATATAAAAACTGAATAAACAATCTAATTTATAAAATAAAATGACAGAGAAAAGAAACAGAAGAACAAACTCCAAGCACTGATTGCCTCGATGTGTTCTGCAGTCGAAATCATCTCGCATCAGTACGAGATCGTCCCGAAGTTGACGAGATCGCCTCCGATCTTGACAGGTTCGTCGACTGCGATAGGTACTGGCTCCGACTAAAAACCAGTGGTGTACCTGCAATGAAATGACTATAGGACTAATGCAAAATATGAATTACGATGTTTTAGAGCATAAGGGTTCAATTTGCATAAAAATTCAGCCAGGGGTTGGGGAGGGAAAAGTCTTAGAGTTAAATAGGCATAGGATAGTTGTTGGGAGGTTGGAGATCATCCCAATTTGGGAGATCTCCAACGGGGGAAGGGTCCCAACGGTGCAGACACGCTTCTTCCCGGATTAGAGACCCGTTGGAACAGATTCCAACTATGCAAATTCAGTTTTGCGACGAAATCGTCTGGACGTTCTAGTCCAGACGAAATCGTCAAATCTGGGGCGATATCGTCTGATCGGAGACGATATCGTCAAACGGTCAAAACAACTGCTAAAAATGGCGTGGAAAAGGAGGAAACGGGTTTCTCGGCGGTTAACGGGCGGTTTGGGAGGTTAAATTTGAATTTAAATTTATTTACTAAGGTGAATGTAATTATTTCAATTTTACTGTGCCAATTTTAGGGTGCTACATTTTGCCCCCTCTTTAGCAAATTTTCCAAAGAAAATGCATTAAAGATGAGTTCTTCTCGATCTACGAGAAAGCAAAAAATTATTCCCATTTTTAGGCGATGATTCTTGGTCGAATCGTACGACAACTTACTATGGTGCCCCCTCCGTGTTTTTACCCAAATCGAACGTTTGAGGTAAAAATGCGAAAAAGCAAAAATTATTTGTTGAATAAAATTAAGAAAAATAGGGTAAAACCCTAATTCATTTGTTACTGTTCATTTTACTGTTTTGAGAGATCTGGAGCAAAAATGGTAGAGACAGTGCACAGATCTGCAAAGGTCCGCCGCGGTCTATGGGTAAGGGTTTAAACTGATCTAGAATTGATTTAATTTGATTTTACATGCTTTTTAGATGGATTTTTAGGTGAATTTTGAGCATCGCGGCCATTTTTGGCCATCGACGTCGTCCGGACGAAATCGTCCCTGGTTCGACCAAATCGTCTCAAGTTCGTCAATTTCGCCCAAAGGCGAAATCGACGAAAAAGGGGCGATTTCGTCAAATTAGAGACGATTTCGACATGCGAAATCGGAGACGATTTTGTTCAAATTTCGGACGATATCGGCCAATAGTGGGCGATATCATCAATTGCAAAATTTTGATCTTTAAGTTGCATTATTGATTGCTAAAGTTGTTATTAATGATTGTTTGTTGTTTTGATGTTTATGCTTGCAGAGAGGATTACTAAAGAGCAGAGATTGGAAATACGGCGGGCTGAGAGACGACTTGGCCGCTCTCACCCAGGCAGAGCGAGATCAGCTGGCACAGGCCAACTTACTACATGTGGTAGAGATGCCACAAGTATCTACAGACATGGGGCTACTGACGGCCCTAGCAGAGAGGTGGTACCCGGGCTCTTCATGTTTTCGGTTACCGACAGGGGAGATGACTCCCACACTAGAGGATGTATGGAGGATTCTTAGAATCCCCATATAAGGGAGGATGATCACACCTGTGGCCAATCAGGGCCACGCGATGGGACGACTCTGCGGTGACCCGAGCTTCGCCCTGGAGAAGGGCAGAGTGAACATCGAGGCACTTCGCCAGATGCCTGGGGCATCTACACTGACATGAGTTTTGGCTGGGGTGGTTGGTGGACTTCTGCTGTGCCACCAAAGCGGATGCAGGGTACCATGGATGCTGACAGATGTGATCTGTGACATGCACGACCATGGCTATAGATTTGCTTGGGGCATCTTTGTTCTATGTCGATTGTATAGGATCCTGCATGGGGTCGTATACAAGGGTGGCCGATGTCTGGTTATGACATCGCTCCTACAGGTTTGGTGTTGGGAGCACATTGCGATGCGGAGGCCGGTAGGGCTTCCATTGACAGGGGTTGACGGGGAGAGGCCCCGAGTCTTCTACTGGTGGCTCCGGAGAGGGGCACAGCGACAGATCGACCTACCGATGTCTCGGAGACTGCTGGATGACTTGGTCCCAGACCAGATCACCTGGAGGCCATGGAGAGAGCATCCGAGGTGGCCAGAGGACGGACAGGAGCTGGCTCGCATCAGGCGAGTCTGTTGGCTACGGATGGATAGGGGAGAGGTGGAGCTCCACCACTATGATCGGGTTTTGCGACAGTTCGGTCTACAATAGGGGATCCCATCTCTCAGGGATTATGAGTTTTCTTGGACTATTCGGGATAACACCACAGTTAGCGAGGCTCCAGATATGCAGTGATTCTAGAGTCAGGACACAGACGATGCCCCCATTCAGCTAGTGGATGAGGATGACGTAGGGGTAGCCGATGGCTATGATGCCTAGTACGTAGGCATCCGCCCTCCTCGGATGACGAGGGCACAGGGACCGATCCACGCAGTTGTGCGTCGAATAGGGAGCCGGTGCCAGGCGGCAGTAGAGGCAGCCCGAGGTCGTTGCAGAGGAGAGTAGAGGAGGCCACAGGCACAGGAGAGGCCGCGACAGAGGGAGAGGGAGAGGAGGGAGGCGAGACCCCCATCTCCACAAAGGCCACCATCGCCTGATAAGGGCAAGGGTGTGGACATTGGAGAGAGTAGCGAGATGGCTACAGAGAGAGATCGTCTATGAGCTCAGGTGCAGACATTACAGGATGCAGCTGCACAGCACCAGGCTGAGGTGTCGCAGCTACGAGACGAGAATGCTCATCTCAGGGCACGAGGCGGAGGGTTAAGCACTCAGGAGCTGCTATGTTCGGTTTCTCAGACCGCATTCTATTAGGCGCTATACTACCAGGCGATGCCAGAGGGCCAGAGGATACAAGTGCCACCTGCCATAGCAGATCCTATTAGGACAGGGTCGATGAGGAGCTCATCCCGGTCGACGATGAGGACTCGCAGTACCACACATACTGCGATGGGACCACCTCGTCCTCCACAGGGCGGGGGAGGAGATGAGGCCGAGAGCTCTAGAGGCTCTCGAGGCTAGAGGGCGAGATACTGCCACTGATATTGTATTATACTTGTATTGATAAAGGATTGAGTATGCCAAGGTACAGATTGTGGCATACCAATCCAGTTTTGATGATGTATATATTCTGTTGATATATATAGATGAGATATTTTTTTGATCATATGACTTGGCTTATGTGATGCTTATGATGCTTTTTATGTTTGATTGATTGATTGAGTTGATTGATGTAATGATTTTATTGATGATTCATATAATTATGTCATTTTGGAAAATATTATAACTTGGATGTCATGCTATAAATATTTTAAATGAAATAATCTGATGTAACAAATTGATTGGTTGTAATGAAATGTGATAAAATAACAAGAGATTTCTAACAATAATTTCAAAGGACATTGTCGCTATTATAGACCATTTCATGGAGTCACTGCTCACTCGGTCGTCAAGCTAGTCCCGAGATAGAAATATTGTTAAAAGAAAAGAGTGCTTAAGAGACTGTCTTAAGACTTTGTTGTGATGATGCAAATGATGATGATGATGATGATGGTTTGTTTTCAGATTTCCATGAACATATTATGCATGAAATATTGTAAAATGATTTTTGCTAGGCATAAATTCCTAAGTGTGATAAAAATTGTTGAATAATTCCTTAAGAATTATACCATCATTGCAAAATGCAAAGGTTGACATAATGATATGAAATAATAAAAATGTGTTTGCTTTTGAAAAGCATAATTTGTGTAATAAAATGAAGTCATATGGTTTTTATGAATTTTGATAAATTGGAGAAAATATTGTTACAATGGTTTTCGCTAGGTATAGAATATGTAGGTATAGACTTATACCATCATCGCGAAGATCAAAGAAAAGATAGTTTTATTGCATGATTAATTTTTTATGAACAGAAAATATGATAATAATGACTTGCGCTAAGCATAAAATTCCAATTTTGGTTTTGGAATTATACCATCGTCGCGAAAGTCAATAAGATATATATGATATGTTTTGATTGAAATTTTTGATTTTTTCTATTATATAGTTGTCTTTGTGGTAAATAATTGTACTTGGTTTATTCCAAACAAGTTTGCAAAAATAATATTTCAAAGTATTTTGAAGACAAAAAGTTAGATTTATAAGGAATCCCATGTGCATAAGTGAATTCATTTCCAATCTTGATTTATCATAATGATAGACAAAATCTCTCAAATACAAATGTGTGTGCAATTGTATGGTTCAGTTACCAGTTTTGAGCAAGATACTATGATACAAGTGATTTGAATAAACCAACTAAGTGTTCATTAACCATGATGTAGATGCATATAACCATACTAGGCTACTATGTAGATCGGATTATCAAGAGCTAGCTAATCCATAAGCAGACATAGGTCTGTACAAAAGAAGGTCGCTAATGTGACAAACATATCGCCACGCTAGGAGTTACCCAAGGCCAAGCGGTGTTGGGCACAAACCACCTGTTATGGGGCTTACCTCACAGTTTTCGAATAATTGAGAATTCCAGGGATTCAAGCTCATCAACCCTTCCTTTCTTTTCAAAGGGTAGGGAAAGGGATTTTATTGCTTTCTTGCTTTCTTTTGAATTTTGCTTATTTTTCTTTTTCTTGATTTTTGAGATAGTGCTTGAAATATTGCTGGAATGATATAGAATAACATTTTTCTTTTCTCTTTTCTTGAATTTTTCTTTTCTTTTTCTTTTTCTAGGGATACTTGCTCGGATTAGCTGTAGAGCAAGGGATTTTTATTCTGGGTAGGGGTGAGCTTGTCCTTTTGCCAATTCTCAAAGATTCTAGACCATGTGCATGATAGGATAGCAAGGGAAACTTTTCACTAAAGAAATCAGTTCTACTATGTAGCAAAACATGGAAATTACAAATATAATCATTTTATTGTGAAAAAGATGTGCTTGGTTTAAGTAAATACCAAGATCAATTCTCTATGCTCAAACTTTATTTAATTGAATTTTGTGAACTTTGATATAAGAGAGATTAGTAATCATGCCAGATAAAATCAAGATATTTATTGTTGTGATTGTGCAAGTGAGGGATGCCAAATAAATGCGAATTTTATCCAAAATAAGTTGAAACATATAACTACAATAATTGTAAGAAAATAATGATTTTGAGAAAGTTTTGAAAATGTTGACTCTCTCTTTATTCTGTATATTGTTTTGGTTTCGAAAGAGTCAAGCATATAGTCGTTTTTGGATTTTTTATGTTGATTTTTGTTTTAAAGCAAAAGAAACTTTACAAAATAAATGTGATAAATATTTTTGAAGATTTTTGAAGATTTTATGAATGATTTTGAGGTTTTTGAATGATTTTGAACAAATATGTACATGGATGAAATAATCAGATTTATGCATAATAACGTTTGAGATGTAAAATATTCATGGGTTCTTTAAGTTCTTTACCATCTAAGGTAGATAATTTATATGCTCTTGATTCAAATTTTGTAGTAATGATGTATGGTCCAAGCCAGTTGGGCTCAAATTTACCTTTCAGTTCTTTGGTTGCATTTGTATTTTTTTGATTTTCTTTTAGAACAAGATCGCCAACCTCAAAGGATCGATGATGAACTTTCTTATTATATGCTCTTTTAAGCTTGTTTTGGTATGCATGGAGATTCTCTAAAGCATTGATGCATTTTTCGTCTAGGAGTTCCAGCTGACTGAGTCTGCCAGCAGATATTCATCTCCTACTTCGGTGTCTTGAAGTAGCAGAGCCAAAGAAGGAACTTCTAATTCAAATGGAAAAACCGCTTCGGCACCATATACCAAAACAAATGGTGAAGTGCCTGTGGGGGTTTGAACACTAGTTCGATAAGCCCACAGGGCTGGATATAATTGAATATGCCAGTCATGGCCAGTTTTATTGACTATTATTTTGAGAATTTTGATTAGAGTTTTGTTAGAAGCTTCTGCTTGACCATTACCCTGAGGATAATAGGGAGTAGACCAGACGATGTTGAATCTTATATTTTTGACATAATTTTTTAACATCTTTATTTTTGAATGGAGTTCCATTGTCAGAGATGAGATTTGTAGGAATTCCGAACCTGCAGATGATTTGATTAAAAATGAATTTAGAGACTTGTGAACCGAAGGCAGAAGCTAAAGGCATAGCTTCGACCCACTTCGTGAAATACTCAGTGACGGTTATGATGAACTTATGTCCATCGAAGACACAGGGTTAATTTTACCAATAATATCCAAGCCCCATTTAGAAAAGGGCCAAGGAGAAGAAATAGCCTGCAGCTCTTGTGCAGGCGCATGGACAAGGTCAGCATGTTTTTGACACTTGTCGCAATGGCGCACATATTCATGTGCATCCGTTTCCATGGTAGGCCAAAAGTATCCTATCCGAAGGAGCTTTTTAGCAATGACGCTACCACTAAAGTGTCCTCCACAAGATCCATCGTGGGCTTCACTTAAGGCTGATTTAGACTCTTCTAAATTTAGACATATTAATAGGATACCTTCAAAAGATCTCCTATATAAAGTATTGCCAATGATTACAAATCGACTTGCTCATCGACGTAATAACCGATGCTGGTTGCGATTAGAATGAGTAAGGAAAGTCCCATTTTGGAGGAAATCAAATATGTCTATATACCAGAGTTCAGGAGTGGTTTCCTTGATTAGAAACACATCCAAAGGCTCTAAGCATGACTTATGTGAAGCGGGTTCCTGGAGTCGACGAATGATGATAGTGGCATATTTGTCGTCTAACTCCAAGGGCAAGAGAGATGCAGCGGCAACCATGGCGTCGGCTGCACGGTTGCTAGTTTGAGGAATGGCTTCCAAAGTAACTTGATCAAACAAGGCCATTAGTTGTAAAACATAGGCCTAATATGGGTGAAGATTATCATCTCTGGTTTGATAAACTTCATTAATTTGGTTTATAACCAATTGGGAATCCCCCAAAACTAAGAGGTTTTTAATTTTAAGCGCTAAAGCAGCTCGTAATCCAAGGATTAGAGCTTCATACTCAGCAGTATTGTTGGTGCAAGCAAAGGTTAGTTTGAAGGACAGAGGAATAAGATGTTTTTATGGAGATATTAAAATAATACCCGCACCAGCCCCACTCATGCATCGGGCTCCATCAAAGTATAAGGACCATTGTTCAACAAGGTCTGCCTCTAATTGAAGGCATTCATCAGAAACTCGATAATGAGGGGATGAGTAGACTCTAAGGGTGCAGCAGACTAATTGATCTTGCTATGATTTGACCCTTAACAGACTTCTGTCCTATGAAGGTGAGATCAAACTCGCTTAGAGCAAGAACCCACTTGGCTGTGTGACCCGATAAATAAGGTCGACTCATGAGATATCTTAAAGGATCATATTTGGCAATGACATACATTTTTTGGCTAAGCATGTAATGTCGTAATTTTTGCGTAGCAAACACGACTGCTAGACATAAATTTTCTAACACTGTATAGCGAGTTTCATAACTGACGAAAGTTCGGCTAATATAATAATTAGCGCGTTCTCGTTTTTCATCATCAAGCTGAGCTAACATAGCTCCTAAGGCGTAATCCGACGTAAATATATAAAAGAAATGGGCGATCAGATTTAAGCGGTGAAAGCACTGGAGGGTTAAGGAGATATTGCTTGAGAAGTTCAAAAGCTTCTCTACATTCTGTATCCCAATTAAAGGGAACGTCCTTCTTAAGGAGTTTAAGAAAGGGACCAGTTTTGTCCGCCAGCTTATCAATGAAGTGACGGATAGCTTGAAGTTTACCTTGTAAACTTCATAATTCAGATATATTAGTGGGTGCGGGCATATCAGTGATAGCCACAATTTTGAGAGGGTCAATTTCAATGCCACGTAAAGAAACTGAAACCCCTAATAACTTGCCAAATTTAACTCCAAATATACATTTTTCTGGATTTAATCGAATGAGATATTCTTGTAATCGATTAAAAACTTTTCTTAAATCGTCTAAATGATGATCTTCAATAAGAGAGCGAGCTATAATATCATCTACATAATCATGTAGGATATCATGCATCATATCATGAAAGATGTAGGTCATAGCTCGTTGATAAGTTGCCCCGACATTCTTTAGGCCAAAGGGCATCACTTTCCAGAAAAAGGTACCCCAGGGGGTAATGAAGGCTGTTTTAGCCTGGTCTTCAGGGGCTATCCTGATCTGATTATAGCCGAAGAATCCATCCATTAAGGACATCATCCCACTTTCGGCAATAAAATCAATAATTTGGTCCATATTTGGAAGAGGAAAGTCGTCTTTAGGGCATGCAACGTTAATATCTCTGAAATCTGTGCAAACCCTAACTTTGGTGGCTTCTTTCTTGGTGACTGGAACTACATTGGAGATCCATTCAGCATAATCAATAGCTTGTATGAAGATAACATTCAGGAGTTTTTCTAACTCCCCTTTGACTAGAAGAGCCACTTTGGGATGCATTTTTCTAAGTTTTTGTTTAACAGGTTTAGCATCCGGATGGACCACTAGGTGGTGCATGACTACGTAAGGGTCTAGACTCGGCATATCTTCATATGTCCAAGCGAAGACATCTTCATACCCTTTAAGAAATGCAATGTATTGTTCTTGTTTTTCTTGACTTAGTTCTGCTCCAATGTTGATTATGTGAGGGTTGTCCTCAGTTCCAATATTAATTTTAAGGACATTTTCTACCTCCATGTGTAGATATCTTTCAAAATTAGGTGGGGTAGGTGAAACGCCCAACTCTTGTAACTCTTGTAAAGTTAATTCAGATAATTCGTTCTGAGGGTCGGTGGCCTCAAGTTGAGCTATGGTTGGTATAGAACCATCAAAATAAAACCCGTTATACAACATCTCTTCAACAGAGACATCATGGAAGATATCTCCTTCCAACTCTTCATCGGGGTCAACAATCATTTCAGGGTATGCTATGGATAGCATGTTGCATGAAAATGATGGATTTTTAAGAGGTAAATCAACATGTCTATCCAAATAGTCTTGATAGCATATGAGATGATCATCATCCTCAAAAGGAAAGGGTTGACCCTTACTAGGTAATAGGCCCACACCACATCGGGCAGTGCCATGGTTCTACCTCGAAAGGTTCTTTCATGCCATTTTGGAAAGGTCCTAAGCCTTTCCCTTTATATCCCATTTTAAGCATCATGGGTTTAGCTTTAATATAATCGTTGGTAAAATAGCACCGAGCATATCCATCATGATGGGTTTTGATATTCTGAGGGATTCTTCCCTAGTCATATCCTTTGTACATGAAGGCGCAACTCCCGACTTGGTAAGTACTTCCCATAGGTTGTGGGAGGCCCAAAGTACGAGGAGATGGCGGAAATTGATTTAAAAGGTCTGAATCTTGCATGAAATCATTCATTTTTTTTGATATTAAGATTGTAGATAAATCTGGTAAAAGATCATCAGAAAGGGCATAAGATGTAGAAGGCTTATTACCTATATTTTGAGATGTGGAAGGTATGATAGATGTGTCTGAAGGTTTTGAATTTATGGGATTAGAACTTGAAGAATTGGTTGTAGTTTTAAGAGCTTTTTGATGTTCTACAGTGATTTGTTTAGCAGGTGGTTGATCTATATGGGAAGATGAAGTTAATGGAGGAGGAATAGATGAAATGATGGGTTTATATTTCATAGTTTTAGATGAAGAAGAACTAGGATATGTGGATGACAGAGCAGGGGCAAAATTGCACTCCAACCGGTTCTCGCCAATGCACACATATCAAAAGGTCTAGGGTCACCATGAATAGTGACCAACTGATTTTTAAACTCAAACTTAACACATTGGTGTAAAGTTTATGGGACTGCTCGCATGGTGTTAATCCAAGGGCGACCCAAAAGTATATTGTATGATGCTGGGCAATGTACAATAAACACAGTTGTCTCAAGGGTTCTAGGACCAACTTGCAATGGGAGGGTAATGACTCCACATGTTTCTTGTGTTTCGTCATTAAAGGCTTTGATAATCATATCAGTCTTCTTCATTTCATCACTTCTAAAACCAAATCGTTGGTAGAAGTCAAAGGTGCAGATGTTTAGAGATGAGCCATTATCAATCAAGACTCGTTTGACAGCTACATCCCCAATTAAAGCTGTAATATACAAGGGATTATCCTTGTGTAAACTGTGTTGTGGGATATCTTTATCTCGAAATTCAATACAATCAATCTCTCGCGTGATGATAGTATTGGCCATAGCTTCGGGTTGGATGTTTTGAGGTACCATCATCTGGCTCAAAGTAAGCATCAATTCATCCCTATGGGTGGGGGAGGATCTTAATAAATCTAAAAGGGAGATTCTAGCGGTGGTATTAGACAATTGCTCATTAATGTTGTAAGGAGGTTTAGTTTGAACAATAGGAGCATGATTTCCTTTATTAGGATTTCTCAAAACAAATGGAGCTGATCCATCGTTCTGGTTTGGTTCTTGTTGGGGATTTTGAGCTTGTTGTCGAGTGACGACTCCGATGGTACCTACAATGTTATAGTGATGACGTTGAAAGGGTCTCGGTTGAGAGTTTATGGCTTGTTCATAAGGAAGGACTTCATTAGAAGAAGGTCGAGTAGTGACTCTTCTGGGAAATGGTTCTTCTGGAACATTAGCATCTGTGATAGGTTGAATAGGATCTGATTCATTTTTAGAACTATTCGATTGAATGGTGTCTACTTCACTCTCACTATCTGACTCTATATCGCTAGAATCAGAAGTTTGAAAATTATGTAAGGGCCTGGTTGTAACCAGGGATAAGGTTGTGTCGAATGTGTGAGAGTCCTGAATGTGTAATTGCCCACTAATGGTTCCTACATATCGGGTAGGAGGGGGAACATTGTGATGTTCAATTTGATTGGCTACCTCTTTACCATGTCTTGGTAAAGGGTGTTGAAATATGTCTAAAGTTTGATTGGCATTCTCGATTTTGATTTTGGGGAACAGTCTTTTGGGTATTATTAGGAGGGTTTTGTTTAGGTTGGAAGGCTTGCACTTCCATTTCATTATTTTCAATCAAATCTTGTATTTTATGTTTCAATCTCTTACAAGCGTTGGTAGAATGTCCAGGACCTCTATGAAAATCACAATGCAAATCAGCTCTATATCCGGGTATGCTTGGGTCAGGTTCTCGGATAGCTGGCAGTTGGATTAAACCTCTTTCAAGAAGTTGAGGTAAAATAGTTGATAAAGGTTGGTTTAATCTAGTGAACTCTCGAGGAGGCTTATCAGGAGGTTTCAAGATGAATTTTTCTGTTGTTTTTGTTGCATTGACATTAGCAATATTTTTGCTGTCAGTGACTCCATCACCGACAACCTGTTTGTTTTTATATTGATTTCTAGATGTTTTCTCATCATCCTTCTTTCTAAGTTGGCCTCTCCTAATGAGGGCATCTTCTACCCTTCGAGCTAAGTCTATAGCTTGATCGAAGGTAGTCAAAGTAGTTGTTGATAGCTCATAAGAAAGTTGTTCTTGTAAATTGTTAATGAAAATGTCTAACATTTCCCTATAGGGTAGCACAAAGTGCAATTTTCCTGTCAATTGTCTCCATCTTGCTAAGAAATCAGCAAAACATTCGTCTTTATCTTGTTTTAAATTGTATAGGTCTTTAATAGTTACATGCCTCTCGATGTAGGCACTAAATTGATGAACAAATGACTCAACTGTTTCTTCAAAGTTTCTTAAGGAATGAGTGGGCAATTGATAATACCACTCTAACGCCATTCCACCTAAACTTTTGGGGAACATTTTTAGTAATAGCAAGTCGTTATGCGATATGTCGTGACATGCTATCCTAAACATGCAAAGATGTTCTATGGGATCTTCGGTTCCTTTATAGATAGGCAGGACGGGCATGGGAAAATGTTTAGGGTATGGTTGAGCTACCACTATGGGATCCAATGGTTGGCTACAAATCTCTTGATAATTATACGAGGGACGGTAGGGATCTATCTGGTCCATACGTGAAGCCAATTGTTTCACCATAGCTTCCAAACTACTAGTTTGCCCCCCATATTGATTCGGTGGGGCATTGCCATAAGTGTTATGGGCGTAGGATGGAGGAACATGCAGATTAGATGCCATGTTACTATTGTGTAAAACATTGGTAGGAAAGATATTATGGAGGAGTTTTGAAGTTGGATTGTGTTGTATTGTAGATTGTTGAAAGTTTGTATTTGGCTTTGTTTTAGATTTTTGTCTATTTAAAGCATTTTGCTCAACTGTTTGGAGGAAGGAAGTAGTGAAGGGAATTTTATTTTGTGCGGGAGTGATTTTAGGTTGAGTAAAAAGTTGCTTAGGAGGTTGGGTGACCCGTTGTTTGGTCATGGCTTGGGCTATAGTGACCATATTCGCATTAGATGGTCCACCCTTATCACTTTCTTGATCAATGAAAGACAAAGGATTAGTTTGCATATCAATCGCCCGTTCTAAGACTCGCTTGAGCATCACTAATTTCCCCTTTATCAATACGGACTGCCACATTAAGGATGTCGATATGTTGATTAAGAAATTTTTGAAAATGTTCTGCGTTGTCAAAAGTGATGCCTCCATTTGGAGCTATTCTAGGGGACGAAGATTCTTTAACACTTCCTTCTTGTTCCTTATCTTCACCTAAGTCTTCATCTGATTGACCTAGAGTTTCACCTTCCGGATTTGTATCTCCAAGAAGGACATTTGGGTTTTCAGCTTGTATTTTGTAGCCAATCTTCTCCTTCTCCTAAAATTTCTTTACCATTCCTAAGTTTAGTCATGGTGCTAAGTTTTGATTTCAGCAAATATATATATATATATATATATATATATATATATATATATATATATATATATATATATATGCAACAAATTAAAAGGTATATATTTATATATACCTAATGCAATATTGTAAATGAAATGTTTAAGTTTTTTTTTACTATGTTTTTTTTTTTTTTTTTGATTTTTAGTTTTTTAGTTTTTCTTTGAAATAATATAATAAAGACAGCAAATGAAACAAGAAATGCACACAATAATAATAAGGCTAAAAGTAGATGAACTAATCTTCTATGAATAACTTATGAATATCATTAATAGGTTCAAGTTGTTCAGGGGTCATGAAATGTTCTTCTTCAAATTGAAAGTTTTCTTTTAAGAATTTGATGAAAAGGGCTATGGTAATATTGTCTATCTCAGATGCCGGTTGGAAATAATAATTCTCACGACAATATTTACAATATAACATAGCTCTAGGAGTTTTGTTCCATATTCTCCTAACTATAAGATCATCTTCTAAGGAATCTATATGAACTAAAAATGGGTGCACTATAACGGTGCTTTCAAGATCTTCCCTGAAAGTTAAAACTTTTGCAGATACAAGAGCTCTCCTATAGGCTAACCACCTATGGCAAGCTCTCTGAAGTTCATGATAGAACACTAATTGATGAGGATCCAGGATTCTATCCAAGACTAGCCTCTTAATCTGTTTAAGTTGTGTGGACCTAGATGAAATGATACTAAGTCTCCTGATAAGCTCGTCCCACAAGGATTGATTTCTACTTGCTTCAGGGACACTAAGGACAGAATTAACTTCTATGGCCGCTAATTGGTTTACTACGTTTATAGTAACTGCTAACCTCTTTTTAGGAGCTACCATCTAAAAATGATTTTGAACCTTAAATGTTTTAAAATGCATCTAAGATTTTTTTTTTTTGTCTTGTTTGTTTTTGTTCAAAAGGTTATGATGCATTCACGTCGGGTTCACCAAAATGTATCGCTCCAAATTTTTTGCACCCCTACCTTCAAGCTATTGGATCCGCGCCCGGAAGGAGGATGGGAAAAGGATGGTGCGGTACCTCGGACGAGAGGACTTTGCGAAGGTCCCGCCTCTCAAGGGAGGTGCATTTTGGTGATTTTTCGACGGATGGTGGGTTCACCAGGAAACATTTGACGGCAGTTTCCATGCCTAGGTTTTGGGAATGAGTTTTGATGAGTTCGTTTTATTTTTAAACATTCATCCTAGGTTTGGCCGAATGATTCTAACTTAAACTACATGAAAATGCAATTTAAATGCATACAAAAAACAGAAAGGAAAACAGAAACAGAGAATTTGCAGGAGGCCAATGAAGATTACCTGATCCGAAGTCTGATGGAGTTTCTGAAGCTTGAAGCAGTCTGGATCGTCTGCAATTCAACAGAATCGCCTTCAATTTGATAAAATCGTCTGAACTGACAAGATCGTCTGCAATCTGACGAATTCGTCAGACGAATTCATCAGAGACCTGCAAAACAGCAAGCAGATGCGAAATACAAGAAATTCTATTTTGCAAACAGGGGCAAACTATGTAAAATAGTAATATGAGTGTTGAACAATATACAAGAACAAAAGTAAATGCAAATAACTGTGTTTAGATAGCAGAATATGATCTTAATTTGTAAACTAGACAAAATGGGTGAACTCCAAATGCAATATAATATAAAAACTGAATAAATAATCTAATTTATAACATAAAATGACAGAGAAAAGAGACAGAAGAACAAACTCCAGGCACTGATTTCCTCGATGTGTGCTGCAGTCGAAATCGTCTCGCATCAGTACGAGATCATCCCGAATTTGACGAGATCGCCTCCGATCTTGACAGGTTCGTCGGCTACGATAGGTACTGGCTTCGGCTGAAAACCAGTGGTGTACCTGCAATGAAATGACTATAGGACTAATGCAAAATATGAATTACGATGTTTTAGAGCATAAGGGTTCAATTTGCATAAAAATTCAGCCAGGGGTTGGGGAGGGAAAAGTCTTAGAGTTAAATAGGCATAGGATAGTTGTTGGGAGGTTGGAGATCATCCCAATTTGGGAGATCTCCAACGGGGGAAGGGTCCCAATGGTGCAGACACGCTTCTGCCCGGATTGGAGACCCGTTGGAATGGATTCCAACTATGCAAATTCAGTTTTGCGACGAAATCGTCTGGACGTTCTAGTCCAGACGAAATCGTCAAATCTGGGGCGATATCGTCTGATCGGAGACGATATCGTCAAACGGTCAAAACAACTGCTAAAAATGGCACGAAAAAGGAGGAAACGGGTTTCTTGACGGTTAACGGGCGGTTTGGGAGGTTAAATTTGAATTTAAATTTATTTACTAAGGTGAATGTAATTATTTCAATTTTACTGTGCTAATTTTAGGGTGCTACAGTTATAAAAGAACATGAGTATCATTGTTATGTGAGATTTATGGTTGAGCATTGTTGGAAACATTTGAGTTGGTTGATACATACTTGGACTAGGGTTGTGAGAGAGAGAGAGTTGTCCCTTGTGGTGATTGGTTGAGTTGAGTTGATTGAGCCTAGTCAAGTTATGTGTGAAGTGATTGTTCAAGTCCTATGAAACAAACTATTCCATTATTCTGATTTGAGTTGAGAGTAATATTAGAACATATTGAGTCTCTAACAATTATCTTTATGCTTCTATAAGATTGACTTGACTTGAGTTGAGATTGATTTGAGTTGAGTTGAGTTGAGATTGAGATTAGAACATATTGAGTCTCTAAAAATTATCTTTATGCTTATATGAGTTGATTTGAGTTGAGTTGAGATTGATTTGGGTTGAGAGTGAGATTAGAACATATTTAGTCTCTAACAATTATCTTTATGCTTCTATGAGTTGAGTTGAGATTGATTTGGGTTGAGAGTGAGATAAGAACATATTGAGTCTCTGAAAATTCTCTTTATACTTCTTTGAATTTAATTTGAGTTGAGATTGCCATTCATTGTTGAGTTCATTTTGAGTACTACTTGAGCATGATTGATTGAGCCTTTGAGAAGGCCTTTGGGACATATTTGAGGATAATGTTGGGACAGATTTGAGGACATTTTTGGGACAAATTTGTGGACAGTTTTGGGCAAGTTCTTGGTGAGCTTGCTAAAGTAGATTTGGGCAAGTTCTTTGTGAGCTTGCTAGAGAAAATTTAGGTAAGTTCTTGGTGAGCTTGCTAGAGCAAAATTGGGCAAGTTCTTAGTGAGCTTTCTAGAGTAGATTTGGGCAAGTTCTTGGCGAGCTTGCTTGAGAAGATTTGGATAAGTTTTGTGTGAGCTTGTTAAGCATAATTAACAAGTTCTGTGTGAGATTGTTAAGTAGGTTCTATGTGAGCCTATTTAGAAGGTTCTTAGTGAGCCTACTGATAGAGCTTTGGAGGTGACAGAGTATAGAGGACAAAGTCTTCGTAGATAAATATCCAGTAGCCAGTATAGTTGAAGACAGATCTGAGTGAGGAGTCTTCAAGTGGAGAGAGGTCCACTAGTTAGTGTAGTAGAGAGACAGAGTCTTCTAGAAGATCACATAGCCAGAGCAGAAGAGGAAAGAGTTCTCCTGTAGAAGAGATCCACAAACTTGAGATTAGGGGATCAACATCTCCTTTGTACAGATATCCATAAACATTGTAATTGGGAGTGATTCCCAAAGAGATTGATTGAGAAATTTTTAGTAAAATATTTTCTCCGTGGAGTAGCCCACATTGGGTGAACCACGTAAATTGTAGTGTCTCTATTGTGTATGGTTTATGTGCATTACTTTGATTACTGCTATTGATATTGCTATCTTTACACAACATAATATTGATTTGGAAGAAAAAGTAAAAAGTGGTCTTATACTGTTCACCCCCCTCTTAGTATAAGCTTGTGTTCTACAATTGGTATCAGAGCAGGTTTCTTTGGAAAGGCTAACAACTTGAGGGTAGATTCTACAAGAACACAAATGGCTTCACAAAATGAATTATCTACAAATAAGGCTCCATTTTTTGATGGTAACAATTATGATTTTTGGAGCATGAGGATAAATAACTACTTGATATCACAAGGATATGAGGTATGGCAGATGGTTGAAAAAGAGTATAAGGTTGAAGGTGATCCCGAGGAAGATAAGACTACCAAGAAATTGGTTGAGATAAA
The DNA here is from genome assembly GCA_028583015.1 of Wollemia nobilis. Taxonomy (NCBI): domain Eukaryota; kingdom Viridiplantae; phylum Streptophyta; class Pinopsida; order Araucariales; family Araucariaceae; genus Wollemia; species Wollemia nobilis. The sequence continues at coordinate 7,005,432 of JAQPPZ010015413.1, read as the reverse complement.
TGAAAGAGCAATGAATTCTATTTTTAGTGGGCTATGTGAGACATATTTTGTAAAGGTCATGGTATGTACTTCAGCTAATGAGATGTGGACCAAGTTGAGATATACTTATGAAGGAGATTACAAGGTAAAGTTGGCAAATAAATCTTACTACATTGTAGAAGCAAGTGATAATTCAAATTACAATGATAAATATCAGTTAGGAGATGAAGAATGTACATTCTTTGGAATAAATGAAGAATAAAAAGAACATTCACTCCAAACATAAGAATTTAAACAAGAGGATAATGTCTTAGTTGATCTAAAATAAGACTTCAATGTTATCCATGAGCAACTACAAGAGGTTAAGGAGAATCTAAAATAATTGAGATGTTCCCTACATGAGAATTTTGATCCATCACATGACTCAAAAGGTCAAGATATTTGTACTAAGAAGGAAATATGTATTTTAGAGGCTATAGAGATAAATGCCAAGTTGCTACTTGACACAAATGAAGAGAAAGAAGAGGAACATTCCAAAGCACCACAGGTCCCATATTTCAGGTTTGGGGAATCACACTCAAAAGGAAATGAAGTTCTAAAAAATGAAAGCAAAGAAGCACCTAAGATTTTTGAGGGAATTTCCAAAGTTCCTATGGATCCAAATATTCAGTTTGGTTCTTGTTTTGAGATAGATGAACCAATATCAAAGGGAAAATAAATTCTTGAAGAAAAAGGTAATCAAGAAACTAAGGAAGAGGTTTTAGATGCTACAAAGAAGGTTCAAGAATGCAATGCACAAGTTGAAGAGGATCATAGGGATAATGGTCAAGAAAGGTATGAGGAACCAAGGCATGAAAAAAAGGCTTTTCAAGGATATTGTTTTTCTTGTAATGGATTTGGACACAGGGCTATACATTGTAGGATCCATGGATCAAAGAAGTTTTATTTTTCTAGAAGAAACTTCAAAGGAAGAAGGTATGGTTTTTAGGGACATTGCTTCTCATGTAATAGGATTGGTCATAAATATTTTTAGTGGAAAGAAAATGAGCAACATGGTTTTGGTTTTAGAGCTACACAATTTAGAAGTCATGGTAATAATGGTCATGAAAACAGAGCTTCATGATACAGGGTTCAGGAAAGGAATGGATATGGAAATTACTTCAAGAAAGAATTCAGGACATGGGCAACATCCAAAGGCTGCAATATCAAGTGTTTTAATTGCAATAACTTTGGGCATATTGCAAGATGGTGTAGGACTCAATTCCAAACAGGTTTGTTGGTCTGAATTTTATACACACCCTACGAAGAATGAGCATGAAACTCTGATAACACTTATATGGGATAAATACCACTCACTTTAGGATCTAGCTGGTTATCCAAGGTGCGAGTTACAGAGTTGGGTCGAATGTCTATTCACTCTTTTTTATTTTTGGAATAGTTTTCAATATGGACTGTCTGTTACCTTACAACGGGTTCTTGAACTTGTTCAGTAATGTCTAGAAGTTGTCACTTGTTGACAATCAAATTTAAAATTAATTTTTTGATCTAGCTCTTATGGGTCAGCAGATTAAAATAAAAGACAAATTTAAAAGAAAATAAAAATGGACCATTTCATGGTAAAACAAAGAGGGTAGGGTAAGGCAGAAAGAGAAGTTTATCAAACTTAGCTGTAAAAAAAAACTACCAATTTTATTTATACTATCAGCTTCACAATGGAACAAATCAAAGAAGAAAGTGTCCAGCTTTCTAAGATCACTTTCTACTAAGAGCATAAGGTAGAGATGGAACAGATCTGAAAGAAAATCATAAACAGAAGGGAAGTCCGTTAAAGTTGGTATTTCTCACCATCAGCATAGCTCACACAGTGAGGACAGAGCAATTAGAACAAACTTGAACCTTAAATCCGTGATTTTTCCTAGCATACAATAGAACAAATGAAGCCCAACAACATATTTAATCTTGATAACATAGATTTACAACATATATTTAATAAACTTTAAAGAAACGGATAACAAAAGAAGATGAACTTATCACAATCTGCAAAATATTAGGCTCCTGGCCATGCTATCACGTAAAAACAAAAGCACATCAACTCCAAGTCCAGAAATAAAGGATTTAACAAGATTTGTAAGAAATTGCTTCAATAGCCCTTTTATTTCTAAGTCTCCGCCTCCTGAGATTACATTTAGAATATTTATAGAATCAGGACAGACCCTGATCTTTTCAGAAATATCTTCTTCTAAAACCCTAAATCTTATCAACTTAAACCTAGAACCCGGGTTTTACAATATAAGCCCTTTTAAAACAAAGTTTGGGTAAAACTTAACCATTCTGCAAATCAGTGCAGTCACTTGTCATAAATGGAGAAGATAGAATTCGAATGCCACTTGCATTCACTCGCAACTATGAATAAATGTCTTCATTAATTCCCTCGGGTAATTTGGATGAATCACCACTTCTATGACATTTCATCTCCGCAGAGCCATCCCTGAGTTGAAATTGCCTGCAAGCTATTAATTCTGCCATAAATTTTCATTAAATGCATCCATCGACAAATTTCGGTAACTGAGTGTAGATATTTTTATTTTTCGGCCAATTCTCGACATACTCCATTAAATGGGCAGCTGCTTAGTCACCGTAAAGTCTCTTTACGGCCAGATCTGTAAAATTTGGATGAAACAGCAATTCTCGACATCTTTCCTTTCAATATGGTAGTCTTCGATTAATTTGCACTTAACTTTGTCTTTATGGCCATTTCTCCGTTATCATGCAAGTGCCAGATGGCTTCCTGCATGAAAGAAAAATAAGGATTAGCATTTTAAAATTATTAAATCAAGACCTTAAATATTAAAATGAAACCCTAAAGTTCATTATACGCAGACCTGCTTCGTGTTGACACGTGTCACAAATCGTGACACGTGTCCATTTCCAGTTGTTTTCTATTTTTGGGCTCTTTGCCTTTTCTTGCTGTGAAAATGTGACATGTCACGATTTCGTGACATGTCACGAAATCGCGACTTCCCCTGTGCTTCGAAAACTCTTTTCCAACTGTGTCATGAAAATGTGACATGTCATGAAATCACGACTTCCCTTGTGACTGCTCCCTTTCGTTTCCTTCTGTCGTGAAAATGCAACACGTCGCGATTTCGTGACATGTCGTGAAATCGCGACGGTATCTAACACTTGGCAGCTTTCTCTTCGGCTGTCACGATTTCGTGACATCGTGAAATCACGACATCACGATTTCATGACCTTTACTCCGCCCTGGGCTCCCTTTGTTTTCATTGCTGCTTCGGCTTCTTCCTTCGGCTGTTGCGATTTCGTGTCCTTTACTCCGCCCTGGGCTCCCTTTGTTTTCATTGCTGCTTCGGCTTCTTCCTTCGGTTGTCGTGATTTCACGACATTGCGAAATCACGATTTCGTGATAGCCCCTCAGCTTTGGTGCTCCTCCCTTTGTCTGTCATGATTTTGCAACGCCGAGCCGAGCCTTACCTTTCTTACCTTCGCTGGCTGTAGCTTCTTTTGGATCATGTCACGATTTCGTGACACATCCGCCTCCTGCTCTCCTCTGAACCTTCCGTGTCACGATTTCATGACGTCGCGAAATCGTGACGTCACGATTTCGTGACACCATTGCTTCTTCGAGCCTTTTCTCTCCAAAACGTCACGATTTCGCGACATCTCCATGCCTTTGCTCTCTCTCCTAAAAAACGTCGCGATTTTGCGACGTCGCGATTTTGCTACATGTCTGTGACTTGTGCTTTTTCGACTTCTCGCATTGCAAAACTGCGACACGTCACGATTTCACGACATGTCGCGAAATCGCGCCCCTTTTTCGACTTGAAACTTTCTTCAACTTTCATGCAGCGAAAACGTGACATGTCGTGATTTCACAACATGTTGCGATTTCGCGACATGTCGCGAAATCGCGCCCCTTTTTCGACTTGACACTTTCTTCAACTTTCATGCAGCGAAAACGTGACATGTCGCGAAATCGCGCCCCTTTTTTCGACTTGACACTTTCTTCAACTTTCATGCAGCAAAAACGCGACATGTCGCGATTTCGCGACATGTCGCGAAATCGCGCCTCTTTCATGCCTTAGCTTCCTTTTGCCTCCTGCAGCAGCGAAAATGCGACATGTCACGATTTCGTGACATGTCGCGAAATCGCACCGTTTCGTACGCATTTGCTTTCTCTCTCCAAACCTGTCGCGATATCGCGACATTTCCAAAAATAAAAGTGTCGCGATATCGCGACATTTCCAAAAATGGAAAGTGTCGTGATTTCGCTACATTTTCTTGCCTTAACCATTTTCTCTTCTTACAACCACAAAAATGTGACATGTCACAATTTTGTGACATGTCACGAAATCACACCGTTCCGTACGCACATGCTTTCTCTCTCCAGACCCGTCGTGATTTCGCGACATTTCCAAAAATGGAAAGTGTCGCGATATCGCGACATTTCCAAAAATGGAAATTGTCGCGATATCGCGACATTTCCAAAAATGGAAATTGTCGCGATATCGCGACATTTCCAAAAATGGAAGTGTCGCGATTTCGCTACGTTTTTGACACTTGGCCGATTTTCTCTCTACCCGTCGCGATTTCGTGACATTTCCAAAAATGGAAGTGTCGCGATTTCGTGACATTTCTAAAAATGGAAAGTGTCGCAATTTCACTACGTTTTTGCGACTTGGCCGACTTTTTTGAAACCTGTCACGATTTCGTGACATTTCCAAAAATGGAAGTGTCGCGATTTCGCTACCTTGCCAAAAATGGCAAGTTTTGGCTCTGATGAATTTTTCTGTCTGGATTCAGCATTTTTTCATACCGGTGAAAGATTTTCTTTATTCAGAAATGATTCTAACATGTGAAAAAATGAATTATGGAATAAATCAAATCCAGATGCAAATAAAAGCACAACTTAGAAAAAGGAGGCAAGCAAATTTGAAATTAAAACCTGAAAAACATGAAGAGGGTCCTTACTGCAAAATGAAAGCTCAAAATTTTCAAAGGGTGGAAAATCATTTTTCAGTGGGGGAGTGTTGCTTCTCAACAAATGGCGATATCTGGGGGTAAAATAGTAGCATTATTTTAGAACCCAGGACTCTAGTTTCAAAACGACATAGACCATGTATCTTGCCTTGCCACAGATATTCTTCAAAACAATTTAACTACTAGCCGATAGTTGTCAAAATTTCCCAAGGACATACTAGGCTGAATCATTTAAGAAAGATTTTTGATGTGCAATTATACGTGTATAAAACTTTATTCAAGAATGAGTGGGCCTTCGAATGTTGAACTCTGGATTGATCAGCTTTTCTAGATTGTAAAAAATGGGAAACTGAGTAGAGCTCTATTTACTAGTTTAGCCTTTTACAGCCCTGACAGAGTTACCCTTTAGATTTACACGACCCAGATTTACAACTGCAAGGTAGAATTTACAACTTGGTAGAAGTAAAACATCTTTTGAAGTCTTGGCTGCCTCTTTCATTACATAACTTTTTTATTTTTATTTTTTTTATTTTTTTGTATATATATTGGAAATAACAGAGTGCCAATTCTATGCTGTCTTGCTCAACTTTCATCTTCTCTCTCTCTCTTTTGAAATATATCAACATCTGAAAAGCCTTAGAAAGAACAACAATTTTCTTTTAATATTTCATCAATCTGGAACTGCTTCAGCCTGGGCACTGATAGCCTTTGTGGATACTCAAATAATTACATGAATCATAGTCTCCTCTTATAACCAACTTTTCTTGGATTCCCCGGGAGTTTCTCCAGCCAAACAACATAGCAGTTTCTTCATAATTAAAACAACTGTGGCAAGCAAGACACAAAATCCAATCATCCTTCTACTGTTGTTTTGAATAACAAAATAGTTCCACTGTTCAGTTAAATAGACTATCTCACAATTATGATAATGAACACTGGATTCTGGACTCAGAATAAAGACAATTTTTTAGAAGGGTGACTTTTCATTGATGCTCAGGCAAAACTCAAAAACAAAATTTTAAAAGCTAGAGAACTTTGTACAAACTTCCAAGGATAAACATAGACCTTTAAAAACAAAATAAAATAAAACTGCACAGACTTTAAAATAAAACAAAATCAAACAAAACAAAATAAAACTGTACAGGCACCAAAGAAAGTAAAATAAAACTATACAGACAGCAAAGGAAATAAAACTGCACAGACTTTAAAAAAAATAAAATACAGAACTTTAAAATAAACTAAAACTATACAAACCTGAAAGGAAAAGACACAGAGTGTACAGACCTTAAACAACAAACAAAATAAAACTGCACAGACAATTAAGATCAAATAAAATAAAACTAAAAACTGTACAGACAATAAAGGAAATAAAACACAGAACCGTACAGACCTAAAAACAAATAAAATAAAACTGAAAAACACTGTACAGACTGAAATACTTTAAAGCTTATTTACAATGTATACACATGTTACAACTTCTTTGTGGCTCAAAAAATGTAGCAGATGGAAAAGCAGAGAAATAGTGCCTTAAAATTTTTTTTGACCATTTGCAAGTAAATTTAGAAAAATTACCTTTCAGGTCCTGTTGACGAAATGCACTCCAGACTATGCTTCCAAATTTTTTTGTTACCTGGGAAAAACTTGTGTTTACCGTCTTCCCTCTCTCTTCTTTTTTTTTATTTTATTATTTTTTTTTATGGATCTTGTCCCACTGAAAAACAAATCTGCAACTCTTTCAATTTAAACAAATCATATGATAACAAATCATATAATAACAAGTTTATGCTTCTACTTGAAGGGTTTGCAAAATTCTTTCAAAAGGACTGAATATAAAAAAACCCCTAGGATCAAATACCTTAAAGCCTTGATAGACCTAGATCATCACATCTTCCAATTTATGTAACAACTCAAAGAGATCAAATTTTATTCGTATGTCCTGGTTCTTAACAACTTGAACATTTTGTGGTTGCTCTACTGCTTCAATATCCAAGACTTCAATTTTTATCCTTCTAGCAGAATTCTCATAATTTGCTTTTTCACCTGAGCTTTGCTTAGATTTAACCCTATCAATGTGTAATGTCCAAATGTCATTGTTGTGATTGATTAGAGCTGTAACTGTTCTCACCTTCTCAGTTGCCAAATTATAAACTCCAATATTTATATCAACATGATTTACAACTTTTTCTTTGACATTATGTTCAGTAGTTACAGGCTTATATTGAGACTCTTTATCTATTCCAAGTTGGTTGACCACATTCACCTTTACTATCTTTTCCTCCTCTTCTTGAAATTCAATAGGTGGTCCAGAGTAAGCTTCAATCAAGTTATCTTTTTGTTCAACAATCTGGGCCAGTTCATGGAGGGTGATGTCAGCTTCAATTTCTTTCATATCCTCAATGATGTTATCCTCCTTCCTAGTTATTTCTGCATAGTGATATTGAATCTCATCTTCATCATCCCCTAGTGAGGAAGGATCATTATTAGGTTTCGAATTTTCACATCTCAAATTATAACTGTCCATTTTGAACTGTTGAAAATCCTGTATTTCATCCATAGGAATCTCTACAAGATTTTTTGACTCTTCGGGAAAAGAATCTGAAACCCTGGTCGTACTATTTTTAGATGAACCAAAAATATCAATATTTCTTTGATTTCTAGGAAAATTTAACTCACCAGGAAAAAATTCAAATTTGGGTAATGCTAGATCACAAATGTTTACTTCAAGCACTTCCACTTTGAACTTGTCAGAACCTTTCTCTATATTTTGCACATGCTGAGTGGATGTCACAGTTAACGGAGTTTCCTTGGGTAGAGCATGACATGTTGACACTAACTCATGATGTGGAATAGGATTCAAAATAGGCATGTTCTGTGTAACATAGGACATCAAAGGACTGCTCAAAATTTGAGGTCCTAACTGTCTTTCAAGAATTAAAGCTTCTTTATAAGCTCCTGCCAGGGTTGTGATATTAATGTCTCTCTTGAAGAAAATAGAGGTCACCGAATCCAATGCATTCTTATAGATTTCTAAGGCCAAATTTGCATTTGGGATGTAATGACCAGTCATTCTACCATAAGCTCTTTGGAACCTCATATTGAATGACCTAACAGTTTCTCCCTACTCTCTCTTGATGCTGGAAAATTGTTGGTATAACACACTGGGGTCTATCACTTCCCCAAATTGTGATATAAAAACCTTCTCTAGGTCATTCCAACTGGTAATAGAATCGTTAGTGAGATTTAGAAACCAGTCATAAGCTCCCTCTTGGAGAGTGAACGGGAACAATCTGCAAGCAACATCTTCATGCTATATATTTAACAATTTTAGAGCATTCTTGAATGCTACCAGATGTTCCTCTGCTATCCTAGTCCCGTCATGTTGGTATCTGGGAAGATATCTCTCCGGATTTCTAGGCAGGTCATGGGCTATACCCGAAATATTTAAAGCAGTGGAACCCAACCAGTTTGCCATTACTACTTGATTGACGGTGATATTCTGAGTTGTAGTTGGAGCAACTACCAGTGGTGATAAAACAATCCTTAACAGACTACTGAACTTCAGGTTCCCTTTCTTGGCAATTTTAGATATTGTACAGACAATTTACAATACTGAATGGAGTTCAGTGGGCCTTTTAAATGTTGGTGTTAAGTTCTGCTGTTCAGGAAAAAATTCAAACAACAAAATTTTAAAGGCAGAGGAGGAGGGAAAATTGGCTACCAGACTTTGGATAAAATACAACATTTGTCAAGTACCACATACAATCAGATTTCTCAACTCAAGCGCACTAAGAACGTAAGTTTAGGCCCTCCTTCTAGCACCATTTTTAAATGTTGGTCCGACTTTTATACACACCCTACGAAGAATGAGCATGAAACTCTGATAACACTTATACGGGATAAATCCCACTCACTTTAGGATCTAGCTGGTTATCCAAGGTGCGAGTTACAGAGTTGGGTCGAATGTCTATTCACTCTTTTTCGCTTCTGGAATAGTTTTCAATATGGACTGTCTGTTACCTTACAACGGGTTCTTGAACTTGTTCAGTAATGTCTAGAAGTTGTCACTTGTTGATAATCAGATTTAAAATTAATTCTTTGATCTAGCTCTTATGGGTCAGCAGATTAAAATAAAAGACAAATTAAAAAAAATAAAAATGGATCATTTCACGGTAAAACAAAGAGGGTAGGGTAAGGCAAAAGAGAAGTTTATCAAACTTAGTCAGTAAAACAAAACTACCAATTTTATTTATACTATCGACTTCACAACAGAACAAATCAAAGAAGAAAGTGTCCAACTTTTTAAGATCACTTTCTACTAAGAGCATAAGGCAGAGATGGAACAGATCTGAAAGAAAATCATAAACAGAAGGGAAGTCCGTTAAAATTGGTATTTCTCACCAGCAGCATAGCTCACATAGTGAGGACAGAGCAATTAGAACAAACTTGAACCTTAAATCTATGATTTTTCCTAGCATACAATAGAACAAATGAAGCCCAACAACATATTTAATCTTGATAACACAGATTTACAACATATATTTAATAAACTTTAAAGAAACGGATAACAAAAGAAGATGAACTTATCACAATCTGCAAGAGATTAGGCTCCTGGCCATGCTATCACAGAAAACAAAAGCACATCAACTCCAAGTCCAGAAATAAAGGATTTAACAAGATTTGTAAGAAATTGCTTCAATAGCCCTTTTATTTCTAAGTCTCCGCATCCTGCGATTACATTTAGAAGAAGTATTTATAGACTCAGGACAGACCCTGATATTTTCAGAAATATCTTCTTCTAAAACCCTAAATCTTATCAACTTAAACCCTAGAACCCGGGTTTTACAATATAAGCCCTTTTAAAACAAAGTTTGGATAAAACTTAACCATTCTGCAAATCAGTGTAGTCACTTGCCATAAATGGAGAAGATAGAATTCGAATGCCACTTGCATTCACCCGCAACTGTGAATAAATGTCTTCATTAATGCCCTCGGGTAATTTGGATGAATCACCACTTTTTTGACATTTCATCTCCGCAGAGCCATCCCTGAGTTGAAATTGCCTGCAAGCTATTAATTCTGCCATAAATTTTCATTAAATGCATCCATCGGAAAATTTCGATAACTAAGTGTAGATATTTTCATTTTTCGGCCAATTCTCGATATACTCCATTAAATGGGCAGCTGCTTAGTCACCGTAAAGTCTCTTTGCGGCCAGATCTGTAAAATTTGGATGAAACAACAATTCTCGACATCTTTCCTTTCAATATGGCGGTCTTCGATTAATTTGCACTTAACTTTGTCTTTATGGCCATTTCTCCGTTATCATGCAAGTGCCAGATGGCTTCCTGCATGAAAGACAAACAAGGATTAGCATTTTAAAATTATTAAATCAAGACCTTAAATATTAAAATGAAACCCTAAAGTTCATTATACGTAGGCCTGCTTCGTGTTGACACGTGTCACAAATCGTGACACGTGTCCATTTCTAGCTGTTTTCTATTTTCGGGCTCTTTGCCTTTTCCTACCGTGAAATCGCGACTTCCCCTGTGCTTCGACAACTCTTTTTCAACTGTGTCGTGAAAATGCGACATGTCGCGATTCACGACATGTCGCGAAATCGTGACTTCCCTTGTGACTGCTCCCTTTCGTTTCCTTCCACCGTGAAAACGTGACACGTCACGATTTTGCGACATGTCGCAAAATCGCGGCGGTCTCTAACACTTGGCAGCTTTCTCTTCGACTGTCGCAATTTTGTGACGTCACGAAATCGCGACGTCATGATTTCACGACCTTTACTTCAGCCTGGGCTCCCTTTGTTTTCGTTGCTGCTTCGGCTTCTTCCTTCGGCTATCGTGATTTCACGATGTCGCGATTTCGTGACCTTTACTATGTCCTGGGCTCCCTTTGTTTTCGTTGTTGCTTCGGCTTCTTCCTTCGGTTGTCACGATTTTGAGACATCGCAAAATCGCGACATCGCGATTTCGTGACAGCCCCTCAGCTTTGGTGCTCCTCCCTTTGTCTGTCACGATTTCGCGACGTCGAGCCGAGCCTTGCCTTTCTTACCTTCGCTGGCTGTAGCTTCTTTTGGATCGTGTCACGATTTCACGACGTCGCGAAATCACGACATCACGATTTCGCGACACGTCTGCCTCCTGCTCTCCTCTGAACCTTCTGTGTCGTGATTTCGCGACGTCGCGATTTCGTGACACCATTGCTTCTTTGAGCCTTTTATCTCCGAAACGTCGCGATTTCGCGACGTCTCCATGCCTTTGCTCTCTCTCCTAAAAAACATCGCGATTTCGCGACGTCACGATTTTGCTACGAAATCGCGCCCCTTTTACGACTTGACACTTTCTTCAACTTTCATGCAGCGAAAACGCGACAAATCATGACATGTCGCGAAATCGCGCCCCTTTTTTGACTTGACACTTTCTTCAACTTTCATGCAGCGAAAATGCAACATGTCGTCATGTCGCGAAATCGCGCCCCTTTTTCGAATTGACACTTTCTTCAACTTTCATGCAGCGAAAACACGACATGTCGCGATTTCGCGACATGTCGCAAAATCGCGCCCCTTTTCTGACTTGACACTTTCTTCAACTTTCATGTAGCGAAAACGTGACATGTCGTTATTTCGCGACATGTCGCGAAATCGCGCCTCTTTCATGCCTTAGCTTCCTTTTGCCTCCTACAAGCGAAAATGCGACATGTCGCGATTTTGCGACATGTCGCGAAATCACGTCATTCCGTACGCATTTGCTTTCTCTCTCCAAACCCGTCGCGATTTCGCGACATTTCCAAAAATGGAAGTGTTACGATATCATGACATTTCCAAAAATGGAAAGTGTCACGATTTCGCTACGTTTTCTTGCCTTAACCATTTTCTCTTCTTGCAGCCACGAAAATGCGACATGTCGCGATTTCGCGACATGTCATGAAATCGCGTCGTTCCGTACGCACATGCTTTCTCTCTCCAGACCCGTCGCGATTTCGTGACATTTCTAAAAATGGAAAGTGTCGCGATATCGCGACATTTCCAAAAATGGAAAGTGTTGCAATTTCGCGACGTTTTTGCGACTTGGCCGACTTTTCTAAAACCTGTCGCGATTTCGCGACATTTCCAAAAATGGAAGTGTCGCGATTTCGCTACCTTGCCAAAAATGGCAAGTTTTGGCTCTGATGAATTTTTCTGTCTAGATTCAGCATTTTTTCATACCGGTGAAAGATTTTCTTTATTTAGCAATGATTCTAACATGTGAAAAAATGAATTCTGGAATAAATCAAAGCCAGATGCAAATAAAAGCACAACTTAGAAAAAGGAGGCAAGAAAATTTGGAATTAAAACCTGAAAAACATCAAGAGGGTCCTTACTGCAAAATGAAAGCTCAAAATTTTCAAAAGGTGGAAAATTATTTTTCAGTGGGGGTGTGTTGCTTCTCAACAAGGTTCAAGGCAAGAAGGTCAAACAGGTTCAAGACAAGAAGATAAAGTAATTCATCAAGAGAAGGATATTAGAAAAATATGGAAGGAAGTTGATAGAGGAAAGAATCAATGTAATATGGGAGTAAAGGTACTCCCACCCCAAAATTAATCACCTCAATAGAGAAGGTGGTGAGGGAGCTAAGCTTAAGAGTCATATCTTTTAGCCCCATAGGTGTCCCTTTTTCCATTGATGTCAAAGGGGGAGAGATTTGAGTAAGGGGGAGAGCATTGAGTTAGGGGGAGAAGCCTCCAAAGAGAGCATTGAGTTAGGGGGAGCAACCTCCAAAGAGAGTATTGAGTTAGGGGGAGCAGCCTCCATAGAGAGTATTGAGTTAGGGGGAGCAACTTTGATTATCAAAGATGGTTTTTGTAGTGATTGTGGTGTTTGCATTAATGGTGTTGCCATCAGTGAAAAAGGGGGATATTGTTGGAAATTTGAGGTAATTTGAGGAATTTTATGTTGTCATTAATATCACATGGATCACATTTGGTTTTGGTGGCCAAAATATTTCATAAATAAGAATTTATAATATTTTGGAAAGCATGGCTATTTACAGGGTTTTTATGAAAACCAAGGCAGGCAAAATAAAAGGTTTTATTTAAAACCATGGTGGGATTATGTGGAAAGGACTTTTCTTAAAATCCAAGGTGGAATTTTGTTTCATCAAAAAAGGACCTCCGGTGATGAAGATATTAAAGTTTAAAGTTTAAGTTTAAATTAATGGAGGGTCGACCTATGTGCAATTAATGGAGGTTGGCATATATATATACATGTAAATATTTTAATTTATTTTGGAAATGGGGCATATTATATATCGTCGGAAATATTATTTTGAGGGCCATTTGATTAAATTATTTAGAAGAAGAAATAAGGTGTGTGTAAAGATATATTTCTAATTTTGCAAAGGGTTTCCAAAAGTGAAGTTTGCCTTGTTCTTTTTCAAGAGGATTAATTCTTTCATGAGGTGACAAGGTATGCAATATTGTGATTTATTTTATTTTATGGTATAAGTGGTTTTGAGAGTGAAAAGGTTATGCAATGTTTTGATTTATTTTATTTTATGGTACAAGTGGTTTTAGGAGAGATAAGGAAGTTGTGAAATTAAAGGCCTTGGTGATGATTATTGAAAAGTGGAGTAATGTTGATTATTTTGTGATCTACTAACCCTTGTGAATATTGGCAAAAGAATTTTGTGATTGTGGCAGATTTAAAAAGAGGTTTTTTCATCTTCATAAAAGGTATGGGCACATTCTCCTATTGATTGTTTATGGTGGTTGATTTCTGAAATATCATTGGAGGGAAAATGATTGTTTGTGGTTTCCTTTTCAAAGTGGTTGGTTGAATGATTCAAGGTTTTATGAATTGAGAGTTATGTATAAACCTTGTTTGATAAGCATAGTTGTTTAAGCCAATTGGTTGTGAAAGAACTTGAGTTAGAAAAGAACATGAGTATCATTTTTATGTGAGATTTGTGGTTGAGCATTGTTGGAAACATTTGAGTTGGTTGATACATACTTGGAATAGGGTTCTGTGAGAGAGAGTTGTCCCTTGTGGTGATTGGTTGAGTTGAGTTGATTGAGCCTAGTCAAGTTATGTGTGAAGTGATTATTCAAGTCCTATGAAACAAAATATTCCATTATTCTGATTTGAGTTGAGAGTAAGATTAGAACATATTGAGTCTCTAACAATTATCTTTATGCTTCTATGAGATTGACTTGAGTTGAGTTGAGATTGATTTGAGTTGAGTTGAGTTGAGATTGAGATTAGAACATATTGAGTCTCTAACAATTATCTTTATGCTTCTATGAGTTGATTTGAGTTGAGTTGAGATTGATTTAGGTTGAGAGTGAGATTAGAACACATTGAGTCTCTAAAAATTCTCTTTATGTTTCTATGAGTTGAGTTGAGATCAATTTCGGTTGAGAGTGAGATTAGAACATATTGAGTCTCTAACAATTATCTTTATGCTTCTATGAAGTTAATTTTAGTTGAGATTGCCATTCATTGTTGAGTTCATTTTGAGTACTACTTGAGCATGATTGATTGAGCCTTTGAGAAGGCCTTTGGGACAAATTTGAGGATAGTGTTGGGAAAAATTTGAGGACAGTGTTGGGACAGATTTGTGGACAATTTTGGGCAAGTTCTTGGTGAGCTTGCTAGAGTAGATTTGGGCAAGTTCTTGGTGAGCTTGCTAGAGAAAATTTGGGTAAGTTCTTGGTGAGCTTGCTAGAGCAAAATTGGGCAAGTTCTTGGTGAGCTTGCTAGAGCATATTTGGGCAAGTTCTTGGTGAGCTTGCTTGAGCAGATTTGGACAAGTTCTGTGTGAGCTTGTTAAGCATATTTGACAAGTTCTATGTGAGCTTGTTAAGTAGGTTCTATGTGAGCCTATTTAGCAGGTTATTAGTGAGCCTATTTACAAAGCTTTGGAGGTGATAGAGTACATAGGAGAGAGTTTCAATGGATAGAGATCCAATAGCCAGCACAGTTGAAGACAGATCTGAGTGAGGAATATTCAAGTGGAGAGAGGTCCACCAATCAGTGTAGCATAGATACATAGTCTTCTAGAAGATCACATAGCTAGAGTAGAAGGGGAAAGAGTTCTCCTATAGAAGAGATCCATGAACTTGAGATTAGGGGATCAACATCTCCTTTGGATAGAGATCCATAAACATTTTAATTGGGAGTGATTACCAAAGATATTGATTGAGAAAGTTTTAGTAAAATATTTTCTCTGTGGAGTAGCCCATATTGGGTGAACCACATAAATTTTAGTGTCTCTATTGTGTATGCTTTATGTGCATTTCTTTGATTACTGCTATTGATATTGTTATATTTACACAACATAATATTGATTTGGAAAAAAAAGTAAAAAGTGGTCTTATAGTGTTCACCCCCCCCACAATATAAGCTTGTGTTCTTCATACCAATATCATGCAAATATGATGCACTTGCCATCCCAGGCCTTACATCCCATTCATATCGCTTGAACTTTTTCTTAGTAGGATTTTGATCTAATCAGAAATATCTCTCTCCTATATTTGGGCTGACACACGTTTATCTTATTGGCTACTAAGTACTTCACAAAATGGGTGGAAGCGGTCCCCTTAACATCGATGATTGGTCCTCGGATTGTAGAGTTAAAACTTCACAATATCATCTATTGTTTTAGGGTAACCTTCAAAATAATCTCAAATAATGGTCTATCATTCAAAAACAAAAATGTGTGAACTTTAACATTCAAATACAATATTCAACATAGTTTTACAACACCATACTATCCATAGGAAAATGGGCAAGTAGAGGCCTCTAACAAGATAATAGTAGCCATCTTAAAGAATATAGTGAAAGAAAATCATAAGGATTGGCATCTGTAATTACCCCTAGAATTATGGGCTTACAGGACTAGCATGCATGCACCCATTGGGGCAACACTATTTTCACTTGTATATGGTGCTGAGGTCATTATATCCTTAGAGTTAGAAATTCCAACATTGTGCGTTGCATTGAAAGAGTTCATCAATGACGACACTGCACGATAAGTTTGTCTGGATCAATTGATCCTCTTGGATGAATGTCGCATTAATGTTCTCGAGCATCCTCACATTTACTAGGATCATCTAACATGAGATTACAATAATAAAGTCCACTTGAGAGACTTTAAGGTTGGGTATATTGTGCTTAAAAAGAACCAATAGAACTCAAATCTGCCCCCACACCTATGAGATAAATTTACGACCAATTGGATAGGTCCTTATATCATATTTGAGAAGATTGGACTTGGGGCATATCACCTAACATCACTAGAAGGTGTTGAGGAGCTAGAGCCCCTCAACATTATTCATTTACGGGCATTTCACACATAAATAAAAAAAACACCAAAAACATTGAAATAAACCAACAAACTATCAAAAACATCCATAAAATTCAAAATCACAAAAAAAATATAAAACCATAAAAACAAAAGGCTCCAAAGACATCTTAAAGCCCTTAGGTAAAATCACAAATTCTCCAAAGGCATCTTAAAGACCTTGGTCAACTCACAAAAGGCTCCAAAGGCATCTTAAAGCCCTTTGGTCAATTCACAAAAGGCTCCAAAGGCATCTTAAAGCCCTTTGGTCAAATCACAAAAAGATCCAAAGGTATATTAAAGTCCTTTGGTCAAATCACAAAAGGCTCCAAAGGAATCTTAAAGCCCTTTGGTCAAATCACAAAGGCTCCAAAGGCATCTTAAAGCCCTTTGGTCAAATCACAAAAAGCTCCAAAGGCATCTTAAACCCCTTTGGTCAAATTACAAAAGGCTCCAAGGATCTTAAAGCCCTTTGGTCAAATCACAAAAGGCTCCAAGGATCTTAAAGACCTTTGGTAAAATTACAAAAGGCTCCAAGGATCTTAAAGCCCTTTGGTCAAATCACAAAAGGCTCCAAAGGCATCTTAAAGCCCTTTGGTCAATTTACAAAAAGATCCAAAGGCATCTTAAAACCTGTTGGTCAACTCATAAAAATCTCCAAAGGTATATTAAATCCCTTTGGTCAAATCACAAAAGGCTCCAAAGGCATCTTAAAGTCCTTTGGTAAATTCACAAAGAGCCCCAAAGGCACCATAATCCCTTTGGTCAGCAACAAAGCAGAAAAGCCACAAAAACAATTTAATATCATAAAAGCACAAAAACATTCAAAAAAATCAAAACACAAAAATAATTAAAAAAATCAAAAATACAAAATCATTTGCATTCCACATTCATAGTCATGTAGTTGCATTGCATATAGGCATTTGCATCCATTGCAATAGCATTAGGATATATTTATGTTTGCAATTTTACAAATGACACCATTTTTTCAATAATGCATCTTCAAAAATCCATCATCATCCATAAACCATGTGTGTAACTGTGTTTTTCAACACAACCCCTCCCATTGCTATAAGGAATATACTAGGGTTTTTTGGTCACTTAGCCATACCTAGTGGTTTTATCAAACTTTGTAGAAAGTTATATTTACTTTTAATAGATGAGGTTTGGTTTTGATAGCACCTGGTATATTTCAAAATCCTATCACTAATCAAAACACTAAAATCCTAATTGGAACAAGGGAAATATGAACACTGCGAAGCGGTACTAGGCATCCTAAGGTGAAAAGTTTATCTTGCTCATCCCCCAGTGTGATCGGTTCGAAAATACTAAGAAACAACAAAAGACAAGTTCACCCCTACCTAAATTAATTTCTTGCTTTAATCAAAACAAGCAAAAATCCTGAACAAAGAAAAAATTCAAAAGCAAAATAAACAGTGATTATCATCACTACATAAATCTCTTGCTTAAAAGAAAAACAAAAATTCAAAATAAGCAGTGATTATCATCACTAAGTACGAGCAAGTATCCCAAATAAATATGAAGAAAAGAATAAAGTATTGAACTTGAATCCCTAGAATTCTTAGCATGGATGAACCATAAGGTATCCTTACGCATGATGATATGTCTATCACATTAGCATCTCAATTTTGTATAGACCAATTTTTGCATGAGGGCTAGCTTTTGGTGTTTTGTATCGCCTAATAGTCTAATATAATTGAGTACACCTTAGGATCAGGATAAAAATTTGAGGATCCCCAATACAACAATAGGCTGAATGAATCTCGCCTGGCACTGGGGTACGCTTATGATTTATCTAATATATTCATTTGCACACATAGAGATAATGAGTATCTAGATCTTCATAACAAGAACTTCATCATTTAGAAGCTTTGTATGATCAGTATACAAATTTTTATGGAGCAACTAGGGTGTTTGAGTCTCATGGAAAACCTAAAAAAAAATCCTCAAATAGCAACAATTCGTATCATCAATCTCATCATCAACATTTTTAGGAGGTTTCGTTTGTTAAACGGTGTGCATGAGATACGGTAGATACTGAATGAATGTTAGCAATGACATTTAGATGACCACTAACTATTTTGGGTATATATTTTAACTTACAGAAACTCATAAGAAAAGTACATACATCTCACATCAACTCATCTCACATTTGTATGTTTTTTTTTTTTTTTGAATTTACATGGTGGAATCGGTAGCCACCACCAATTCGAGCAGGCTGTCCATATTTTTATTGCTGCCACAGTATTCTACGTTGTCCGCCCTGAAGCCGCCACATAGATCTTTGTGCAGTCCGCCCCTATAACCACCATGCCACAATCATTTTAAACCTTTTATGTCGTTGAAAGCACCAGGAAAGGGACAAGCGTTCAGTTCGGTGAGGCCCGATATTTGAACCTTGGACCTTCGTCCCCCTTATGGGGTTTGGATGAACCAACTCACATTTGTATGTTAAAATGATTAATTCTTATGATAAGAGTTATTATTTATTCATGATTTCTATACATTTTGTGGTGTCATCTATTAGATTTGTAAACTCATATCACATTCATTCCTTATATTTTTAGTGATTAAAGCATACAGGTTCATTCACATTAGATCATCATCATAATGCATTACACACATTTCATTTATCATATCATGACAACATAAGTTAGATGCATACGACCAAATCAAAATTAAACATGCATTTAACAATAAGCACTACATCCATATATGCATACATCATAAGTAGCCCATCTATGCATCTAGATCACAACATATAAATATACATATATTATCTAGCTAATGCATGTTATACATTACATCATATAGCATAAAATCATAATACTACATCACATCATCATAAAAGCAAAAATATAAATACACATAATGAGTCAAAATGTAGATATCAATATATATATATATATATATATATATATATATATATATATATATATATATATATATATATATATATATATATATATATATATATATATATATATATATGTGTGTGTGTGTGTGTGTGTGTGTGTGTGTGTGTGTATCAAATAAGTACATGGAGGTACAAAAAGGCCATAAGACTACAAATATGTAGGTCATCTGACCTTACACTCAAAAATAAAACCAAATTAGTAAAGCCATCAAGTTGGGCCTGCATCCCTTGTCTCACCTTCGTCCTCAGATCTGTCCCTATGAGTGCAACAAGAGATGGTACCTACGATCTGCTCTATCTGAGTCCTGGTCCTATGGCTCAAACACATTGATGACTACCATGATTTAGTCCACATGCTCCTATGTGACCCTCCTACCATGGGCCTATCTGGTAGGTGACCTCCCTGAAGCCTGACCTCATGCTCTAGTGCAAGGATGTAGGCATTGTCTAGGGTGTGCTACTCTAAGTCCTCTAATAGGAGTCCATGCAAACATCTGATATATGCATTTGCATCAAGCCCAGTAGGTCCTTGA
This sequence comes from Wollemia nobilis, assembly GCA_028583015.1. Lineage (NCBI taxonomy): Eukaryota > Viridiplantae > Streptophyta > Pinopsida > Araucariales > Araucariaceae > Wollemia > Wollemia nobilis. The sequence continues at coordinate 6,985,654 of JAQPPZ010015413.1, read as the reverse complement.
GGCAATGACATAGCTGGTACAACCTATCTTTGGGTAGCATCCCTCTCAGTTGTGAGCTCGTCTATCTTGGTTTGAGCTGAGTCTATCTAATTCTGGAGATTGGTCCTCTCCTCATCGAAGCCCCTAAATTGTACCTAAAGTGTGGTAATAGTAGAGTCCCTCTACCGAATATGAATATGAGCTGATTGAAGCTCAAACTCCATGTGATGCAACTAAGACCAGAGAGGGGAATACTGCTCCTATGGAGCTAGCTCCTCCTCCTCCTTAGGGGAAACCTACTCGTTTTCCACCTTCTCCTCTATCACATGCTGCTCTACCTATACCCAATCCTTTTTTCAAGCTTGCACTTGGTACCCATCAGGATCCTCAGCCTTAGCCTCATCCATAGACCACCCCAGGTGGCCACTGCCCTACCATAATTGTGTAACCCACCAACGGGTATATGCCTTAGTAACCCTAGCATCAACAACACTCACATCAACTACGATAGGATCATCCTCCTCTAAAACTACTAAAAATTATGGTAGTGGAATTTTTTTCTCAATAGAGATCCGTCTATACAAAACTGGCTAAAGAGGAACATCCTAATGTATGCCAAACTGTTGGATCACCCTAGAATAGTAGAACTCCCTGATGCCATACTTACGAACGATAACCCATTGATCATGTCAAGTATAAAATGTGAATCTGTCTACCTCATCCTAGGTGGGGCAAGTATGATAAGGCCTCCAAATGATGTCCTTGGCCTGTAGACCAGTCAAAGATGTTGTGTAGTGGTAAAGATTCCCTACATGAGGTTGACTCTTGTGCTCCTCATGCTATCTGGGCTACCTGGATCTGTAGCACTAGGCTGCATCAACTATCCTAGTAATCTCCATAGGAAGTCCTACTAGGTGGTCCACCTTGATGTGATCCCATACCCAAATCTATAAGAGCAAGCTGCAAGTGATGCTAGCCTATCATGACACTGAATATGATATAGCTCATCGTAGCACTATGCTAGAAATGCACTCCCCAAGCATGGATTATAGGCTCTACACTATCCATAAAATACTGGACCATAGCCAAGAGGCTCCATGGGATCCTGACTCCAGAGCAGTCAAGCAAAAGAATATTACAAATTACCATCAACAGGATGGCATGTCTCCAAGAAAAGGCATCCTCCCAGTACCATCGAGCCATAGAAATCCCACCCAAAATATAATAGTTGCATGTGCTCTAAATACCCTTGTAAAAACTACATCTTTGGAATCAGTAGGGGAAGACACAATGGGTACTCAATCAAAAGGGATCTAAAATATCATATAGATGTCCTCCGGTGTGATGGTCATCTCGTCGATTGGGAGATGAAAGGTATCAGTCCTCGAGTCCCATCGGTGGGCTAGGATAGTGAGGTAGGCCTAATCTAACATGATCATTGGAAGCCTAGTTATGTACTGGAGCTCATGAGCATCTAGCCAACCCCAATTCATGGCATCCATTTTGGGCAAAATATCCATAAGCAATTTTGGGTCCCGAGCTCGCATAGATAGAATCTAAGAGTGCAAAATAAATGCCTAAAATAAATGCACTTACAAGCTAAAAGTAATAAAATCCTAAAAGTGATGCAAGATAATCTAAGATAAGCCTAAGGCTACAAGCATGATGATTAAATGCACCTAAACATTAAAAAAATAAAAAAAATACACTTCAAAATTTCAAAAAAATCAATTAAATTGCTTAAAAATTCAAAAATTTGAAAAATAAGTCTAAGGACTTGTAGCCGCTCGTGCCAAGAGCGGCTAACCTCCAACGGTCAAAAATTTGATCATTTGAATTTAAGCTGGTTGCTGACGGCAACAACAGACAACCTCAGGCCAGTTAAGCCACTATGAGCAGCAATGGCCAATGGGCGACATGCCAACAACATTCCCCCTTGGCCAAAAATCACAAAAAAAATGGAAAAATCCTAAAACTAGCCTAGACCCACTAAAATTAACCCTAACCTGGACCTAGTGATGAGTTCAATTTGTTTCCAATAGGTTTAGTGAGGTTCATTTACCAAATTAATTAATTAGGTTCATTTTACCAAATTAAATAAACAAGTTAGGATTGGTAGAGTACCCGTGAAGCTCCGACTCCTCTACTCGTAGATGCCTCCCCCTACTCAGCCATGACACCCAAGTCAACAGCAAACTCAGCAATACTCCGTGTCACAATTTCACTTTCTCACCTCGAAGCTCAAAAGTGCAATTGAAAGATGGCAATAATGAAATGTCAAAAACCCTAATTTTATTTTTATTTTCAAATTGTGCCTCGGCCACTGCTGCCATTAGTGGCCCGCACTTTTTGGCCGCTAGACCTAATAACGAACACAAAGTAGCAATTGGGGGTTGCTAGACCTGACAACAGCTAAACAAGGAGAAATTCACTTAATTTCTCACCATAAAACACATCAAAATAAGTCAATAAGCACATATATTAATCCAAAAGAACCAAAATGTGCATGAATACCAAAAAAATAACATAAAGCAAAATTCAAAAACATCATAAAAATCTAATTAATGCAAAAAAAAGCAAATAGCACAAAAATATCAAGTGAGCCTCATAATCAGTTATTTGCTTTATACACTTGGCGATTGTAGCGACTAGCGCTCCATGCAATTCGACAAGATGAGTAAATTCCCATAAGGCCACTTGGGGAAAAATGGTTATAGTGGAATTGAGAAGCTTCACTTCAATCTTGAAGAAGGCCATGATGGCCAAAATACCCCATGGGAGCGAGGATTCATCTCATTTCTCCTATAACAAATAGTAATTCAACAAAATCTAGAATAGAATTGCTATCACCTTGATTCCTTAAGAAGGCCATTGCGGCTGGACTGCCCCGTGGGATAAAGATGTACAATCATAAAAAAATGGTTGAAATCACACCTGGATGGGACCTACCCTAAAAAAATAATGCAAACCTCTAAAGAGGTCCAAATCATTCATCTTGGTCAAGCGACTCATTGCTTTATTAATTATCCTTTCCTCATCGACTCGTCGCTTGAGGGAATAGTCAAAATTTCAAACAATCATAATCAAAGTCAATAAAAGATTACTTGATCATGTCAAATTGTGTTTGTCTTACGAATCATTGCCAAAAACTATCATAAGTTTACCCTTTGCTAAAAAAAAAGCAAACATGATACTTAAGTTTGTAGCTCTCCTCCTTTCGGATCTATAGCAATACTAAATCCTATAATAGCATTCAAGCTACCTGATCACCGCTGGATGAGTGTGATATTTTGCAAATTTAAGCCTTCTACCATATTGGAAGCAATGATTCTAGGATGCACACCTTCTGCATGACTGGGGCATCTAATGTTGATCAGATCAATGATCATCATACAACCTACAATATGGCCCTAGGTGGTCTATTTTACTTCGTACTGTGGTATCCCACAATGCATCCCAAAAAGGGGTATCTGTAGACACCTAAAACACATCATGTTTAGGAGACTATCCATATGTAAGCATTCAAAGACCATATGAGTTATATTGGACCTTTCCAAAGTTAGTAGTGGTCCTAACCACTCAAAAAGGGTAGCTCTAGCCGATTCAGGCTTAGCCACTCTCAAGCGAAGCGGTTGCCACCTCTGGCCATTGAAGCTGAAAGGGGCCACACCTAGCTGTTGCTCTCGATAGTGGCTATCACCATGCACTAGTATGGCCATGAATACAAGCCCAGATCATGTAGTCTGACTACACCTTGCATTATTTACGGGCAGATTTTGGCATGGAACTCTGAGTGTTCCTCCTAACTATCCTTTCAATGCAAAATTGTAATTGATGCTTTCCACCCGAGATGGTCAATTGCATGCAAATTTGGGGCTTGGATTCTCTAGGAATCCAAGATCCAAATTTAGATTTGAAATAGAGGAAATTCTACATATGGACTCTCCCAAAAATAGCAAAAGATCCATGATTTTTATAGTTTATGCAACAAAGCCCTGTCAGATTGGAGAGTGAATTTGTGTACCCTTGAGGAGAAACGAAGTGCTATCTTGTTGAGAAGAGACTACACACTCACTATTCAAATCTATTATTATTCACAATAAAAAAGTGTACCAAGACACAACCGATGACCCTTGAACATCAATTGGAGCAAAAGAGATAGTGCTACAGCCTCTGGTTCACGAGGAGGAAACCTGCTTTTTTATGACCACTGTCTTGGACAGTGGCCTGCAAGCATATTTTATGGCATTACACATTATTTCCCTTTGTTCTAGCTTAGATACATTACTACTTGATTTATTAGTTAGTCGTAGCTCAGATCTAATTTTTTAAATGCATTTACATCGTATTTATTATTCAATTTATGCTGGTATTTCATTTTTATCATGATCATTTATCTTATTTATTAGATTTGCTAATAAGAGCCTCTTCCAGATAGGTAGCCCATACTACTAATTATGATTTGTTGTTTCCATACCCATAGATATAAGTTCACAGGATCAATTCAAAGTATCAAGAGCATGAGATCCCTCTAGGACAAGATCAGGATAAGGAGGCATCTGTAAGCCCTCAAATAGTTTGATGTGAGAGATCGAGAGGCCTGCGAAGGTGCACTATCCCCTTGCGGGGGATGCATTCACCGTTACCCTACTTGTAATATATTGTATCAAAAGGAGTATCCCTCAGAGGGACGTACATGTAACCGAGATCTGGAAGTATAAATAAAAGAATATTTTATTGCTCATTATTTTTGAGTTATATGTGCTTGTGTGCTTTCATTATTCATTTTTATTTGATATAATAATAACATTGCAAGTAGGGAAAGTTGTGGTGCACGCTTTTTGTGGTCACACACAAATAGAGTAGGATCAGCAACGAGGGGTTCTCTTATCCACTTATCTCTCCAAAAGTCTATGTTACATCCATCCCCAAGTTTCCATCTTAGTCCTTTTCTCAATAGCTATCTGGTAGTCATTAAGGAATTCCAAAAGGTAGATCCTTTGTTAGGGGCTAAATTGTTGAGGAAATATATTCCCTGTAAGTATTTTCTCTTGACAATGGCAATCCATTCATTGCTGACATTGGTAATGAGTCACCAAGCCTATTTAGCCATGAGAGCAAGGTTTAAAAGGTGAACTCTCCTAAGACCAATTCCTCCTTTATCTTTTGGTCTGCACACTTTATCCCAAGCCACAAGGTGCAACCATTGTTTATTTTCAACTCCAAACGAGAGATGTTTTTTTAATTTATTCTATTCTATGATACACCTTGGTGGGGGCCTTGAAAATAGATAGAAAATACACAGGAATACTCTATATAGAAGCCATTGTGAGGGTGGATTTGGCCACTTGGGATAAGAGGTTTCCTTTCCACCCTACCAATTTATTTTGGATCCTTTCAAGCACGTTATTCCACATCAAAATGATTGTGTTACCAATAAATAGAGGGAGCCCCAAATAAATAATAGTAAAGGGAGAGACATAATATTATAATATCCTTGCTATCTTAACTTACCTCTGAATAGGAGTGTTGAGGAAGTAAATATTTCTCTTGTTGAAATTGATTTTTTGACCCATCGCTTCCTCATATAAAAGTAGTATGTATTTGATTACCTTGGCTTCAAAAATAGAAGTAGAGGTGGAAATGAGGGTATCATCCACAAATTTTTGGTAAGTCATCGATATCGTTTGGGATGCTGCTATGATTCTTGAAATTAGTCTTGATCTGCATGCTACCTTAATTATCCTTACCAGAGCTTCAACAATAATGATGAAGAGTAATGGAGATATGGGATCTCCCTATCTCAGTCCCTTGCTACTTTGAAAATACCCAACTATAGAACCATTTATGAGGATAGAAAAATAGGGTTTGAATATGCATCCTCTGATGAGATCCACCCAGTCAGGATGGAATCCAAATTTTAGGAGGATAGCAATCGATAAATCCTAGTTAATTCTATTGAAAGCCTTGTTCATATCAAGCTTGAGAACAAAGGTAGGTTTCTTGGTTCGAGAATCCGAATGCAAAGCTTCATGAATTATTATCACCCCATCTAGTATGGATCTACCCTTGATAGAGCTTCCTTGGTAGATATCAATGAGGTTAGGTAAAATATCTTTCATCCTATTAGCAATGACTTTGGTAAGAATCTTGTACACCACATTACAAATACTAACAGGTCTGAAGTCAGACAAAGACTTGGAAGTTGGGCCTTTAGGGATTAGGTTAATAAAGGTGGAATTATAGCTCCTTGGGATAAATTTGGATATTTGAAATTCCTTAACAGTGGAGCAGATGTCATGGCACACAATGTACCATTTTTTTTGGAATAATCTAAGAGGGAAACTGTTTGGGCCAGGAGCTTTATCAGGATCCATGGAAAATAGAGCTTATTTAATTTTATCATAAAAAAAAGGAGCTAGAAGCTTAGAGTTGACTTCCTTAGAAATGATTTGGGGGATGTGGTATAGCATGGAATCTCTAGCAAACTCTGAGCTTGGGGCTTCTTATACGAGGAGGGAACTGAAATAAGACATAACCTCATTTCTATTCTCTAAAATATTAGAAGTAGAACTCCCATCGCCCTTCACTAGTTCCTTAATCTTGTTATTATTTTTGTTCCTCAAGGTTGAAGTATGAAAATTTGGTATTTGAGTCCCCCTCTTTGAGCCATAAGGCTCTAGAATTTTATCTCCAGAAGGTTTTCTCACATGCTAGAATATTATGGTATTCAGATAGGATACTTCTCTCTTCTGACTTGATGTTCTCATCAATCTAACCATTCTAAATTTGATTCTCGATTATGGCCAGCCTATCCTGGAGAGATTGCTTATTTTCAAATAGGTTGCCAAACACTTATTTATTCCAAACCTTGAGGTTTTATTTTATGAATCATAGTTTCTAGGTAAGTTTGAATGAGGGTCACCCTTGACCTATTTGCTGCCACCACTAGGAGATTCTATCTATCAGGTTAGGGTGGTGAATCCACATTGATTCAAATTTGAATGATATTTTGAAAGCATATTTTTTCTCAATTTCCATTAGAAGAGGACTATGGTTGGATCATATATTTAGCAATGAATGGAGACTGACATCTCCAAAAAGCTGAAAAACTTCTTGAGACAAGAAAAATCTGACCAGTTTAACTTGAATAAGTTGGTTTCCCAGTCTTCTGTTGCTCCAAGTAAATTTAGCATCCTTTAGCTTAACATCCATGATATTATTTATGTTAACAAAGTCATTAAAATATTCCATGCTTTTGAGAGGATAACCTATTCCTCCTTTTTTTTTATGGGTAGAGGGGGGTGTTAAAGTCTCCTGCTAAAATCCACGGGATGTTATGGAAAGTGTCCTTGATGCTGCTTAGGGTATCCCACAGCTAGGTCCTTCTTGGTAGGGTATTTGGAGCATAGATATTGGACAATATCCAAGACATGTTGTTGTATTGATCAAAGAAAAAAATACTTGTTATTCTGTAATTGGACTGAATCATTCTCCCCTCAATTTTCTTTGGGTCCCATAGACACATGAGGCCTCCTGAAGAACCTCTTTCAAGACTAAACGCTGCTTCTCCTTTTTTCCAAATTTTCTTTGCTATTTCATTGGAAATTTTTACAACAATTTTTATTTCTTGCATGATGAATATGGTGGGTTTCAGCTCTCTTCTTAATGAGCTAATAATTATTTTCTTGGTTAGCCCATTAAGTCCTCTCACATTCTAGGAGAGGATCTTCATTTGGAAAATTTGGAAGATTTCCTGCCTCCCCTTCCCATAGGTTGGGGAGGTTTGGCACTTTTTTTTTCCTCTTTGGATTGAGGAATAATTGGAGGAAGTAAGGTTTTTTAGATACCATTTGCTATGTCTTCATGGATTCCTCTCCTCCACTATTTATTTGCTGAAATTCTCCCCCTTTTCTTATCACTGCCATTGTCAATAATGTTTTCTCTTTATTTCTAACTTATTTTTTTTATATAGCTATTTTTACATTTTCTTTGACAAATGTTCTTATGTCTTTGTTGTTATTTAAATTTCCATTCAAGTTGAAATTCTATTTGTTCATCTACTTGTCATTTTGCTTTATCCGTGTTTTCTTTATTTTATTCAAATATTTCTCTATCACAACTATAGACCATGTTATTGCACATATTTGTTATATTTTATTTCTAGATATCTTAAAAGATAAACCATAAGAACTGCTTCTATAGGAAGCTACCTATTTTTGTTAGAAAAGTTTTATATGGAACTTAAGTTTTTTTTTTTCAAAATTGTTTATAATTAGATACTTCTAAATCCTTCCTATTTCCCTCAATTCTAATTTTGATGTGTTTTTTTTAATACATAGGGAAATGAGTAACACCATTGGGTGTTGCCACTATAAATCTAATTTGTTAGGTTAGATAGATTCAACATGACTCTCGACCCTTGGGTGTATCAAACTAGGGAAGCCAACTGATAAAAACTCAGTCGCTACCATCCAACCTATCCTCATCTAGGTACATCATGGTTTGAATCTTGGACCTCCCCAAAGAGAGGCTAAATTTATAACCATTGTGTTATCATTATTAGACTCCAAAAACAAATTGATTTTATATGAGAGGTCTCGATACGCTCATATTGGGGTTTGAACTTGAGTCTCTTAGATGAAAAACTAAGGACTTCCCACTATGATATCCCTCATGGGTCAAAATGGTAGCATAAAGCACATATTTTTATGAGGGATTCCAATCCCTTGGTACTGGGGTTTGAACTTGGGTATCTTAAATGAAATCCTTCCCTCTAAACTATCCTTCCCAAGAAAAAAATTCAAGTTAAAAATATGGGTTTTTATGAGGGGTCCCGATCCCCTAGTATTGAATAGGGTTTGAACCTTAGACCTCAAAGAGAGGCGGAAGCCCTTACCATTGCAGAATTCACACAATACAATATCATTAGTATAATTAATAACCCAAATTGAATACATATCATCTTGCAGTCCCATAATTCAGTCTCTCTACATTTATTTTGTAATGCAAATAGTGTGCTCTATCCTCCCAATGTTCTATTCATTCTACATATTTCCAAATAAGCTTATTATTGAAGTCTCTCCCAAGATATATGTACTTTGTTACTTCTTTCAGGAGGACCCTTAAAAATAGAAATTTAACTGATTCTTTTTCCTTTGGTTGGAGAAGATCAAGATCTTTATTTTCATGGTATTTACTTTCATGCCTACCTTGTAAAATTGTTCTAAATCCTCAATATCTTTGAACCATTTTTCTTACATTACAATTAGAATGAGATTTTTTTGGACATAAAATAAGCCTCACTATATATTTTTCCAAATGAATATTGTCCCCTCCTTTAAGATTTAGCCATTGCTCTAATTTGTCAATATATAGACCAAAAAAGGTGGGATATAGTGTGTATCCTTGTTTAACCCTTGTGTCACTTCTAAAGCATTCTGGAAGGCCTATTTGTGTTTTGTTTTTAACTTATATCTTCTCATAAAGTTTATGACTAGTTTCTCCATACTTTTTTGGTATGCCCAATTCTTTCATTCTAATCCATAATTTACTTCTAGACATTGTGTTAAAAACTTTCTTAAAGTCAACAAAACAACAATAAGATTATATTTCATTTCATGTTTTTTAAATATATCTCAAAGTGGTATCATGATATATTGATGAGTGTTGCGGTCTAGAACTTTCTTGTCCTTTTGACTTCTTTCTTTTTTCTTCTATCCATTTGTTGATTACTCAACCATGCTTTCAACCAACTTTTTGAAGAGAGGATTGACCATAAGGGTTTGATAAATTGAGAGATTATCTATATCTCCAATATTGAAGAGATGCAATATTAGAATTATTTTCCAATATTTTTAAAAATCTATGTTGATGATATTATTGAATATCCTCTTGATGTGTGGTGCTAAGTCTTCTACTTTCCATTATAATATTCCAACTATAGCTCATCCATGTCACAAGCCTTACCTGTTCTTAGCTTTTTAAGATCTTGTTTGAACTCCCTTAATGTGACTATTTTTTGTTGTTGTGATGACTATTGGATAGGCCTTTTATTATCATTGTATTTCATAAAGGTCTTTGCATAATCTTACCATTGAAAATGGGGTAGCGAATTTGCAAATGTGAGTAATAGGTCTAACTGGCTTTATGGAATGAAAGGGTGTATACATAAAATAGTATACGACCTAGTGCACTTTTTTATCTTGACTACACAATAAGTGTAGGCATATTCAATGTGTAATCTTAGTGGATTTTGAGACTATAAAGAAAATCCACCAAGTCCAACTAGGTGTGTTGAATCGAGATTTTTTTTAATAAATTTATAACCAAGATGTGGGTCTTGGAAAATCCCAACTAGATGTTAAATAAAGGAAACTTGTAGTCAATGTATTTGGATATTTGTCAATACCAAAATCTAGAGACTTCTAAAGAAGATGATTTAGACAAGGAAAGAACTCAAAGTTCTCTTGCAATGGTAGAAAAGAGCACCAAAAAACTATATGATGGGCAATCACATAAGACTAGTTATGTTGGGGACTCTAAATTTATTGCTAGAATAATTATAATTAATAGTGAAATTGTTGTAGGCCTTGAGCATGCACCTTCAACTTCCAAATATGAAGAGGAAAATTCTAAGAATTTGATCCATCTACCTAATGGGTATTTCATTTTAATTCAATCAACTAATTTCATGAGGATTTGTAAAGAACATGACAATGAATAAAAATTTGCGAACTTCATAAAATTGAAGTACTTAAATACTAAATAAATACTAGGATTCCATACATAAACTACAAGGATAGAATTATAAAAGGTTAAAATGAGAAAGCTTGAACCTACAAAACAAGAAGACAAATTATAAACTTTATGTATAGCCATTTTTTCTTTTTTTGTTATGTATATACACAATGATGTAAGACTATAAGAAGTATTGACAAGTGTAGAGGGACTCAAATCCTTAAATTATTTACAACAAGCATACATATCCTCCTTCATATAAGAAGTATTGACCTTGTGCATTCTGGCTTTATGCACTCTAGCTTTGTGCATTGGCCAATGTTGTAGTTGCATTGTGATTTCAATTTCATTATGCCTTTGTATATTCTCATACTTTTGATACGTAATGCTAACATAATCACTTACAATTCCTTGAAATTGGTCATATCTAACCTTGTTCATGAGTTTGCCTTCATGCAATTTGTACTTGTTTCTTATGAAAGTTTGAATTTAAACTTTTTTAGACTTAACTTATCCAAGCTTCAAATTGCTCGACATACTGTAAATGGATGTCTAGTGAATTGAAGGTAGGTGAAGCAAATTAATATGGGCAATTTTTTGACCTACATTATTGGCACCTCTTGGGGTTTTTTACTTGCAAAAAAAGACAAACCTAGATAGCCTTGGGTTATAAATTTGTAAAGAGGAAAATGAGCTAGAAGATAAGCTGACAAAAATTAGAGGGAGAAAGGCCATACTGCATATGGTAATTACTACAAGAAGTAAGAAAGGTAGGGACGATGGAAAATAGAGTGGTTGGAGTTTGTAGATAGATATACATAAAGATATGAAAGAGTGGAACAAAGGGGAATAGGGAAAGGAAAGAATAATAGATATAAAATGGGAACATCCAAATATTGGTGTCCCCTACAAAAATGGTACATCCATGAGCATATTATACCATAACTAAAAGTTGTTTTAGATCTAGGCAAGTTGCCTTAGGTAAATATTCTAGGCACTTGTAGGCTAGAGTCCTTCATTACTATGCATCCTTCTTTTCTTCATAAATTTACACAAACATTCCTCCTCTTTTTTACCAGTATTGGTGTAATAACCTAGGCCTTTAGGAATGCACATGGTTGCGCTAGTGAGCATCATGCTTTAGATAATTTGGTCTTACAAGGTCTTATATAGAACTTGAGAGGATAGCTATGCTAGCTAAGTTTTACAATAATTGCATGATGTCTTCTTCTAACTTGGCATCCTTTTCAAAAAATTGGAGCTTGTGTAGAAAATTTGTTCACATGCCCTATTTAATAGATCATTGCTAGCTAGGCTCTTTTAGCTCAATCAAATTGTGTTTCTCTTCATCATTTAGATGACAAAATATCACATGGTACATTTTATGCATTATTTCTTGACCTAACACGTGCCACATCATGATATCTCAGTTCTTTTATACCACTTGTCAACTCTTCTTATCTTATCCATTGGGATATGGATTCATGGAAAGGGCTGCTAAAGAAGTAGCATATAAAAAGTTGTGAGAGGTAATTAATACGATGAAACAAGATGCATGAGGAAATGGTATGGTAGTCGAAGGTAAAGTACTACAAGGGAGGAGTGTGTAAGGAATGATACCTAAGGATGATAAATCTTTTCTTTTTGATTGTACTTCATGCTCTACATCCAACTGAACATTGAAGTCCCTTTCATTATATAAATTTAGAGGAAGCCCAACCAAGTCAAATTTGAAGGGTATTTATAGTAACACATCTTTGAGGATGTGTTTTGAAGTGTGTAATTGTGAAAAACCCTCTAATTTGGTCAAATAGATTTGTGATTTTTTTTTTGAATTTTTTATCTATTCTTGTTCTCAGTCTGTCTTGTTAGATTTTTGAAGTGTGTAATTATGAAAAACCCTCTAATTTTGTCAAATAGATTTGTGATAATTTTTTTGAATTTTTTCTCTATTTTTGTTCTCAATTTGTCTTGTTAGATTTCGTAATTTAGAAGTAGCCTTGTAGAAGTCATTATTGCTTGACAAGTTTACTAAGAAATTGATATTTGTAGGTCTATCAAGATTTTTTATGTCTCCATCTATCTATCTCCCTTAATAAGTCTTTTGTCTTTGGATATTTCTCTTTTGACACAATTTTGGTATTTTTATGAAAGAACGTAATGCAATTATCAAAAGATAGTGGCCATCTCTATCTAACTTCATGTAAGGCCAAAAGAATTACAGATGTCCTCAATGAGAATGTTAGCCTAGAAAATCCTAGAGGTTTCTTAGCTAACATTGAGATTGTTGATGGACTACCATCAATTGAGATATTTGCATTAGCTAACATTGGGAAGGCTAAAGTCAATCATTCTTCACCTCAATATTTTTTAGGCACAATGATCTTTGGGCTCATCTACAATTTTGGTCTAGGGTTATTACTCCTATTTATTTCCATCATTCTTATAGCTTGTTTAGCTTTAGAGTTTGCAAATAATTATTTGCTTTAAGTGGAGAAATATAAACTAAAGTATTATTTATATATAGACTTCTTAGTCTAGCAAAGGCTTTCTTGATCTGCCAAGTCAGCCATTTTTTTTAGCTTATCCTTTACCTATTTCTAAGAAGAAGCTTTCTAAGCACATTTACTACTAAATCCTACTTAATATGCTATTGCAGTCATGTAGTCTACCTTTCACATAGTATTTTGTGTGTTACTCAACTATCTTATTGACTAATTATTTTATTTTTAAGTTGTACCTAGCCTTATTTACTTGTTAGCTTATTTACACAAAATTATAGCATGTTCACCCACACATGGTAGGAGTAAATTCCTTACTTTATCCTGCAATAACTTGACCATATAATACCAAATTTACACTTCTCCTCTTGATAAATTTTTTGGAACTCACAACTACTATTGATCAGGATTTGATGAATATTTGTTACCAAGGATAATCTAGCTTTGGAAATTGGTGATTATGATAGATAATTGCTCTGAATGGGGTAGATTATGAGACTTTTATTTTTTGAGCATTTGACTAGTAAAGGTTATCTATAGTATCGAGAAACATATTTTTCATCAATTTTGTCTTTATTCGATTTCCTCCTTTTGTTACATGTTAGCTTTCAATTGACCCCTTTTGATTCTTGAGTCAAATTCATTGTAACTCATGACTTCCCAAGCCTTGGAAAAGTTCACAATCGGCTATTAGATTTGGCTATTTTTCTAAACATTTTTTCTTAGAGTTGTAGTTGTCCTACCAAATTTTTTGCCACATCAAGTTTTACTCTTCCTTTGGCCAATCAACTATCTCCATGCATGTACTTTCAAAAATGTTTTTTCTTGAATCCACCTTTAGTTTCCCATATCCCTCAATGTAGTAAGGCTTGGGGTTCTAGTTGACTATCCAGATAAATTTCTTAGTGTAAGGAATAATCATATGACTATGGATTGGGATTATATGTCCTCATAATTGCTTTAGAAAGTCTTTAGAAAAGCACATACCAAACAAAAGAGATATATTGAAAATAACTACATATTATAACAACACAAGGTTTGGGCATTCATGTATCATCATTAGGAGCTTCTTAATAAAATTGATTTCCTTTATTAGTATCCCCTTAAATTGAAGTAATTTTGGTTCTATATGACTGTGGACTAGGCCCATGCTCTTGCAAATATCTTGGGGTATAACTTTAATCTCAGTTTATGTATCCATCACACAATTATGCAGTATGTGATCTTTCAAGCAAAGAGATAGATAAAAGGAAGTAGGCTGATAATTTTCCATAATTAACGATAGTTGCTTTGTCATCGAGTTCTGGGGATTGCCATATTTATTACTTCTTTTAAAGCCATCCTGACCAAATATACCATTTTAGACACCAGCACATATCTTCTTAGGTCCTTTTTGTCTCTTGTGGGGTCAATTTTTTACTTTGCTTGATAATTTTGGCTTTGAGACTAGTTTCAATTTTGGGGCTGATTTTTGGAATAAAGTTTGATATTGTTCTACTATATCTGCTCTTTGTGTTTGAGTCATGGCTGAGAAATATAATATTTTATAATATTCAATCCTTTGTAGATTTAGTTTTTGTGTCTCAAGGTTTGGTGCTTGAACATATGATTGCAAATCTTCTCTTTCACTTTGGGTGTTCAAATTACAAGCTAACTTCTAAGCGTACCAATAACTATTTTCAATATCTTCTTGATTATCAACAAGGGTTTCTTTATATGAGAATGATTATATTGAATTAATTGTTAAAGCTATCACATATTTCATTACTAGAATTTTCTTTGAATATAAATGATGCTAACAACTTCCACTTATATAAGATCTAGTGGGCAATGAAGATTCACACATAGCTAGGACTTGAAATTATTATTTTTTGTTAGTATTATAAAAACACATTATTTGGTCTTCTATAGTATACCTAATTTGGAATTTTATCTCTACCTCTCTCTCTGAGTGTCACCCTTCCATCCTTTTGAGTTCTTTAGCCAATTTCTGAATCAGTTTTCAATCCCTATTCTATCTAGGATTGTGATGTCTGTATAGTGGAGGTGTAACCTGTCATGGATGGGTAATATGGATATTATTTTTATACCTCATAATATTACAAATTACACATGCTTGGAAATCAAACTTGTGAGTAATCTTGGGTGGTTAGCCATACAATATTTATAGGAGGTATTTTTCAAAGGTGATTAGCATATTTTTTGTTGTTATGTTCTTTTGTAAAATTTATGGGAATATTTTTTCTTTGAACTACTGAATTAGGATATTTAAGTCAGAGTTGAAGAAATTAATGTAATAAATATATGCTTGAGCATGGGAGTGTTGAATTTCTCAAGGGATACTTTTCCAAGTCCTATTGAACCGGGTATTACAGTTGGTAATACTTTCATGGGAAGATATTTGAATGGAAAGGAAATGAGTGAGCAACATAAATGGATCTATGAGATCATAAAATTTTATAATGAGATATCTCACTCTTTTTTCCAAAGATCTAATAATCCCATCTTCTAAATAATGGTACCATAACAATACTTTTTCCTAAAATATTGAACGAGTAGTCTAATAATTACATCTTTGAAGATGATATTGTATATAATAGTTAAAGCAATTACGTATTGATAGTGCTCATAAGCCATTGTTTTGCTACCATTGTAAATAGGAAGGGCTCTTAAAGTGACCTTTGGGATTTTAAGGAGAATTAAGATATTTAGAGGAATGACGCTATCCCAAGTTGGATAGGATTGTTCAACCATGAGAAATTTCTTGTGATAATAATGTCCAACATGCTTCTTTAGGTAATTTTGGATTCAATACCCTATGGAGTCACTAGGTGAACATACATTGTCCACTTATGAGGTCAAGACTATTCACCAAATTTTTAGCTCTTTCGGTGGGTGAGACGAATAGAAGCAATCCATCCCACCGAGCATGCTAGAAATAAATCTAGGCATAAAATATGCTTAGTCTATGGAATGCGCCCTAGACTTTAGCCAACATTTTGGATGAATGATATTTCTCTCAATTCAACCTCTAGATAAGGTCAACTCCTTGGTATACTTGTAAACTAAAATAGGGGTTTAAGCTAAGGGTAAAGAGAAGGAAAGGTTAGGAGAAAGTAAGGGTTTAAAAAAATGAGTAAATAGTGGATAGGATATAGCATAACAACATTGGACATCCACTATGTAGTAAGCTCACACAATTAATCTAGATGATATTTAAAAAACCAACCATTATTAGAAGTAAAATATATTCATTTAATTTCAATTACATACTTTAATCATTCCAAAGACTTCAATGAATAACAATCCAACAATGATCTAAATAACATAATTTGCTTTAATAGAATAGACTAATCATAAAATTGTAACAAAAATAACTTAAATCAAAGACATATTCATAAAAACCTGTAATAGCACCAAAAATGGAGGCCAAATAGCTATCACTTCTCATTAATTAGCAATAAGGATTAAATAGAGAATATCCAGGCAAATGCTATAGAGCCAACTCCTTATTCTCAGGTCTAATTCCCTATTTATGTGCCTATATTTCAATATTCTAGTGCTAGATTTACATTATAGTTACAAGTATATTAGGGAGAACAACCTAGCAAGGAACACTCTAAAATTTTTGTTATGTTGATTTGTGTAAACACCTAAAAGTCACACATGCTTATTCCTAGATTCTTGTAAACTTGCATAGATACTTGTAGGTTTGCATAGGCAGTCATAGGGCATCATAGGCCATTGTAGGCCATCATAGGCTATTGTAGGCTACCATATATCATCGTAGGACATCATAGGCCATCATAGGCTACCATAGGTCATCGTAGGCCACCATAGTTATCTGTAGGCTCAAAACCTACAAAACTACATAATATGCACCCAAAACATTTTCTATCCATTAGGAGACCACCTATTAGATACCTAAGGTAACCTAAACCCTTTCCTACACATAATTAGAGCTCCCATGGGACCATTCCCCACTAAAAACCCTAATTAGACTAATTAGAATTCTAATTTGTGATTGACATTCACTTAAGTTACACTTTATCATTAAAGTGGATTTAATTAGGATTAATGATCTAATTAGTCCTAAGCATGTCCTCACACATATGTGCACCTTAATTTGGTTAGGATATTTCGTAGAAATCCTAATTCAACCCCCATCTAACCTAGGAGTTAGTTAATCCTAGTTAACCATAATTCTTGCTTACACATGTGTGAGGATGAGATATTTCCTTCAGGGTATGTGTGAGGATGACTAAGCTTCCACATCATAAACCCTAACATAACTATGCTAGGAATTGAATCTAGGGTTTGGTATACTTAACTACCCCCCTGAACTTGATTTTTCCTATAAATAGAGGGTATTTTATTTCATTTTATCTCTCTTACATTTTCAATCAACCTGTCCAAACTCTACCGAAATCACACCAAAATCACCTTCTACGACTTTGCTTTTGGCAAACAGTATCAGATAGTTCCTGGACCCCATTCGAATAGAAATTCTCCAACAGAAGTCAACCACAGTCTAGTTCATCCCCTAACCTACGAAACTAGAATCCAGTTCGTAGGTCACCCTGTGAACCGGCCATACAGGAGGTCTACAACATCAAATCAGGCCTAAAACAAGTAAAAAAGGACATACCTTAATAGAATATCAGTGGAACTCATACATAGAAGTCCACTTTCATTGAGGAGCTCTGAGAAACACCATCAAATGCTTTAAATTTGTGATGAAAACGGTGTTAGAATTTTTGAGTCAAAGTTGTCATTGATGTCAAGGAATAAGCTACTGTTTATTTCAAAAGGTCAAAAGGAACAATGCAAAGGTTAATGGCAAAAGAGCTTCATAATATTTTTAATATTATGTGGAAGCATAAGTAGAAGGGTTTTTATTAAAACCATGGATGAGAAAAAATAAAAGGTTTTTCATAAAATCCCAAGGAAGTTTTAATATTTATTTTATAAAATATTTAAATTCAAATTGAATTTAAATTTTATAAATAAATATTATTTATATAGATTGGTAAAACCTAAGAAGGCTTTAATCCTTAATAAAGCCACAAGGATTTAAATATTAATTTACAATATTCAAATTCTAAAGAATTTAAATAATTTATAAATTAATTTTTTAAAGGCATCGACGTCTAAGAGAAAAAGGAATCCACCGACATTTGAAAGGTTGGTGGCATATTGGTATAAAAACCATATGCCAAAGTGGTAAATGATTTATCCCTTGCTTGATTTATCAAAGGTCTACGAGTTGTGTGTTTCATGCGATTTCGTGCAAGGAAGAAGACAAAGTTTTATCTTAAGTGCGCTGGAGAAGAAATAATATGAAAGAAGCTCTAACCCTCATAACCATCTAGTGTGGTGGTCTGGTGGCAATTCGGAGTGAGCTAGGGCGCTTGTGAACAAGAGGACCCATGTTCGAATCTCAACAGGTAATATTTTGAGTGGACTTGGTTAGGCACAAAAGGAAGTAGAGCATATCATTTTTGGGTAAGGCACCAAGAGGGAGAAGATAGAGCATGTGGTGCTCTTCCCTCCCAAGGTGAGTGCATAGCTCACACGATGGTGGGAGCCATGACTAGGGCATTGGTAAAGGCAATGTCATGAGGTTGAGTCTCACCAAGGCAAAGGTAATAAATTTTTAATATATTTTGTGTTACCTAAGGTTTTGACATAGTCCTAGGGAGTTAAAAGGGATAGATAAGAGGTATTTTTAATTAATCATTATTTTGATTAATTGGAGGAATAAGAACTGAGCTTTATTTTTAAATAAAGAATTATATTGGTTTATTGGAGAGTAAAGTGTTGGTTAAATTTTGAGAGGACTTCTTGCCATTGAGTTATTTTGAGAAGGTAATTTTATTGACATTATTTTTAGTATTGGATATTATTTTAATTGGGAGATTATAAGGTGTATTTGGTCAATTATTTTTGTATATGTTGATGGATGCTTTCTTCAAGATGGAGTAATAAGTTGTATGTATGTTTTGATATTTAAATTGTAATTTTTGAGAGATTTTATCATCTTATAACTTCCTTAAGCTTGGAAAAGAAGTGTTTGTGGTTGTGGTAAATTTTTGAGGTTCCTTCATCATCAAGAAAAAGCTATGGGCACATTCTTCTATAATTGAGTTGATTTATTATTTCCTGGAAAAAATATTTGAAGTGAAAAGGACTTAATTAGGTTTCCTTATTGAGTGTGTTGAGTTAATGCTTCAAGGTATTCTGGAATAAAGAGTTGTCGTTAAAACCTTGTTTGATAAGCATTGTTGTTGAAGCTATTGGTTAAGTGAAGAACTTGAACTAGGGTTTGAAAAGAACATGAGTATAATTGTTATGTGAGATTGGTTGATAAGAATTGTTGGAAACATTTTGAGTGAGTGTTCATATGCTTGGAATAGGATTTGTAAGCAGGGATTATTTCATTGAGTTATTGGTTGAGTAAAGATTGGTTGAGCCTAGTCAAGTGGATGTGTGAAGTGATTGTTCAAATTATAATAAATAAAATATTCCATATTCTGAAAGAATAATTGAAAATGATTGAGCATTGAGGTGAATGTGAAGCATATTGAGTCTCTAACAATTATCATATTGAGTCTCTAACAATTATCTGTATGTTTCTAAAAGAGTGATTGAAAGTGATTGAGCATTGTGATGAGTATAGAGCATTTTGAGTCTCTAGAAATTCTCTTTATGTTTCTATGAGATTGGACAAGTTCTAGTGTGGAATTGTTGAGCAGTTTTGAGGTAATTATTGGAGAAGACTTATGGACAGATTTGGGTAAGCTTTTGTGGAATATTACAATACAAATTGAGAAAAGATTTGGATAAGTTCTTGTGAGGACTTATTGAGCAGATTTGGACAAGTTCTTGTGAGGACTTATTGAGCAAATTTGGACAAGTTCTTGTGAGGACTTATTGAGAAGATTTGTATAAGTTCTAGAGAGTACTTGTGGACATATTAGTGTGAGATTTTGTGGAAGCTTTCAAGATAGACTTGGACGAGTCTTTGAGAAGACTTGAGAGCAAAATTGATTGATTTTTTCAAACCTTGAGTTAAGTTTTGGGGTAGATCCAACAAAGTTGATTTCATATTGAGTTAAGCTTTGAATTAAGGCTTGAGGACAATGATTGAGGATAGATTTGTGCTATGTCAAAGGACTATATTTAGTACAAATTCGAGGATATATTTTGGTGTAGATTTGCGGATAGGTTTGTCCCAGACCAAAGACACAAACTAAGAAGATTTGTGCTAGAACAAAGTACTATGTTTAGTATAGATTTGAGACAAATATTTAGATGTGATAGAGTATAGAGGATGATAGTCTACAGTGGATAGAGATCCATTATCCAGGGTAGTGAGGATAGGTGTCTTCAGTGGATAGAGATCCATTAGCTAGAGTAGTGGGGGTAACAGTTCTTCTAGAAGATCACCAGCTAGAGCAAGAGGAGAAAGGAGTTCTCCTATGGATAGAGATACAAAAACTTGATTAGGGCATTGGTGTCTCATTTGGATAGAGGTCCATAAATATTGTAATAGGGAAAGGATTACCAAGAGATTGATTGAGAAAGTTTTTAGTAAAATAGTTTCTTTGTGGAGTAGCCCACATTGGGTGAACCACACAAATTTGATGTCTCTATTGTGTGTGGTGATTTGTGCATTGCTTTGATTAATGCTATTGATATTTCTATCTATACATTGTATAATATTGATTGGGAAAGAAAAGTAAAAAGTGGTCTTATACTGTTCACCCCCCTCTTAGTATAAGCTTGTGTTCTTCAAATAGGGGATAAAAATCTCCACTAAAAGAGAAACTTACTTTGTAACCCTACACTTTCAAAATGAATAAAGAAGCATTTTGAATAATATTTTATTTATTTTTATCAAATGGTTGTCTTTCAGTCACTTCATTCTGGCATGCCCGATGGGACCCCCACTATGATTATTTTAGAATAGTGCTCAAACTAATCTAACTCAATTTTTGGTTTTCTTTTGATGTTACAGGTACTCTAAACACAAAATTGAACCCAAAAAAGCCCTAAAATACAGTTCAGACCCTCAAAATTAGAGTTTCAAACCTCTACACTCAGTTCAACCCTTGACCTATGAACCAGAATCCAGTTTGCGAGGCCACCCTATGAACCCCACCAAACAACCTCAAAATCACCTAAAATTGTAGGAGTTAACATCAGACATAGTGGGAAGTTTATCTGATACAACATCAATTGGGTATTTTTCTCATAACTCCACTTTTTCATCATCTCTTTACGTAGCAATTTCCACTTCAAATGCATCAGGTCATTGTGTGAAATTTTTGTTTAAAATAAATCAATTCAAATTTTCAGTCAATTCTAAATCAATTAGATCAGGGTTTTGCAATCCTTTCATTTTATTTCCTTTCCATTTTCAAATTTCCTTTCAAAATTGCACTTAGGTTAAGTTATCAAATTCCTTTCATGTCAAGTCAAATTTCTTCCCAAATATCTTTTCAAATTCACATTTAGATTAGGTTTTTGCATTCCTTTCTTTTCATTTCAAAATTCTTTGTCAAATTTATTTCCCAAAATCGCATTTAGGTTAACCAGTTCAATTTATTTTCAAATCATTCAATTAGAATTTCAATCTCTTTTTGCAAATCAATTTCAATTTCTTTCATGCTTCTAGATTAAGGTTTCATTTCCTTCTCGCATCTTTTAGAATAGAATTTCAATCTCTTTTTGCACAAATCAATTTCAATTTCTTTCATGCTTCTAGATTAGGGTTTCATTTCCTTTTCACATCTTTTAGCATAAAATTTTAATCTCTTTTCGCACAAATCAATTTTAATTTATTTCATGCTTCTAGATTAGGGTTTCATTTCCTTTTCACATATTTTAGCATAGAATTTCAATCTCTTTTCACAAAAATCAATTTCAATTTCTTTCATGCTTCTAGATTAGGGTTTCATTTTCTTTTCACATATTTTAGCATAAAATTCAATTTATTTTTGCACAAATCAATGTCAATTTATTTCATGCTTCTAGATTAGGGTTTTATTTCCTTTTCTCATATTTTAGCATAAAATTTCAATTTATTTTCACACAAATCAGTTTCAATTTCTTTCATGCTTCTATATTAGGGTTTCATTTCCTTCTCGCATATTTTAGAATAGAATTTCAATCTCTTTTCGCACAAATCAATTTTAATTTCTTCCATGCTTCTAGATTAGGGCTTCATTTTATTTTCACATCTTTTAGCATAAAATTTTAATCTCTTTTCACACAAATCAATTTCAATTTCTTTCATTCTTCTAGATTAGAGTTTTATTTCCTTTTCACATATTTTAACATAGAATTTCAATCTCTTTTCACAAAAATAAATTTCAATTTCTTTCATGCTTCTAGATTAGGGTTTCATTTCCTTTTCACATATTTTAGCATAGAATTTCAATTTATTTTTGCACAAATCAATTTCAATTTATTTCATGCTTTTAGATTAGGGTTTCATTTCCTTTTCTCATATTTTAGCATAAAATTTCAATTTATTTTCACACAAATCAGTTTCAATTTCTTTCATGCTTCTATATTAGGGTTTAATTTCCTTCTCGCATCTTTTAGAATAGAATTTCAATCTCTTTGCACACAAATCAATTTTAATTTCTTCCATGCTTCTAGATTAGGGCTTCATTTTCTTTTCACATATTTTAGCATAAAATTTTAATCTCTTTTCACACAAATCAATTTCAATTTCTTTCATTCTTCTAGATTAGAGTTTTATTTCCTTTTCACATATTTTAACATAGAATTTCAATCTCTTTTCACAAAAATAAATTTCAATTTCTTTCATGCTTCTAGATTAGGTTTTCATTTCCATCTCACATATTTTAGCATAAAATTTCAATTTCTTTTCGCACAAATCAATTTCAATTTCTTTCATGCTTCTAGATTAAGGTTTCATTTCCTTTTCTCATATTTTAGCATAAAATTCCAATTTATTTTCGCATAAATCAATTTCAATTTCTTTTGTGCTTCTAGATTAGGGTTTGATTTCCTTTTCACATCTTTTAGCATAGAATTTCAATCTCTTTTTGCAAAAATGGATTTCAATTTCTTTTATGCTTCTAGATTAGGGTTTAATTTACTTCTAGCATCTTTTAGCACAAAAGTTCAATTTCTTTTCGCACAAATAAATTTAAATTTCTTTCATGCTTTTGGATTAGGGTTTCATTTCCTTTTCGCATATTTTAGCATAAAGTTTCAATTTATTTTCGCACAAATAAAGTTCAATTTATTTCATGCTCTTAGATTAGGGTCTCATTTCCTTTTCACATATTTTAGCATAGAATTTCAATATCTTTTTGCACAAATCAATTTCAATTTATTTCACGCTCTTTGATTAGGGTTTTCATTTCCTTCTCACATATTTTAGCATAGAATTTCAATCTCTTTTTGAAAAAAATCAATTTCAATTTCTTTCATGCTTTTAGGTTAGGATTTCCATCCCTTTTATGTATTTTTAGTGTAGACTTCATATCTATTTTCGTACAATCACTTTCAATATCTTTCAGTTCTTTAGATTAATGTTTCTATTTCCTTTGATTCACATGCTTCTATTATTCTTGCTTGCACATGTCATAGAATAGATCTCTTTTTGTTTTCCAAAAAGGTACATAGGACTAGTTTCATTCTAAAACACATCTAGATCTAGTTTCATTTTGAAAACACATCTAGGATTAGTTTCATTTTGAAAAGGTATCTAGTTAGTTGTTTTGCTTTCACCCCTAATGGTAATAAATACACCATCACATACACACACGTGGTATACATAGTGGTGAGATTGGATTTCATCCCCATTCCATCACTCAAGACTAGTTACATTGGAATTCATATCCTTCTACCAGCTCACCCCTTAGACACCATAATAGCCCCCATGAGTGGTTTTTTGGACTTCATCACCAGAAAATCCCCTACTCTTGAGACTGGTTTTTCAAAATTCATCATCGAAAGGGACCTTCAAAGTAGGATAGGGATAGATGTCTTTGTTCATGAGGCTCATATAATTAGTGAGTATATAACTATTATTTTTGACTAAGCCCACTCGAGGGTGAAGCGAAATTATGGGTATGTTGATAGCAAGTCATAGACAATGCCACCTCTTATCATGAGAGGCTTTTGGAATCATCAAAACATTTTGAGTTCCCATTTTATTTGGTTATCATTTTACTATACCTTTACATTAGGTTGCCATTTACCTTTTGAGACACTATTCTATTATGTTTGCTCTTGGATTTTGTAGAAGGTTCCATGCCGATGAAATTCCCATTATTTATAGAGTTTCACCCCACTTCCTATGATACTTTATGGAGGTATATTTCAAACATCAAAATACATAAAATAAAAAATATTTATCTCCTATTTATTAGCACTAATTATAGTTACGCCTTGTTTTTTTCCCTCACATAATTGGTTTTAGTACATTTTCTTCTAGAAAATCCACTTTTTGGACACACATAGTCAATCACTAATATTTTCCTATCAAAATTCATAGTCTAGATCCAATTCATAGGTCAAACTATGAACCAGATCTCAGTTCACATAACACCCTATGAATTCTATTTTGACACACAAAAACTTCACAAATTTCATAGGGTTACTCCAAAACCTCACACAAAGCACATCCATAACCTTAGATTTATGTTTTTGAGCAGTTTTGAACACCAATTCATAATACATGATACCATACCTATTATCATCTATAGTAAAGCACACGAGCAAGTGCATCTTGAGGAGGAGGCTTCTTATGCCACTTCTAGTCAGTCCATCCCTCCCTCTTCATTCACAAAGGATAAATCCACATTCATTACAGACCTCTTTATAGGTCTTGATCAACTTCACATACACACTATATATCACGGTGAGACTTCTACCCTAGGTGATACCCTTACCACCTCATCTGGCTTAGATCATCTACTTATTTTCTACTCACATTCACCTAATCCCCCTTCCATATTTTGTGACCACATCATCTATATAGCTTTAGGACACCCACCTCCTTTCTTCACTATCGAGGAGGAGAATCCACCTACTTCACCTACCTTTGTACATCCCTTATTTTAGATCTTATCTTAGTCCCTCTTTGAGAGTGACTCTTCCTTTCTCAACCTTAATTACCCTAAGGTTACATCCTTTATCCCTACCATAGGGATGATATCAGATCTCTCATCTTCCAATTTGAGCACTTAGATTCCCTCATCTCAAATTCCCTCATAAAAGTATGCACCACCCATATCATCATCACAGTATGCTTCTCAACCATCACCACCACCACTTTCCTAGAAATCCTTCTTTCTATCTTTTGACATGGTGTCACAACCACCCCCTCTCTCACAACAATTCCAATATAAACAACATTAACCAACCCCATATCCTCAATAATGTGTGAACTCTTTCACCATGCCATCTTCTCAAGCTCCCATGTTTGAGGCCTATACTCCCTCATCATTACTTCCTCCACCTACATCCTACCCTCCTAGAATGTATGTTATCCTGTCTTCTATTCCACCACCATATTCATCTACTCCTATTTTTTGACTCCCTCTATATTCTCTATTTTGACCTCTATCTTCTAGTCCTCTTCCTACCTATGATCCATAACACTCATCTATTTCCACTAATCCATCATGCTATTATACTCTACCTGCCTTCTCCACTTATCATTCTTCTAATAAGATGCATGTACCATATTTTTACACCTCATCTCACCTACCACTTGCACCACCTATACAGATGCCACTACCTCCACCATCACTTGATAGACCTACATTTTTCACTCCACATCCTGCTTGGTCATCATACCCTATGACCCAACCATTACAGTAGGCCCCTATCAAGTAGATCCTAGTACAACAACCATAAATTCCACAACCACAATATTACTACCCCCAGTAGATGCTTGCTCAACAACAGAGTGCCCCATCAGCTTTGGCACCCTATGCTATTCAATAATCACATCCACAGAAACCATTGCAATGCATTCCCTCTCCATATTGGGAAGAACAATAGCTCCAATACCCACCTCATTCTTAGGCTCCAACTACCTCTACACCATCCTCTACACCTCTAGCACCTAAAATTCAATTTTTGCAAGAAGTTAAGATGCTACATATTTGTACAACTAGTTATGGGCCACAAAAATCCACATACAATGAACTCTACAATGAACAAATCCACCCTTCAGTTCCCATACCTCCTTACCCTTATCACTTCAAGATATCAAAGTTTGATAAGTACAAGGGTAAAGAGGATCCTTGTGAACATGTTAGCAATTACAGCTTTGCTTACTATCAACTTCATAGTAGTAATCCCATCATGTTACATACATTCTCTCTATTGCTTAGGGGATAATCCCTTGATTAGTACAATATTCTTCCATGCCATATCCTGTTCATATTTGAGTAGTTGGAAAATTCATTCTTAGAAAATTTATCCATAAATATCAAGAAGAAAATCATCTTCTTTTATGTATATGCCTTACAATAGGTTGAAAATGAGCCCATTACAGAGTTTATCTCTCAATGGTGATCAATCATTCATGACCTCGTTGGAAGGATATTTCTATCCTTCTATTCCAGAAACTTGCAAGATAAATTAATAAACAGAAATCAAATACGAACGAAGTTGTCAATAAGGAAAATGCAGTGAAACGAATGGAGTAAATCAATGGCCACTTAAGGTGGGCACACCCTTGCGCAAACGCAGATGAATAATAATAAAGATATGAGATGATTCTTTAATTAAATTATTATGAACCCATATATAATGAATTTTACACAATTGGATAATATAGCCGACTCTTCATGTTTGGAGTGTAAGCCGACTCTTCATGTTTGGAGTGTAACATGACTCCCCTCCTCGGAAAGCTTTGTCCTCAAAGCTGGAAATGTCTGGAAGATACTTTCAGGTTCCCATGTGGCATCCTCCTCTGGTAAATCTTGCCATTTAATGAGAAATTCTTGAATCTGACGTGATCTCAGTCTTCGGGTTCTATGTTGTAGTATATCTTCAGGTTGGAGATGTATGCGTCCTTCCTCATCGAGCACTGGTAAGTCTGATTGACTTTGTACTTTCTGACCAATTACTTTTTTGAGACATGAAACATGAAATACTGGGTGTATTCGTGATGATGTAGGTAGCTCTAATTGATAGGCTACTTCTCCAATGCGGCGCATAATTTTGTAGGGACCATAGAATCGTGGGGCCAACTTTTGGCTGGACTTTAACCTTAACGAGGATTGTTTGTAAGGTTGCAGCTTTAGGAACACCCAATCACCTATATCAAAGGTTCTTTCTGATCGGTGCAAGTCTTGTTGTTGTTTCATACGATTCTGTGCTTGGACTAAATTCTCTTTGAGGATGGTGAGTGTAGACTGCCTTTGTTGGAACCAATCATCCACTTTGGCTACCTTGGATGATCCCTGGACGTAATCTGCAATGGTTGGAGGTTTGGTGCCATACAATGCTTCAAATGGAGACATCTTAATTGAGTAATGGTAAGAAGTGTTGTACCACCATTCTGCCAATGCTAACCAATGGCTCCATTGGTATTGTTTATCTTGAGCAAAACATCTTAAGTACGTACCCAAACATTTGTTAACTACTTCCGTTTGACCATCTGTCTGTGGATGGTAAGCTGAAGACATGTTCAATTTGGTACCACTAAGGCGAAATAACTCCCTCCAAAAGTTACTAGTAAAAATGGGATCTCTATCACTTACAATATTTTTTGGCATACCATGTAATTTGAAAATTGAATCCATAAATACCTTTGCCACCTTGCTTGCGGAAAATGGATGTTGTAAAGCCTGAAAGTGAGCATATTTGGATAACCGGTCTACGACGACGAAGATTATTGTCCTGACTTTTGATTTTGGAAGACCTTCAATGAAATCCATGGATATATGTTCCCACTGTCGTTCGGGGATGGGTAATGGTTGTAATAATCCTGGTGATTTGATTGTTTCTCCTTTATTGCGCTTGGCAAACTTCACATTCTGCTACCCATTGTTTGACTTCGCTTTTAATCCTTTCCAACAAAATGATTGTTTGACCCTTAAATATGTCTTCAAAAATCCTGAATGTCCTCGCTGATGGAGAAGCGTGTGATTAGTCGAGGATCTTTGATTTGAGTTCCGAATTATGTGGAATGTAAATGCGGTTCTTCTTCCGAGAGGATGTTATCTTCATAAGAGAACAAAGGGTGTTTGGAAGACCCTATAGATAATTCATGAATTATCTGGGCGGTTTCACTATTGGACAACCATTCAATTTGTAATTGAGTTACCCATTGGGAGCAAGGACTCGAAATAGCATTGATGACTACTTCATCTTCATATTTTCCGGACAGCGCATCGACGGCTATATTTTCCTTCCCTTTCTTATATTCGATAACGAAATCATAGCCCAGAAGTTTGGTTAACCACTTATTTTGTTCTGGATAAGAAAACCTTTGCTCCAAAAAATGCTTGAGGCTACTATGATCTGTTTTTATAATGAAGCGGCTCATTGATTAGGTAGTGTCTCCATTTTTCTACTGCATGAAGAATAGCCAACATTTCTTTTTCATATGTTGATCTTCCCAAATTTTTTTCGGAAAGCTGTTTACTTTCAAATGCCAATGGATGACCTTCTTGCATTAATATAGCCCCAATTCCTGTTCCTGATGCATCACATTCTATAATAAATGGTTTGTGAAAATTGGGAGTTGCTAATCTTGGAGTTGTACACATGGCTTGCTTAAGAGCTTCAAAAGCTAGAGTAGCCTCTTTCGACCAACGAAAAGCATCCTTTTTTGTGAGTGCCGTGAGAGGTGCTGCAATCTTACCATAATTCTGTACAAACTTGCGATAGTAGCCCGTGAGACCCAAAAAACCATGAAGTTTCTTGATGGTTTTAGGTAAAGGCCACTCTTGAATTGCCTTAATCTTATTGGGATCGACTTTGACACCCTCATGTGAAACTATATGACCCAGATACTCGACTTCTTGAACACCAAAAGAACATTTGGAGCGTTTAACAAATAATTTTTCTTTGTGTAGAATGTGAAGGGCTTTATCCACATGATGTAAATGGTCCGTCCATGTTTTGCTGTATATGAGGATATCATCAAAAAAAACTAATACAAACTTACGGAGGAGTGGACGAAACACTTGGTTCATGAGACTTTGGAATGTGGATGGTGCATTAGTGAGACCAAAAGGCATGACCAAAAATTCGTAATGACCTTCATGAGTACGAAAGGCCGTTTTGGGAATATCTTCTTCTCTAACACGGATTTGGTGAAAGCCAGAGCGAAGGTCTAATTTTGTAAAAAATTTTGCCCCATGCAACTCATCTAATAGGTCATCTATGATGGGGATAGGAAATTTGTCCTTGATAGTGAGTTTATTGAGAGAACGAAAGTCAGGACACATACGCCAAGAGTTATCTTTTCGTCTAGCCAGGACTACAGGTGAGGAATAAGGACTAGTGCTGTGACGAATGACTCCATGATCCAACAAATCCTGAATGATCTGTTCGATTTCTGTCTTTTGTGGTTGAGGATAGCGATAAGGACGACTGTTAGGTGGGACACTCCCTGGCATCAAATGGATGGCATGATCATGAGATCGTTTAGGTGGTAATCCTTGAGGTTCTTGGAAAACCTCTTCGTAATGTGTTATAATATCTTGTAACTCAGGTGCAATAATATCCGAAGTTGTTGAAGATTGTTTTTCCAAACAATTAATTTGAGCTATAAAACCATATCCACCCTTTTTTAACATCTTCTCCATACTATGAGAGCTCACCATTTGTGATGGAGGAGTAGTAATGCCTTGTAAGCGAATGACTCGTCCATTTTCCTTCCATTCCACAAATAATTTTTTGAAGTTGAAACTAACTGTGTCTAATGTTTCCAACCATTCAACACCCAAAATGACATCAGAGTTCCCTAAATTCATGACAAAAAGGGATCCTAACCAGGTATAAGTTCCCATATTTATGGAAACTTGAGATGTGCGACCCACACATTGTGCGTTCACCCCATTGGCCACTAGAACCTAAAATTTGTCTTTGTTGGAAGAGTTAATGAATAAATTCAAAGCTTTTGCTGTTTTGATGTCGATAAAATTGTGGGTGCTACCAGAATCAATTAGCACATTCACCTTTTTCTGACGAAGAAAGCCTGGTACCTTGATGGTATGGTGGGCGGTTAAACCCATGAGAGCATGCACTGAAATTGCCATTGTATCCTCTTCTTTTTCGTCTATAGTACACGGTAGGTCTTCTGGCATAGGTTCTTCTGATTGGTAAGGTTCATCTTCTTCTCCTTCACAAGGATCACCTTCAATATGAAAGTTTTGTTTTTGGGCACAAGCTTGTTCCCTGGGGTGATGAGTGCGACATTTATAGCAAAAATATCTTGATGGTTGATCATTTCTACGAAAGGAATTGTTGCGATATGAAGGACGACTATATGTTTCCCGTTGTGTAGACAACTGATGTCTCTTCTCGGCCAACTTGGCTATTCTTATACAACTGTTCAACAAGGTTGGATCGTGCATGTCTACCTCCACTCGAATACTTTCTTTCAAACCATTGCGAAAGGCACCTACCACTGTGTCGGGATTGAGGTCTGAGGTATATGGTAGTAAACTGGTAAACTCCGAAACGAATTCACTAACTGACCCTTTTTGTTTAAGAGATAACAATCTTACTGTGTAGGATGATGTAGCTCCGTCGTCAAATCTTTCTAAAAAAGAGGTAGTGAATTTTCTCCAGTTAATAATAGCTTCATTCTCTCGTTTAAACCATACAAACCATTGGTAGGCCTCAGTGCCTAATTTTGATGCAGCGAAAGGAACTCTATCAATTTCCTTAATTTGATATAAGTCAAGGATGCCTTCCATTTTGGCTAACCAACCACGAGGATCATGACCTTCAAAAGTGGGCATATCAATTCTTGGAAAATTAATATTAGGACCTCTTGGTTGGTGATAACCCGTGTCCCTTTCTTGATTTTGGTTATACCGCTGTCTTTGATAGCGATCCTTGTTATTATCCCAATCACCCTGTTTTTGTTCCCAATCATCATTAGGATCGACAGTTTCTTCATTTCGTTGGGCATGGGAGTGATTTTGGGGATTAGTATTGGGATTAGGTTGTTTTTGTGCTTTCACAAGGTCTTTTAGGAGGATACCCATTTCGTTTATACTCTCTAGTATGCCTTGAAGAGACTCCCTATCAGATATGGCTGAATTACTTGAGTTTCCTTGCGTGATGTTTTCGTGAGTTGGGGAAGGATTAGTAGCCATAGGATCTACTAGTGGGTGGTGTGGATTATAACTACCAATTTTAAAAGGAGAAAGAGAATTTTTTGTACCTGGGCTGCGATTAGGTCTTCTTGTGTTGTTATTTTCCGAGCTTGATAATCGACCGTCAGCACCTTTTTTCCACTGTTTGCTCATGCACTTGTTACATAACCTGCTTGGGATTCCACGACAACTATCGCAAAATTTGGTGGACTTTAGCAAAAAATTGTGGGTTTCGCTTCAACTGTCGCTTCAACTGCGATGCGGATTTGAATGTTTCTGGTTCACCTCCGTAACCACCACTTTTGATGACTTCAGCGATTATTGAGCAACTTTTGACGACTTATAGCAACTTTTGACGATTTTTAGCCAGGCACGACGGAACAGCTTTGACACGTGAGACCCCTGAACCGGACACGGACACTGCGACAGAACCGGACACGGACCTACGACAGACACGAACCGAAGACTGACTGACACGTGAGACACCTGCGATGACACGAATCGGACACGGACACTACGACAAACACGAACCGAAGACTGACTGACACGTGAGACACCTGCGATGACACGAAGGACAACCTGACGCGAGACGAGACGGAGGACAAGACAAGACCGGACGCGAGATGACCAACGCGAGACGGAAGTGATGAGCGAACGGAGGACGCGGGGATCGAACGACACGGATGAGACTACCAACGACATGACAACCAACGAAAAAACCCAATGACGACCAACGACACGACAACCGATGGGAGACCCTAACGACACGCTCACGACACGCGCGCAAAGACAATGGAGGATGTGACCGAAGTCACAAACAGAAAGGGGCGATGAATTCCTTATAAACTTTTAAACGCCCTTCCTACGACCAATGTGGGATAAATCGTGTAAACCCAAACCCGCAATAATATTTTTGCTGACGTCAGCCGGCGATTTGAATTTTAAAAACCTTAGTCACTGTTTAATTAACACAATTTCACGCATTCTTATTGGACGCCGCTGTGGAGAAGGAATACTCTGCGTCTGATGTCCTGGCGTTCGGGTATAGGACCACGCACGAATCGAAACGCCTGTAGCGGACAAACAAAACACCAAATCACCAAATCGCTTGCAAATTGAAACTGGAATCGACGCGTTAGCGTTACTGAGTAGCGGAAAATTTGAGGTGAAACGCCTGTTATTTCCGCCGAACTGTATTTGTGCAACTCTGGTAAAACTCGTGACGCGACGCGAACTGAACCCGTTATGACGCAGCCGGATGGCGGAGTTGAAATAAAATCCCGTGAATCGCCGAATCTGATACCACTTGGAAGGATATTTCTATCCTTCTGTTCCAAAAACTTGCAAGATAAATTAATAAACAGAAATCAAATACGAACGAAGTTGTCAATAAGGAAAATGCAGTGAAACGAATGGAGTAAATCAATGGCCACTTAAGGTGGGCACACCCTTGCGCAAACGTAGATGAATAATAATAAAGATATGAGATGATTCTTTAATTAAATTATTATGAACCCATATATAATGAATTTTACACAATTGGATAATATAGCCGACTCTTCATGTTTGGAGTGTAAGCCGACTCTTCATGTTTGGAGTGTAACACTCGCTCACCCATAGGCTGAACTAGTTACACTCTTCTATAAGAGTTGTCACAAACATATCTCCACCTCCCTACAGCTCCATCAAAGTTACACCTTCAAGGAAGCTATTGCCCAAGCCAAAGTTATTGAGGACATGAAAGTCCAATCTGGTAAGATCAATCTTAGGCAAAAATCATCATACAACTCCAAATTTTTCTTCAATCGAAGCACATCAAATCAATCATTTCATAGATTGCCACAAACTAATCAGGTGGTTGTAGCTTCTTTGGCTTCTTCATCCATCACACAACCCCCTCCACAGTAGAAGTTATTCCAAACTAATGCACCCATTCCACCTCAATCACACCAGACCCATGGAATTCATCCACAACTTCCAAAATATAATTTGACCCCACTATCAGAGCCCTTACTAGCTCTATTATAGAGATTATATGATGTAGATCATATTACCTTGTCAAAAATTTAACATATAGATCCAAACCAACCCAAATCTTGGGGGTATATTAAGCAAGCCTTCTGTGCATACCATCGAAAGTGCAACCACAATATAAAGTCTTGTCATTCCTTTCATGGTCTTATCCAAGACCTCATTTATAGGGATACCATCCAGGTCATAAACCCCCTTGTACCACAAAACCTAAATTTGGGTATCTATCAAAATCTATTACCTAAACACAGGGAGACCAATCCCTAAAGAGCCCAACCAAATTACCAAGGGCAACCTCTATAGGTTAATAATGTTCAACGTGAACCTCCTTCATATGATGTAGGTAGCATGATCAACCTTACAACTTGCACTAAACACTATCCATCATGCTAGGATGCACCTATAGTATCCCCTCTAGTACCTTTTACATCATCACAACCCTCGATAACCTCAAATGTTTCACCACAGTTACCTCACAATATCATCACTATCTGCAGTAGCCTTATGCATCAGTTATGTAATGCCATTGCTAGAATATCTATTTTTGACCTCTTACAACAATATCAAATCCATTACAAGGCATTGAATGACATCCTATGATCCATTGATCTTGAAAACCATGATACAAATGTTTTTGTGGATTTTATCGACAACATCCCACATTGCCTTTAGCCTTATATTAGTTTCCATGACCATGAGATTATAGAGCTCGTAGGTGAAGGAGCTGACCCTCCTCTCCACATACAAGCAACCATCAATGACATCACCTACAAGCATGTTCTTATTGATATCAGCTCATCCATCAATATCATTTCTATGGCCACCCTATATCACCTTCACATTCCACCAACTCACTTTACCACACCATCACTCAACCTTCGAGTGTTTGATGGTTCTATGTAACCCAATGTAGGATCCATTGCCCTACCTAGACACATAGGTGTCCAAACAATTTCTATTTTATTCCACATCATTTAGGGTGAGATGCAATACAATATCTTGCTCGAACGTACATGGATTAGAGACATGAAATGCATCCCATCTACCTTGTACCATTGTCTCAATTATGTCTATTATGGACTCATCCATTATTTTCCTACCGATGGGGACCCCTTAAAATTTTGTAACATCGTAGACCTTCCACCAGGACCCTCATTGTCCTCTACTTAGGTTCTTCTCATTCCTTCTCATCATTCAAAAAGAGCATCTACATCTTCTTCAATATCGACCTCACCCCCATAACAATAATTAGGAGCACATATGCATTCCCCTCTATTTTTACCCACACCCCTCTCATCATATAACACGATACTTCATGCTACTATCACACCTTTTTTACTACCTTCCTCATGGTCTCCCCCTCTTTATCAACCATCCTCTTCCATAGATCCACCTTTTGTTACTCCACATTTTTAACCACCCTCATTATGGCCTCATATTACATCTTACACATCTTCCTCTATAGAACCTCCTCTCCTTCCCACTCCTCAAACACCACAACTTCCTTTTTTCCCATGACCATGATCTTTGACATCTTCTTGTACTTTGACCCCTACACCCCATCACCCCACCACATAGTTCCCACATGCAAACCATTAATTCCTTCCATAATAGCTAAATTCCATGATTAGGAATAGTGAGCCTCCCACTTAGATGCTAAATTACTCTATTCTTCTCCTTCCATCATTCAAAATTCCTATCTTGCATCATCTTCCTGTGATTCTGATTCATCACCTCGATCCCCAACATGTACGATGCCTTGAGTGTCAATTTTCATGACAAATTATGAACCTGATGATTATAACATTCAAGATGCTCATGTGTGACCCCCAACAATCCAATCTAAGTGTAATTTTGACTATCTGTCAACTTCAGTACTAACCATCGATACTTTGTGCAACTAGGTCCCCCCAACAATTAGACAAAATTCATTTACGTAGGCCTAGACTCATTGCTTTCGACTGCTATACCTCTACCACAATAATATAATTTTTGTGACACTCTAAACCATATGTCCAACCCCCAATTCACC
Source organism: Wollemia nobilis (assembly GCA_028583015.1). Taxonomy (NCBI): domain Eukaryota; kingdom Viridiplantae; phylum Streptophyta; class Pinopsida; order Araucariales; family Araucariaceae; genus Wollemia; species Wollemia nobilis. The sequence goes on along the minus strand of JAQPPZ010015413.1, from coordinate 6,950,027 downwards.
TTATTCTACCTATGGTATTTTTTTTGATGTGGATTTGGACTAGGCCACTATGAACAAGGGTTATGCATGCCTACCAACCCCCATGTTTAGTCATCCACAAACAAATTTGGCCTAGGTTATCACCCTACAATAGTTCACATGGTTGAGGATGAACTCCAAGATCTCTCCCTACACCCCATTCTAATTACTACACACTCATTGGAAGAGTACATTGACATGGATATTCTAGATGAGATACCATATCCTCATTCTACTATCATTATTCCGTGCAGCTTCTTCCAAGACACATCTTTTGCTGATGCCACATCTACTTATTGTATTGATGTGGTCATTGACAAATTTTCTACCTTGTCTCTCATAACTCCTCATCCAGAGTGTAACACTTCACCCCATCCTCCATCACTTATACATCCGACCATACCATTACCTACTCATGGGTAGCTTCATCAATCCACAAATTGACCTCGCTCTCCACCCATAGTTTTGTGCTTACAACTAATTATGAACCTTCATCATCAAACTCATCATCTTCTATGACCTCTACTGCTTTCATCAACATGGTCGATGTGAACCAATTCTTCTCACTTCGATACACATCTTGTAAAAATTATGATAACACACCAAAACCTAATTTCATTAATGTCACTCATATTTCACCAGTGCCTTCACTACAAGACATTTTACTATCACCCATTATCTTGCGTACTATGAATGCTTCTTCACTGTCTACCCCATCTCACATTCCATGGATTCATCCCACCAAAATTTATTTATATGAAGAATTTGAGTTACTTGAGGCTATTGATGACCTCCATATTATTCCAATCCCAGAGTAGCTTCGATATGGTTCCCACATGTTTATGGATGACACCATCGATGTTGATATTGGTAATGACCTCAATAATCCACCTATTGTTAAACTTATCGCCAACCTCTCATCAGAGGAGCACATCCTATTTAATGATTTCCTTAAGGAATACATTAGAGTCTTCACCTGGTCCTATGACCTACATGTATATGCTTAGACTTGATCCCTCTCTCATGGTTCACAATATCACTCTCGATAGCGATGCCAAACCCATCAGATAGAAATTGTATCGTATGCATCCTATGATTGTGTTGCTGGTAAAATTTGAGCTCCAAAATCTCCTCGATGTAAGTTTCATCCAACCTATCAATTACCCAAAATGGATTTCCAATATGGTGTCGGTACCTAAACCTTTCGGTGAAGTTCACGTATGCATTGATTTTTATGACTTGAACAAAGCTTGTCCCAAGGATAATTTCCCTCTCCCAAATATCAACTTGCTAGTTGATGCTATCGTAAGCTATGAAATTATCTCCTATGGGGTGCAAACTATTACCTTTGGCCTAATGCAAATCACCTCCCTTCAACACCAGTCCTGTGTCCCCCACATCCATAGTTATCATTTCTCTTGTACATTTCTACTATGAATTTTGCAATGGGTACATTGCTAGCTCAAAATAATGCACTCAATCAAGAACAAATTATTTATTACATCAATCATACGCTCATCAACTACAAAACATGATACACATACATGGAAAAGCTATGCATGGATGTAGTCTTTGTGACAGAAAAACTATGCCACTTTATGCTTAATTACACTACATTTGTCATAACTCATGATAATTCACACTGATATATGATGAACAAGAGTTATCATAACTCTTGCACTACCAAATAGATTATGTTCCTCACTTAATTTGACCTTAAATTCATTTCTCAAAGTCCATCAAAGGACAGGTCACCATCCACCAACTCGCCAAGGCTCTATTGCTTGATAATCAACTACTCCTTATCCAACTTCTTTATGATTCCATATTTCATATCACAAAATTTGAAGAGTATGTTGCACCAAAAATACCAGCTAGCTTAACACTTTTCTTTGATGGCTCCCACTGCACTCACACTTGGGGTGCAAGAATTGTATTCTTCACACCTAATGGGTAACCTCTCCCATTTTCATTCAAATTAGGGTTTCCTTGCACAAACAACAATGTGGAATACAAATATCTTATTATTGGTCTAAAGTAGAAAAATTCTATGCACATTATATGCCTTCACATCATTGGAAACTCCCTCCTTATTGTCAATCAAGTCCAAGAAATTTTGCAATGCTGCTCCTCAGTCCTCTAGAAATACAAATATATTTTCCAACAACTCCTCATCCAACTTGAGTGGTATGACATCAAAGCTACTCCACACTCATCAAATCACTTTGCTAACATAATGGCATCCCTGGGATCATTAATACTTTAAAACCCCCTCTATGACACAACAAACGTGTCCATTCATACTCTAACACAGTCTGCTTTTTCATCTTCACCTTCCACAGATGATGATGGAATCCATGTCATCCATACTAAACCACAAAATCCTTGGTTTTCACAAATTAAGGATTGTATCAAATTAGGATTTTTGCTTTATGACTTATCACATGCTCATTGTAGAGTATTCAAACAATGGGAGATATGTTACACACTTTTGAGGGACATCATTTATCACCATAGTCATGATAGTATTCTTTTGCATTTCTTAGAACCACATGAAGCTCAATGAATGGTCCAAGAAACCCATGATGGCACTTGCGGTGGTCACTTCAATGGCATCCATTAGGATTAAACTTGTCCTCCTCAGGATCTGTGTGACTACCACTTCGTCGCTCCTCAGGATCTATGCGACTGCCACTCCATCGCTCCTCGGGATCCATGCACTCCTTAGGATCCATGCGACAACCACTTTGCCTCTCGAGATTCATGTGACAGCTTCTCCATCGCTCATCAAGATCCATGTGCTTCAGTTTCCATGCCTTACCTCGGCCCTCGGGATCCGTACCCCTTAGCTCTGATACCAGTGTGAGTCTAAGATTCAATTAACCTTAGATTAACATTAGGCCAAAGGTAATAAATGACACAAAAAATACAAAGCCAAAAAAATTCATTAAAATAATCAGTCGATAAATACATTAAAATAAACCTTATATAGGTTTAGAACATGCGTAATAATAGGAAAGGGAAGGTGGAGGAAGATCGGGGAGTTTAGAGAGAACAAAGGAGTAGGAGGTGGAGTGGGAGGTGGCAACGAGCGTGGGGAGAGGAAGGGAGTGGAGCGATAAGGGAAAATGGATGGTAGGAAATGAGGAAGGAGAATGGAGGGATAAGGAGAAAATAAAGGAAAGGGAGAAAGAATATCATGCCGACCATCCGACAAGATTAACCGACAAAAGGTAAGTGTGTTCACACTGGGCTTAGAAAAACTAGATTTTTCTAAGCCTGTTTCAAGCTAAGTCCTGTTCACACTTGCGACATTCTCCCCCTTAAAGTTGAGAGAACTGACTACAGTCTCTCAACTTTACAAATTGAGCTTTAGCCAGCACCTTGGTGAAGATGTCAGTGACATTCTCCAAAGTGTGGCAATAGTGAAGTTCAACAATATCAGTTTCCACCATATCTCGGATGAAGTGGTACTTCATATCAAAATGCTTGGATCTACTATGGTGGACAGGATTGTATGCCAACTGAATGGCACTGATGTTGTCATAGAATATTTGAGTTGGACCACTTTTCTGCTCTCCAATCTCTTCTAATACCTTTCGGAGCCATAGAGCTTGAGTACTAGCATGAGTAACCGCTATATACTCAGCTTCTATTGAAGATAGTGCTACTACTATCTGCTTCTTGGAACTCCAAGTTATTAGGCCCGAACCAAGACTAAAATAGTTACCCGATGTGGATTTTCTATCATCAATATTGCTGCCCCAATCACTATCACTAAAGCCTTCAAGCTTGATAGTATCACTTTTGGAGTACTGGATTCCAAAATCCAATGTACCCTTCACATATCTCAAAATCCTTTTAGCTGCCTGCAAATGCAGCTCAGATGGATTAGACATAAATCTAGAAACAAGAGATACAACATACTAAATGTCTAGTCTGGTGTTGGTGAGAAACATCAAACTCCCAACAATGCTTCTAAAAGTGGTCACATCAACTTTCGGTGCTCCATCATCCTTGCTTAATTGGATCCCATGTCCAATTGGAGTTACAAATGATTTGCATTACTCCATAGCAAAATTCTGAATCATATCACGAGCATACTTAAGTTGACAGATGAAGATCCCTTGATCTGTCTGATGTACTTCCATTCCAAGAAAGTATTTCATCAAGCCAAGATCCTTCATCTCAAATTCCTACATCATGGAGTGCTTGAACTCCATGTTAACTTTTTCATTACTACCCATAAAAATGAGGTCATCTACATACAAATAAACTATGAGGATGTCATTTCCTTGATTCAGGTAGTAGAGCATGGGTTCATTTTTGCTTCTGATGAACCCATAATATTTAAAGTATCCATCAATGCATGAGTACCAAGCTCTCGATGCCTGCTTGAGGCCATAAAGAGCCTTCTTCAGTTTGTAAACAAGGTGTTCCTTGTTTTTCTCTTCAAATCCCTATGGTTGCTCAACATACACTTCTTCTGTCAAGTAACCATTTAGAAATGCACTCTTTACATCCATGTGTTGGACTATCCATCCCTTGTGTGCAGCTAAGGCAAGAACTATTCTGATAGTCTCCTGTATGGCTATAGGAGCAAAAGTCTCTTCATAATCAATTCCATATTTTTGAGTAAATCCCTTTGCAACTAATCTCACCTTGTGCCTCTCAATGCTACCATCAGCATTAAACTTGGTCTTGTAGATCCAATTACATCCAACACGTTTCTTTCCTTTAGGAAGCTTCACCAGCTCCCAAGTGTCATTGTTTTTTATAGAGGTGATCTCTTCTTTCATGGCATCTTGGCAAATATTTTGCATACAAGCCTTCTCATAACTAGAAGTTTCAAGCTATGTATTAGTTAACAAAGCATAGTTAACTAAATATCCCCTAGGTTCCTGTTGGGAAACATCATCACCATACAAGTGCATATTTTCTAATCTTTGTAGAACATAATTCATTTCACTAGCTTGACTCCTAGTGTATATTTTTGAAAAATTCTTATCCAACATCTGATATGATGGATGATTCTATAGAGTTCTCTTACCTCTGGATGGAGAATCGATGTCCATTGGTGAGGAACTTACTGATATCTGTGGAGAAGGACTTGGTGAAGAAGTTGAATCAAAAGATGAACCTGGATCTCTAGGAGGAGACTGCTTACTTTTCTGTGGTGTCTGCTGTTGCACCTGCTGAGAACCTACATCACTAGATTCATCATCACTAAAAATTTGAGGCTTACCCCATTCTCCCCCTTCATCAAAAATCACATCCCTAGAAAGCACAAAATTTCTAGTCCTGGGATTGTAGAGTCTATAAGCTTTTGTATTCTCACAATATCCTACAAAGATGCATGCCTGAATATTTGGATCGAGCTTCTTTCTAAGCTCATCAGGAATGTGAGAATATGCCAGCGAGCCAAACACTCTAAAATACTTAACATTTGGCTTTTTACCATACCAAGCTTGATAAGGTGTCTGTCATTCCAAAATTGTAGTAGGACTTCTGTTCAAGATATGTACGCTGGTCTTGGCTGTATCTACCCAATATGAATTAGTCAAATGCTTTGTCTAAAGCATAGACCTTGCCATCTCCACAATGGTGCAATTCTTCCTCTCTATGACACCATTCTGCTATGGAGTGTAGGCAGTTGTGAACTACCTCTTAATGCCATGTTGCTTATAAAAATTCAAGAACTCATTAGAGGAGTATTCTCCTCCCTTATATGATCTAAGACATTTTATAAAATATCTACTCTCACTTTCAACTCTTGTTTTGAAATCGACAAAGCAGTCAAATGCTTCATCCTTATATTTCAAAAAATATATCCAACACATTCTAGTAAAATCATCAATGAAGAGTAGGAAGTAAGAGTTGTTACCAAGACTCTTGGTCTGCATTGGACCACATATGTCTATATGCACTAGCTGGCATGGATAGCTAGCCCACCATGCTTGTCCATGAGGAAATTTTGATCTGGCATGCTTCCCAAGAGCACACCCTTCACAGACTTCCTTACTATCCTGAACCTTAGGAAGTCCGGTTACCATCGCTTGTGAAGTTAGCATTTTCAAACTAGCTAAATTCAAATGACCATATCTCAAGTGCCATAGGACACTTGGATTGGAAATAGCAACATTTTCTAACTTATCTCCCCTTGGCTGGCCAAACTTTAAAGAAAATAATCTATTCTTGGACATTGACACTTGTGTAATGATTCTATTACTGTTATTTTTATCAAAAATAGTGCATTTACCCTCATTAAAAAGAAACTTGTAGTTCTTTTCTAACATTTGACCAACACTTAAAATATTGTGTTGAAGATGGGGTGTGTAATAGATATCACTTACATGTTTGACGCCTTCTTTAGTCGAAACTGCCATTGCTCCAATGCCTTCAACTGCCAATGATTTATCATCTCCTAATTTGATGCTGGATTTGTATGAGGAGTTTAGAGTAGCAAAGAGTCCTTCTTTGCCACTCATGTGGTTTGAACACCCAGTGTCCAAGATCCATGTATCATTCATGTTCTGATCTGCTTGACCATAAGAGAAAGAGATTTGTGGCTTCTTCCTCTTCTCCAAAATTGCCAAACTGACTACTCTAGCTGCTACTAGATCCTTTTGAAGTCTTTGTCCAACAGTCACGAGCATAATGGCCAAGTTTGCCATAGTTGTAGCAATATGGTTTTGACTTATCTCCTCCTTTGCCTTTGCCTGATTGTTTTCCTCTATTTTGTTGTCCTCTTCTATTCCGTTGTTCACCTCTATTTGAGAATCCTCCTCTGTTCTGATTTCCTCCTCTATTAGGAGTTCCACCTCTATGATTATTTTTGCCTCTACCTCTATTCTATCCTTTACCACGACCTCGACCTCTACCTTCTTGTGAAGCAAAGGCTTTATCATCTCCTCCGTAACTTGTGGAAGGAGTTTGTTGTAACCTCTCTTCATGTGATAGAAATGAGCCAATTAGGGATTCAAAAGACAAAGAAGTTAGGTGTTTGGATTCTTCTATAATTATGGCAACTGAATTCCACTTAGGAAGAAGTGTCCTCAAAACTTTCTTCACTATAACTTCAGGCTTTACATCTTCTCCTAAAGTGACCATCTTATCTACTATGGATTTCACACACACGCAGTAATCACCAACCTTTTCACTCTCTTGCATTTTAAGAGTCTCAAACTCTCATTTCAAGGTTTGTAGTTTAACTTGTTTGACTTGGTCACTACCCCTATAAATTTCTTTTAAAGCATTCCAAGCAGATTCAACAGTTATAAAAGAAGCTATTCTAGGGAAAATACTTCTATCAAGGGCGGCTTGGATATGATAAAGGGCGGAAGAATTATTCTTCTGTGCTTCTTTTCTAGCCCTTTTATCAGCTACATTCAAAGCTGCCCATTCAGTAGCAGTAATTTCAGTACATCCCTCTCCAATCACATCCCAAAGACCTTTTCCTATCAAAAGAGTTTTCATTTTAATTGACCAATACTCGTAATCACCACCATTGAACTTAGGGATAGATAGACTAGTATTGGAAGCCATATTAGAAAGCAAACTTTATTGCAACTTCAAAAAAGTAGTACAACGAAGTACAAATTAGATCACTGATTTACTGATTTAAATCAAATCTAGCTTTCTTAATATGCTCACCGATTTGGCGTTCTTCTTCTCAAGGATCACCCAAAACTGGAAAGGTGAAATTGTCTGCTTTGTCGTCACTAATTATAATGACTTCAGGTGCTGCTACTGGTTCATAACTTCTTTTAAGAACATTTCGTTCTTCAGTTGCAGGTTTCACCTCCACTGGTTCTTCTTCCTCTTCTTGTTCTTCTTCTTCTGCTTCTTCTATTTATGAATCAGGAGAGCATGGTGTATAGCTCTCACTTGTTTCTACTTCAGGAACTACAGGTGAATAATTGTCACTTGACTGTCCTTCAGGTACTATTTCAACCATCTCGAATTCAACTATCCTTTGCCCGAAGATATTATCTTCAAAATCTACCTCGTAGCTAGAATCTGGTTTCCTCAGATGAGCAATTACTTGATTCTCTAATTGGCAAAACACTGTATGAAGTCCATACCGTTGGAATTTCCCATCAAAGGAATCAGGAGTCTCTCTCCTCAAAAGAGAGAGTAATGCATTATAGCATCCGGTTGACCGGATCATCTACCCAGAATCACACCGTATGAATTGGGTTACAACTTAGTATGATGCCAAAAAAAAACTTTTTATATCAAAATATCTTTGCACCCTTTTATTTTAAATTTTTTTTTTTTTCTAATTTTTTTTTTTTAATAAATACTTTTTAAAATAACAATGTCCTATATATATATTTTTAATTATTATTTTTAAATGAAATGGATATTTAAAAAACAATAATAAAAAAAACATATATAGAAATTATAATTTTTTTAAAAAAACTTAAAAAAAAAACAAATAATAAAAATTTAATTAAAAATTTAACCTTTTTTTTAAACCCCCGTTGGGATTCGAACTGGTAACCTCCGCTATCTACCCGGAGATCTTAGCTGCTGCACCACGCAACTTCGTATGGTAGCAAGGAACAAAAACAAATATTAAACCTCCAAAAATCGCAAAGTCACAAAAAAAAATTAATTTTTTTTTACCCCAATGGGATTCGACCCCGGGTCTCTGCTCTGCAAGGCGGGGAACCTCACCGCTAGACCACTCTAGTCGGATGGTACAAAGGAGGAAGGAGGTTATACTTAAAATCCTTGGCTAAAACATTTAAAAAAAAATAGTCCCACATTCAGTGGGCAACAAGCGTTTCAAGGCTTTATCAAAGCCTACAAACACTGTTAGGTCGATTGCCTTTGGGCAATCGATCCGCCAACCTTTTGCTCGTCAGAAGACCAATCAAATGCTGCCACATGGCACACACCAGAGTTCTCATCCACATCATCCAGCCACATCAGTAGTTGTCCACGTCAGCCAACCACATCAGCACTTGTCCACGTCAGCCAACCACATCAGCACTCGTTCACGTCAGCTCTGCCATGTCAGCATCCAGTCAGCTCTCGATCAGCCTCGATCCATGTGCTTCCAGCTCTGCCACCACATCAGCATACTATCTAATCCTCGATATTTTTGTGACTGCCTCTTCATCGCTCCTCAAGATTCGTGCGACTTCCACTCTGTCGCTCCTCGAGATCCGTGTGCTCCTTGGGATCCGTGTGACAACCACTCCATCGCTCCTCAGGATTCGTGTGATAGCTTCTATGCTCCTCCTCAAGATCCAACACTTTGGCTTTCGTGCCTTACCTCAGCCCTCAGGATCTGTGCCCGATCTGATACCGGTGTGAGTCTAAGATTCAATTAACCTTAGATTAACATTAGGCCAAAGGTAATAAATGACACAAAAAATACAAAGCCGAAAAAATTCATTAAAATAACCAGTCGATAAATACATTAAAATAAACCTTATATAGGTTTAGAACATGTGTAATAATATGAAAGAGAAGGTGGAGGAAGATCGGGGAGTTTAGAGAGAACGGAGGAGTAGGAGGTGGAGTGGGAGGTGGCAGCGAGCGTGGGGAGAGGGAGTGGGCTTAGAAAAACTAGATTTTTCTAAGCCTATTTCAAGCTAAGTCCTGTTCACACTTGCAAAATTCAATTGGTAAATCTCTAAGGACTCATCAAACCTAAATCTATCAAGATAATTCACTTACGCACATTTAATGCCTAGCCTATATAGGTACACATCACCACAAATTGTACATATTATCATCATCATGGTGTACATATCACTTCACTCACCGATGCACAACCGAAATCGCACTAAAAACACAACTTTCACTTTTAATTACACAACAAAAATACTTTTGATTTTTATATCATTTTTATGCTGTTGGTATCTTGTGGTTTTTTAGGTCTCTTATCACCAACTACAACATCTACATCAGAGATACGTTACTCCAGGTTTACACTTTTGGCATATCACTCTCCCATAATGTAGGATATTTAAACACTACATTTAGTACCAATCACCCCTACTGACCTTGCCATGTCTCCTAATCCTGTTGAAATACATCATGCATACCCATCATCATATTATTATGATTGCACTTCACCCTGACATCACTCATCTTATCATCAGGATTCTTCCTATTCCCATTGATTCAAAGATAGCTTGATCTCCTTGTCCTTCTTTACTGATAAGGAGGAACATTATCACACACCAGACACTAATGTATGGGGACCATCCACATCTCACTTGGTTGATCTAAGAGATCCATATCCACCACATTTACTAGCTCACTGACCTTCACTAGGATATTGTCCTCCTAAAAAGGGTACCACACCTCTTCATTCACACTCTTCAGGACTACTCCCACCCATATCGAGTGAGATGTCATATTAGGACCAATCCCTTGGTTGGCATAATATCTAGGCTACCTATGCATATATTCCCCCATATTATACACATTGTTATCTGCAACTATCTCCCACACCACCTATTATTTTAATGTCCCCATCCCCACTATGCAGTATCCTGCTTCAGCCTTCTCCACCTCACACTTAGCAATTTCAATCTCCTCCTTATTCTTGTTCATTCTCTTCTTGATGCTTGTATCCCAACCCAATTTACATACTGGAATCCCACTCCCCACCTTCTTAAATTTATCACCTCCTACCATTGATATACAACACATCCTCTCTCGCCTCGACAACCTCAAGCTACACTTGAGTCATTATAACTACCATACCTCTCCTCACCATCCTACTATGGCTTGTATCCTTTCACCTTCTTTTAGGCCCATTCCTTGCTCTCAAATTTGACCTTCACCAGATACTAGATCTCCAATCCAACCACTCATTATTATCATACCTTCCTCTCACTCATCACCATCCAAGCTATACATATATCCCATGCCTGTCCATTCCATACCACTCTCCTAGACATTTCACCAGTTGCTCCACCAGGATCTCCTAGTTCTACTTGAGATCCACCCCATTGACCCACTGTGCCCTAAGCCATGAAAATACAAAGAGAACCAATTTTGAATTTATCATCACCAATCGGGGCATGACATAGAGGCATGCCACACTTTTGAAACCCTTGTCCAAGATATGTTGTTTGAGGAATTCCTTCCACAACCCAAATATTCTCTCTCTCCTACTCGACTTCAAATCCCTCCACGTCATCTTGTCCCTTTACTTATTTCCTTGCACGACTCATTTACATCCACACTTCATTATTTCCAGTAGTTATCCAACTACACAAATTATCAAAATTCTAGTCACCTCGTCACTTCACCTAGTCATTGACAACTTGATGCCCATCACTTCACATAGTCTTACCTTGGTTTCTCCACTTATTTCTGCTTCCATTTTATTTCCTCTTCATATTTTCATTTGTCATTGTTGTATGGTCATACTTAAAGTGGTTACATACTTGTGTTGATTTTCCCATTTTCTTCCTCTTCTTCTTGTCTTCTTTACTTCATTGCTTCACTCTTTCTTCTTTGGTACACTTCTTCATTCTTGTTTTCCTTTACATCTCTTCTCACTCTTGATTTTCCTTATTTATCACTATCACATACATTTTTCCAATTACATACTTCTCTCCTATTTATGACACCCCCACATATTGGGGAAACCATTGCCACAACTCCCTATGGTCATCATTTCTTCACAATCCCATCTCTTTTGACATGGTTTTTAATCTCATCTGATTAAGTCATCAAATTCCTCTTGTAGATACTTTCCTTTCATGTCATATCTTTCACATTACATATATTATCTATATGGATTGCTCTTATTTTACATTTACATTCATATTTATATATTCCCCCTATAGAAATGTGCCCATGGTAGGAATAATATACACACTTGTTAGCATTACCACTTGGATGTCCACTCCCCTTCTCAATATTATAGAGTATATGGTGTATTGCATGATTTTTACCACTCACCAGTTAAGTCAATCAAACGTCACCTCTAACTGACAAAGTTCTTACTCTTATTACAACATCTCTTGGTTGGTTCAACTTCTTTTAGGGACCATTCACACATGTCATATCTTTAAAGCAAATTTTGAGTCTAGTTAAGATAAGACCTTGCATAGATATCACCATCTAGTGAATGGTTTCCCCTGCTCATCCTATTATTTGCATGATAAAAATATGACCTAAGTATAAATAAAGGGATAAGCATAAGCACAATTAAAAAAATTGGGTAGAAAACAAAAGCCAATGCCCACAAAAAAAAGAAGAAGAAAGAGTACCAAAAAAAGAGAATAAAAAATGAGGGGTAGAAAACAAAAGGAAAAGCCATCAAAGAAACACCACTATTATGCTTCATCTCCTTTGGTCCTTAGGTTTAATATAACATCATGGGATGGTTTCCATCACTAGATATAGGCCCTAAGTGCCTGCCTTCCAGTGGAATAGTCTTACAAGTGGTGACACATCTGTCACATTAGTGACCTTCTTTTGTATAGATCACTGTGCACTTATGTATGAGCTAGCTACTTTGGATATGTTTACAATGGGTTAGTCCTACCTCCATAAAAATGGATAAATGAATATCACTTATTGCACACCTATCCCTAATAGATTTTAACCCATACAAGTTAGTTATGAGTTGCAAATGAACCTTGCTTAGTTCCTTATGAGGTTGGATTGCTATAACTATGATTTTCAATATTATTGCATAATACCTATACCACCTTACATCCTTGAGATAATGGAATAGATCACATCACCACTAGTTATTCTACAATATGAGTGATTCCTCTACAAATTTCAACATTCACATACATGCATCATTGCATCTATCCTACATTCATTCCTTTACATTACATCATTTTACATTGCATCTACACTACAACATTATCATTCTCCTACATGTTATCACATGCACATATGTGTTCATCCAACATACATCTACCTATCAATATTCTACATTAATGCATACATGAAATCAAACATCACACATTCATTCACATCAAATCATGACACATGTGTATAAAACTGCACCAAACAGTGTATCTATATATATTATGATAAAAAATGCCCTTGGGCTACAAAATAAAAATGAACTACATCCATAACACATCTTAACCCTACTGATCACTAGGAGTCTCAGGGTTAATATGTGTTATGGATGTAGTTCATTTTTATTTTGTAGCCCAAGGGTATTTTTGATCGTACCCCACGTACCTTGATCGTCGCACTCAACTCTAGCACTACCACACCTGACCCTAAAAATACCTCTCCTACTTGCATCGACACAAGTGCTATCACTGTATCCAATCATGGGATAGATCCTCCTATTTGCAACAACACTGGTCCCTCTGTCCTCACCTCCATCTATACTATTGATGATGTAATTTGGTGACTCTACTGTGACTACGTTTGTGCCCATGATCATGATCTCAATATCGATCGCAACCTACCATGATATTGAAGTCGATGCCCATACAACACTAAGGTAAGCTCACACTCATGTTGTACCATCACATCCTCCTTGAATAGCTCCAAAAAATCCTCATGGGCCCTCTACACATGCTCTAACTCTACTCTCAAAACAACCATCTCTATTAGGACCTGGTCCCCTACCCTCACATTCTCTTTCTCCTCCTGTGCCTACCACTGTCGCTCTATCTTGGCATGAAACTCTTACACCTTCGCTACATGAGAAGCTCACTCAACATCCCTAGTCACCTCCACCTATTGTATCCTAATCACTCCCACCTTCAATCTATCCCTAGTAGCCATAACATTTACTACTAGGTGATGCAAACCCTCTACAATATCATCATATCTCACCTCATCTACCTTAAGCTATCTATGCAAATCCACATAATGCATTTCCATATCCCTCTATGTCACTCACCTTCTCAATTGAAACTAACCACTCACCTAACTCATGATTCTCCTCTCTCCATATCCTCAAATCCAAGACCTAATTTTCCTCACTATCATGTAAGTGGCCCTCTAGATGTTGTACTCTCTCCCATAACATTGACAACTCCTCAACATCCATCCTTTCTTGCACATCAAAAGGTATGTCCCCCATATCTCCAATATCATCCTCCCCCATATCATCACCCTTCTCCTCCAAAGACAGTGCATCATCCAAGGGTTGCTCTCTGCCACTAGCTTGTCGATCCGATGACCTACCAATGGCAATACCAGATCCATCACCTTGATGCCACCTCTATCATTGAAGAGGCTTATCTACCTCATCCTCTAATCCTCCCCCTGACCTGGGCCTCAATCCACCTGTTGGCTACACCTAGTGATCAATCACTCCAACACATGACTCTCAACTCTATGTAGCCCACCATGCATAATACTCAAGCATTGGTAGGGTACCTAGGAATAAATATTTGGGGATATATTATTATATTGTATAAGGGTTGGCATGGGCCATACATAACCTAAGGTTGATTGTATTATAATTGTAGACACCTAAAACATGTCATGTCGAGGTGACTACTTATATGGGACATGCTAGAAGACCATATGGAAGACCTTTGGACAAATCCAAAGTATAGTAGTGGTTTTTACCACTCATTTGGGGTATATTTTCCTAGTCAGTGCTAGCCACTGTTGACACCCATGGTTAGCAGTGCTCACCGTGCATGTCAACCGCGATCAAAACTTAGAGTTAGTTGGCCTTCATCCAACCCAAAAGTTGGTTGCAATGGCCAATTAGTTGTAGATTAGAGCAGTTTGAACGAGGAAAAATCCATAACCTTCCATCCAACTGGCTCAACTACCCAATATTGATATTGGATTCATGAGGAAGCCAAACCTAGCCCTTGGAAAGTGCTATAAAATCCCCCTCCTAATTGGGGATGAGTCTGGACAAAGTGTGATCAATTGAGTAGTGAAGCCCTACTGAATTGCATACTCATTTGCATGTATTGAGAGGGACACTTTATCTACCCAATTGGAGATCAAATCACTATGGAAGACCTAAGAGCCTAGGAGAGCCAAGAAATACAAATCCATGCAATTGATGCATAATTAAAACAATTCAACCACCAAACCTATCAGAGGACATAGAGGCGACCCTTGACCATCAATTTGGCAGGGAAGATCAGAGAGGAAGCCCTAATTATGAGGGAAAAACTACTTAGAGCTCCACCAGGATTGTCAGTCATGGTGTACATTGTTGACCACATCTCAGACCCGCGGTGAGCAAATGGCTATGAATCCCCTTGTTCTTCCTTTTGCAGTTTATTTAGCTAGGATAGATTAGCCTTTCTGTTGATTTAATTAGCATTCTAGAGACATTTAATAGATAGATTAGGTGTTAATTGCAAATTCCTTTCATTTTTGTAGTTTAGATATAATGCATCTTTTCCATGCTTCCATGCTTCTAATTTCGCAATCAAGCCATTAAATAGTTAGATATGCTTCAGTTTATTTGTTTTATAGCCATATTTATATGTTTTGCATAGTTTTAGCATATTTCTTGTGTTTTCTTGATTATTGCTAATCATGTCATATTTTGTGCAAATATCCTTTTAAGGCCTCATCAAGAGAGGCTACCTTTGCTTTTAACAAGTTGTATGTTGTTTCTTGATCACATGAAACAGATTTGAAGGATATTCAATCATCCAATTCCTTCCTCAACATGAAGAAGAGGGTCAACTCCACCCTGGAGTAGTTTGTGACTATTTAGAGAGCCTTAGTATTGTGCCTACCCCATTGGGGCTTTCAAATTGTATAAATTGTATCAAAATTTGGGTGACCCTAAGAGGGACATGATTGTAACCGAGATTCATTTCCAATATTAATAAAAGAAACATCCATTTTTTGTTATATGCAATCTTGTTTATCATTTTATGCTTTTATGTTGATTCCAATTGATGTATTAGTTAGGTGTATGTTTATTGGATAGGTCAGAAGGTGATCATGGTGGAACTCCACAAATATTGCCATGTTTTACTGACTGTGGTTCAATTTTTCATGACAGGTGCTCACTGCGGTTGACAACCATGGTTATAAAGTTAGCCCACGATTGACAAGCAGGGTCTATAGTGGTAATCATGCATCAGATCCGCAATTAGCATCTAACACAAAAAACAACAGGACTCTAAAGCTAGATCAGATGAGGACCTGAGGTAGGCCATTCTGACACTCTCTATCTCTGTATTTTGCCTCTGTGTTTTTCCATAATGCACAAAATGAAATTTAATTAGGACACCTTAAAGAAAAAAGGAAAATGAATTAGGTCATAGTATTTTGTTTTTGTTACGCTTTAGGTAGGCGCTGCTAGGAACAACAGACCTCTAAGTGCAGTCTACCCTAGAATGCAGTGTGCTAGAATATTTCATGTGGTGGTTTTGCATGCTTGAGGCCTAATCAAAGGCCATTTATCATCGTAACTTGCATTTTCGAAAAGGTCATATAGGATGTAGCATGCATACTTATTGGATATAAAACATTCTTTTTATGCATATCATTTAGGAAATGATCATGTGAGTGTTGTATTATGCATCTTTCCTTTTATGCAATCTAAAAAGAACCACACACACCACGTTTCAAATGCTAGTGAGTTGGAAGTGACATCCAACCACTAGTAGGGTTTCAATGATGGTGGAGGTGATTTCCATCCATTGGCCCAACTCCCACGTACCCTATGTTCTAGACCAATACCGAATCTGAGAACATTTTGTAGCCTAGAAAATTTGCATATACTCCTCTTTAGAGGGTATGACATTGATTGGATGAAAATGGGTGAGGATCTGAGAGGACTTGTACTCCCTAACCATGTGTGGGCTTCATTACCACACATTATAGGTTGGATTACACGACTTGGAGTTCATAGCCAAGTTATCGAGCTGTGAGTATACAGGTGAAAGCCAATTAAACTGAGATTATCATCCAACAAGATTTCAAACATGATAATATTTTCTAATACTGACACAACAAATCATGAAACAACATCAAACAATTTAGGGCTCACATTTTAAATTTTAATTCGAGATAATCACCATTGTATACCTTGTTTGCATAATAAAAGATAAATCTAGACACTAGGTACACCATGGTGGAGACACAGGGAGGTTGGCAAAGGCTTAATCCTGATGCCAATGACCAAGCCCCACAAAATTCACAATAAAATATGTCGAAACCTCACCCACATGCACTTCCTAAACATCGTTCAACTACTATCAGAGGAGACAATTCAACATGAGGGGACACCATTGAGCGTACCCCTGATAGAGGAGCTTCTATATAATCTTATAGACATACGATAGAGCATGGAGCCTATCAGCATGAGGGTGCTCCACTTGAAAGCCATTATCAAGATCACAGTGCACGTGCATCCATGGGATCAACCGATGAGTATGTCATATAGGGGGCCAAGTTTGTACCCCTACATACTAGGTCTATAGGAGGTTCCATACCTCAAAATTTAGAGTATAGAAGAGATTGAGATCCACCCATTTAGGGGCATCCAGGCAGGCCTACTTCTGAGCATAGGTCTATTCAAACTCCCACATGTAGTGAACCTCACAAGATCACTATCGATATGTCCAAGGTGGGAGCCAATGGGACACCACCGCATGAGCTATGGTGATCCAGATAGTTGGATGGTTTAGGTAGCATCCTCGAGCAGTTAGGCTACAAGCCTTCGGCTCCACCCACTCATGCTCCGAGTGAGCATGGTGGGAGCATTATTAAGACTACTAGAGAACATGGGGAGGCTTCCAAGTGCCCTCATGGTTTGCATCCACCATCCATGCATTGTGGCACACATCATAGGACTCAACATAACGCTATTTTTGTCTTCACAAAAAAATACAAAAGCGTAGTGAATCTTCCAGATGGGTACAGAACCCATAAGGTCACTCACATGGAGTACACATACCAGAGGCCTCTTACGATTGATCATATTGATAGATCACATAGACTAGTATCCGAGCAGATATGACAACTCCTCCAAGATCAATTAGAGGATTCCCACGTAGAGAGGCAGCGCATTGAAGATGAGAATATTCAGTCACAAAGGCTCATTAGAAAAATATTATATGAGCAGCGTATGCATGAGGAATGCATCCTTACCAAAAAGGAGCATGTGAAACAAGAGGATAGGCTAGTCAAGGCTGGTTTATTCACTCATGTTGAGCATGGAGAGCACATTCATAGGAGGGATTTTTCAAAAGCTAACATGCATCAAGAGCATTGAGACACTCACACTCATATCAGTGCCCAATAAAGAGAACGACCACCATCATTAAAAGATCAGGGGTAGCAAAAATATGAGGAAGAAGAGGGATATGGATACGATCAACGATATATTGAAAACTCCCATGTTGAGGAGGAGGAAGATCAACATCCTCCACCTTGATAGAGGAAGAATGTACCTCCAAGACTGCCCCCACGTCAGCTTAGGGAGGAGGATTTTCTATCCTCGCAGACCTATAAGGCCTTAGTAGAGAAAGTGAAAGCAATCAAGAGGCAAGGTATGACTTTTCAAAAGCTAACATTAAGCAAGATTCATAACGAGCCTTTGGATCCCTCGGTGCCTACTCCAGCATATCCTGAGCATTTTGTCATACCCAAGCTAGATAAATTCAAAGGTGACAAAGATGCACAAGAGCATATCACAATATTTTTGGACATATGCTTTTAGATTGCAAGCAAAAATGCCTTGCTTTTGCATACATTCATCACAACCCTCTCAAGCCTAGCCCGAGAGTGGTTTAATCAACTGAAGAAGCACAATATCACCAGTTTTGAGCAACTGGTTGACACATTTCTTGAACACTTTTCTTTTGGCATCAAGAAGCAAGCTAACCTTTCTGATCTGGCTGTGCTAGCTCAGCACAATGATGAGCCAATACTAGAATATGGAAAGAGGTGGAGGAGATTAATGGTAAAGTTGCCATTTCCCATTCTTGCTACAAAAATGACCTGGATGTTCACAAAGAGTTGTGCCAAGCACATCTCGCTATTGTTGCAACTACAATAGTACCAGAAATTTAAAGAAGCTTTGGTGCAAGCCAAAGTAATTGAGGATATTAAGTTGCAAGAGGGCAACTTGAAGCTAAAAAATAGGAATGAGGGGCACAAGAAGAGCTCCATGAAACATCAGGGCAAGCAGGCCCACGTCAATCAGGTGAGGTTAAACCTCCAAAGAGAGGATAAGGGGCAACCAAAGTAGAATTATCAGGCCCAACATCCTCTTATGAAATACGAGTAGTGCAAGAATAATTATAGGGGCAAAAATAAGGAACAATGCCCACCATGCCAATTCACGCCTTTGACGAAATTGTTGAAATCAATTTTCCATAAATTATGTGAGGCTAAGGCAATCAGGTTGCCCAAGATTAAACTGGTTGATTCTAACCAGACCAAGTCAAAAGGGTATCAAGATGATCTATTTTACATATTCCATCACGCGAAGGACCATGAAATCGAAGTATGTTGGTCCTTCAAACATATTGTGCAAAACATGATCGATAAAGGTGAGCTTATAGTGCCAAATAATCCATTGGTGCCCGACAACCAAAACATGGGGATTTATAAAAATCCATTGCCAAACCATGAGGTGCCATGCAACAATGTTGGCTAGGTCAACCAAGTGCACGTCGAACCACCCACCCAGGGGTTCGTAGGTATGGTTAATTTTGTTACTAGACATGGGAGGTATGAGTAGCAAAATCAACATCTCACTCCCATCAGGATACAAGCTATGCTAAATTAGTGACTAGTTCAAAATATTCCAGGCCCACCAACTAGATCGATGGTGACCATACAAAGAAGGTTGGTTCAAATCCTGCAGACAACTCCTGCGAAGTTATCTATTTATGAGATGATACAGTAGTCCCCTAGGCACAGGGAGACTCTCATGGACATTCTGAGGTCCATCAAGGTGCAGTCCCAAGATAACCAAGCATTCACCAATTTTGTGGGACACGTACAATAGTTCTAGGAACCTATGATCCAATTATATGATCATGAAATCAATATGGTTCCTATAGATACGGCTGACCCACCATTACATATCATCATGTGTGTTAATCACATGCCATTCAAGAGGGTCTTGATCAACACTGGTTCGTCGATCAATACTATAATGACCAAGGCATTAAGTCCTTTAAAGTTGCTCAAGTCACATATTGTACCCACCACATTCACATTGAGAGTGTTTAATGATGCATTATGCTTGATGGTTGGCATGATCGTCCTACCTATTTAGGTGGGCCTAAAGACCATCCTCGTGATGTATCACGTGATCAAAGGAGCCATGAAATATAATGAAGAACACAAGCTTATACTGAGAGGGGGGTGAACAGTATAAGACCTCTTTTTACTTTTTCCTTTATACTTCAAAATAGTAAAGCAATATACCCAAAGAAATATCAAAGCAATGCACAATATCATCCACAAAGTGACACCAATTTTAATGTGGTTCACCCAAAATGGCTAGGCTACGTCCACAAAACTTTTCTCTAAAAGTTATCTCAAAGTTCTTTGGGAATCCTTCCCAATTACAATGTTTATGAGCCTCGGCCCAAAGGAGATACCTTCCCCCAATCTAAATTTATGAGCCTCTACTCAAAGGAGATACCTTCCCCTCTACTTTGGAAATGATCCCTCAGAAGATCAACTGCCTCTACCTCTTGCCAGCACGTGGAACTCCTTTCCACCGAAGACCTCCTATCCTCAATGCTTAGCCTAAGAGACCTCTGCCTTCTATGATCACGTCCACAGCAACTCAGCAACCTATGCCAAACACAGTCAATTGGTCTAGTACAAGTCTTCCTCTGTCTGTCAGATCTGTCCAATGCTTAAGCTTGAACAAATCAATCCTCTGCACACAAGCCTTCTCAAAGACTTGCCAAATCTGTCCTCAGGTTCTTCTCAAAGAACTAGTGCACCTCTGTCCTCAAGTTCTCTGATAGAACTATCAAACTCAGCTCACAAGTCCTCTGCTAGGACCTGTCCAAATCTGCTCACAAGTCCCCACCGAAACTTGTCCAAGACTACTCACAAGTCCCCATCGAAACCTGTCCAAAACTCAGCAAGCTCACCAAGAAAAAAAAACTTTCTTAGTAGGAAATCACAAGGTGAATTGTTAGAGACCCAATGTGATTTTTCAAACTCATAGAAGCATAAAGAGAATTTTTAGAGACTCAATATGTTCTATACTCAACTCCCAATCTCAAAACTCAACTCAAATCAACTCAGCTCAAACTCAATCTCAAATCTGAAAACTCAACTCAATATCTGAAATGGATAGGATAGAATGCTTTCTTTCAAGAACATGAAACCCCAACAATTGCCAACTATGCAAAGAATCACATAACAATGATACTCATGTTATTTTCACCATCAATTAGGGCTTCAACAACAATGCTCATCAAACAAGGTTCAATCAACACCATTCAGCTCAAAACACAACCTTGAAGCATTTCACAATCAACATTAGAAAAGGAAACAAGTAGAACTCCTTTTCTCTCCAATATTGTTTGAACAAAAAGCATCCACCAACTCAAATCACAATAGCACAAAACAACTTTTCAAATCATCAACAAAGGAGTAAGCCCAACACTTTAACCAAGTAAAGAATAGCTTGATTATTACCAATTTAATGAAAGCAAATGTCAATCTCAAAGCTGCCCACTTAAGGTTTCACAACTTCACACAAGAAGCAATTTTAACCTTAAAACATCATGCTTTCATTTCCATAATCAACCAAAAGCACTCTCAACATTACAAGAAAAATTTATCCCTTATACACCTTATTTCTCCCTTATAGTCTTATCAAAAATAAAATTTATCTCTCATAAGAATGCAATAAGATATTTCAAACAACACCTTCAAAAGAATATTTTATCAAAATAAAACAAGCTTTAAACTCCTTATAACTCCTAAGCTGTTTTTCCCTCTAATAAACTTCCTCCATCCGCAAAATACACTTAGCAAAAATTAATTTCGAAAATACCTTGGCCAACATCAAAAATCGCGCTATGGAGAAATTGCGCACGAATTCTAACACCACCCGCTGCGTCCACTTCACGATGAAAAACCCTTTCGTGTTATTCGAATGCGGAACCTCCCGTTCGGGTAGCACGCCAACAACCTAGCCGCTACCGATGCGCCAAAGGCGCCCGATGAGGTTTAAACCTCACGTTGTTAGCCTTGTTCCTTCTGCGCCAGGGATTAAATAAAACAATAGTGCCTCCCTTTCTTCTGACGTGAACACGAAGATGAAAACCTTACGGTGGATTTACGACAAATGATGAGTACAAAAAAAATGAACAGCGGATTCACAAAAACGGCGAAGACACAGTCGAACAATAGATCACGAATTCACAGCGAGCAACTCTTTTCAAAATGCGGATGGGATAATTCTTGATTTTCATCGAGGGAGATTTATATGCATTTTTACCATAAGCTCTTGACGTCGACGAGGAGTTTAACACGTCGACGGAGGTCTTGGCTAGTGCCCACAATCTTAAAACATAGCGCCATGGGTTAGGATAACCCATTGCAAACAATAATTTAATATTTATTTAAAAATAATTAAAGGGAACCTTAACAAGGTTTTTAATTATTTAAATAAATACTTCCTCTTGGACCCAAATGCATTAAACTAATGCATCCACCTGTAATCTTTAAACCTACCAACTTGGGGTTTACAAAAGACCTTTGAAATTGTCATGCCATAACCTTCATCAAAACAAATTATTTGACATCAAATCAAATTCCTTCAAGAGCTTCTTGACATCAATGACAACTTATACACTTGAGCAAAGGCAATGTACCCAAAGTACCCAAAATTTCCAACAATCTCCCCCTTTGTCATTGATGGCAAACCTTTACTGAAAACACTTCTCAAGAGCCAAAACTGAAACCAATTGTGCTAACAAATGAGAAACTATGCCCACAACTGAGAATCTTCCTTTGAAGTTTTGCTCCCCCGACTTGAAGCTCTCCCATTCACTTTGAAGCTCTCCCCCTTACTCATATCTCTCCCCCTTTGTCATCAATGGCAAAGGGTCACCTTTGGGGCTCGGGACTAAGAATGAGCCTCTTAGCTTAGTCCCTCCCCCACCTCCTGATGAGGTGATTAATTCTAGGGTGGGAGTAAAACTCCCATTAGGCATCGATCATCATCAGTGTCTATAACTTCCTTGTCGGGCCTTCTCTTGAACTCTTTGTCCATATTCCTATTCTTGTCACTATTCTTGTTCTTGTTCTCATCCCTATTCTTGTCCATGCCTTGATCCTTGGACCTGATCATGCCACTGTTCCTGTTCTTGTATTCTAGAATTTCAGCTCTACACTGTCTGATTATGTGACCTTCATTGTTGCACTTGAAACACTTGACGATGTTGTTTCTCTGAGGTAAACCTAATATTTGAATCCACCAATTCTAACCAAACCTGTTCTGACCAAACTTGTTTTGACCAAACCTGTTCTGCCAAACTTTCGACCAAACCTATTCTGACCAAACCTATTCTGACCAAACCTGTTCTGATCAAACCTGTTCCTGTTATTTGCCTTGCAATAAACTGCCTTGTGCCCAAACTATTGACAAGAGTAGCAATACCCTTGAAAGAAACTAGCACTTCTAAAATTGTCATTTACCTTCTTCACTTGAGCCATGCAATGTGAAGCCATGTGACCAAACCTGTGACAAGCAAAACATCTCGCCTTGAAACTTTCCTTTATTTGACCTCTTAGGTTTGAAAACTTCTTCTTCTCATTCTGAATTCTGTTTTCTGTTTCTGTGCATCTATCATTCAAGGACTCCTTTTTTGAAATACTTTCCTCATCAGAACTCTCTTCCTTTTGGAGTCTCTTACTAGACTCTCCAACTTGTTCCTTGTGTGGCTTAACAAAACCAAGGCCTGTTTTATCTGTTGTCTTTCTTTGACCTTTGATGAGTGACTTAACCTTTTTGGAGCTATCTTGAAACTTGTAAAGCTTATCCTTGTACTCTTTAGTTTCCTCTTTCAAAGAAGCCATTTTCTGTTCTAACTCACTATACTCAAGAACCTTAGACTCTAACTCATCCTTGAGTTCTTGTGTCTTAGCTATAGAGAAGTCAAGACTTTCTATAAGATCATCTCTCTCCATACAACATTCATCTAACTTATCCTTGAGTCTAGCATTCTTCTTTCTTTCCTTTTTCAAAGCACTAAGAGCACTAATAAGTTCACCTTCAAGATCTACTTCACCTTCCTCTATATCTTCCTCTATTTGTTTGCTTTTTGAATCATCAAAGCCTTTTTCAGATTTCTTATCACTAGAGGTGCTACCCTTTTCAAAAACCATACATGCATCTTCCTTATAGTTTTCTGAAGCATCCTCATACATACTAGAAACCAAATCATTATTTGTGCAATCATCCTCAAGGTGACCAAAGTTTCCACATCTAAGACATTTCATGATAATGAATCTATGTTTCGGTTCTTCCTCTTTTCCGATATGAACAACATCTCATTTTCATCATCACTTGAAGAACTTTCACTATCACTACTAGAACACTTACTTGCTTTGTCTAGGTAGAAACTCTTCTTGTGCTTGTGAGAATACCTCTTTCCTTGATTGTTGTGCTCATATTTGTTCTTCCTATGATGCTTGTGCTTTTCAGAATCCTTGCTCTTAGAATCCTGTTTATCTTCATCACTTTCATTCTTGGGAACAGTACAGTCAGTAGCATAATGACCAAACTTTCCACAATTGAAACATCTTATATTTTTCATACTTTTGTGCTTTCTAGAGAACTTGCCTTTCTGTCTGTAATATGCCTCTTCATCACTAGAAGACTCATCACTATCTTGAAGATGTTTACCCTTGGATTTCTTAGTAGCTTTGAAAGTCGCCTCTTTCTTGACATCAACCTTCATCTTGAGTTCTCAACTCAAATGTTGCAAGTATACTATGGAGCTCATCCTTTTTCAACTTATCCAAATCTTTAGCTTCCTCAATAGCATAAATATTTTCACTAAATCTATTAGGAAGAGATCTTAAAATCTTATCACAAACATCATTTTCAGCAAGCTCAAGACCTAAGTCTTTCATGGAGTTAACAACCTCATCCATACGAAGCATGTAGTCACTAATATTTTCATCATCATTCATCTTGAGTTGTTCAAACATACCTTTGAAGTGTCTCAACTTGGCCTTTCTGACATTTGTATCACCTGTATGAACCACCTTCAAATGTTTCCACATTTCACTAGCTGTCTTGCAGTGAATCACTTTGGTGAGATCTACTTTCCGTAAGCCTTTCAAGATTGCATTCATTGCTTTTGAATTGCTTGTGATGTAGGAGCCTTTCTTCTTTAGTATTAGGACCATGTTCAGGAATAGTGTACTCATCTTCAATCACTTCCCAAACCTCATTCCCAAGTGCCATTAGATGAACCTTCATCCTTGCACTCCAAAGACCAAAATCTGACCCATCAAGAATAGGTGTTGCATTGCCACTTGAATGATCCATTGTGTTCTTTACTAGCTTTTCCTTCAAGTTGTTAAACTTTTCAAAGGCACCGACTCTGATACCAATTGAAGAACACAAGCTTATACTGAGAGGGGGGGGTGAAAAGTATAAGACCTCTTTTTACTTTTTCCTTTATACTTCAAAATAGTAAAGCAATATACCCAAAGCAATATCAAAGCAATGCACAATATCATCCACAAAGTGACACCAATTTTAACGTGGTTCACCCAAAATGGTTGGGCTACGTCCACAAAACTTTTCTCTAAAAGTTATCTCAAAGTTCTTTGGGAATCCTTCCCAATTACAATGTTTATGAGCCTCGGCCCAAAGGAGATACCTTCCCCTAATCAGAATTTATGAGCCTCTGCTCAAAGGAGATACCTTCCCTCTCGCTCTGGAAATGATCCCTCAGAAGATCAACTACCTCTACCTCTTGCCAGCACATGGAACTCCTTTCCACCGAAGACCTCCTGTCCTCAATGCTTAGCCTAAGAGACCTCTTCCTTCTATGATCACGTCCACAGTAGCTCAGCAACCTGTACCAAACACAGTCAGTTGGTCTAGTACAAGTCTTCCTCTGTCTGTCAGATCTGTCCAACTAAGCTTGAACAAATCAATCCTCTGCACACAAGCCTTCTCAAAGACTTGCCAAATCTGTCCTCAGGTTCTTCTCAAAGAACCAATGCACCTCTGTCCTCAAGTTCTCTGATAGAACTATCAAACTTAGCTCACAAGTCCTCTACTAGGACCTGTCCAAATCTGCTCACAAGTCCCCATCGGAACCTGTCCAAGACTGCTCACAAGTCCCCATCGAAACCTGTCCAAAACTCAGCAAGCTCACCAAGAAAAAAAAACTTTCTTAGTAGGAAATCACAAGGTGAATTGTTAGAGACCCAATGTGATTTGTCAAACTCATAGAAGCATAAAGAGAATTTTTAGAGACTCAATATGTTCTATACTCAACTCCCAATCTCAAAACTCAACTCAAATCAACTCAGCTCAAACTCAATCTCAAATCTGAAAACTCAACTCAATATCTAAAATGGATAGGATAGAATGCTTTCTTTCAAGAACATGAAACCCCAACAATTTCCAACTATGCAAAGAATCACATAACAATGATACTCATGTTCTTTTCACCATCAATTAGGGCTTCAACAACAATGCTCATCAAACAAGGTTCAATCAACACCATTCAACTCAAAACACAACCTTGAAGCATTTCACAATCAACATTAGAAAAGGAAACAAGTAGAACTCCTTTTCTCTCCAATATTGTTTGAACAAAAAGCATCCACCAACTCAAATCACAATAGCACAAAACAACTTTTCAAATCATCAACAAAGGAGTAAGCCCAACACTTTAACCAAGTAAAGAATAGCTTGATTATTACCAATTTAATGAAAGCAAATGTCAATCTCAAATCTGCCCACTTAAGGTTTCACAACTTCACACAAGAAGCAATTTTAACCTTAAAACATCATGCTTTCATTTCCATAATCAACCAAAAGCACTCTCAACATTACAAGAAAAATTTATCCCTTATACACCTTATTTCTCCCTTATTGTCTTATCAAAAATAAAATTTATCTCTCATAAGAATGCAATAAGATATTTCAAACAACACCTTCAAAAGAATATTTTATCAAAATAAAACAAGCTTTAAACTCCTTATAACTCCTAAGCTATTTTTCCCTCTAATAAACTTCCTCCATCCGCAAAATACACTTAGCAAAAATTAATTTCGAAAATACCTTGGCCAACATCAAAAATCGCGCTATGGAGAAATTGCGCACGAATTCTAACACCACCCATTGCGTCCACTTCACGATGAAAAACACTTTCAGATTATTCGAATGTGGAACCTCCCGTTCGAGTAACACACCAACAACCTAGCCGCTATCGGTGTGCCAAAGGCGCTCGATGAGGTTTAAACCTCACGTTGTTAGCCTTGTTCCTTCTATGCCAAGGATTAAATAAAACAATGGTGCCTCCCTTTCTTCTGACGTGAACACGAAGACGAAAACCTTACGACGGATTTACGACAAACGACGAGTACAATAAAAATGAACAGCAGATTCACGAAAACGACAAAGACACAGTCGAACAGTGAGATCACGAATTCACAACGAGCAACTCTTTTCAAAATGTGGATGGGATAATTCTTTATTTTCATCGAGGGAGATTTATATGCATTTTTACCATAAGCTCTTGACATCGACGAGGAGTTTAACACGTCGACGGAGGTCTTGGCTAGCGCCCACAATCTTAAAACATAGCGCCATGGGTTAGGATAACCCATTGCAAACAATAATTTAATATTTATTTAAAAATAATTAAAGGGAACCTTAACAAGGTTTTTAATTATTTAAATAAATACTTCCTCCTGGACCCAAATGCATTAAACTAATGCATCCACCTGTAATCTTTAAACCTGCCAACTTGGGGTTTACAAAAGACCTTTGAAACTATCATGTCGTAACCTTCATCAAAACAAATTATTTGACATCAAATCAAATTCCTTCAAGAGCTTCTTGACATCAATGACAACTTATACACTTGAGCAAAGGCAATGTACCCAAAGTACCCAAAATTGCCAACATATAACATCCTTCTTGGAAGGCCTTGGATTTGAGAAATGCATTGTGTTCCCTCTATACTACATCAATGTGTAAAATACATTCATGAGGGACGGGTTCACGTGGTGCCGTCAGATGAAGAGCCCTTCAAATTCGTGAACCTAGCTGATTTTCCAGGAGGTTTCATACTCCCATAAACGCACCTGGACGTCCGGCCTACATCATCGATTAAGAATCTAGGAGGTAAAAAAAAATGTGTGCTCAACCATCGACATATCTGTATCTCATAGATCCGAGCACACTAGAACTTCTTTGAAACTGACTACATCAGCAATGCTTCGGGATGAAAGGAAGCTAAAGGTAAAAATGGGTGAAAAGGAAAAGAAGCATGTGCCCGAACTAGTCACCAATGAGGCTCCCACTCCCATGGAAGTGGAAGAAGCCCAGGACAAAGTCGAGGAGGTACCTCAACCTACCTCACCTGCATCATCAGCAGGGTCATCCGCACCATGGGTGACTGTTCATCTAGCCAACATAGGGTTAGGTGAATATATTGTGTAGAATGTCACCTTTGGACCAATCCTAGAGACTGCACAAGAGATGGGCCGACCGCATGCTCATCATTTTTTGGTTGGATCAATAGTGCCATTGGGAGAGCCACCCAATCAAATGAACTTCATCTACGCTAGGCTGGATCAACTTCCTACTCGAATGCCCATGGATGAAGATGATGACAAACCATTCATAGTGAATGTTCGTTACCTATCCAACCCTAAATATTCCATGCATATTTTTGAATTATATCATTGGCATGGGTATGGCCTTGGTATTTTTGAGCAAGGATGTAGGACTCCGCTTGAGCCACATTATCAGTTGGCAACTGATAGGTTTGGGCTAGGGTTGCAAATATGAGGATAGGATGATTTTCTTACAACATCTTTAGATCACCTATACCTTAGTCTAGGGGACGATGTGGATTTCAACCCATATCACCCTAATCCTTCTACGTTCTAGAGGGATAATCGGATGGTGTCTTACATCACCATAGCACCACCCGAGACATATCATGAGAATATCTTGGTGGACAGTGAGTCCTCACCCGATGATCAGTCGAGGGATGAGGCTGAGCCAGTTTATGAGGTAGTATCATATTTATGACACTTATACCCGATTTTACTAGACAACGATGATAGTGATCAGGAGATAGCCTATATGGGGCCACATTTTCTAGAATATCCCATTCTAGTGGGGAAAATGAAGGATTGTATTATGATAGCGATGAAGAAGATGAGATAGAGAGAGCCTACCTAGGACCTCCCTACTTACGTCATCGTAATGCACCTTATACGACTGAGGACATGCGTAGAGAGATCAATCTCAATCCTCACCTTAGGGGAAGACCACCAAACTTCGATGTGATCTATCACATGGTGTTTCTCGACCCACCTATGTACATGGAGCTCATTGAGCCGAATGATCCAATCTTGCAATCAGTGCATAGAGAGGACCCAGTCATCCATAGCCCGCATAGAGAGGACCCATTTGTGCCCATGTTGATAGAGCCAGATCTCGGGTATGGGAGCTGCATCGATGATGTAGATATTTGTCCATGTGGTCTTGGAGATCAATTCCATTCCATCAATATGGTCTCCATTGATTTGACCACCCCACTCCACAATCCAGTCGATCCATCCAAACCGTTGCATTTAAATGTAGATGCTATCGATTGGGATCACGTTGACTCACCTATTGAGCCTGAAGATTTCTTCCCTAATGAAGAAATGTTGCAACCATTTCATTTTGTGCTAGGCTATGCTTATGATGTCTATCATGTTGAGGATGCTTCCAATGCGGAACCTATAAACCCAGCAGATGACATCCATTTGATCCCTATGCCTCATCAGCTTGAGGAGGGATCACACATGTCAGTAGAGGAAACCTTCGATGTGGATATCAGTAATGATCCCACCAATCCAAGGAAGGTTAAATTTGGAGAGAGTCTCACTCCCGATGAGCGTGCCACCCTCATCCCTCTACTGAAAGAGAGACCTAATATTTTTGCTTGGACTTACAAAGATATGCCAGGTCTAGACCCAAAATTGGTTACCCATAACCTTTCGCTAGATCTATCAAAGAAGCCAGTCAAGCAGAAGCTTAGAAAGATGCATCCAATAGTAGCCTTAATGGTGAAGGATGAATTGCAAAAGTTATTGGACGTAGAGTTTGTAATCTCCATCGACTATCCAGAATGGGTATCCAATATGGTGCCTATAGGAAAACCTGATGGAAGGATCCATATTTGTATGAATTTTAGAGACCTGAATAAGGCAACACCAAAGGATTCATTTTCATTGCCGAATATTGATGCTCTTGTAGATGCAACTACAGGTCATGAGATGCTCTCCCTGATGGATGATTTTTTTGGATACAATCAAATTCGGATTAAGCCTGAAGACCAACATAAAACCATGTTTATAATACCATGGGGGACATTCTGCTATAAAGTTATGCCATTTGGCCTTAAAAATGTTGGTGCCACATATCAACGGGCCATGACATATATCTTTCATGACTATATGCATAAGATATTAGAAGATTATATTGATGACTTGTTGGCAAAGTCATTACTACATTCTGAGCATGCAGAGGTCTTAAGGAAGGTCTTCGATCACTTGATAGAGCATAATGTCAGGTTGAACCCTAAGAAGTGCGTATTTGGCATAACTTCAAGAAAGCTCTTAGGGTTCATCATTTCAAAATGAGGCATCGAAGTTGACCCAACAAAGGTCAAGGCTATTCTAGAGATGCGTCCTCCCTCAAACATCAAAGAATTAAGAAGCCTACAAGGCAAAGTAGCATCCATAAAGTGATTTATCACTCAATTATCAGATAAATGTCGACCCATGAATCGACTGCTACACAAGGGGGTCCCATTCAATTGGGATGAGGACTATCGAGCAACCTTTGCTGAAATAAAGCAATACCTGGTGACGCCACCAGTGTTAGCTCCACCAAGGCCAGATGTGCCATTTCTACTATATATATCGACAACCGACTTTGCATTAGGGACCATGTTAGCCCAAAAGAATGTGCAAGGCAAAGAATAAGCCATATATTATATTAGTCGAACCTTGGTGAGCTATGAGCTAGGATATGCATATGTGGAGAAGTTGTGTTTAGCAGTAGTGTTCACTACAAAGAAATTGTGACACTATATGTTGAGTCATACGACATATGTTATATCCAAACAAAATCCTTTGTAGTATATGATGAGCAAGACATATCATAATACACGTACTACAAAGTGGATCATGCTACTAATAGAATTCGATCTAGAATTCATAAGCCAAAATTCCATTAAGGGATAAGTCATAGCTGATCAGCTAGCTGAGGCACCACTGTCAAATAGTAGGCCTCTGACCATTGAGCTTTCGGATGATGCGGTCTTCATCGTATCCGAAGCTCTCAAACCTGAAGAACCAGAAAATAATGTTGATATGACCTTGTTCTTCGATGGTTCAAAGTGCGAGCAAGGGGGTGGTGCAGGAATAGTGTTTGTCATGCCGCAAGGAGCTCCAATGCCCTTGTCATTCAAATTAGACTTTCCTTGCACCAACAACAATGTTGAATACGAAGCCCTACTACTGGGCCTCCATACAACCATCACCATGAACATTAAAATATTAAACATCTTTGGTGACTCCTTGCTCATAGTCAACCAAGTTAAGGGGCTCTTTCAATGTCGATGTCCCATGTTAAAAGCTTATAAAGATCTTGTTGTTACATATTTGGCTAAGTTGGAATGGTATGACATCGAGGCAATCCCTCATTCATCAAATAGGTTCATAGACACCATGGCATCTTTGGGATCCTTAATCCCTCAGAATCCATCTACCAATTTTACTACCATCCATGTTAAAATGCTCTCGCATCCTGCGATGGAGCATGAAGCCTTTGATAATAAAGAGTCAATCAACATGATTAGCATGGAGCCAAAAGCTGAATGGTTCTACAGAGCTGAAGACTTTCTAAAGAAGGCACCCTAGGGGTCATTAACCTCTCAGAGTCCGATGGGGAGTGGTACTACCATTCACCACAAGGTTGTTTCCTAGTCTGCATTTGCACATGTAGATACGCAGGGGGAGCAAGTCATCTTGGCAGTCGAAGTTGAGGCTTACCAGAGTTGGATGTCACAAATCCAAGACTTCTTAAAACTTGGTTTGATCCCAGAGGGATTGTCGCGTGCCACAAAATGCACATTCAAGCAAAAAGTGACTAAATATGTCTTGCTAGGAGATATTTTGTACCGACGAGGCTACGATGGAGTTCTCCTTCATTGTCTAGAGCCCCAAGAGGCATCTTGGGTGATTTCACAAGCTCATGATGGTACGTGCGATGGCCATTTCAGTGGCATGGCCATCATCAAGCGCATCCTTCGAATGGGTTACTATTGGCCCACTATGGAGAAGGAGTGCAATGTGTATGTCAAGAAATGCATCAAATGTCAGCATCATGCTAATCTTATGCACTTGCCATCGTAGGCCTTACAACCCATTCAAGCGGCTTGGCCATTTGCTCAATGGGGATTAGATCTTATCGGTAAGATCTCTCCTTCATCATCGGGTCGACATACTTTTATTATTATGGCTACTGAGTACTTTACCAAATGGGTGGAAGCAATACCCTTAACAATGATGACTGGAGCTCGCATAGCAGAGTTTATACTCGAGCATATCATATGTCATTTTGGGATTCCATCCAAGATAATTTTGGATAATGGAACATCATTTAAGAACAAAACTATGAGAGCTTTGACGTCTAAGTATAGAATCAAACATAGTTTTGTGACTCCATATTATCCATAGGCAAACGGGCAAGTTGAGGCCTCAAACAAGATAGTGGTGGCTATCTTGAAAAATACGATCCAAGAAAACCACAAATATTGGCATATCCAGCTGCCCCTTGCATTATGGGCTTACAGGACTAGCATTCGGACGCCCACTAGGGCAACGCCATTTTCACTAGTATATGGCACTGAGGCCATTATGCCCTTAGAGTTGGAAATTCCAATGTTGTGCATCACATTAAAAGAGTTCATTGATGATGACACCACACGACAAGCTCACCTAGATCAATTGACGCTGCTTGATGAACATCACATGAATGCCCTAGAGCATCTCCACATTTATCAAGAGCGATTAAAATGAGCTTATAATAACAAAGTCCATCAGAGAGACTTTGAAGTTGGGGATCTTGTGTTGAAAGAGAACCAACAGAACTCTAATTTGTCACCTGATATGCGAGACAAATTCATAGCTAATTGGCTAGGACCCTATATCATATCTAAAAATATTGGTTCGGGTACCTATCACCTAACATCGCTAGGGGGTGTTGAAGAGCCTGAACCTCTCAACATCATCCATATTAAGGCATTCTATGCTTGAGAGCATAGCAAAAGGCACCAAGGGTTCCAAAACCGCTTGGTCATGTCTAAAGGCTCGAGGGTTTGCTTAAACTCAGCTATCAATCCCAAAAGGCCGAGGGTTTGCTTAAAACCACTCGGTCAATCCCAAAAGGCTCCAAGGGTTCCTAAGAACCGCTTGGTCATCCCTAAAAGCTCCAAAGGTGCTCATAATCCCTTTGGTCAACCTAAAAGCCCCAAGGATTTTTAAAAAACTTGGTCAATTTAAAGGCTCCAAAGGCATTTTAGCTCTTTGGTCAATCCAAAAGGCTCCAAGGGCATGTACTCACCATTTGGTCAAATATAAAGGCTCAAAATCCATAAAAATTAAAAAAACAATAAAATCCAAAAACATTTACATTTGCATTATGCATTTTCATTTACACATGCATTCACTTCATCACATTGCATGTAGGCATTCTTGCATCCGTTGCATTCCATAGTAGGATGGATTGTGTTTGTCAGTCTTACAAATGATGCCACATTTGTGTTTCAATCATGCACCTCTGCATTTATCATAATCCATCATTCATGTGAGTAATTATGTTTTTCAACACAACCCATAATGTTGCTATGAGGAATATACTAGGGTTTTTTGGTCATTCAACCATACCTAGAGGTCTTCTCAAGAGTTGATAGAAAGCTTGCTTTGCTTTTGTAGTTGAGGTCTAGTTAGTATAGCCCTTAGCATATCATAATCCTATCACTAATCAACAAATTAAACAATCCTAATAAGGACTAGGGGAAGATGAAAGCCATGAAGCAGGACCAGGTATCCTGAGGTGAAAAGAGTTATTCTTGCTTATCCCCCTATGTGGACGGTATGGGAAATGTTGGTAATTGGCAAAAGGACAAGTTCGTTCCCTACCTAGAATCCCTTGCTTACGATAAAATGAGCAATATCCTAGAGTGATATCCCACATCAATCCTCAAGATTGATACCCTATATCGATATCATAGATCGATATCATAGATCGATATCCTAGATTGATATCCCATATTGATATCCCATATTGATATCATAAGATCGATATCCTAAAATCGATATCCCAAAGTAAAATCCCCAAAGGAAGTTTCTGAAGAAAATTATCAAATGTAAAATTCCAAAAATTCAAGTCAAATGAAGACAAATTGTACAAAGGAAATAAAATCAGTATCAAATCCCTTGCTCAAGAAAAAAAGAAAGTACAAAATAAACAGTGATTATTATCACTAAAGTACAAAAATAAACAATGATTTTTATCACTTTATATGAGCAAGTATCCCAAAAAATTGAAGAAAAGAAGGGAGTGAACTTGAATCCATGGAATTTCCAGCACTATTGTACCTTACGCATGATGATATGTCTGATGCATTAGCACCTCGCTTATGTACAGACCAATGTTTGAATGTGGAAGAGCTAGCTTCAGGTGTCCTGTATCGCCTAGTGGTCTAGTCCAACTAAAATCTAAACCTAGGATTGGATAAACATTTGCGGACCCCCAATCTTAGCAATGGGCTGAAAGAATCCCGCCTGACATCGGGGTATGCTTATGCTTTATCTTAATATATTCATTTGCACACACAAGGATAATGAATAGTTAGGGCCTATCCTAGCAAAAGCCTTACATTTCAAAAGTCTAGTTTGGTCAGTATACAACTTTTGATCAGTCAACTAGGGTGTTTGAGTCTCATGGTAAACCTCAAAAATTCCCAAATAGCAACAAATAAAATTTTCAAATGCAATCATCAAACATCAAGTTCTTTTTATAAGAGTTTGTTTATTAGAATTATTTGTATTATATGATTAGATACCGGATGGATGTCAGAAATGATATTTAGATGACCACTGATTATATCATACATATTCTTTTAATTTACAAAAGCTTATAGAACATAAAACATACATCATTACATTTCATATATGAGTGTATTATATCTTTCACAAAGAGATAAAGCAATTACAATCCATGATTGTTATACATTCTATGGTGTCATCCATTAGATTGTTAAACACATATCACATTCATTCCTTATGTTTTAAGTGATTAAAGCATACAAGTTCATTTACATTAGATTACCATCATGTAAATAATGCATTACATATATTACACCAAAATATCATGACATCATCATAAATTAAATGCATACAATAAAGCAAAATTAAATATGCATTTAAAAGTAAACATCACATCCATATGCATCCATCATAAATAGCACATCTAAGCATCTAGATCACTGCATATCATCATCATCATAAATTAAATAGCTATCTAGTGCATGTCATCCATACATCACATCATATAAGCATAACATCAATATGAACATCTGCATCCATGTGCATAACATAAACATAAAATAAAAAATATACAAGTACACATAATGAGCCAAAATGATCAATATCATATATATAAATGTGTGTCCATAGATACATAGAGGTACATCAAAATGCCTATAGGCTACAACTATGTAGGTCCTCGACCTTACACTCAAAAATAGTACAACAAAGTATATCTAATATCTATACTAAGGGCTTGCACCCCCAGCCTATGAGTCACCACCATCACCCCTACCATCCCTGTGGCTCCTCTGCGAGCTAGCTCCATGAGTGCTAGAAGACCTGTGTGTCCTCTCGGTCCTATGAGTCCTACGGCTAGAGCTGGCAGTGGACTGCCCTATCTCTCTAGTCTAGGATCGACTCTGGTGGGTCCCTATAGTCTGTGTATCCATTAGAACCTCCCCACCTATCAACCTGATGTAGCCCTCCAACTGGGAGATATGAGCTGCATGACTTGTATCTCACTCATTTCCCTCCTCCATGAGGGAATGGAGCCTCCTGATCTCGACCATGGGGTCACGACCTACTGGTAGTAAAGAAGATGGTGCTATTGGAGGTGGCATCATAGCCTATGTAGCAGAGGGGCCCCCATCACTATCCTCAGTAGGTCCCTCTTAGTAGTGATAGCACTCAATTATGCCTATGCCACATCTCACTCACCTATGAGTTGTGTGATCCTCGTACCTATTGAGTCTACCTATGCCTGGAGAGCTGTCCTCTCCTCCTGAGCCTACTATAGCTACCTCTCACTATGAGATAGCTTCACCTCTAGAGTGGTGATAGATGTATCTCGATGTAAAATTTGGGTATGCAGCCTACCCACCTGACTCTGCAAGTCAGCTACCTATACCCGTAGCTACCCAATATCACTATCTAGCACTGCCTCACCCTCCTTGAGACCCTCCTCCTCTACATCTACCTAGGGGCCTCCCCTACTGTACCCTAGTCACCCTCTATCCTCTACCAAGTGTGGCACCCATGGGGATCCACCTCTGCACCATCAACACCCTCTATAGCAAATCCACCAACTGGGCAATCGAGAGGTCCCCTCTCATGCCATTGAATGTCAGCCCACCATCCATCATAATCAGGAGTAGTACCTGCATCCCTTTGGCCCGACTCCTAGAAATCATCATCCTCCTCTCCTAGAGGAGTAACCTGAGGCTAGGTGAGGTCCCTCTCTAGGACCAGGTGTCTATAGATAGTAGGCATGTCTAGGATATCCTACCGAATCCTGAACTATTGTAGGATGTGAGAAAAGTAGTGGTACTCATGCCACTCGACCTTGCGACCGATGATCCATCTATCCCTGCATGCTCGATGTAGGTATCTAGCTACCTCAGTCCATGCTGGGTAGTCCATGTAGGGGTGCCACTCAATGTCATCAGGATGAAGCTGGGTGAACCAATCAATGTAGTGAGTCAAGTCTCCTGTGTGAGACCTGCTCCTAAATCCCTCCTACTCCCAAGGCCAACAGGCATCTAGCATTGATGAGCATCTACAATAGTAGTGATCTCTAGGGGTAGCTCTATAGGATGCTCTATCTGGATGTGTTGCTAGCCCCATATCTACAATAGGAGGCTACAACCAATACCCACTCTGCTCTGATGGGTGATCTGATATAACTCATGATACAACTATGCCAGTAGAGCGCTCCCCTAGGATAGGATAACTGGCTCCTCCATCGAGCTGGTCATGATAGGTCGAATGCAAGCTAAGAGGTTCTAAGGGAACCTCACACCTGAAGAATTGGGTAGGGCTATCCGAATAACCAAATGCATGAATACAACCTCCCACTATGAGAAGATGTCGACCTCATACCACTCACCGACATGGACACCACCATGGTCGATGCGGCCCTGTGCCTCCATGCTCCGATCTCTAAAGATAACATCAAAGATAACTCTCCTCATTGTAAATGGGGAGGTGGTGATAGGCTCACCATCGATGGGCAGCCAGAATATGTGGTACACATCCTCTAGTGTGACCATCATTTCACCTGTGGGTAGGTGAAACATGTTGGTCCACGCATCCCAACGATGGGCCAAAGTAGTCAGATAGGCCTGGTCTACTCGGATGGGAGGGAGATCCAGGATGTATCCAAAGCCAATAGTGATAAACCACTCCCACTCTGCATCAGTCAGTAGGGGGTGTAGAGTGTGAAGGAGATCGGTCTCCCTCACCCTATTAGTCAAAGACTGAATAAAAGAAATAAAAAAAGAAAGTAAAAAAACAATTAAAATCACTCTAAAATCGATAAAAAAAATTATAAAATCTCCTAAAAATGCAATAATATGCACACATATGAGCAAAATTTTCAAGGAATATTAAAAGAATGCTTCAAAGCAACAAAAAGTGGCATTAATTGCCCATCAAAACTCAAAAAATGCAAAAAAATTGAAAAATTTTTCTAAATTTGGGCATCATGGGTCATAGTCGTGATCGGCCCAACGGTCAAAAATTTGATCGTTGGGATTTAAACCTCATCGTGGCTAATAGTCGTGGCCCCCAATATGACAATTGGGGACTACGACTACCATGGCTAGCGAGCGAAACCCTAAATGGGTTCACTCCTACCCTAAAGCACCCCAAAACCCAAAATTAAACCCCCTAGCTAATTAACCTAAGCTAAATCCTAATCTAAGGTGAGGTTCATTGCCTACGGTTTAATGTGGTTCAATTACCGATTAATTAATGAGGTTAATTTTTAAACTCGGTAATCACAAGCGAGGTCTCGGTTTATGAGTTACCTTTGAGCCCCCGACTCTCCCATTGGTCGATGCCTCTCCTGGGTCAGCCATAGGTGTGAAGTCTAGATAATCTGGTTTGGTTTTAGCAGTGTTTTGGGTTAAATTTTATGGTTTTACCTCCAGAGCTCTCAGGTTAACTGTTGAAGTTAGGTGAAAATGATAAATTTTCAAAGAGTAGGCCCTTTTTATAATTTTTCCTATTTAGGTCGGGTCACGGCTGACACCCGCGGTCCCCGAGTTAGGGTTTTGCGACCACATGTCCTAGCCACGATGAGCAAAAATACCCGTAGTTCAGAGCTACGGTCAGAAAATTGCATATAATTACCTTAATTTACCTTGAGGAAAGCTGTTAAATGATAATTTAAACACTCCAAATAAGTGAACATGGCACAATGACACCAAAAAATGTCATCATAAGGCAAAAATAAAATAATCGGCTGAGATTATAAAGTACATTCAACCGAGGTCATCGCCATGGAAATCCTTCCTTAGAGCACCACACCTCCCAACCAATAAAACATGCCAATTCAAAATTCATCAAAATAAACAAAAAAATTAAATAAATCAAAATCCAAATGCACCTCGTATTCAGTTATTTACCCTATACACTTGGCGGTTGCAACGATTTGCGATC
Source organism: Wollemia nobilis (assembly GCA_028583015.1). Classification (NCBI taxonomy): domain Eukaryota; kingdom Viridiplantae; phylum Streptophyta; class Pinopsida; order Araucariales; family Araucariaceae; genus Wollemia; species Wollemia nobilis. The sequence continues at coordinate 6,910,814 of JAQPPZ010015413.1, read as the reverse complement.
CATGCAATCCGACAAGATGAGTAAATTACCATAAGGACATTTGGGGTAAATTCATCATTGTAGAATTGCTATGCTTCATTTCAATCCCTAAGAAGGCCTACACAGCCAGACTGCTCCATGGGAATGAGATATTCATCGCAATTCTCCTATGATATTTTTAGCATATCATCGACAATATGATTCAACCTATGCCTAATCGGACTTGCTATCATTTTGATTCCCTAAGAAGGCCTTCATGGTTGGACCGCTCCATGGGATAGAAATAAGCAATTACTATTAATAGTTGTAATCATAGCTGATTAGGCCTTGCCAAGAATTTCAAATGCTAAATCTAAATGTGTTCAAGATCATTCATAATGGTCAAGCGACCTCATCGCTTCATTCATTGTCATTACCCTCATCGACTCATCGCTTGAGGGGGTAGTCATAATATTAAATCATAATCAAATTCAATAGAAGATCCCTTGATCGTAGATCCCTAGATCTTGTCAAAATTGTGTTCGTCTTACGAATCATTGCCAAAGACTATCATAAGCTTACCCTTCTGCTGGGGAAAATAGCATATATGATAGTTTGTTTGTAGCTCTCCTCCTTTCGGTTATATAGGCCTAACTCCTATTGTAGCACCAAAGCTACCCGAATGCCTGATGATGAGTGCAAACCCTTTCAAATTTAAGCCTTCTACCGAGTTAGAAGCAATGATTCTAGGATGCATGTCCTTTTTCTAGACTTGGGGCATCTAATGTTGATCAGATAAATGATCATCATGCAACCTACGACATCATTTTAGGAGGTCTAGTTTTGCTCAACGTTGTTCGATCTCACAATGCATCTCAAAAGGGGCATCTGTAGACACCTAAAATGTATCATGTCGAGGTGACTACTCATATGGGACATGCTAGAAGACCATATGGAAGACCTTTGGATAGATCCAAGGTATAGCAGTGGTTTTTACCACTCATTTGGGGTATCTTTGCCTAGTCAGTGCTAGCCACTGCTGACACCCATGGTTAGTAGTGCTCACCATGCATGTCAGCCATGATCAAGACTCAAAGTTAGTTGGCCTTCATCCGACCCCAAAATTTGGTTGCAACGGCCAATTAGTTGTAGATTGGAGCGGTTTGAGCGAGGAAGGATCTAGAACCTTCCATCCAACTAACTCAACTGCCCAATATTGATCTTGGCTTCATGAGGAAGCCACCCCTAGCCCTTGGCAAGTGCTATAAGATCCCCCTCCGAATTGGGGATAAGTCTGGATGAAGTGTGATCAATTGAGCAACGAAGCCCTGTCGAATTGCATACTCACTTGCATACATTGAGAGGGACACTTTTGCTACCCAATTGGAGATCAAATCGCTATGGAAGCCCTAGGAGCCTAGGAGAGCCAAGAAACACAAATTCATGCAATCGGTGCACAATTCGGATAATTCAACCACCAAACCTATCAGAGGACACAGAGGCGACCCTTGACCATCAATTTGGCAAGGAGGATCGGAGAGGAAGCCCTAATTCTGAGGGCAAGTCTACTAAGAGCTCCACCATGGTTGTCAGCTATGGTCTATAGTGCTGACCACATCTCAGACCCATGGTGAGCAAATGGCTATGGATCCCCTTGTTCTTCCTTCTTGTAGATTATTTGATTAGATCATAGTATGCTTAGTATAGGTTTAGTTGATATTTTAGAGACATTTAATAGATATATTAGGTGTTAATTGCAAATTCCTTTCATTAATGTAATTTAGCAATATTAGTGCAATTGTGTCTTTTTCATGCTTCCATGTCTTCTATTTGGCAATCTAACCCATTAAATAGATAGATATGCTTTCAATTTACATGTTTCCATGAGCCATATTTTCAAGTATTGCATAGGTTTAGCATCTTTATTCCATTTTCTTGATTTATATGCTAATTATGGCATTTTCATGTGCACATTCTTTAAAGGGCCTCATCATGAGAGGCTGCCTATGCTATTAATGAGTTGTATGTTGTTTCTTGACCATAGGAAAGTAGATTTGAAGGAGATTCAATCATCCAATTCCTTCCTCAATGCGAAGAAGAGGGTCAACTCCACCCTGGAGCAGTTTGTGACTATTTAGAGAGCCTTAGTATTGTGCCTACCCCGTTGGGGGCTTTCGAATTGTATCAATTGTATCAACATTTGGGTGACCCTAAGAGGGGCATGATTGTAACCGAGATTCATTTTCAATATTAATAAAAGAAACATCCATTTTCTTGTTATTTGCAATCTTGTTTATCATTTCATGCTTTGATGTTGATTCCAATTGATGTATTAGATAGGTGCATGCTTTTTGGATAGGTCAATAATATTATATTATATTATAATATAATATTATATTAGTAGTAGGCTCCCCAAAGTAGAATAATAATATGGATATATAAACAAGAAATATTTGTCATTGCAATCATCATGGAGATGAATCTTATGTAATTGTCTTTGCCCATGACATGGCTTATGGGACTTTACCCTCCTTGAGTGGCTCTATAATCTTGGGAGATCTTGTGGAGTGATTCCTTACTTAAGGAGTATTATTGGTGTTTCCCTACCTTAAGGGTATTATCTATCTCTCTCTCATTTGTGGATTGTTATTGTGGATAATTATTTGTGGATGAATGATTTGATATTTCTACATATTGGTGGATGATTTATGTTAATAATAATAAAGTTATGAAACAAGTGGTATCAAAGCAATGATTTTGGAAAAGTGGGGATTTTTGTGTGAAATTGCAAAATTCAGGCAAATTTTTTTTGGAAAAACATCTCATATTTTAGGAGCCATATCTTTGCGAAAGTTTATCTGATTCAAGTTATTCTTGAATCAGTTTGTGCAACATTTGAAGAGCTTTAAAATGAGTGGTCATATGAAGGAATGTAAGAAGTATGGAGGGAGACATGACCTTTTGAAGTCAACAATCTAGAATAAGGATAGTGAAAATTTTCCAAATCGTATTATTTTTGTAATTTTTTGGAAAAATATCTCATATTTCAAGAGCCATATCTCTGTGAATGTTTATATGATTCAGATGATTATTGGACCAATTTATGAAGAATTTGAAGAGCTTTAAAACAAGTGGTTATATAAAAGAATATAATTAGTATTGAGGGAGATATGACCTTTTGAAGTTAGCCATATGGAATAAGCATAGTGATGAAATTTCAAATCACAAATTTATTGAAAGACAAAATTTGTTTAGTTCGAGTAAGAAAATCAATTGCAATTTATTTTTTTTGGAAGGAAAATTGTAGATCTAGTTGTCTCTATGGAATTTTATCTTCAAATCAGTGGGAAAATTTTATTTCCATAAAACCCTAGTTTGCATTAGGGCATGATATATATTGTCAAAAAACCCTAGTTTGCATTAGGGTATCAACTATGGAGCTACAAAAATTTTTAGGGGAAGATGATATTGATGTTAGGGATTGGTGGAAAAATTTTAAATCCTTGTATCATCGTAATCCTCTTTGGTAATGTATGTTTTATTCTTATCTTAATGGAGAAGCTCTTTCTTGGTTTTTTAAAATGTATCAAGATGAACTAACTTGGGAAACAATGGAGCCAAATGTTGGGAAGTCAAAGAAGGTAGAACATCAAGTTAAGGTTGCACCATATCACCATCCACACCACCATGAGTGGTAATATTATTGGAGGCATGGCTCAAGGCAACAATATTATGGTTCCACATGGAATCATAAGGGCACCAACTATGGCAGATTTTGGCAGAGAAAGCATAGTGATCCTAGTTTTCAAAGCAGTTCATTAGCATCAAGGAATAAGTGGACCCATAATTCAAGTTATAAAAATACAATAGCAGAAGAATGGAGTCAACGAAGTAGATTTGGATATTCAAGTAACAAAATGACATACCAACATCAACGTGTTTCACTTGGATGGATGGATGATCGAGATTGGTACCAGTTGCTAACATTGCTTAGTAAATCGTATTATCATGTTTCTTCATATATTTCAAGGATGAAATATTTGTAAGGAGGGTGGCATGGTAGGGTACCTAGGAATAGATATTTGGGGATATATTATTATATTGTATAAGGGTTGGCATGGGCCACACATAACCCAAGGTTAATTGTATTATAATATTATATTATATTAGTAGTAGGCTCCCCAAAGTAGAATAAGAATATGGATATATAAAAAACAATTAATTATCATTGTAATCATCATGGAGATGAATCTTATGTAATCATATTTGCCCATGAAGTGGCTTATGGTACTTTTCCCTCCTTGAGTGGCTCTCTCATCTTGGGAGATCTTGTGGAGTGATTCCTTCCTTAAGGAGTATTATTGGTGTTTCCATACCTTAAGGGTATTATATATCTCTCTCATTTGTGGATAGTTATTATGGATAATTATTTATGGATGAATGATTTGATGTTTATGCATATTGGTGAATGATTTATGTTAATGATAATAAATTTTTGTAATAGGATTTGTCACCATGTCATCCACATCAGGAATCACCATCGATAGATCCCTCTCACCACTCATGGGGATTACTAAAGATCACTCCCCTCAATCACCCCACCTTCTATAGATCACAATAGCTACATTCGGTATCCCATACCACAACCCAAACTAGCGTATGATCATACTAAAGGAAAAGAACTCTGCCTATCACATATACCACCCTACCAACCATTGCCATCAATGAATCACTCCTAGCTACTTCCCATCCTTCTTCCACATCACTCTACCCTTCCAAGGCCTCCACTGAATATGCTTAGGCTCCAACAAGCCAAACTGTATCCTCCAAAATAAATAATCTCTCTCATGTGGTCTCTTCATATCATTCTCCTAATTCATACATCGCCTCAAAGCATAGGGTACAAGATCACCCATATTCGCATGTACACCATATGTCAATGGCACCGGTTGCTCTACTGTTATGTGCTCCCACACACAAACCTGTAGCAATGGGATCCAACTCAAACCCTTCTGTATCACTCGCACTATATCGTGTAACTCTCTATATACCTGTGCCAACAATGTAGGTGCCCATGCAAACATGATATTATGCTCCACCATATCACATACTACATCCATCATATTCTAGGTAAATTTCACTCCTGATGTATCTGACGGAGCATAGGTAGATATCATAAGCATTGTTGCACATTGGTAATCAGACAACATCTTATTGTACCAATAATACTCATAATCCACCCCCTTCCTCATGTCTACATCACCCCACTTTGCACCAAATGTACATTGCAACACCTCCTGCTACCTCTTATCCATTGCTACACTCAATGGAATACTTTATTTCGATAGCCTCTTGCTCCTAGTGTAATGGTAATTTTACCGGTAGGGAAGTAAAAAGTGTTCTTATCTAGATCCCACCTCTCACACAAGGCAAAAATATATGCCCTATTGGCATGAATACTTAGGCAATACCATACTCCCTTCATCCACACTTTCTCCAAATACTCCACATCCACATCATCCAAGGCATCACCTAGGGCATATCTCAATGATCGCACACGATGCCATGACTCAATCATCTTTATCTATTCCATCCACAAACATCATAAAATTATGATTAATTTCACATACATACACATTCATTTTCATCATTTTGTACAAATAATCATGACATACAATAATCATAGAACACATCCCATGCATCAAAACAACAAAATCCATCCCTTTTGCTTAGTTTGCAGGTCACCATGCGAACTCCAGCCCAGTTCATAGGTCACCATGCAAACTAATGCCTAGTTTGTAGGCCACCCTACAAACCTAGTCGAGAGGCCATTTTTGGGCACCCACTAGCCTCTTTATTGATAAATTGGTCTCATAATATATAAAAATAGATATTTTGACACAAAAAAATATCATGCAACCCTAAAAATACTCATTTCAAGGCAAGAACTTCTCATACACACAACCACATCACACGCCAACAAACAAGTCACATTTTTTGATACCCATTTCACCCTTTCATGATGAAAGTTCAAAATATTAAAAAAATAGTGCATATTTTTCAATCAACAACACATTCACACTTGACCATGTATACCTCATGGTATACAATTCCAAAACACACAAATATATTTCACAACAATAAACAAGTCACATTTTTGGATACCCATTTCACATTTTTATAGTGAAAGTTCAAACGGTTTTCCAAAATTATACACCATTCCTCACATTCAACACAATCAAAATTCACCAACATTCATACTATGACACACATTCATGCGAACCACAAAAACATAACAAATAAAAATAACAGTCACATTTCTAGACACCCATTTCATCTTTTTACAGTGAAAGTTCAAACGATTTTCCAAAATGATACATCATTCCTCACATTCAACATAGTCAAACTTCATCAACATTCATCCTATGACACACATTCATGCAACCCATAAAAACATAACAAATCAAAATAACAATCACATTTCTAGACACCCATTTCACCCTTTTATAGTGAAAGTTTAATCACATTTCACAAATAGTACAATTTTCATCACAAAAATCAAGGTCAACCCTTACACTGGTCACACAGTCAAACATGCACATTTATTGGTCAACATAAAAAATGAACAACATTTTTGGATACCCATTTAGAAATTTTCACACTTTGTACACACATGTCAAACAACATCACATGCAAACATATATCCACATGCAAAATCACATTACCCTATTTTCTTAATATTCACGCATTTGGAAATCAAATTTATTTGGAGTATCAAATACTTATTGGTGGATTCCTACGTCAGCTGCCTGTGCTGGTCTACCCTCTCACCATATATGCACCAAATTGAACTCTCGCAAGCACTTTGCTTCATAAACTAGTCCTCACTCCTTCCTCCTTGCAAACTCTCACAACACAAATGAAGCTTTACATACCTCCAAATTGCTTTATATACCCTAAAACCCTAACTTGCATGCCACCTTGCGAATCACAGTCTAGTTTGTAGGTCACCCTGCAAACTATAGTCCAGTTCGTAGGCTACCCTATGAACGAACCCTTAGAACACCATTTCCATATTTTCTTCCTCCCTACAACTTATTTTTCTTCTTCCATCACTACCGGCCCAAACATTTCTCCATTTTATCATCATTTTCTTCTATCAATCGACTCATCACCACATCACCACATTTCATTCGTATCATTGTTGATTTCCTTGTTTGAGGGGGTATTCATACACAAATCCACTTTGCATACAACTAAAAAATCAAACATCTAATCACTGATATCACATCTATCTACAAATGTTTTTGCTGAATATTATCTCAAGGTAAACCTCATCCCAAATCAACCATTTATTATATCACAAGATCCATGCGTGATATCGAAGACATATTGCTTTCATTCATGTATATCGATGCCGACCACATATTGAATGTTACACTTGATTTATCCATGCCACTCAGCTCAAATGATTTGACATATGTCATGTACTCATCAATCAATCAGAAGTAAAAATTTGAATAGGCAGTTGTTCTATTCGTAATTGGACCATATTGCATTGGTCGCAAAAACAAAGCAGTCTTAAGTTGCCCTCATAAACAACCAATACGATATTGTAAATATCGTACTAAATTGGAAAATCATCATGTTTCATCTACAGTCATTCATTTGCATTCATCCACCCACACCTTCTTCATCCTCTCTCTTCTTACTTTTGGATTTTATATCAATGTTGTATGGTCATGCTTTGAGCGGCTACATATCTTTGATTGGATTCCATTCTTCTCTTCCCCTTCTCCTCTCCACATTTTTTTAGTTCTCTATCAATGTTGTATGATCACGCTTCGAGCGACTACATACCTTTTATTGGATTCCATTCTTCATATTCCCCTTCTTATCTCTTCCTATTTTGGTTCTTGATCAATATTGTATGGTCACGCTTCGAGTAACTACATACCTTTTATTGGATCCTATTCCTCATTTGGATTTTACATCAATGTTGTATGGTCACACTTCGAGTAGCTACATACCTTTGATTGGATTCCATTCTTCTCTTCCCCTTCTCCTCTCCACCTCTGTTTGGTTCTCTATCAATGTTGTATGGTCACGCTTCGAGCGGCTACATACCTTTGATTGGATTCCATTCTTCATATTCCCCTTCTTATCTCTTCCTCTTTTGGTTCTTGATCAATGTTGTATGGTCATGCTTCGAGTGGCTACATACCTTTGATTGGATCCTATTCCTCATTTGAATTTTATATCAATGTTGTATGGTCATGCTTCAAGAAACTACATACCTTTGATTGGATTCCATTCTTCTCTTCCCCTTCTCTCCACCTCTGTTTGGTTCTCTATAAATGTTGTATGGTCATGCTTCAAGTGGCTACATACCGTTGATTTAATCCCATTTTTTCCTTCCTCTTTCTCATCCAATTAACAAATACCTCACCACTCTCACTCATCATATTTTTGCACTAAATTGTGTTTCACACAATATAGTACAAAAAGCGTCAACTGTAGACACCTAAAATTCTCATATGCTCATTCTTATATTATTGTAAACTTTCATAGATACTTGTAGGTTTGCATAGGCAGTCATAAGTCATCATAGGCCATCATAGGCCATCGTAGGCTACCATAGGCCATCGTAGGCCACCGTAGTTATCTATAGGCTCAAAACCTACAAAACTAGGTAAAATGCACCCAAAATGCTTCCTATCCACTAGGAGGCCACCTATTAGCTCCCTAAGGTAACCTAAGACCTTTCCTACACCTAATTGGAGCTCCCATGGGACCATTTCCCACTAAAAACCCTAATTAGACTAATTAGAACCCTAATTTGTGATTGACTTTCACTTAGTTACACTTTATCATTAAAGTGGATTTAATTAAGATTAATGATCTAATTAGTCCTAAGCATGTCCTCACACATGTGTGCACTTTAAGTTGGTTAGGATATTTCCTAGAAATCCTAATTCAACCCCCATCTAACCTAGGAGTTAGCTAACCCTAGCTAACCCTAATCCTTGCTCACACATGTGTGAGGATGAGATATTTCCTTTAGGGTATGTGAGAGGATGACTAAGATTTTCACCTCAGAAACCCTAACCTGACCATGCTAGGAATTGCCTCTATGGTTTGGTATACTTAACTACCCCCCTGACCTTGATTTTTCCTATAAATAGAGGATATTTTCCCTCATTTTACCTCTCTCATATTTTTAGTTAACCAGTTCAAACTCTGTCGAAATCACACCAGAATCACCTTCTACAACTTTACTTTTGAAAAAAACATTAGACAACTCCTGGATCCCATTCGAATAGAAATTATCCAACAAAATTCAATAACAGTATAGTTTGCCCCCCAACTTGCGAACTTAGGATCTAGTTTGTTGGTTGCCCTGTGAACTGGCCATACAGGAGGTCTACAACACCAAATCAGGTCCAAAATAGGTACAAAAGGACATACACTAGTAGACTACCAGTGGCACTCATGCATAGAATCCCACCTTCATTGAGAAGCTCTGAGAAACACCATTAGATGCTTCAAATTTATGATGAAAATAGGGGATAAAAATATCCACTGAAAGAGAAACTTACTTTGTAACCCTACACTTTCAAAATGAATAAAGCAACATTTAGAACAATCTTTTATTTATTTTTTATCAAATGGTTATATTTCAGTTGCTTCAGTTTTTTGTTGACATGGCTTGCTCTACTTTCATATCATGCCTAAAATTTGAAATTGATTGTAGTTTGCTCCATAGATCTTCAACTATCTTTTGCAAATGACCAAGCTACTTCAAATGATTCGTTAGAGATGTTATTTTTGTTCCTTGATGGCGCTAGTTTGAACAACTAGAAAGCATTGAGGCAATTATAGCTTTGCAAGTGACCTTTCAAGGGGTACGTATTGAAGCCAATATTTTACTTTACGTGAAGCCTCTTTTGAAACAAATATAGACTTCAAATATGCTTTGGTGATGTCATTGATAAAAATATCTCGAATTTGGTCATTCCAATTTTGTGTATTCTGGATTTTTGTATTTTGATCTTATGCATTATTTTGTTGGTGCTTTCGACATCAATCATTATGGTTTCAGTCCATAGTGGTCCTTTTTTGCATGATCCCAAACTTTATCGCGAAGGTGCTGATATCTTTGCTAAGAATATCCCAACTTTGGTCATTATGGCTTTTTGTGTTTTGACCTTGTGCATTCCAACTTTATGCATTCTAGCTTTGTGCATTGGCCAATGTTATAGTTACGTTGTGATTTTTTTTTCATTATACCTTTATATATTCTTAGAATTTTGATGCGCAATGCTGATATAATCACTTGCATTTTACTAGAATTGGTCACATACAACCTTGTGCATAAATTTAGCTTTGTGCAATTAGTACATGTTTCTTGCAAATATCTAGATCTAATATTTTTTAGACTTGACTTATCCAAGCTTCAAATCACTTGATAGGCTCTAAATGGATTGTCTAGTTAATTGAATGTAGGTGGAGCAAATCAGTGTGGGCAATTTTTTGACTTGCATAGTAATTGTTTCTAGCCCAAGTAACTCAAGGATAAACTTTTACTATAAATAGGGATCTAGTGCCCTCATTGTATATATCTTTTGGCCTTGAGAATTCAAAGCTATACTATTTGAAACATATATTGTGCTTTGACCTTATGAGATTGTAAAAAATTGGTAAGTCCTTAGGCATTCTATTAGTGGTACTACCCTCCTAGTTTGCTAAGTGCACGGTAGTTGTGGCATAACCCTTCTAGACCATTTTGTATTTGCTTATCAATCTCATAATTTAATTAATGGGTGAACATTAATTTTTCTCAACTTCTCATGTGTTGATTGATTACACACTTTTCTTGCTATGGTTTAAATCCATATTTGTTTAAATAACTCATCCTCAAGCTTTCATGCATTTTTATTTTCACATCACACTTTTAGGTATTTTACTTTTTGTAATTTACTTTCAATGCAAGTTAGTGTAGGTTAGCATAGGGGTATCCATGAAGCATAGTGGGGAGCCAACCTAAATTTGGAGGTTGGGGGAGGCCATTGTTAATCCCTTCCAACTTTGTTGAGACTCAAATTGGGGTGTAAATCTTAATTGGAAGTTAGGACAATTGATGGGGATTCGTAAAATATAATAATAATATACAATAATATAATATATAAAATAATTAAAATAATATGGGCCACCTTTTTATGTGCATGGACACCCTTTGAATATTAATGTAATATTTTATATTTCCATCCATGGCCATCTCTATAGCCTTTGGTAATCAAACATCTCAATGAAAATTTCTACCATGTAATAGTTTCGTGGCCACCTTAGAGTTTATAGTTTGATATTTGGGATTCCAAGTGTAAGCTTAACAAGCTTTGTATTTGGCTATTTAAGGTCATTTTTAATAATGAAAATACAAGCTAAAATTTGCTTAATCCTTTGGTCCATATGCAAATCCTTATCAGATTGGTATCAAAGCTTCTATGGTGGGAAGGAATGATAGGGATTCACAAAATATAATAATAAATAAAATAATATAATATATAATATAATTAAAATAATATGGACCACCTTTTTACGTGCATGGACACCCTTTGAATATTAATGTAACATTTTATATTTCAATTTGTGTCCATCTTTGTAGCCTCTAGGTAATCAAACATGTGGAGGGAAATTTCTACCATGTAATAGTTTTATGGCCACCTTAGAGTTTATAGTTTAATAGTTGGGCTTCCATATGTAAGCCTAACAAGCTCTATATATGGCTATCTAAGGTTGTTCTTTATAATGAAAATACAGGCTGAATTTTTCTTAATCCTTATCAATAATTCCCATTTTCAATAGTAACAAAGGTCTAGATTATCATAATTTATTGAAAAAACTAAAGAAGTTTTAATTCAAAGGTTAACGATTCTATTTTTCACACTTGAAAATAATAATAATAGAAACAATGAGGAGGATTTTAGTCTTGCTCAGTAGCGAGTCTCACAATTAGCACTTTTCTATTATGCATTAACACAATTGAAAACCACCATGTTAAATAAGCAAATTTGCATGTAGGAGTCTATGATTTGACTAGTGCCCTCATGGCATGCATAAGCCTATTCAAAAAAATAATTTAAAGATGATGCCAAAATTATCTATTCTCATCGGCTTTTATGTGAAACATATAATGCAAAGGGTTAGGTTGTTTTACATTGAGACTAAAGTGTAAGCAAAAGGTAATGTAGATGTGACTCCCTCCAAACCTAGAATGAGAGCAAAAATATAGTATAATTAAATAAAAAATGGCATAAAAAGTACAATAAGGAGGTTAAGTTTAGGGTTTTTAGTAGAATTTTAAAATATATTGTACCATTTTGTACATGAAATAGGCTAAAGAAAAAATGTGAAGTTGGGAATATGATAGAAGCCAAGACAGAATAAGATGGGCTAATAATGATGAGAAACAATAGACTAGCTAGGGTTATGATCCCATTAGCAACTAATGCAAGTGAAAGTAAGGGGCAATCACAACTTGTGTAGTATATTATAGATACATATGGGAATAGGCTCAAAATAACTCAACACTAATGAATTTGAAGTAAGGATTGTCTTCACAGGGGCAACACAAGTAAAAATTAAGATAGACAAGACACATATGTGTCAAATATAGAAAAAATTAAAAGTTTAAGGTTGATAAATACTACATATGGATTCACACATAGACCAACTAAAGTGAGCCTAGGCACAATCAATGGTTAAATTCCATCAATAGAACATATCATTGAGAGAATGCACCTAGTGTAGACACCATAGATGAGAGATCAGCATGAGAGAGGATGAAGAAGCCCGGTATTCATTGAGGTCAAGATGCCATAAAAAAAGTAACTTATATTCCTGATTGTTTACCAATGTCTGAACATAGTTGGACATGCATTAATTGTCCATTGTTGGGTTTTTAAGCATTACTACCATAAAATATCACAAGTTATCTCACAATATCTCACAAGTCCTAAAAATAGAATAGCCACAATAATAAGGTCAAAGTAATGATAATATGAGTAATCATTTGAGAAAATTAATATGTATATTAAATATTATATAATGAATAAAATAAAATTCATTTATATATTGAAATATGAATGTAAATAGTTTCAATAATTCATGGACTATGCTTGAAGAAAACTTACAATATTAATTGTTGAAAAATTTGTATACAGGCTTTATTACTTTCCTTCCTATTACAACTCTGTAATTTATTTGTCATTTCTTGGATTGCTTTCTCAAAGAGTATTTTTTATTAGATGGATGAAGGAGTTTTGAAAGGGTCTCCAAACCTTTTAACAAGGCAGAGCAGTCACCAAAAAGGTAACAAAACACTTCAACCAAAGATCAAGCTGCCAACCAGAGAGCTATCAGATGTCAATTACATCAGCATAAAAGTTTAAAATTTGAAAACAGAATGTTGCCCAGCCAAGAAGGAATCTGACACAAATATTGAAACTAAAAAGCATTTAAATGGGCCAAGAATAGACAAATAAAATCTAAACTACCACCCAAACAAAAAGGATCAAAACCACCACAGAAAACTACACCGATTTTGCACCTAGAAAACTACCACTCAATGCAGAGACTAAATCCATCCCCTTCCTAATGAAGCAATTTGGATCTCTACTAGGGGTGGGACACCCACCAATTTGCATAGAAGCATTATTTGAATCCTTTTGATTGAGACAACTGGACCTCTACTAAAAGCTGGAAATCAAAAACCATAACCCCAACTTCCACTCAAAATTGAAACTAATTTCGCATTTCACTAGCCCAAGGTAAAATCTTCATTTATGAGATTTGATACTATTTCCCCCTTAGGATCAGAGGATTGGAAAAATGAATCAAGCTTAAGTTGTTTACCTTTTGGCTCCTTTTTATTTTCAATATTTGATAGGAATTGAAGATCATTTGCATCCCCTGTATCTACAACCCAAAACCTGGGTTGTTTTCCAATATTTCTTTTTACCCCAAATACGACTGGAATTTTTGACTACTTATTTTAGACCGAGGACTGAAAATATTTTTGAGCAACCACAACCTTCAGAGGAGAATTGGGTTCCATAACAATCTTCAAAGGGGGAGAACCACCCTGAGCTACAACTTGAGGAACGTCATGTTCCTCTTGAGCCACTTCCTAAGAATTTAAGCCAAGAAAATAATTTTGAAGGATATCCCAAGGAATAGGAGTTTAATATATTAGAATAGCCTGGTCAGGATGAGAGTGTCCACTACAAGAACTATCTAGATTCTTCACAACTGCCACTCTTATATTACTATCTATATTCTTCATAATTATCACTCCTAGATTACTAATATCAACCTCCACTAGCTCATATGTGATCATGTCCCTTGCAACCAAGTCCTCATGCTCAATATGACCCTGATACTGTGGGCGCGTGAGAATTAGGAGCAAAAGGAAACATAAGAATTACAAAGTTTAAATAGTGGTTTATTAAACAACTTTAGGGAATATAGGAGAAGTTAGGAAAAGAAGAAAAATAGGGAGGAAAGGACAGAGGGAATTTGGTATTGTTTGCCTTGCCACCCATGCCATCCAATCTGCCCAGTAAGCTACCGTCCAAGTCAAACTACCTACCCAGTCAGCTATCGTCCAAGGAGGTAAAAGGGTAAGATCCAAAGCTTAACATTGCAAAAAAAATTTAACTCCTTTTAACTGGATTAATTTCCAACATTCTTCCCCTTAAAGTTGAGAGGACTGAATATACAGTCTCTCAGCTTTATATATTGAGCTTTAGCTATACCTTTGGTGAAGATGTCTATAATATTATCCAAAGTGCTACAATATTGAAGCTCAACTATTTGCTATTCCACCATATATCGAATGAAGTGATACTTCATATCTAAATGCTTTGATCTGCTATGGTGGATTGGATTGTATGCCAACTGAATGGCACTTATATTATAACAATACAATTTAGTTAGACCACTTTGAATTTCTCCAATCTATTCAAGAAATTTTCTCAACCATAGGGTTTGAGTACTAGTATGTGTGATGGCTATATACTCAGCCTCAGTCGATGACAATGCTACAACAGTTTATTTCTTGGAAATCCATGTAATTAGTCCTGATCCTAGACTAAAACAATTTCCTAATGTAAATTTCTTGTCATCTATATTGCTGCCCCAATCACTGTCACTTAAGACAACTAATTTCACAGAATTAAATTTTTGGTAATGGATTCCAAAATCCAATGTACCTTTTACATATCTTAAGATTCTTTTAGTTGCTTGTAGATGCAGCTTAGATGGACTAGCCATAAACCTTGAAACTAGAGAAACATCATATTGAATATCAGGTCTTGTGTTGGTGAGAAACATCAGACTCCCAACCATGCTTCTGTAAGTGGTCATGTCAACCTTTGATGCTTCATCGTCCTTGCTCAATTGGATCCCATGTCTAGTTGGAGTTGCAACTGATTTGCACTGCTCCATGGCAAATTTCTTGATCATGTCTCAAGCATACTTGTGTTGACATATGAAGATCCCTTTATTTTATTGATGCACTTCCATACCTAGGAAGTATCGCATTAAACCAAGATCTTTCATCTCAAACTATTTCATCATGGAGTTTTTGAACTCCATATTCATTTTATTGTTACTACCCATAAATATTAGATCATCCACATACAAACAAACTATGAGAATGTCTACTCCATGTTTTAGGTAGTATAGAGTTGGTTCACTTTTGCTTCTTGTGAATCCATACTCACTAAAATAGCCATCAATGCGTGAGTACCAAGATCTTGGTGCTTTCTTGAGGCCATAAAGTGCTTTCTTCAATTTGTAAACAAGGTTCTCCTTTCCCTATTCTTGAAAACCTTGAGGTTGTTGAACATAAACCTCTTCTTTCAAGTATCCGTTCAAAAAAGCACTTCTCACATCCATGTGTTTAACATTCCATCCTTTATGGGCTGCTAAGGAAAGAACTGAACTGATTATTTCTTGTCGTGCAATAGGAGCAAAGGTTTCCTCATAGTCAATGCCAAATTTTTGAGTAAAACCTTTTACTACTAGTCTCGCATTATGCCTCTCAATGCTTCCGTCAACATTGTACTTGGTCTTGTAGACCCATTTACACCCAACACATTTTTTTCCTTTGGGTAGATTTACTAGCTCCCATGTATCATTATTGTTTATAGAGGTTATTTCCTCTTTCATGGCTTCTTGTCATACATTTGAGTACATGCCTTCTCATAGCTAGCTGGTTCTAGCTGTGTACTAGCCAATAAAGCATAATTGACTACATCTCCCCTAGGATCACGGAAGTCATAATCCCCATAAAATTGTAAATTTTCAAGTTGCTGCAAAACTGTATTCATTTCACTAGCTTGGCTTCTAGTGAATCTTCTCTGGAAATTCTGATCCAACATTTGAAAATATGGATGATGTTGTAATGTTCTTTTGCCTCTTGATGGAGAGTCTCTGTCAATGTCCATCTGTGAAGAACTTACTGATCTTTATGGATAAGGACTTGGAGTGGCGGTTGAAGTACTTGATGTAATATTCCTGCTTGGGCTTGGAGGGGGTGGCATGCCTTTGCTTATCTTTGGAGACACTTGCTGTACCTGTGAAGAACTTACATCTTGGGACTCATCATCAACAAAAATTCTTTGATGACCCCATTCTCCCCCTTCATAAAAAATTACATCCTTGGAGAGTATAACTTTATGAGTCTTGGGATTGTAGAGTCTATATGCCTTTGTAGACTCACAATACCCTACAAATATACAAGCTTGACTCTTTGGATCAAGCTTCTTCCTTTTATCATTAGGAATGTGTGCATATGCTAAAGAACCAAACACTTTGAAGTGCTTTACATTAGGTTTCTTTTCGTACCACCCCTCATAAGGAGTGACACCATATAAACTAGAAGTAGAACTTCTATTTAGAATATATACACTGGTTATTACAGCCTTTACCCAATACATATGAGTTAGATGCTTAGTCTAAAGCATGGATCTCACCATTTCAACTATGTTGTGGTTCTTTCTCTCGGTCACACCATTCTGTTGTGGGGTATAGGCAGTGGTGAATTGCCTTTTAATCCCACTTGCTTTACAATATTTTGAGAATACTTTTGAGGAGTATTCACCTCCTCGATCTGTCCTAAGACATTTTACATAATTCCCACTTTGATTCTCTACATTGTTTCTAAAATATATGAAGCAATCAAAAGCTTCATATTTATGTTTCAAAAAATAAATCCAGCACATTCTAGAGAAGTCATCTATGAAAGTGAGAAAATAAGAATAGTTTTTGAGACTCTGTGTTTGCATTGGTCCACAGATGTCTGAATGTACTAACTGAAGTGGATAGTTGGCTCTCCATGCTTGTCCTTTTGGAAACTTTGACCTTGAGTGCTTTCCCAAAGCACATCCTTCACATACCTCCTTTTGTTCATTGATTTTGGGAAGTCCTATCACCATAGCTTGAGAAGTGAGAAGTTTCAAGCTAGCGGAATTAAGGTGACCATATCACAAGTGCCAAAGCACACTTGGATTTGTTATAGCTACATTTGCAAGTTGAGCTCCTCCTGGCTCACCAAATTTGAGAGGGAATAAAGTATTCTTGGTCATGGGGACCTGTGTGATGAAATAATTACAATTATTTTTATCAAAAAAGATACATTGTCCTTCATCAAATACAAGCTTGTAATTTTTTTCCATCATTTGTGCAACACTTAGTAGATTGTGTTGGAGCTTTGGAGTGTAGATGTCATGCACTTTATTTAGTCCTTCTTTGGTTGGAACCTCCATGGCTCCAATACCCTCTACTTGCAATGTCTTATCATCCCCTAATTTGATTTGGTATTTATAAGTGGAATCTAGAGTAGCAAATAAATGTTCTTTGCCACTCATGTGGTTTGAACAACCAATATCCAAAATCCATGTGCCATTTATATTATGTTTTGATTGTCCATATGAAAGAACAAGATTAGAGGTATCATCTTCTTCTCCATAATTACCATTTTGAATACTGCTACCTTGTGAAGATTTTGACTAGCAATCACGAGCGAAGTGACCTGGCTTGCCACAGTTGAAACAAGCTGATTTTGACTTGTCACTTCCTCACCCTTGATTTCCACTTTGTCCTTGATTTTATCCTCAATTTTTATTTCCACCTTTTTGCTGATTGCCTCCTCTGTATGAATTGCCTCCTCTGTTGGAATTGCATCCTCTATTTTGGTTGCCTCCTCTATTTTGATTGCCTCCTCTGTAGTTGCTTCTGCCTCTGACTTGACCTCTTCTCCATCCTCTTCCATTGTTTTCATTAGAAGTGAAGGCCTTATCATCACCTCCATAGCTAGTTGAAGGAGTTTCAGGAAACCTCTCTTCATGTGACATTAACAATCCGATTAATGCATCGAATGTTAAAAGGGAAATATCTTTGGATTCTTCTATAATTATGGCAATATGGTTCCAATTCTATGTAAGTGTTTGCAACACTTTTGTTATAATTGTCTCAGGCGTGGTTTTTTTGCCTAGTGTAACCATTTTATCCATAATTGCTTTTACTCTAACACAATAATCGTTGACTTTTTCATAATATTTTATTCAAATATTTTCAAAATCTCTCTTCAGTGTTTGAAGCCTTACCTGCTTCACTTGATTACTACCCTAGAATCCATAACTCAATGCTTTCCATGCAGCTTGTGCAGTTGTACAAGTGATGATTCTAGGGAATATGCTTTTCTCCAATGCAGCTTAGAGATGAGAAAGAGTAGAAGAGTTGCTATTTTTCTCTTATTTTCATGTTTTCTTGTTTGTAGCACTTAGATTTGTCCAGTCTGAGGGTTCTATGTAGCCCTCTTCTATTATGTCCCACAAACCTCTTCCTATGAGCAAGGTCTTCAAATTTATAGACCAATACTCATAGTCATAACCGTTAAATTCTGGTATAGGTAAGCTATTGTGTGAGGCCATAATTACCAAAAATATCTCTTTATTTCATGGTTCCAATAAAGTACTTTACTGTTTGAAAGAAGGAAAGAAGAAGAAGAAGGAATAATGAAGAGATTACAAACTTAAGTCAAATCTGACTTGTTCTACTCTATTATTCACTGCTTATTCCTCTTGGTGTGGGGATGCTATCTCTTGATTCACAAAATTATCTGCTACTTCTTCTTTGTCATCACATATCAATATTATTTCTGATGATTCTGGTTCTAATATTTCCACTGAAATATTGTAGTGTGTATACTATGGTTCTTGTGGTGCAGCTTGTACAAATTTCGATTATTCAAATTGACTCTTGAATGAGTTGTCTTCAAAGTCTGCCTCGTACCTTGAGTTCGGATACCTTTGATGTGCTATCATTGCATTTTGAAGTTGGCTAAACACAATGTTGAGCCCATAACCTCTTACTTTTTCATAAAACCTCTCTACACCTTCTCTTTATAGAATTGCACATAAGGCATGATAACATCCATTTGGTCTTATCATCAATACCTCTTTATAATTTATCAATTTGGATCTTTTGTCTCTTTTACAAAAAAAACTAAGCCTCTTAGGATTATTACACAAAAGTTCTACAGTTTATGATTCCTTGAATCAAGTAAAAAATTTATCCTTCGATTACAATAATTGTCTCTTAGACAATGTCTTTCTTTCTTATATGATATATATTAAAAAAAATATATTACTATTTAATAGATTAAAAAATAATTGCTTTAAAAAAACTTTAGAAAATCAATTATAGTTAATATATTAAATATAATATAATTAATTTTAATAATAATATATAAAAAAAACTTTATATAAAAAATTTATCCTTCACAGGAATCGAACCCGTGACCTATTTCATGCAAGAATTCATCCTAACCAACTCGGCTACCACTGTCGATGAGAACCCAAGGGCAAGATTACAAGTATATTCTATTTTGGATCCGATTTCAACAAAAATAAAAAAATTTCAAGCTTTCACTATCACTGGGTTTTGAACCCGTGACCTGTAGGAAGGTGGGCACCTTATGGCTGGTTCCACGAGCCATTCGAGCTACGTGGCTCGACGGGAATGCAAGGGAAGCTTGCCTTCCTTATACTTCTTTAGGCCGTGCTTTAATAATTTTTTTTTTTGGGATTTTTGTCCCACATCGACCATGCAGAGGGCGATGAAGGTGTTTAAAACCTTCAGCGAGCGAATACTCACTCGATTGCCTTCAAAAAATTAGTGATCACCCTTTTTCCTCCTTCTCAAGCAATCAATCCCTGCCACGTTGCTTCCTTTGAGACTATCGTCTGTTGCCACGTTGCTTGTCCTCCTTTTGCCATGTAATCGGTCCTTCTACCATGTAATTGGTCTGTGTCAGTTCTAAGTCATCCAATCTACGTCAGCCTTGTTCTCCTCTCGCAACTTGGTGCTCTATGATTGGTTCTTCAGATTTTCTCCTCCTCGCATGCTTGCTATGAGGGCCTGCTACAGACCTCACCTTGGTTCAAAAATCATGGGCCTTCCTCACCTCGGATTGCATGCTGCAGGTCCCACTCGACCTTGCCTCGATGCTCATGATGTCTGGCTCTTCCACTTCGGTCCTCAGGCCTCGTTCCTCCATCAACCTCGATTCTATGGTCCTCTCCAACTTTGACTCTGATGCTAGATGTGGGCACGTGAGAATTAGGAGCAATAGGAAAATGCAGAAATATTATATTCAACCTTGGAAACATAATAATTACAAAGTTTAAGTAGTGGTTGATTAAAAAACCTTAGGGAATATAGGAGAACTTAGGAAAAGAAGAATAATAGGGAGGAAAGGAGAAAGGGAATTTGGTATTTTCTGCCTTGCCGCCCATTCCGTCCAATCTACCCAGTCAACTGCCATCCAAGTCAAACTACCTGCCCAGTTAGCTATCATCCAAGGAGCTAAAAGGGTAAGATCCAAAGCTTAATGTTGCAAACAATTTTTTTACTCCTTTTAACTGGCTTAATTTCCAACAGAGACACCATTAGTTTCTTCTTAGCCCAGTTATATTTGGGAGGAAACATTTTAGGAGTCTCCATTTTGTTCTAAAAATCCTTAGGGTACGTACCAGAGGAATGACCAAAAATACTACAACTTGAGCATTTGATAGTTCTAATCTCATAAACTATGGATTGGGTCCAGGAATCCTAGCTGGAAATGTGATCAATATGGTGTGGAAAATATACCTTTGCATCTAACATTACACACATCCTGGAAAAATAATTCTCAACTTAGATCGAGTTACAAAATTCATCAAGATTAAATCCTCAATAGCTTTAGCTATACCTTACAATATATCTTCATGCCAAAAGTGGAAAGGCAAATATAGGAGCCTAACCTAGAGAGGAGCAAAATTAACTTTTTGAGCCCTTGGGTTAAATTTTAGCCCTCATTTTTGTAGGAAGAACCCACTTCTACAAAAGAACTAGGGCCCTTCCCCAAGGATACACTATGAGTCTTCTTCACAGTTGAGTTTGATTAAGAAAAAAACATTGGAAACCACCACAATCTCCAAATATCCTTTGGGTTTCCACTTGATTAAAGCCCATATCCTTAAGGCATCAATATTTGGACAACCCCCTTGGAGTTTACCAACCAAATTCCATGAGCCTTCCTCCATGGTGACAGTCATTAGCTCATCCATAATGATCAGTGTATTATATACTAGGGAAAGATCAAATAGAGCACTAGGGTTTTAGGACGTGTAACCCTTTGCAACAACTAAAGAAAAAGAAAATGCACTTGGAAAAAGGTATTGTTCAAAACTTGGGGACCCACCTCTATGACCACCTATAGGATCCTTCATCCTTTTCAAAAATTGTAAATCACCATCAAACTCTCCAAAAATAGCCCTTCTACTCAACCCAAGCCCTGACCCACCATAATTGAATTCAAATTCACTAACGTTCATTAGAACTTATCTTTATGCACATTCATGGATGGCATTAGCTATAACTATGAGTGTTACAAATCTGATGTTAGGGTTTCATTCATAATGATTGTACAATATGCCCAACATCAAAACTGAAGATAACCCCAAAATTAGGATTTGGATTTTTAAATTTTGCTATCTTCACTCTCTTTAGATGGCTCAACAGATAGTAGATCCATACCTCAATTCATTGCATGCCTACTATGAATGATCCTCCTATCTCATTTCATGAGGGTTTCTAACAAATGTCATAGATGGCAAAATTTCTAATGAGATTCTTTGGCTCCCTTCTATAAAATCCCTTCCCACTGTTTAGATTTTTTGTGCCACCAAAGAAATATTAGACTGTATGGAACTTGGATTTATTCAGTCCAATCTAATTTAGAAAAACTTATAGTGACACTCAGATGCTCATTCCCATCGATGATTCCATCTTTGTCATTGTATGACTCTAGCTCATATTTGAAGTTCTAGGAGGTCGAACGTAGATAATAAGGTCAAACTAAGGAAACTTTGAGCTCTCTAATGACCATCCAAGCATCACCAATGTGATTCTCCACTCGATCAAATCTTCTGTTGCACAACCTTTGGTTCCACTTGGAAAGATCCTACTTGAAGGTAGAGGTTGATTGATTTGTAATCAACATGAG
This sequence comes from Wollemia nobilis, assembly GCA_028583015.1. Taxonomy (NCBI): domain Eukaryota; kingdom Viridiplantae; phylum Streptophyta; class Pinopsida; order Araucariales; family Araucariaceae; genus Wollemia; species Wollemia nobilis. The sequence goes on along the minus strand of JAQPPZ010015413.1, from coordinate 6,888,241 downwards.
GCTTAATATGGAGGGACCAAATCATGAGCAGATTAGAATATCCAAGCGTCACCTCTAAGTAGTCCAGTTAGATATGTGAGATTCCTCCACAACCTAGTCAAGCCCACAACATTTATTGGATTCATTACACCATTTTTCAAAACACCTCTGTTGCATATATATCAACCAGATCTATTTACACCCATTTTTAGGTTAGTGTGATAAAACCCTATGACCAATGCATAGGGTTAAGCAGTCTCCTCCCAACCATGACCCCCCATAAAGCTAAGAGCTATACTTATCAATAGGGAATTTAATACATAACCTTTATATCCTCCTTTGCATCACAAATATTTGAACCATAGACCTCTTGTTCAATGCTAGCTTGAGGGGTATACCCAGATGACATAGGTCCCATGGAACAAAAAGTCTTGGCCCCTAGGGGATACAAGGAATGATTTTCCTTAACATAATATTTTATCCACACCAGGTACCTTACTGGTAAGTTCCCTCAATCCTTAGAAGGAGGTCCAGGGTTCAAGCTTGGTGGCCTACACCAAATACAAAAACCCCCCCTGACTAGCTTGAGGAGTATACCCAGATGGGATAGGCCCTGTGGAACGAAAAGTCTTGGCCTCTAAGGGATATGGGGAATGGTTTTCCTTAACATAAGGTTTAGTTTGGATACTAAACCTTATGTGACTCTTTAAGTAATGTGACTCTTTAAGTACTTGACTATTACTCTCCATATGTCAAGTCTCATGACTCTTCGTTTATCAACTTACCATTTGCATACTATATGGACTCTTGACTGTACAACACTTGCACACATCTACATGACTCGTACACTTCTACATGCACTTCTAATATAGGAAACTTGTGTGCATCCTCACATTACATATTTGCACTCTTACATATAAGACACTTGTGCACATCCTCTCAACCTACACTTACACTCTAACTTACATGACACTTATGCATTTCTTACACATTGCACTCTTACATGACACTTATGCATTTAATACATATTAACACATACATAAAAGGAGAAATTTAAATCACACTCTAAAATATAGATTCAATCATAATCTATTACATATTTACAGATATACCATAAAGGTACCATGGGGATACATTAGCATGTACAAAATAATGTAATATTCCTCAACATCCCCCTTGCATTAAATTATTTGGTTATTGAATACTTTAATCTTCAACCTTGGTCTTTGTCTTTATATTCAATATTCAAGTGACCTTGGACTGTTCATGATCTCCTACTTGAGATTCATCAGGTTATTTTCTTTCATGACTTTAGCTTTAAATTCTTCTTTGTCTTCATTCTTTGATTTTTTAGACTTTGGATCTTCATGATCTGGATCTACTTGAGCTTCATCTTTAATCTCAAGTTCATGTGTATGAATTTATTGAATTCCTTCTTCAATCGTTGATATATATGGCTCATTCTAGATTGCTCTATAAGACAAGTTTGGACCATAATTGATCTATTTTTATTTTCCTTGTTTTCTAAATTTTTTATTATAAAATGTTTTCCCTTCCTATATTTCATAAATTGAACACTTTGCCCTACCATTAGAAGATGCTTCCGAAATAATTTTTTGAAAAATACTGCCTAATTTGAACAATAGTGTCCTTCCAAATATTCTACAATATTTTTATTTATACCAACAAAATGCTAGAAAATGAGATTTTCTTCCATAATATTTACATGGATAAATATTCCAACAATTTGCTTCTTCATGTTCAATTCTATTACAATAACCACATTTGTATTTTCATTTCTTCATTTTATGCTTCCTTGTTAGTGGTTCAAGTTCTTTGGTCTTCTTGATAAAGCAACATATCTATTTATGCACAACTAAGGCTACTATTTATTTAATTTTATATAAATAAGTTGCACAATTTGATAATTTATGGCCTTCTAAGTAGATATAGGTTCTATAATAGAATCTATTTTTGATGTTCTATCAAATTTAGTAGCAAAAAAATATAATTTTGAGTTTTCACGAGCACTTGATACTCTTGTTATTTTATTCTTATTGAGATCATCTATAAAATTTAGAAAATAAAAATTTAACTTGTTCACTATTTATTTACTATTTTATTGAATGCATTTCTAATAGTTTATTCTATGATTAGTTCAAAGATTTTTTAAAATGCTGAAAAAGACCATACATCCATAAAATAAAAGACAAGATCTAAATGCAGCTAATCTAGATGCAACCATAAGATAAAGAAAAAAATACAAGAAAATGGTAGATGGTGCTCTTTTATTAATAATGCTTTGTTCTTTCCAAGAAGATTACAAGAAAACCCCTCTTAGGGATTGCTACCAATATTGATACAATGAAATACAATTAAAACCAATTTGGATGTACTACGTAGGATCTTTTAGCATCCACAAATTGATTGGGATAGGTTTTCAGGACTGTCACAATGTATGATGATGATGGATGAATATTTATGCCATTGCTTCCTTGTAAAGACCTGTAATATGCACACAAGAAGATTTAAAGAGCATCAAAAGCATATGAAGAGCCTTTCAAGATAAGGCCCATAGTGATGAAAAATGAAAGTGATAAAGAAACTAAAATATGATAAATACATGCATGAAAATGAAATCTAGCTATTCTAAATAGTAATTAAAATACTACTAAACTTAACAAAAGAAAGAAAACAAGAAACAGATCTCTACCCAAGATGTCATCTCCGTGTAGGATGGTTGTACTTGTTGGCCATATCTGAGATATGGTCATACCTGTAGGTTTTATCTGAGCATATTTAAGATATATGACCGCTAAGTTGCAGATGATTTTATTATGGTCGATGCGAGGCAATGTCGAGTTTTGATCTGTGGATTGGTCAACGAATTGGTGCATTCATTGGGAATGACTTAGAGGTGGAATATAATACTGAAGAATGAAAACTTGATTGTACAAGGAGCATGAGTGTGATGTTCAACCTTCGAGGTGATCCATTGTCATTATTGGAAGTTTCATGGTTGAAATTCGGTAGCACTTCATTGCTTGGAAGTGAAAGCTCTCTTTGATCCTCAATTCGATAACACTTCATTGCATGAAAACTATTATATTTTAATGAAGGTTGGGTGCCATTATAGAAGGGAGTCCAAGATTGAAAGGGAATCCAAGAAGCAATTATATTCAAGAAATGTAACTGCCCATTCTTGAATCTTGGCCACAATTGACTGGTATGTCGTTCTGCCTAGCTAGTACATGTAACCACTTTAATCGTTGTGCGGGATTCAAATCTTGTTTTAGGCACGACCATATCGGGGTGAAAATGAATGTGACTATCGATCATCTCAGGGTGAGACAGTATTTGGAGGCCATATCTTGGTGGGATGGTCTTGGCTATAAAGGGAAATTCCTCCCTATTTGAGTGGTAAAAACACTGTTGAACCCTAGGGCTGCCCAAGGTGGGTCATATGGTATTAAAGGAGTCCATATGGGTAGTCTCCTCAACATGATGCATTTTAGGTGTCTATAATTTTATTTACATTGAAGTAGTAAACCTTATAACTCCCTAGTTAAAAAATAACTCATAAGAATTCAAGTATAAGATTTGCAATTTTTGTTTTTGTTTTCTTGTCCTTTGATGTTGAAAATATTTTAAATCCAAAAATTTAAATTTGCAAAATTTCAAAAACCTTCTAATATTTTAATTTTAAAAATTTCTTGAAATAAATCTTCTACCTTAAAAACTTCAAATATAAAAAACTTTGAATAATCAAATTAACTAATTAAAGTAGACATCCTTATTACTCCATATCTTAAAAACCTAAAAACTTAAGTTTCAAACCAACTAAATCTTATAACTCATATTCAATGCGTTACTCTAGGCTAAAAATAAATTATTATGTCATTACTTTATGTAGAAGTTGATGTGCTTCTCTTCACGATTATACTTTTCACTTCCTCAGTTAGATGTATATGCTTCGATGTTGGATGCTTTACCTTCCTTGCTGGTTTCTTTACCCATGATTTTGCTTTGATAGTGAATGGTTTACTTATTTCCTTGGATGCTAGAAGTTTTGCTTCTTTTCTTGGATATATGAAGCTTTGCTTATTTCCTTAGAAACTAGAAGTTTCGTTTCTTTCCTTAGATGCTAAGGCTTCACTTTTTTCCTTAGATGATGGAAGCTTTGTTGGCTTGTAGATAGACTTTCTTAGCTCCTCGTTAGATGTTAGTATCCTTTGTTGTAATATTTTCCTTCCTTAGAATCCTTCATTGATATACTCATGTTGTCTTCTTATATTCTACATTTTGACATTCAATCTTGCCTCCTTTGCTACTTCAAACTGGTCTCCTTTGGTGTAGATTCTACTATGAATAACACTGGCCTCTATGCTCTTCCTTTGAATGGCATTGGTAGCTCTTAATCAATGCTATATGGAACTGGTTGTTTGGCTAGAATATTTGTATAAGATTTTATGCATGGCTTATATTATGCTAACAAGTCTTAAATTTTTTTCTACTTTGCTTTTTGAATGCAACATCATATGTTCTTTGCTTTTGCTATATGTTGTGTTGCTTTCTTGAATTGGCCCATTTCTATTCTATATAGTCGAATGGCTATTCCTATTCTATATGGTTGAAAGGCTATTCCTTTGCTATATGGTTGAATGACTATTATTCTACTATATGGTTGAATGGGCTATTCCTTTATTTTTGATAATATTAAATTGTAGGGTCTCTTTTATTTCTAACATGGGCCTCTTTTCTCTAACATGGGTCTCTTCCAAATTTATCTAGTTGCTCCTTGCTTGCTATATTTGGACTGCTATTCTTTGCTATAAAATAATAATTTTTTAAAATATATCAAGGTCAATTTGACCTAAATCCCTCTTCTTCCGTTGCACTTTCTACTTTATTTTTCTCTTCTTTGATCTCTTCACCTTCAATAGAGATCTCTTAATTGCTTGTAGCTTTCAATCCAATGCTTGAAGCTATATAAAGCAATATTTGTATATTTATTTATCCTTATTTAAGACTGATATGGTTTTCTTCTTATGTTGCTTCTTCTATTATTTATTTTCTTAGGAAGTTTTGAATGCTTATCAATACACAATAACTTCAACTATTATTTTTCTTCTATTTTATCAGCACTTAAAAGCTAAAATTTTTCTCTATCTTCTGTAGGAAGCTTCTCAAACTTTTGTAGCTTAATCGTAATCAATTTAAAATAATCAATGTCTTAGGTCACACCTAAGAACCTAATATGATTCTCCTCCTTAATAGAGAATACAATATCAATGTGAGGGTGGTTATGTATATCCCTGAATGATCAAATATCTCAAGAGTTGATTTTACCTCAATCTTAAATATATAAATTCTTAAATATTCAAAAAAACAATCTTCAAATTCTTCAAATCAATTTTAGGATGGCTCTTTCCTGAACAACCAATTTTCTCCTAAGTTGATTATGCCTTAATATATGAATAATTATTCTCCTTTTTTTAGTAAATATAAATATCAAGGTGGCTCTACCCCTGAATGACCAACTTAATTTCAGGTTGGTTTACCTTCAATCAATATCCAACTTCTCTTCTAAGTTGGATCTTTCTATCAATATAACCGAGTCCTAGTCTTCACTGGTTTTCCTTCAACCTAGTGGAAATACCCTAGCCTTTTCTACTCAATATGACCTTTAAAAATAGAGTCCAAGTCTTCACTACCTTTAAAGTGGATAGACTCTAAATTAAATTTATCAAAATGGATAAAGCTAATTAATAATGGTGGCTTAATAAATAACTCTATCAAATTGGACAGAGTCAGGTGGTAGCTTTGATACCACTATTGGATTTTTAAGCCTTTCTACCATAAAATATCACAAGTTATCTCACAATATCACACATGTCCCAAATATAAAATAACCACAATAATAAGGTCAAAGTAATGATAATATGGGTAATCCGCCCATGTGGAGGAGTTGGAGAGCAAGTGGGTAGTTAAACCTCTCTAGTTGCTGAGAGGCCCAGGTTCAAATCTCTCGCCTCACATGTTGCGGATATGTTATGTAATGGTTCCCTCGTGGTCACAGTTTGTTTACCCCTTGTGGCCACCACCAAAAAAAAAAAAAATGATAATATGGGTAGAATAATATGAGAAAATTAATATGTATATTAAAGCTTTGTTGAGTGTTGTTTTCACCCAATTGTGAAAGCACACTCTCCGGTAGGATCTGAGTCCCAAAATCCTCTGCTTGCAAAGAAACTATAGCAAAGTAATTTCTCCAAGGTTTCTATTATGATGATTCTAAAACATCAATGATGTTGTTCAATGTAAATGCAGGGAATACCTTAGGGTTGCAAGTGGATGTTAACAAGGGGCACTGTAGTTCATTTTAATTTGGATTTGCAATGGACTCTGAGATTTGAGGGGTTTTCAATTATTTATTTAAATGACTGTAATTAAAATGCAAAAAATAAATAAGGGTTTAAAAATAAAATAAATGCAAATGAATATGCAACTAAACTACGTCCAGAATGCTACCATCTTGATTGATAAAATCGAAGAAAATGAGGTTTCTACATGCAACCTAACCTATTGAACCTGCAAATTTGCACAATTCAGATAATCCAGGTGTGGGTTTCTAGGGTTTCTACTGTAATTTTAGATTTAGGCATTCGCATGAAGCAACCAAGAACACTTGCATTAAACTTCACCTAAAAGCCTAGAAATCTGAAATGAAGGATAAAACATTAAATCATGCATGCAAAAATGACTCCTTCTTTCTCATCAATGAGATGCCAACTCTCTGTGCTTCTGTATTAAAATAATGTATCAATTACAGTTACAAAATGTTCCAGACTCAAAAGAAAATCCAGAACACATGAAGGAAATTGCCCAAGTGCAGGCCCAGAATGGCATGAAGCCCTTGTCTCTGCAACTCTGCAAGCAGCAATTTCCAACCCCTCTATCAATCCGCCCTTCTGGTTTTATACTATCTGGCGTGACTCTTTGATCCCTGCGTCTCTTCGTTTCACCTCCTAGAATGCATCTTTTCAAATTCCCGCCTTTTCGATGCCTTTACTTCATGCTTGATCCTGTAACGTTCGAAATCTGTCGTTGCATGTAACGCTTTTGCAACTCCGACACCTGTATGCCATGTGTTCTGCATTTCCTGGCACATTCTGTAATGACTTCCTATGAAAATCGTGACAAAAATAGCATGCAGCCTGTTCACCTTCCTGGCCGCAAAAACACGACATGTCACGAAATCGCGACATGTCGTGATATCGCGACTCTTTCTTGTGAGCAGCCTTTCTTGCCATCACGCCCAACAAAAACATGACATATCGCGATTTCATGACATGTCACGAAATCGTGATGCTTTCCATATCCATACGCCCTCAGCCACAACTTGTCATGATTTCGTGACCATTTTCTCCTTCGAGCCCTCTTGTCGCAACCTGTCACGATTTCGCGACCATTTTCGGTTTCGGGCCTTCTCGTCGCAACCTATCGTGATTTCGCTACCATTTTACTCTACACTCCCTTGCGCTCAATGCTGTCACGATTTTGTGACCATTTTTCTCTGTCGTGTACTTGCCAACTTTTCATCGTGAAATCACTACGCTATCTCCATCTATACTACTTCGCTCCTTCGAAGCCACAAAACCGTAACTTGTCAAGATTTCGCGATGCCCTTTTGCTTCATCTCCCTTTGCTGCTTTTTGTCACGATTTCATGATGCTTTTCTACTTTGGGCACCTTTGCTGCATGCTGTCATGATTTTGCGATGTTTTTATGCCTTGGACTCTTTCGCTTGCTTCTGTCGCAATTTCGCAACGTCTTTCACTTTCGTACCTTCTCGGCTGCAACCTGTAGCGATTTCGTGACGTTTTTCACTTCATGCCTTCTTCATTGCTTTCTATCATGATTTCGTGACCTTTTTCATGCCTCATGCCTTTCGGTCGATTCTGTCGCGATTTCGCGACCATTTTCTGCTTTGCACCACCTTCCTGCTTTCTGTTGCGATTTCGCGACCATTTTTGTTCCGTACACCTTTGGCTGCTTGGAGTCACGAAAATGCGACATGTCACGATATCACGACGATTTCTCGTTTCATGCCTTCCACCTGCAATCTGTCATGATTTCATGATGTTTTTCACTCGGCACCTCTTTGGCTTCAATTTGTTGCGATATCGCGATGTTTTTCTGCTTTGTGCCATTTGACCAGTTTGACCCGCGATTTTGCGATGCGTCGCGATATCGCTACGCCTTTCCATTTTGCCTTTCTCTCTCCTCCCTGGGCCGCAACAGAGCAACATGTCATGATTTTGTGACACTTTTTGTTTTCATTTTCTCTCTCCTCTTTCTGCTGTGACGGAGCAACATGTCACGATTTCGTGACACTTTCTATTTTTCGACAACGATGGCGCGACAGGTCACGATTTCGCGACACTTTCCACACTTGTGCATTTTTTTGCCTCTTTCTTCATTTTTAGCATCTGGGTCACTAAGATTTTCTCTGCAATCCTGCAAAAAAGGTGGGCCCCCAATTTTGGGGTGTGTTGTGGATCAGCCACAACAAATGGCGACTCTGCTGTCAAATGCTCTTGAGCATTTTTAGTAAGAACCCAACCTGAAACATATCACAAACTCGAAAACATGTGTTAGCACATAAGCAATATAAAAAAATGCCCAAAGATCAGAAGTACATGAATCATTAGAATCATCAAGTATTAGGTCAGTGTGTGCAATGGATTTCTTTTCCTATCATTTGAAATTGATCCACACTCCATTGTCAGTTTTGCATGAATGCATATGTGAGGTGGTGAATGATTTGTGTACCCTAATGAATATGCTAAGAGATTTTACTTTTGTAAAAGGCATAGTCATTCTTCTAGTATTATGTACAAGCATTCAAGATTGCCAAACCCTCTTAGGATCCACTAATTCATTACCTTATTGTATCCCAAAGTTGGTTATGAGTCCCTACTATCTTGAACCCATGTGCGAGTGAATGTGAAATTAGAACTTTGGGGAATTAGACTCCCAACCAACCGATATGAGAGTTTAACCCTATCCTTACTATTCTGATTTAGATTTCATTACCTCACTTTGAGCAAAATAATTAAACCAATTATGGAAGAAATGGTCATGCTAGTCTAACCCTTCGGACAATCAGTGGTCTTGTTTTTGAGACAAGACATGATGCCATGCATGGGCATATCTAACCCCACAATCCAAAACTTATCTTCATTTCTTTGGACCTTGGGGATGACTACCCATCCTTTGCAGAGGACAAGTAGTACGATCCTTCCAATCCAACATAAAGGTGAGATGGGAAAATTTTATTTTTTTACTTCTTGGACCTTAGGGATGACTACCCATCCTTGCTAGGGACATGTAGTACAATCCTTCCAATCCACACTTTAGATGTAAATGGAAAATATTAATTTTATTGCTTAGACCTTGGGGATGACTACCCATCCTTTGCAGAGGACAAATAGTACGATCCTTCCAATATAAGATTTATTATGAAATGAGACATGAGAGCTTTGGGGAATCAGATTCTCAACCTAAGCGAGATGAGAATTTATGCCCTATCCTTACTACTCCATGTGGGTCAAATCAAAGCTTTGGGGAATTGGATCCTCAACCTAAGTTCGATGAGGATTTAACCCTATCCTTACTACTCTGATTTTAGGATTTAAGCTCTATGGAAGTGGTCAAAACCACTATTTTAAGGATCATGTTGCATAATAGGATAGACATGAAAAACTTCTTTCGCCCAACCTTTTCTTCCAAGTTAGGTTTTGATCATTTTGCTCAAGATCCTTTTTAATGTATGAGACATGCTTGGTTCTAGATATCTCAAGACTCAGTTTCCAACCTTAGGATTCTTTTACATTTATGTTATAACATAACCCTAAGAGGATTTGACATACTTTAATGATTTGTACCTAAGATGCATATGCAACTAAGATGAAATGTATGTAAAGTGAGATGGAACATGAATGCATTATCTCTTGAATTGCAAATGAAATGATTTGTCATGCAAAACTGACTCTTTCATGCATCACAAAATCAAACAATATAACCTAAAATGTTTGTGTTACTTGTGGAGATTTTACAGGACAATCCCAATATTTCATATTCTCCTAACCTTAAGCATAAGTTGACATCTCAATTTTTTTTTTTTTTTTTTTTTATTTATTTTTATTTTTTATTTTATATATATATATATATATATATATTTATCAAAATAACAAAACATGTCAATTGAAACCAAATCCACAACAAAAATCCTAGCTAAACTAACAATCCTAAACAATAAAATCAAAAACTAAAATCCCCACCAAAACTGAAAGCATAATATCAAAATTTCACAACCTAAGGGTTAAAATAATGCTTTAAAATCTGCCCATTAACCGGTAGCATAAAATCTCTCCCTTCTAAAGTTTTTAGCCTGAAGGTATTCTTCCCAAGAATCTTTGAAATCTGATATGGACCTAACCAAAGACAATCAAACTTTTGATGATTCCCTTTTTCCTCATGTCTTTTGTCCCATAATAATACCAAATCTAAAATTCTGAATGATTTAACCTTGGCCCTTCTGTCAAACCATATATTGATAACTTCCTGGTGTTTATTCATGTGATTCATGGCCTCTTCTCTCTTTTCATCAAGGTGCAACAAATGACTTAACCTGGCTTCAACTTGATCATCTGTCCCCAAATACTCTTGTATGAAATGTAAGGTCTGCAACTTCAAATTTGTAGGAAATATCGGGTCTTGCCCATAGAACAAATGATAGGGAGTATTCCCTATGGATTCTTTCATTCTGGTCCTATCTGCCCAAAGGGAAAACTTCAATTGGCTATGCCAGTCCCGAGGGTTCTTTTCCAAAGAACTTCTTAATAGTATTCAACAAATTCTTATTTGAAGATTCGGCCAAACCATTTCCTTGAGGATAATAATTAGATGCAAACTTTAAGTTCACTTTGTTATCATATGCCCAATCTACAAATTGCGTAGAAATAAATGCTTTACCATTGTCACTGACAATAGAATTAGGCATTCCAAATCTTGTTATAATATGGTCCTCAAGGAATTTAATTACAACGTCTGTGGTGGCATGTTTAGTAGGAATCACTTCTATCCACCTTGTATAGTAGTCTGTAGCTGTCAATATGAATTTATGAGAATCAAAAGAATTTGGGTTAATAACCCCGATGAAATCTAGTCCCCACTGTGCAAATGGTCTCATTTCAACTACAGGTTGTAATGACATGGCTGCATTTCTTTCTCTATCGGCGACCACTTGATGGATATGACACGATCGTACATGGGCATGTGCATCTTTGAAAATATGGGGCCAGTAGTATCTTGCTCTCAGGATTTGATGTGTTGTAGCATTGGCCACACCGTGACCAGTTCCATGCTTCCTATGAAATTCTTGCAACACCCTGGCGGCTTCTTCTTTGTTCAAGCACCTCAGGTAGATACCTTCATGATTCTTCCTGTAAAGCACACCAGATTTCATCAGATAATTGATAGATTTAAGCCTTAAAGCTCTTCTCTGTGTTGAACTCAGATTATAAGGACACTTACCAGTCAATAAAAATTGCACAATATCAACATACCAGTCATCCTTAGCAATGTATTCTGTATTCGAGCATTGGCCTGTTATTTGCGGATTATTTTCTACGATCGCCTTCGCCAGTCCCTGTCCTCGAACTAGTTTCATAGGTTGGATTTCGAGATCAAATTCTTGGATGGTGGAAATCCATTTCCCTCTTTTATCACCTAGTTCATTTTTTAAAAACATGGTCTTAACAGCAGAGTCAGGCACGATGGCAATAACTCTGCTATGTACAATGTAGTGCCTAAATTTTTTCACTATTTTAAAAAGTGCATACATTTGCTTATCAAGGATTGAATACCTTAATTGAGCATCTTTTAGGGGGGCACTTAAAAATGCTATGGGTTTTTCGGCACTATCCTCGCCTTTTTGGGTTAAGACACTCGCAAAGGAGTGTTCTGATGCAAAAGCATAAATATAGAAATGCTTGGAGTAGTCTGGACTTATAAGGATCGAGGCCCTGGAAATGGCATCTTTGATGTTCTGGAAGGCCACTCTACTTTCCTCGTTCCATTTTACATCCACATCTTTCTTGAGCATCTTGTTCAGAGGTTTGGCTATCTCAGCAAAGCTAGAGATAAACTTCCTCACAAAATTAACCTGCCCAAAGAAAGACCTCAATTCTTTTTTTACTACTTGGGAGAGGTAAATTTTGGATAGCCTGTATCCTTTCTAGGTCGATGGATATGCCTTCTTTTGAAATGATGTGACCCAACAATTTTCCTTCTGTTACTCCGAAAATGCACTTTTTGGGATTTAAGGAAATTCCATGTTCTCTGCATCTTTGAAGCACTTTCTTTAAATCTTTGACATAGTCCTCTTTCTTCGAGAAAACTGGGATATCATCCACATACACGATGATGCATTTGCCTATGAGCCATTTGAATGCATAATCCATGGCACGTTGAAAAGTTGCACCAGCATTTAACAGTCCGAACGACATTCTCTTATATGCAAATGTTCCCCACTTGGTAGTGAAGGCTGTTTTCATCTTGTCATCTGGATGTATAAGAATTTGGTTGTACCCAGAATACCCATCAAGAAAGGACATCATTTCAGATCCATTTACCATTTGTAGAATTTCATCGATTGATGGCAATGGATATTTATCCTTTTGAGAGGCCTTATTAAGATTTTGAAAATCTATGCACAGCCTAATCTCTCCACTCTTTTTTCTTACTGGAATGAGGTTAGCAACCCAGGTTGAGTGCCTAACAGGAAAAATGATTTTTGCTTCCAATAATATTTTAACCTCCTTTTCGATCAAAGGCTCCAATAGCGGGTTAAAAACTCGTTGTCTTTGCCTAAAAGGCTTGGAGTCTGGCTTCAAAGGGATGGTATGTGTGATAATTTTGTTGTTGTATGTCTTCAGCTCATTGCAGTTCCAATCAATACAATCTATGTAATGCTTCAATGCCTGCATTATATTGCTCCTTTCTTCATCTGTACATGCCTTTGCAATGTACACCTCCTTTGGATTGTCTGCACTCCTTAGATTAATTGAATCACATGCATCTTTGGGGAGTGGGACTCTTTCTCCTTTCTTGGTATTGCGTCCCATGTCGAACATTCTTTCCAATGAAACCACATCTTTAGGAATTTTGTTGGATTGATATGCAGTTTCAATTTCATTCTCTGTTTCATCTTGCCACATTTGCTCCTCATCAATCACCTGATTTTCAAAAATACCCGAGTTCGTGACAAATTTGAAAATGTGTCTGTCACTTTCAAAAACCTGGAAATTCTTTACATTATCAGGTATTGATGGGCAAGGAACCGGTTCAATGGAAATTTTTTTACATATTTTTAAATCAACCGGATTTAACATGCCCGCGGCTACTGCAAGAGAGTCTGCTATTCAATTTCCTTTCCTAGAAATAAGGGCTATATTGAATGTGTCAAATTCCTCAATGAGGTCCATAACCCTAGTTCTATAAAGGCTTAGTCTCCTATCACAACATGTATACTGTCATTTGATCTGCTTGACTACCAACTCAGAATCTCCCAAAACCTTCAGGCATTTAACATGCTTGCTCAATGCTAGACGTAAACCAAAGATCAATGTTTCGTATTCTACCACATTGTTCATGCAAGGAAATTGTAGTCTGTAAGCAGCTAATAATGGCTTACCTCCTGGGCCAGTGAGCTCGACTCCAACTCCTGCTCCCTGTCTAGATTTTGATCCATCGAACCTGAGCAACCACGTGTAATCATTTTCCTCAGAAGAGCCACCATGACACGCATCCTCTTTAGGTTCTTCAGCAGCCTCCTCAATATCAAGTGCATAAACTCCAAGCTCTGGCTCAAAAAACTGAACTTCATTTGGCTTGTTAAAATTTGTTATAATCTCCTTAAGCCTCGGTTCATTTTCCACTCTGATTTGGTTTGCAATTCCCTTCCAGGGTAGCCACATATGTGAGCAGTCTATTGAAAAATAGCCATTCAGAGTTTTCATCAAATCCCTCGCAAGTAACATTCCATACCTACTTGGGATATTAACCACCAGAATTTCTACAACCTGCTAGACCCTGGGTTCAAAATTTAATTGAATCTTGACATCATATAATGTCCCTACCACATTTACCTCTGAACGGTCCAATTGCAAGACCGTACATTTGGATGAAACAGGTTGTAGACCTAGCATTTTACATATTTCTGTAGGCATGAGGTTGCTCGTGGCACCTGTGTCCACCAAATAGTTATGCAAATTCTTACCCGCAATTCTCAGAGTCAGTAAGAATGGCGGGACATCCCTTCTCTCCTTTCGCAAAATCAGATGGGATTCAACTCCTTTTTCTTTCCACGTTTGATCAGGTGAGTTCAAAGCCCTTATCAATGCCTCCTTTTGGCCCGGAAATCTAGCTGCGTCCAAGAACGAAAGGGTAGATTTGGACTTCTTTAGATCCTCCACTATGTCATAGTTTGGCTTTTCGAATTTGACTATCTTTAGCACATCATTAGACATTTCTCTTCTGAGTGGAGGGGGAGGATTATTATTTGCCTTAGTATCTGGAGGAAGAATAGAACTATTTGGAGGTGTCGATGAGGTTTTAGGGGCATTAGATTTACTTCTAAAATGGTTTCCATGATTCCCATTTCTGAAATATCAAAAATCTTGCACCACCTGTTCCAAAATTTCATCTTCTTCTTCCTCACTCTCACCTTCTTGATGATATACAGTTTCCATAACCATAATATTATCATCTTGATGTTGTGATGGACCCTCATTTGATATCAGTTCCAAATCATCAACTTGTGCCTGAATACAATGAGTGTATCTAACAATTTCAAGACAATTCCTCTCATTGTGTTCTTTGGTGTTGTGCAACCTGCACCCCCTTTCCCATGCCAAATCTGAAAGATTCAAAAGAGAATTGGATTGGCTAGGTCCTACAGAAGTATCTAGTTGATTAGCAATGGGAGCGGGAACTCCCCCATTGTTTGGCTTGGTGTTCCAGTGCCTCCCTCTATTGTTAAAATTTTGATTTGGGTGAGGGGCATTGGAATCATACTTCTACTGTTGAACCCTGTCATTGCTCAGTTTATGAACTAATTTCTTGAGCTCTTCGACTTCTGAATAAATTTCTTACGGTGGAATCATATTGTTGTTAACCCCCATTGGATTCACATAATTAATGGGGTCTTGATTCAACACTGGGGTTGGGTTCTGAGGAATTTGATTCCCGTATGGATTGACACTTTGAATCGGGGTTGGATTTGGAAAAGGAAATATGGCCTGAGGATTGACTTGGCTAGTTCCTTGCATAGTTGATTGACTGTTCTGCAAAAATGCAGGGACAGGTGGAATGGATGTGATTGGTTGGATTGGAATGGGTGCATATGCAGGTGCTGGTGGATACGGCTGCTAATATGGGAAGGCATTCATGCTTGGCATTTATGGTGCCATGAGCTGATTTGCCAAGGGAGCTTGACCATATGGAGCATATTGTCCCATCATAGGCATCTGGGTAAACCCGTAGCCTTGTGGTGTCATTTACTGCTTGATAGTCATGGCTTCATTATAGGCCAAAGTCAGCGTGGTGACCTGAGGATTGCGTCTTGCAAACATGGCTATCATGGGGTCCAACGCCCCAAAATATATCTGTAAAGCCACTGCGGGATCGATGGCAAAATGCTGAACTGCTCTGTTATAGCACTTTTGGAATCTCTGATTAAACATTCTGATCGGTTCCCCCTGGTCCCTTTTGCATGTAATAAACTAATTGTAAATGGTTGCGGGATCCAAGGGTGACCTAAATTGATTAACAAAGGCATTTTCCATTTGTGTCCAAGAAGTGATTGAACCAGTTGGTAAGAATATATACCATTCATATGCTATTGGATCTAAGCTCATGGGGAAAAGTCTGCAGGCCACATATTCATATTGAACTTACAGCCTAATTAAAACATCCCTATAGGCTTGGATATGTTCTCCTACCGTTTTAAGGCCATCTGGTTTGTATTTAGGCAAAAATATTTCAATGTTCTTGGGGATTTCATGGATATCCCCAACAATATTCAGAGTATTATTAGCTCCATACCAAGGAGCTGCTGGAGCTTGAGCCATTTGACTCAAAATCGATGAAGACAAACCTACAATAGCAGTAGAAATATTACTGACTATAGGCACACTAGGGGCAACTGATATTATTGGCGTAAGTCCACTTGTTGTTCCTGGAGAAAATAGGTCTTTCGTGACTGGTGAACTTACGACTTGCTTGGTTTTATTCTTGGGAGTACCAGTAAGGTCATGAAAAATGGTTTCTCCGGTTGTTTGGGACCTTGTCACAGTGCGGCACAGTGGGTCCAGCCTGCCTGATGAAACCCTCGGCTATTTCAAAGAAAACCTACAACAGAAACAACAAAAAATGTTGCAGTTTAGCCGTCTGTGAGATTTAACAAATGATTTCAAAAATTAGATAAAAAAGATACTATTCAGGTATGAAAATATAAATGAAATAAACCAATTCGTGCCCTCCTTCTAGTGCCAATCTGTTGAGTGTTGTTTTCACCCAATTGTGAAAGCACACTCTTCGGTAGGATCTGAGTCCCAAAATCCTCTGCTTGCAAAGAAACTATAGCAAAGTAATTTCTCCAAGATTCCTATTATGATGATTCTAAAACACCAATGATGTTGTTCAATGTAAATGCAGGGAATACCTTAGGGTTGCAAGTGGATATTAACAAGGGGCACTGTAGTTCATTTTAATTTGGATTTGCAATGGACTCTGAGCTTTGATGGGTTTTCAATTATTTATTTAAATGACTGTAATTAAAATGCAAAAAATAAATAAGGGTTTAAAAATAAAATAAATGCAAATGAATATGCAACTAAACTACGTCCAGAGTGCTACCATCTTGATTGATAAAACCGAAGACAATGAGGTTTCTGCATGCAACCTAACCTATTGAACCTGCAAATTCGCATAATTCAGATAAGACAGGTGCGGGTTTCTAGGGTTTCTACTGTAATTTCAGATTTAGGCATTTGCGTGAAGCAACCAAGAACACTTGCATTAAACTTCACCTAAAAGCCTGGAAATCTGAAATGAAGGATAAAACATTAAATCATGCATGCAAAAATGACTCCTTCTTTCTCATCAATGAGATGCCAACTCTCTGTGCTTCTATATTAAAATAATGTATCAATTACAGTTACAGAATGTTCTAGACTCAAAAGAAAATCCAGAACACATGAAGGAAATTGCCCAAGTGCAGGCCCAGAATGGCATGAAGCCCTTGTCTCTACAACTCTACAAGCAGCAATTTCCAACCCCTCTATCAATCTGCCCTTCTAGTTTTATACTGTCTGGTGTGGCTCTTCGATCCCTGTGTATCTTTGTTTCACCTCCCAGAATGCGTCTTTTCAAATTCTTGACTTTTTGATGCCTTTACTTCATGCTCGATCCTATAACGTTCAAAATCTGCCACTGCATGTAACACTTCTGCAACTCCGACACCTGTATGCCACGTGTTCTACGTTTCCTGGCACATTCTGTAATGGCTTCCTGTGAAAATCATGACAAAAATAGCATGCAGCCTGTTCACCTTCCTGGCCACAAAAACACGACATGTCACAAAATCGTGACATGTCGCGATATCGCGATGCTTTCTTGTCAGTAACCTTTCTTGCCATCACACCCAACAAAAACGTGACATGTCATGATTTCGTGACATGTCACAAAATCACGACGCTTTCCATATCCGTATGCCCTCAGCCACAACTTGTCACGATTTCGTGACCATTTTCTCCTTCGGGCCCTCTTGCCGCAACCTGTCGCGATTTCGTGACCATTTTCGGTTTCGGGCCTTCTCGCCGCAACCTATCGCGATTTCGCTACCATTTTACTCTGCACTCCCTTGCGCTCAATGCTATCGTGATTTCGTGACCATTTTTCTCTGTCGTGTACTTGCCAACTTTTTGTCGTGAAATCGCTACGCTATCTCCATCCGTACTACTTCGCTGCTTCGAAGCCGTGAAATCGTAACTTGTCACGATTTCGTGATGCCCTTTTGCTTCATCTCCCTTTGCTGCTTTCTGTCACGATTTCACGACGCTTTTCTACTTCGGGCACCTTTGCTGCATGCTTTCACGATTTCATGATGTTTTTATGCCTTGGACTCTTTCGCTTGCTTCTGTCATGATTTCGCAACGTCTTTCACTTCCGTACCTTCTCGGTTGCAACCTATAGCGATTTCGCGACGTTTTTCACTTCATGCCTTCTTTGCTGCTTTCTGTCACGATTTCATGACCTTTTCCGCACCTCATGCCTTTCGGTCGATTCTGTCGTGATTTTGCGACCATTTTCTACTTTGCACCACCTTCCTGCTTTTCATACACCTTTGGCTGCTTGGAGTCGCGAAAATGTGACATGTCGCGATATCGCGATGATTTCTCGTTTCATGCCTTCCACCTACAATCTGTCGTGATTTCGTGATGTTTTTCACTCGGCACCTCTTTGGCTTCAATCTGTCGCGATATCACGATGTTTTTCCGCTTTGTGCCATTTGACCAGTTTGACCCACGTTTTTGCGACGTGTCGCGATATCGCTACGCCTTTCCATTTTGCCTTTCTCTCTCCTCCCTGGGCCGCAACAGAGCAACATGTCACGATTTCGTGACACTTTTCGTTTTCATTTTCTCTCTCCTCTTTCTGCCGCGATGGAGCAACATGTCGTGATTTCACGACACTTTCTGTTTTTCGACAGTGATGGCGCGACAGGTCACGATTTCGCGACATGTCGTGATTTCGTGACAAATCATGATTTCGCGGCGCTTTCCACACTTGTGCATTTTTTTGCCTCTTTCTTCATTTTTAGCATCTGGGTCACTAAGATTTTCTCTAAAATCCTGCAAAAAAGGTGGGCCCCCAATTTTGGGGTGTGTTGTGGATCAGCCACAACAAGCTTATATAATGAATAAAATAACATTCATTTATATATTGAAATATGAATGTAAATAGCCAAATTAATTCATGGAATATGCCTAAAAAAACTTACAATATTAATTGCTGAAAAATCTATATACAAGCTTTATTAATTTCCATCCTATTACAACTCTGTAATTTCTTTGTCTTTTCTTGGATTGCTTTCTCAAAGAGTATTATCTCCATAATATAGTCATATTAATGTGACTCTTCAAGTACTTGACTTTTGCTCTCCATATATCAAGTCTCATGACTCTTGGCTTATCAACTTACCACTTGCATACTAGATGGACACTTGACTCTACAACACTTGCACACATCTACATGACTCTTACACTTCTACATGCACTCCTAATCTAGGATACTTGTGTGCATACTCACATTACATATTTGCACTCTTACATACAAGACACTTGTGCACATTCTCTAAACCTACACTTGTACTCTAACTTACATGACACTTGTGCATTTTCTACACATTGCACTCTTACATGACACTTTTGGATTTTCTGCACATTAACAATTACATAAAAGGGGAAAGATAAGTCACACTCTAAACTATAGATTCAACCCTAATATATTACATATTTATAAATGTACCTTCAAGGTACCATGGGGAAATTAGCATGTACCAAATAATGTGATATTCCTCAACATTCATGACCATGAGTTCATTATATTTAATGCTTTTTTTAGTAGAGTTGTATTTTTTTTGTTTTATGGTTTTTTAGTGGAACTATAAAGTTGTGACCAAGGTAATCATATTATATTGATAGTTATTTTAGTGAATATATTATAAAATAAAGAAATATAGAAATGTACCTCTGGATTCATTTCCTAGTAGAGATCGTAATCCCACTTCTATAAACTTGTATATTGTTGTAACACCACTATACAACTTGTCAAGTGCTTAAGTTGATTTGAAGATGAGTGGTTTATATCCATAAGAATACCCATTTATTTTTCCCACCCTTTTAACATATAGTTAAATCTTGTGTGGACAACATCTATCATTCCATAGAAACCTTTGTTTACCTCCCAAATTCTAGAAATATTTTCTACCACCCAAAACATAGACCTACATGGTGAAAATATATAATTATTACAAAATATTACAATCCTTGAAGATCCAAAAATGGTCATTACCTTAGTATAAATATAATTTCAATTTCATTTAATGACTTACCTTTTGCTTCTCTAACATTCTTACTATAAATATAACGACTAACATGCATGTAAATTCAATAATTCTATATAGAAATTGAGTTCCAAGCTACTTTAGTAAATCCAATAATGTTAAACCTACAAAACAATTTATATCTTGACACCAAACAATATAATCAACCTTGTCATTACAAATAGTTATCTAACATACTTAATTGGATGCTTCAAAATGGATTAAATTTAACATTTTAATATAAACAATGTTTGAAAAGTTAATTTGGTGCAAGCAATAAAGAGGCTAGGACATTACTACAAGGATAACCAATATAAGATAGATAGTACAAACAACTACTCAATGTACATACATGCAGAAAGCTATATTTTTGTATGAGTTTTATTATTGAAGATCTTAGGAAGTAGTCATCATGACATTGGTCCAACTCTAATAGTGAACATGAAAACAAACCTGCAAAAGTAATTTGAGAATGAAAACCTATATTCTAAATGAGAAATGGTTGTCTAAATGATAAAGTAGATAATTTGGTTGGTAAGTGATATATCCTAATCTACACATTATAGTGTCAAATTTTGTTTTCGATTTAAAACTTGTTCATATTTGTTATATAAAAATTCTTAGGTTTTTTGACATAACATTATAATTAATATTTTTTGTAATTAGTTCACACTCAAGTTCAAAAACATTGGTATGCCTTTATTAGACACCATCATCTATCGATTACAAATTTCTGCAACCTAGTCTTACTTGCCCTACAACAAACCTTGATTTCTTTAACTTGATACAAAACTAAGAAACACCTTGCCATATAAAATTTTATAATATTTAATAGTATTGTATAATTATTATCAAACCCCATGTTTGTAATAATTAGAATAGTATTAATAATTATAATTTGATGTAAAATTAAATATCCCTTATGTATTATAAGAACATATATGTAAACTATCCTTTTGGTATATTAGGACTAAATTTTACATTTAACCTTACATCAATATGTAATAATGACAAGAAGTAATTAATATTTATAATCTAAGCATTATGAACATGTAACCTTATACAAATATACAAATAACTATTACATAATATAATTATTGTTCTTGTTACAAGTTTTTTAAACTTGTTTGTTAGTTTTGTTGTACCTATGAATTTATTATTTTTGACTTCTTCAAATGAAAATGTAATGTTTCTATGAAACTGTTGGAGCCACATTTGACTCAAAATTTGAAACCCCCAAATTTAAATTTTTGGTTTCATCAATATAAACAAGCATTGTTGGTCTCTTTACTTTTTTTTAAAGGAGTTGGTTTAAATATTGCTATCATATGCACCTTTGAAAATTGTTGTCTTAAAATAGTTTCCAAAGTCATCCCTCATGATAAAATATGACCATTGAAATACGAGGTTTAGTTTTCCAAATAAATGAAATCTTCCTAAGACTTAAATAAAATGATAAATCTTTAAGTCCTAAGGTATTTGAAAGTAAGGGAAAAAATTAATTAGATATCTTGGTCTAAATCCCAAAAAGCATAAAATCCGAACTAAAGTATTAATTAAAACCTTGAGGATATGTGCTCCATTGCGTTAAAAATCGAGCACCTTGAGATAAATCAAATGATAGCGCTACGACAAGGGAGAATCCAACGAACGCGCTTTCACAAAGAAACCCAAAAGATAAGTCAAAGGTCAATAGTCTAAAAATATTATAACCTAAGGTCAAATGATTAAAATTGATAAAATTCATGCAACTTTGCTAATCTGGATGGATGCACTTGAACTAAGCCCAATCCAATGGATGCGCGCCCTCCAAAGAGTCAAATCATTAAGGAGTCAACATGGGTCAAAATTTTAATTAAACATCAGCCAAGTCCGACAGATCTGACGGTAGCACTCAAACAAGATGCAAAGATCAACGTACACGTTTAATTTGAATAAACCCTCATTAAAAGAAACATTGAGGGTATGCGCCTCGTAGAATTAAACATTGAGCATATCAAACAAATCCTATGATAGTGCTTGATCAGAATATGATCCGACGATGATGCTCTTACTAAAAGTGCCCCAAAGAGATAAAGATATGAGATTAATTAAAATCTATTAAAAAGGGATTAGCGAGGGTATAATGCATTACTAATTATCCCCCTTTCAAATTAATCCAGGTTTAAGATCATGCACCCCTTGGTAACTAACCATGTAGGTTGATCAAGATCAACGACCGTGCCAACATTACTCGAAATCTGATGGCTGCGTAGAAATCATAATTGGTAAGGTATCAGGAAAAATGAAGGTAAAGCCAAAAATTAATTACGTATTAGTAAGGGTATAATATGTTGCTAATTGCTTCACGACAAAAGGAGAAATGGTTTCACGATATTACGACATGTTGCATTTTCGTGGCCAAATGAGAAAAGGTGTCGTGATATCGCGACATGTTGCTTCATCACGGCCGAGAGAGAAAAAGTGTCGCGATATCGCGACATGTTGCACTTTCATGCCCAAAGGAGAAAAGTGTCGCGATATAGTGACTTGTTGAATTTTCATGGCCAAAGGAGGAAAATGTCGCAATATCGCGACATGTTTCTTTTTCACGGCCAAAGGGGAAAGGTGTTGTGATATCGCTACATGTTGCATGTTTGTAGCCTAAGGAGAAGAATAGTGTCACGATTTCATGACAAGTTGCATCAACTATCCATGTCGACCCCCTGCTAGCTAGTTAATGGTTCAGGAGATTTGGCTCCATTGCAAATCTTCTTCTACTATTGTAAGCTTGTGTTCTCTCTGAATTTGGCTGGGAAGAGTCTCTTCCCATTTTGTAATTGATCTTTGTTCTAATACAAGTTTTTTCAAAATTTTCAAAAAAATATGTTGCTAATCGCTCCCTTTCAGCTTAAACCAAGATTAATAAAATGTAATAATGCTCCCATTTTGGCTAACAAGTACGTAGCTTTGAGGAGATCTAATGGTAGTGCTAGACCCAGTTTGAAGATCAATGACGATGAAGGAGTCAAATTCAAACAAAGGGATGCCAAAACATGAAGATTTGACGACAATGCTCATCTCCACTTAGATCCAATGACAACACATTATTAAAAATGATCAAAGGTTAACTCACAAGGTTTTCGGTAATATGATCAATTAAATACATAAGGTTGGTACATGAATAATTTCCCCCCTTTTTCCATTATGCTAAACCTTGTTTTTATACCAAGAAATCCAGTGGTCACGCCCCATCATGGTAAGATCTAACGGTGAGTGCATAGAAAGGTAAACTGATTATATGATGTCTATGTTTAATGTAAAATTATTAAGGTTTTAATTACTAGATTAATCAGGATAAGATGATTACATTATTCTAATGCATTGTATTATCTTTGGACCTAAGCATCACTAACCAAAGGTTTTCAACCATTATAAACATGATTAATCTGATTAACCAGGTACAAGTTTATATAAAGTAGTAGAATAACAATCGTGCAGGTTCTTAAATATCAATGACCATGATAATCATCCCTAGGATCTAACGGTATCATGTGAATCAAATGTTAAAGTAATAAAATGATCATGATAATCCAATGGTAGTGCTCCATTGAGATCAAGAGGATCCGACGACAATGAGCAAGTCAAAGTCAATAATATAATACAAGCATGGCTAATCCAACAAGCATCTTCTGATGAATCCAATAGATGCACTCCATCTCAAAATGATCTAACAGTGGCGCACACTTCAAAGGTAAGCTAAATGGTAAGATTAAATCAAAACTCGATTAGTTAAAATTTTAACCACTTTTAACAAGGGTCCCAAAACATAATTAAACACCATATTTATTAATAGAAGTAATATCAAAGCATGTTTCTTTTAGTTATCTAACCCACAGGTTATAAAATATCCAAGGCAATGATAGGGTGAAGGTTTATCTGACGGTTGCACTCGATCGTGGTTGACCAGAGAATTTAGGATATCTAAGATAGTGTCAGGCACTTACATCAATAACCAAATCCTATGGGGATCCCTAGGTTGATTACTGCCAAATTAATGAAACGATCAATCCCCAAGATATAGTTATCTTTCGAGCTAAGTTGGCACAAGGATCAAAATGGAGGTCGTCCCTACCACAAATCATAGCTCCACATCAGAAAATAAGAAGCTTCAGGGACCAATAGCAAAGTTTTCAATAATTGATGGTACACAAATCAAAGAACGCAGAAGCACATTGGATGATGAGATTTATCTGCCATTGAAGCCCAACCTCGATAGGAGATGTGTTGGGAAATTTCCTTTGGCCAATTTTAAAAAGGTAGTTGATGGCACAATATTAATGTCGAACGTGCGAATATATCGAAACCATTCCACCACCCAGTATTTGAACTCACAAAATCTATCAAGTTTACCACCCTGGTAATCTAAAAATAAATATTGGTACGTTAGAAATATAGAGAAGAAAGGAGAGTGTTGGGTGTTCTTGTTTGAGAAGAACTATACTCGCTACCTTGAGCAAAATGGCATCATGGGGAGACATTTTTGCACTAGAAGACACTAGATAAGTAATGAAATTCATCACATATCGATATTCATACTTTGAGATCTTGGGACCGCCTATACCCAGTAGCATGATGTATGAGTCTGCCCAAAAGTGTGGAGATGATAAGAAACAAACCCATGCACAACAGTACGAGATTGATAACACATGTATCAAGAGTTTTGCTCATGTAATGGAAAATTATAGTAGCAATACCCCATGGATAATGGCTAATATTTTTCATAGAGCCTAGAGATTACAATACAAGGGTTTCCCTAGGAGCAACAGATGGGACAGTAACCTTGGGAAGTTGATATGCCCAAAGTTTTACTTCTCCTAAAAAATGGCATGGCTAGCAGTTGCATACGATGAAAGAACGATGACATTTCAAGACAATAAGAACCGACCAGTATTCAGCATCAAAATCAACCACATTAAAAAAAAATTCAATTTGACAAAGCACACCACCCTCTTGGTGCCAAAGATAATCGAACGTCAATCTCGAATATTCACAGGGTTATAAGTTTTTAAATCTTTGTTTGATATAAATGAGAAAATAGATGACAAATTTCCAATCAAGAAGATTATTTTTAGGCCATGGGTCCAAGATTTCTATGACATGATAAACATAGTCTTAGGAGTACAGGATCTCAGTATAGTGAATAAAAGGGTTTTATACTTAGTGGTAAAATGTAATCGGGTGTATAACACCCTAATTTACACCTAGGAACTAGAATTAAGTAACCAAATACATGAGAAAATGGTAGAATTGAAAAAGGTTGTGTTTGAACAAAGGCAAGAGATGCTCTATTTTTCTCAATATTTATTTTTCATCCACCTGATAGCGGGACAATTAGGATAAGAAGCCCAAAAAATAGTAGAAGTCATTAACAACCCTTATGTTTAGACCAACTTTTGGAGAATACATGAAGGACGAACTCACCTGGGCTAGTTCTATGACCATTTTATGGTAGAAATACATTGGCTTTTAACTGGAGTTCTCCCTGAGATATTAGGGCCGAGAGTGAGGGAATTTATCAAAGAAAAGGAGATTGGGGATTTCTTTTTCATAGAAGGTTTCACCTATATCAGGCTCTATGGGGCCAAAATTTCCCCTAATATGTTGCCAAAGTATTGTACATTATCTCTAGAAGCTCTAGAACTATGTAGGTAGGTAGTTAAAGAGTCCAAGATGAGACTAGTGAAGAAGCATGGTAAAGTCCCTTGGCTCAATGTTCCCTATCGTTTTGGGGATTATATATTTGTTGGTTACCCTGCTCTGCTCAAGAGAATGTTCGATTTGGATACTATGGACTTTGATGAAATAACTTAGAGATTTTATGATCCAAAAGGGATATACAGTAAAATGATATAAAAAAGAGAATATGCTCGAATAAAGCATCGAAAGGATGATTATGAAGAAATATTATTGGAAGCAATGGAAAAGGGACATATTTATAGATTGTATGGGATGAATTCCCTCCTAAAGACAGGGCTAGCACATAGGCTCATGAATCCTATGATTACCCTACAAAATTAAGAAGGCTTCGATAAATTTTAGTGGAATATGTAGAACCTATATTACTAGGGGAAGGTCAAGCAATCAAAGAAGACCCCTTATTGGATTTAATAGAAGAACAGGGTATTGATCAGATGGAGGTCACTGTAGATACTATAGATATAATATAACAACAGTTCAGGCCTCCCATAGATGATCATCTCAAAATAGAGGTAGCACCAAGCGCCACCCAAGAAATTTTCAATATCTCAAGCACAGCCAAAGGAAAAGAAATTGTAACAGCCCTTGCCCAAAAATTTTCTTTCCCAGAACAAGCTATAATTCCTATTTCTAATAGAGTCTTAGTTGTAACAAGCGTAAAGAAACTGACACCCATGGCAGTCCCTACCACTATAAAAATAAAATATCAAGAGATTAAAATTCCATAAGTGGTGTAGATGAATATAAGAAGAACAAGTAGGATTGGGAGCCTGTTCAGGAGCCACCAAGTGAAGAATCAAACATAGATAACCACTACAGAAAGGAAGTGACCTAAATTATCTTTACCTTCTATAAATGTTTTGTTGGAAAGGATAGGCGAGCAAGATACCTTTACTACTACAAGTAAAAAATAATTACAAGTAGTAGCAAATATGGGAGATACAAGAGAACATCTCAAAGATGAGCCTCGATTATAAACAACTATGTTAGATATAGCAGAGGTAAATCTTCCTTGCAAAACCGACTTGTATTTAGAGTTAATGAGGAAACTGGGGACTCATTAGTATTGGTAAACAAAGGTGAAATGGTCCAAGTTGTCAAGGCAATGCAAAATCAGACCATGGACCAACTACTTGAGAAAATTGTAGAGTTAAGAAATCAGCTAAAGAGAGAAGAGGAGGAGAAAGCTGAAATGAAAGCGTTGATAAATAAGCAACAGGAAGAATTGACACAAAAGGACACTCCAAAGGTACAACCCCCTTCAGTGGAAAATATTCAGGATCATGCCTATTATTTGAATATAATGAAGAAACAAATGTCAATGAAATTACTAGCTCGTTCTAGAGGGTTCACTGAGATGTTCAAGCAGATTAGGGTGATCCAAATGACTACTCGAGGAATACAAACGTTGATACAGGAGAAAGAATAAGACTTCGAAGTCATTCGTCCTACCCTTGATTTGATAGGAGACAATTTTGAAGAGTTGCAGGGTCAAGAGATAATAACAAATAATGGTAGTAAAATTTATTTCAATCTTGAGTTCTTGAAAGCAACCCTGTTTGGGGTAAACCAGGAAAGGTGGATAAATGTTGTAATCAAAATGGATAATATTATAGAAGATGCAACAAGTAAAATGGCAGATATTGGTCTATATTTAGAACAATGCTTGGAAGCTCCCAGTGTAGAAGAGCTACTCAGGCATACAATAGATAAATTTGATTGTGAATCAGATGATGAGTTAGAAATGACCTGACAATCTACATTTCTTATTAATACTGTAGATGTGTTACTCTTCCAGTATGAGAGTAATAGGCCCATTATTGCCATACAAAAAAATAGAATTTTACAAGAAATGAACATGCTAAGGTTTACTGCCACCCTTGACACAGAAGTTTGGAGATTAATAAGTGAACAAATAAAGAGGCTGCAACAGGGTAAAAAAGGGAAAGAGGTTGAAACTTACAAGCAACAGCTAGAAGTGAGTTCAAGAAAACAAGGCCTGTGCCAATAGAAAAATTCTCCAAAGGATTTAAAGAGTCAAGTGCTTAAAAGGAGACAATTCAAGAGGAAGCAATGGAAATAATTATAAAAGAAATAGTGGAAGAACAAACAAACTTTCCTAAAACCACCATCACTGGTTAAAATAAACTACTATTTGAAAAAGTAAAATATAAGGATTCAACCCAAGCAAATAAATATAGTGGAAGCCAACTATACCATTTTTGAAGATCAACTCAGAAGAGAACAAGTGTAAGGCTAGAAATAAACTAAAAATAACAGAATCAAGAACCAACAACTATAAAAAGAAGCAAACAGGTTTAGATTCTACATAAAATAATTAAAGAATAACATTTTTTCTAAGAGGTATACTTGAGTGCCCTATTAGTTGTGTTGTTGTATCCCCTTCTGTGTCTATGTTTCTTTCTCATTTCTTATTCTTCCCTGTTTTGTGTAGGATTTTGATAGGAAAGTGTTCAAAAAGCTAAGATTATTTCCCATCCTATTGAGCCTGAGATTCAGAGACTCTACTATTACTATATTGGAACAAGGAGAGTAGGAGAGACCTATTACGTTATTTGAACATAGTCTTCTTCATTGTATTGATGTATTTCTTTGAGATAAACAGAGTTAAAAGGCATCTTGCCCGCTCTACATGTAATAATTTATGAAATCAATAAAGTTTTGACTTTCATTCCTATTATATCTTTGTCTCAGTACTGTGTGTCATTGTATAATGGATTACATTATTTGAATGCATTATATGTTGGAAGTTAAAAGGGTAAAAAAGTAAAAAAAATATTTTACCACTGTAAGCTTTGGACCTTACCCTTTTACCTCCTTGGACAACAACTAAGTTAGCAGGATTGGATGGCATGGACGATAGGGAGTTTGACTCCTAATATCATTTTTCCTTTCCTCCCTATTTTTCTTCTTCCTTATTCTTTCTCCTAAGCTTTCTAGGTTTTGGTTAATAATATTTGTATTTAAGCATTGTAATCCTTCGAACTTAATGTTAATGCAATATATGGTTAATAATATTTATGCTCCTAATTTTCTAAGTGCTCCTAATTTCATTAGTGCTATATTTGGTATCAGAGCAGAGGCTATACAGGCAAAGCATGGAGCCCAAGGAGAGCGACAGGTGAGGCATGAATCTCGAGGAGGTCGAGGAGGCCTACAGGAGCAAGCTCATAGGTGAGGCATGAATCTCGAGGAGTTCAATAGGGCCCACAACATGTGAATGAAGGTGAGGTTGAGAGGGCTTGTAGCATACGAATTGAGGTGAGGTCGAGAGAGGCTCACAGAGAGCACATGAATCGAGGAGCTAACCAGAGGTAGACAGATAGCAAGCAGACAACAAGGTGAACACATGGTGAGTAGACAACAAGGTGGACAAATGGGTAACTGGCAATGTGGCGTGAGGTGATTGGATCAAATAGAAGGCAAAAGGGTGATCACTGATTTCCCGAAGGCAATCGAGAAGCTTAGTGCTTCTCTGTGCTAATAAAGCACAATATTCCCTCCACACAATGGATGTGGGATAAAGATTGTAATTTTTTAAAAAATTATTGCATAGCCACAACGAAATAAAGGAGGTAAGCCTCCCTTGCCTCCTCGTCGAGCCACGCAGATCAACTGGCTTGAGGAGCCAGCCTTAAGCCGCTCACCCCCAAGAGGTTGCAGGTTCGAAACCCTATGACTACGAAAGTTGCACAATTTTTTTTGTGTATGGTATATGCACCAAATGTCTTGAAATACTAGTGTATTTTGCCTAGGTTTCATCAACGATGGAAGCCGAGTTGGCAAGGAAACTCTGCTTGAAAGAAAGGAGTCGTGGGTTTGACTCCTATGGAGTTAGAATTTTTTTTGAAAGGTTTTTTATTTTTCTTAAAATTTTATTATTTTATATATTAAAAAAATATAACTTTATATTATATTTTGGTGAGAGAAAATTCCAAGTGTTGGATGTAAAATGCCAAGTGTTGATATTATGTGCACTTTTGGTGAAAGAAAATACAAAAAATTTTGATGAAAAAGTGAGAGCTTATGGGATACATACTGTATTTAGTCAGTTGTAAAATGCAATAATTGCACACCAGAGGCATCCAGACTTAGGGTACGATGCAGAATATAAAGATAACTCCTTTGGGAGTCAATTTGAGCAATTCGAATCCATAGAAGCTGCACCACAAGAATCAAAATATTCTCACTACAATAATTCAGTGGAAATTCTAGAACCAACATCACCTGAGATAATATTGATCAGTGATGACGAAGAACAAGTAGCAGAAAATTTCGTGACTCAAGAAATAGCAGCACCACACCAAGAGGAACAAGCCATCAGTGATAGAGTGAATCTAGTCAAATTTGACCTAAATTTGTAATATCTTCTTTATTCTTCTTTCTTTGAAAAAAGCTGAGTGCTTTATTGTAACTAAGAAATAAAAGAGTGTTTTAGTAACTATGGCCTCACATAACAATCTACCAATTCCAGAGTTCAACGAGTATAACTATGAGTAATGGTCTATAAAAATGAAGACCTTACTCATAGGAAAAATTTTGTGGGATATAATAGAAGTGGGTTTCACAGAACCCATAGATTGGACTACATTGAGTGCCATAGATAAGAAAACAAAGAAAGAAGCACAAAAGAACAACTCTTTTGCTCTTTATCATCCCCAAGCAGCATTGGAGAAAAGTATATTCCCTAGAATAGCCACTTGTATAACTGCACAAGATGCGTGGAAACCTTTGAAATACGGATTTCAGGGAAGTGATCAAGTGATCAAGTGAGGCTTCAAACACTAAAATGAGATTTTAAAAATATCAAAATGAAAGAATATGATTATTGTGTCAAAGTGAAAGCAGTTTTTGATAAAATGGTTACACTTGGTGAGGAAATCAAGCCTGAGACAATTGTAAAAAAAATGTTGGTGAGGAAATCAAGCCAATGACCAAGAATTGATTATTCCCTCTCAAATTTTGTTAGCCAGGGGGATCTCAACTTGCAAATGTAGCTATAGGAAATCCAAGTGTGATTTGGCACTTGTGATATGGTCACCTTAATTCTGCTAGCTTGAAATTGTTAACTTCTCAATATATGGTGACAGGACTTCCTAAAATCAATGAACAAAAGGAGGTCTGTGAAGGATGTGCTTTGGGAAAGCACTAAAGGTCAAAGTTTCCAAAAGGAAAAGCATGGAGATCCAACTATCCACTTCAATTAGTGCATTCAGACATTTGTGGTCCAATGTAGACAAAGAGTATCAGAAACAATTCCTATTTTCTCACTTTCATAGATGATTTATCTAGAATGTGCTGGATTTATTTTCTGAAACATAAAGATGAAGATTTTGATTGCTTCATAGATTTTAGAAACAATGTAGAGAAACAAAGTGAGTATTTTGTAAAATTTCTTAGAACAGATCGAGGAGGTGAGTACTCCTCAAAATAATTCTTGAAATATTGTAAAGCAAGTGGGATCAAAAGGCAATTCACTACTACCTATACCCCATAATAGAATGGTGTGGCCAAGAGAAAGAACCACACAATAGTTGAGATGGTGATAAATGTACTGGGTTGATGCTGTAAGAACCAGTGTATGCATTCTAAATAGAAGTCCAACTTCTAGTTTAGATGGCATCATTCCTTATGAGGGGTTGTACGAAAAAAAACCCAATGTAAAGCACTTCAAAGTTTTTGGTTCTTTAGCATACGCACACATTCCTGATGAGAAGAGGAAGAAGCTTGATCCCAAAAGTCAAGATTGTATATTTGTAAGGTATTGTGAGTCTACCAAAGCATATAGACTCTAAAATCCCAAGAATTATAAAATTGTACTTTCTAGGGATGTAATTTTTGATGAAAGAGGAGAATGGGGTCATCAAAGAATTTTTGTTGATGATGAATCCTAAGATGTAAGTTCTTCACAGGTATAGTAGGTACAGCAGGTGTCTCCCAAGAAAAGCAAAGGCACACCAACCCCTCCAAGCCCAAGCATGAGTACTACATCAAGTACTTCAACCGCCACTCCAAGTCCTTCTCCACAAATATCAGTAAGTTCTTCACCGATGGAAATTGACTCTCCATATAGAGGCAAAAAAATATTACAACATCATCCATATTTTCAAATGTTGGATAAAAATTACCAGAAAAGATACACTAGAAGCCAAGCTAGTGAAATGAATTCAGTTTTACAAAAACTTGAAAATTTGCATATGTATGGGGATGATGACTCCCAATATCCTAAGGAAGATGTAGTTAATTATGCTTTATTAACTAGTGCACAACTAGAACCATCTAGCTATGAGAAGGCTTGTACTCAGAATGTATGGCAAGAAGCCATGAAAGAGGAAATAACCTCTATAAAAAATAATGATACTTGGGATCTTGTAAAGCTTCCAAAAGGAAAAAAAATGTGTTGGATGTAAATGGGTCTACAAGACCAAATACAATGCTGATGGAAGCATTGAGAGGCACAAGGCGAGATTAGTAGCAAAAGGTTTTACTCAAAAATTTGGCATTGACTATGAGGAAACCTTCGCTCCTGTTGCACGACAAGAGATAATTAGATCAGTTATTTCCTTAGCTACCCATAAAGGATGGAACATTCAACACATGGATGTGAAAAGTGCTTTTAGGAACGAATACTTGATTGAGGAGGTTTATGTTCAACAACCTCAAGGCTTTCAAGAACAAGGAGAGGAGAAACTTGTTTATAAATTGAAAAAGGCACTTTATGGCCTCAAGCAAGCACCAAGATTTTGGTACTCATGCATTGATGGCTATTTTAGCAAGTAAGGATTCACTAGAAGCAAAATTGAACCAAATATATACTACCTAAAGCATGGAGTAGACATTCTCATAGTTTGTTTGTATGTGGATGATCTAATATTTATGGGTAGTAACACTAAAATGAATATGGAGTTCAAAAACTCCATGATGAAGCAGTTTGAGATGAAAGATCTCGGTTTAATGCGATACTTCATAGGCATGGAAGTACATCCATCAAATATGGGGATCTTCATATGTCAACACAAGTATGCTCGAGACATGATCAAGAAATTTGCCATGGAGCAATGCAAATCAGTTGCAACTCCAACTGGACATGGGATCCAATTGAGCAAGGATGACAGAGCACCAAAGGTTGACATGACCACTTACAAAAGCATGGTTGGGAGTCTGATGTTTCTCACCAACACAAGGCCTAATATTCGATATGCTATTTCTCTAGTTTCAAGGTTTATGGCAATTCCATCTGAGTTGCATCTACAAGAAACTAAAAGAATCTTAAGATATGTAAAGGGTACATTGGATTTTGGAATCCATTACCACAAATGTAATTTTGTTAAATTAGTTGGCTTTAGTGATAGTGATTGGGGCAGCAATATAGATGATAGGAAATCTACATTAGGGAACTATTTTAGTCTAGGGTCAAGACTAATCACATGGAGTTCCAAGAAGTAGACTGTTGTAGCATTGTCATCTACTGAGGTTGAGTATATAGCCACCACACATGCTAGTACTCAAGCCCTATGGTTAAGAAAAGTCCTTGAAGAAATTGGAGAAAGTCAAAGTGGTCCAAATTGATTGTATTGTGATAACATAAGTGCCATTCAATTGGCATACAATCCAATCCACCATAACAGATCAAACCATTTTGATATGAATTATCACTTTATCCGAGACATGGTGGAGCATTAGATAGTTGAGCTTAAATATTACAAAACTTTGGATAACATTGTAGATATCTTCACCAAAGGCATGGTGAAAGCTCAATATATAAAGCTGAGAGACTGTATAGTTAGTCCTCTCAACTTTAAGGGGGAGAATGTTGGATGTTATAAGGATAAAAAAGTAAAAAAATTGTTTTACCACTGTAAGATTTGGACCTTACCCTTTCACCTCCTTGAATTGCAACTAAGTCAATAGGATTGGACGACATGGACGACAGGGAGTTTGACTCCTAATCTCATTTTTCCTTTCCTCCGTATTTTTATTCTTCCCTATTATTTATCCTAAGATTTATAGTTTATGGTTAATAATATTTGTATTTAAGCATTGTAATCCTTCAAACTTAATTTTAATGCAATATATGGTTAATAATATTTATGCTCCTAATTTCCTAAGTGCTCCTAATTTCGTTAGTGCTATATTATATACGTTTCTTTCGTTGGTTAACTTCTAGTTTTATTATGATATTCGAATAAATCTAAGAGCGCCAATTTTATTTTCCCCATTCTCTCTGTTCATGTCAAAATTGTTGTTAAATTGCTATAACAACCCAATGAATCTAGGCACCGGTCTACATAAGGCATAACAATTGGTTATTTTCTTGCTTGGTCATTTTAATACGTATAGTGTTATATTAATCTGGAGCGCGTAATCAACGATTTATCACATAATTACCATTGGGGTTTCCTTACCCATTCTATAGTTTTCTTTTAGCAATATTCATGTTTATCAGAACAAAGAGGTAGGTTGACCAGAGCCTGTAATAGCTCATTGGTTTCAAATGGATTTTTGCAACGTGACAATCGAATCCTATGGATGCAAGAATCGGTTCCAATAGTTTTTTGGCACCGTTGTTGGGGAGGACTTGATAGAAAGATTTAATTCTTAAAAATTTTCTCTGAATGACATTATTTTTAATCAACGGGTGGCCAGTTAGAATAAAGAACTTTTGTTTTAATTTTTACATTTTCTACGTTCTTTATTTTACCCATGGTTTTCAAATTTTGATTTTCTTTACGTTTCTTGATCTTCTTGAAAATTCCTACGTTTCTTGATTTTCTTGAATTATCCCAAGAACCGACTCCTATGAGGATGAGTGATAATATCAAGCATTCTTGATAAAGTATATGTTGTTCTTTCTGCACCCTGGTTTTGGTGACTCTGTCTACGAACCTAGAAGATAAAAATAAAAAAGAGAGAGCAGAACGTGTTGGCGAACACCAGGAGAAGCGATAAGGAGCTATTTCTAGAACTCGAGAATCTAGAGGTATTTATACATACTCAAAAAACTCCACTTTTCAAGAGTACTGCTTATAATAGTAGATCAAATTCTAGCGGTAAAAAGTACATAAAGAAAAATTAGAATACTATTACTATTGGTATCACTATAGATGAACATTTGAATTCTATTATAGAAGATACATGTGATTATTTTTATCATCCAATAATTAATACTGAGGTAGATAATCCATTAGATTACATTCAGGCTACCCAGAACCATATTCTTGTAGGTATTGCTACTATGAATTTGAATTCTATAGTAACCATGGCCCAGGCTAATGTTCATTTATGGAGGACTAATAGATATAGGCCTTTTGTGTTACCCATAAATTTAAATGCCTTACCCAGTAAAGCT
Source organism: Wollemia nobilis (assembly GCA_028583015.1). Taxonomy (NCBI): domain Eukaryota; kingdom Viridiplantae; phylum Streptophyta; class Pinopsida; order Araucariales; family Araucariaceae; genus Wollemia; species Wollemia nobilis. The sequence goes on along the minus strand of JAQPPZ010015413.1, from coordinate 6,852,917 downwards.
CACAAATACCTTCCAAAATTTTTGGGAAATAGTGCAGTAACTGGAGAAGATCATATCAAAAGTTTCTTGTATGCAATGGATAGTCTGGAAGTTGAACATGAAGATGTAGTATTGAGACTATTTTTATAGACTTTAGAAAAATATGCTAGAGAGTGGTTCAATTCCCTTCCAAACAATGATATCCCAAACTTCACCAAAATGAAAACTATGTTTTTAAAGAAATATGGTGAAAGGAAAAATGAACAATCTCTATTAACTGAATTAGCCACCATGAAGAAAAAAGAGAATGAGGTTGTTAGTGACTTCAACATAATATTTTCAAAGACTAGGAATAAAATCCCTACCAACCTTAGGCCTAGTGATATTTAGTCTATTTGTTTTTATAAGAATACCTTTCAAGGAGAGTTTAACTATGAGCTGAGGCAAGAACAAGCCACCACCATTGATGGTTGTATGGAAAAAGCATTGGATATAGAAAGAAATATGCTTGACAATGGTAAGATGAAACCTTACTCTTTAGAAGTCAACTTACCTGAGAGAAAACCTAAAAGAGTGGCATTTGATATACAAAGAAGAACTGAAATTGATCCAATGGAAAAGTTGACTAGTCAAATGACTGAGATGTTCAATAACATGAACAATAGGTTAGAAAGAATTGAAAGAAATAATGGAAATAATGGTGAATCTTCACAAATAGAGCGACCTCATGTTGACAACCATCCTCCCTTCAAGAAAAATTTCAATAGGAATTGGGGAAACAACAATGGTTCTAAAGAAGGAAATAGGAGTAGAAGTAATGGGAACAATAACTAGAAAAACCGAGAATCTGATAGAGATCAGAATAGTATTCCTAACCCCATATCATCTGCCAATATAGTAGAAGGCTTTCCCTATTTTTTCTCTACTTGTGATGCACCTCATAACCCTGATGCATGTGGAATTCACCTAAGTGACCAATGCAATGTAGATTTACATGTTGAATCAGAAGAGGATATAAGAATCAATGCTTGTTGGTCTATGGAAGATGAGTCCAGGGAAAGGATGTTTGAAGAAGATATGGATAAGTATGCTTCAAATCATCATCCTCAAATTTTAGTAGCTGAAGGAACTAAAATCTTGCAGAAATCACATGAGTCAAGATATGATAAGATGAAGCAAGGGAAATTAATCCCCACTGCTCAAGAAGTTGAAGAGTTAGAAGCTACCCATGTTCTGAATTTAAGGAATAGAACAGTCCCTGAAAGGACAGAGAAAGCCTCTACAAGTGAAACAAGAAAACAAACTTTCACCAATAAAAATATCAGTAAAGAGAAAACTGATAGAATCCTCAAAAAGATTACTCCTGAAGTAATAGAATCAGAGGAAGAGATTCCCAAAGAGGAAAGTAATAAACCACTGGATATAAAGAAGATAGAATTTGATGTTGGGTCAGAACTCAGTAAGCAAAAGGTTAATATCACATTTGGAGAACTTATGAAAGTTCAAAAATATAGAGAACAAGTCTGCAGAGCATTTGGATTAGTGGAACAAAAAGAAGACCCAACTTGCCATGCTTCTAGACAAAATCAACATGATACAAGATCACCATCCTCTATTAGACCCTTTTATGTATCATTAAGATACAACTCACATGAAGGAGAAAGATATGTCATTCATAATTGCATGTTAGACAATGGAGCCTCACACAATATCATGCCCAAATTAATAGCTGATCAAATGGGATTAATCTGTACTAGAGATTCTGCCCCTATTTTTGTAATGGATAGTAGACAAATTCCTTGTGTAGGGGTGATAACTGGATTGTTAGTTTTCTTAGATCAACACCCCAAAAAGGGCATAGTCATGGATGTTGCAGTAGTTGATGTTGACCCATTCTTCTCACTATTACTCAGTAGACATTGGGCAGAACAACTAGGAGGTTCAATTCAACTGGACTGGTCCTATGCAACAATCCCCATATCAGATAAGGAGAATATAATTTTACGAAGAGAACCATTTAACAAGCACTCCATAGAGTTAATTCAAACTGATGAAACAATGATAAACTTAGTAAACTCTATGGAAGAAAAAGGGATGGGAGTTTACTCCATATGGCACAACCCATTCCTCGTGGGTGGAAGTACTAGAAGCAAAGAACATGGATCCAAAAGTTATGAAAATGGTAGATGCTGAATCAGATAGAGTATTAACCCAAGAAATGTGGACCATGTCTTTTGATGGAGCTAAATCCCAATCTGGAGCAGGTGCAGGTGTTAATTTGATTGATATTAAAGGAAATTACCTTGGTATTCCTTACAGACTAGAATTTCCTTGCACAAACAATGTAGCTGAGTATGAAGCTCTATTGCTAGGATTAAGGAAAGCAAAAGAATTAGGTATTAATTACCTAACTATAACAGGGGATGCAGAGCTTATTATACTACAAATCAAAGGTAAATATCAGACTAAGCACCCTAGGCTTAAGCAATATAAAAATGCAGTATTGGAAGAAATTGATAAATTCTTAGCTTTCAATATCTCTTATATTCCAAGGGAACAAAATCATGTTGTAGATATTTTAGCTATAAATGCCTCAGGCCTAGATCACCCAGAGATAACTACAGAATATATGGATAGATTCCCAACTATTTCAGTCTATAAACCTTCTGTGCCAGATAACATAGTCTATCTACAGGTCTTTCAAGATGATATAGATATTAAAGATTTTATGACTCTACAAAATCAATATGCAGATGTGATCTGTGATGAAAAGGATGAAGAAAAACTAAGAGACCAAATAGGAGAGCCAGTAGAAGTAATCCAGTTGAAAACAAATAAAATACCCAAAGGATTAGTTTCTCTAGAGAGCCTATTTGATGATTTTGACAAATCTTATAAGCCTTTAAGTAGAGATGTAATATCTGAAGACGTTAACATTGGTTCAATGAAAGAACCTAGAATAGTGAAAGTAGACATGGCCTTACCTACTAAAGAAAAAGTTGGATATATCAGTTTCTTGAAAAAGAACAAAGAACATTTTGCTTGGACTTATGAAGACCTTAAAACTTTCAAAACAGATGTAATGACACACATAATACCCTTGAAAGAAGATTCCAAACCATTTAGATAGAAACAGAGGAAGTACAACCCAACTCTACACCCAATAATGCAAAAAGAGGTACAAAAATTGTTGGATTCCAAAATAATCAGAAAAGGTAAGATTTTCTTCCTGGATATCCAATTTAGTACCAGTCAAAAAAAAGAATGGGGATATTAGACTCTGTGTAGATTTTAGAAATTTAAACAAGAGTTCATTAAAAGACAATTACCCATTACCCAACATGGAACAATTATTGCAAGCAGTAGTTGGCTCAACTAGATTGTCTCTGTTAGATGGATTTTTAGGGTACAATCAAATTCAGATAAATCCAGAAGATAGACATAAGACAACATTCACTATGCCTTGGGGCACATTTGAATATTTAAGAATACCTTTTGGACTGATGAATGCAGGTGCTACTTTTCAGAGGGCAATGGATTTTGCCTTCAAAGGATTAATGTTCAAAATTGTAGTTGTATACCTGGATGATATCACAGTATTTTCTAAAAATCCAGAAGATCATCTAGAACATTTGACTGCAGTTTTTGCTCGGTGCAAGGAATTTGGAATTTCTTTAAATCCCAAGAAATGCATATTTGGGACTACACAAGGAAAGTTATTAGGACACATAGTTTCAGAAAAAGGAATAAGCATTGACCCAGAAAGAATTGAAGCTATTTCCAAAATTCCCCCTCCCAAAAATTTGAAAGGTGTCAGGTCATTCTTTGGCAAGATAAACTTTATTAGAATATTTGTCCCAAATTTTGTAGAGATGACCAAACCCATAAATGATATGGTTAAGAAAACTGGAGAAATAAAATGGACAGTTGAGAATATGGAAGCATTTAACAAGATCAAAGAAGCCATATCAACCACTCCAGCCCTAAGCTACCTCGATTATGCAAAATATTTTAATATCTATTCTTATGCATCTGAACATTCTATTGCTATAGTTCTTTCATAGAAATATGATGAAAATAATGAAAGGCCAATAGCCTTCATGAGTTCAGGTCTGAAAGGAGCACATCTTAAATACACCTTACTAGAAAAACATGCTTATGCAGTCATCCAATATTTAGAACATTTCAAAGGTATATTTGGGTCAAACAAAGTTTATTGTTGTATCCCTTTTATAGCAATAAAAGATATTTTTTCTCAATCAGAGCCATTAGGAAGACCAACAAGATGGATGGTAAAGCTTCTGCAATATGATGCTGAATTCAAAATAGTTAAAACTATCAAAGGGCAGGGTTTGGCTAAACTATTGGCTAACAAAGAAGAAGAAGGATTTGAAAATGTTCTCACAATAGATGAGGCATATGATATCAGAAGAATCAATAATACCGAATGCAAATGGTATGAGGAAATTTTGTCATACTTACAAACCCTGTCATTTCCTAAAGATATGTCAACCAACAGAATGAGGTCAGTCAAGCTTCAAGCTCAGAAATATTATATACAGGATGGTGTGCTATACTAGAAACACCCTGATGGAGTATTATTAGTCTGTTTATATGAAAGTGAAGTCCCAAAAATAATCAATGAATTTCATGATGGTTTTTGTGGAGGACATTTTTCTCCAAGAGCTACAACTAATAAAATTATGAGAGCAGGATATTATTGGCCTTCCATTTTTAAATATGTATATAAATATGTTAGGAACTATCATAACTGCCAAGTTTTTGTAGGAAAGAAGTAGCTGGCAGCCATGCCCCTCAAGCCAGTAATCATTGAAGCACCATTCACCCAATGGGGTATTGACCTAATTGGAGAGATCAAGCCTAATTCATCTGGCCAACACAAGTGGATCATAACTACAACAGATTACTTTACAAAGTGGGTAGAAGTTGCACCCCTGAGAACATCCACTACTGCCACTATCATCAAATTCTTGGAAGAAAACATTCTGACCAGGTTTGGAGTTCCTCAAAAACTGGTTACAGATAATGCACAGTATTTTGTTTCATATGAAATGGTAGAGTTTTGTGTTGAATATGGAATTGAATTATCCCATTCTACTAATTATTACCCCCAAGGAAATGGTCTTGCTGAGTCATCAAATAAAAATGTAATAACTAGAATAAAAATATCATTAGGTAAGAACAAGAGAGGGTGGGACAGTGAACTTAAATTTGCTTTGTGGGCTGATAGGTTGTCTATAAAAAGAAACACAGGAAGAACCCCCTATGAGATGGTTTATGGAGAAAAAGCCTTATTACCTTCAAAGAAAGAGAAATTGGCACTTTCCCTCTTATTACAAGACCATGAAGACCCCAATCCCATACAGAGAAGGCTTGACCAAATTGTCCTGCTAGAAGAGCAAAGAAGAGAGACCCTTAATAGAATGATGGAACAAACCCAAAAAACTATGAAATTATTTAATAAGAAAGCCAAGGGTACTCCTTTTTATCAAGGAGATATAGTCATCTATTGGGATCCTAAAAATGATAAGCATGGTGAAAAGGGTAAATTTGAACCTAAATGGATTGGTCCATACCAAATAGCCCAGGTTATAGGGCAGAATACATACAAATTGCAGACCTTGCAGGGAGAAATAATGGCTATCCCTATTAATGGCCAACACCTCAAAATGTACAACCCCTGTTGAAGGTGAATAAAATAAAAAAGAAAAAATTAAGTGGAAAAACAAAAACCCCAAAAATAGAGTGATGTATTTTGTTACTTTTTTGTACTAGATAAGCTTTCCTTTTGTTGTTAGCATAAGTCTGAGTTGTTGTACACATGATATTCTTAGTTTGATGAGTATACATTACTGTTGATTCCACAAAAAATGATAAGGAAAAAGGAGATTTATTTTAGATTCTGATGAGATTTACAATCTTTCAAATATGAGTGTTTATGCAGTGGTTATCTGATATGAGATAAAACAGAATGAAAACAGAGCTGATTGAAACATCATGTCAAAGCCTCACATTACAAATGATACTTAAAGTGACTTCAAAGGTCCAAAGAACCAAGTTATCTTTGAGAGGGTGGTTAAGCTAAAAATCATTACACTCATCCTTTATAGCTGAAAACTAATCCTCAACTCAGGCATACTCTTTGCACAATTTGCTTATATCAAATACTTCTCAAACGAGAAAGAAAAATTACAATAAAGTAAAATTGAGTCACTGCTTGAGATATCTTGGAAAACCTCTACCGGGGCTATAGATGCTTGACTGGCAGTAGGGTAAAACCATATGGGATTAGAAGCAACTCCACCGGGGCTATAGACGCTTGACTGGTAGTGGAGCCCTGCAGAATGGTGAAAATTTTTAAGAGTGAAATCACATATTAGGCTTAACTATTTTGCTCAGATATGGCAAAGTTTTGAAAGACTTAGAAATCAAAATGAATACACAAACACACACATGGGCTTAAACATGATGAAGCAAAAGGTTTTTGACAAATTTTGTGTAATCATATCTTATAACTTAGCTAGAACAAGCATTACAATAATCTCAAAAGCTCATCTATTTCTAAAATTTTGGCCCTACTTTTCTAGAAAGTGAATAAAAGGAAATTACAATTTTTCAATACTCTCTGACTCTGATGTCCTATCACTTGTACAATTTTTCAGTTTTAAAAAATTGTAATGTTTTGTTGTTTTTAAGTTTTGTTTATCAGCCTTGATGATTTGAATTTTTGTCCAATTTTTGCAAATAAAACTAGGAGATTATGTGGTTCTCAAGTGCCTCATGTTTTCAACACATTGTCCCAGACAGAGCCTATGTTGGAGCCAAATTTGACTCAAACTTTGAAACCCCCAAATTTAAATTTTTGGTTTCATCAATATAAACAAGCATTGTTGGTCTCTTTGCATTTTTTTAAAGGAGTTGGTTTAAATATTGCTATCATGTGCACCTTTGAAAATTGTTGTCTTAAAATATTTGCCAAAGTCATCCCTCATGATAAAATTCGACCATTGAAATACAAGGTTTAGTCTTCCAAATAAATGAAGTCTCCCTTAGACTTAAATCAAATGATAAATCTTTAAGTCCTAAGGTATTTAAAAGTAATGGAAAAATTTAATTAGATATCTTGATCTGAAGTCCAAAAAGCATAAAGTCCAAACTAAGGTCTTGATTAAAACCTTGAGGGTATGCACCCCGTTGCGTTAAAAATTGAGCACCTTGAGATCAATCTAAGGGTAGCGCTTCATCAAAGGAGAATCCAATGGACGCGCTTTCACAAAGAAACCCGAAGGTTAAGTCAAAGGTCAATGGTCTAAAAATATTATAACCTAAGGTCAAAAATGATTAAAATTAATAAAATCCATGCAACTTTGCTAATCTGGATGGATGCGCTTGAGCTAAGCCCAATCCAATGGATGCATGCTCTCCAAAGAGTCAAATCATTAAGGAGTCAACATGGGTCAAAATTTCAATTAAACATCAGTCAAGTCCAACAAATCTGATGGTAACGCTCAAACAAGATGTAAATATCAATGGACGCGCTCGATTTGATTAAAACCTCATTAAAAGAAACATTGAGGGTATGCACCCTATAGCATTAAACATCAAGCATACCGGAAAAATCCTACGACAATGCTCGATTAGAATATGATCCGATGATGACACTTACTAAAAGTGCCCTAAAAAGATAAAGACATGAGATTAATTAAATCTATTAAAAGATTAGTGAGGGTATAATACATTGACTAATTATCCCCCTTTCAGCTTAATCTAAGTTTAAAATCATGTACCCCTTGGTAACTAACCCGCAGGTTGATCAAGATCAATGATCATGCCAACATTGATCGAGATCCGATGGTCACACCAAAATCATAATATGGTAAGATATCAGGAAAAATGAAGGTAAAGCCAAAAATTAATTATGCATTAGTAAGGGTATAATACATTGCTAATCACCCCCTTTCGGCTTAAACCAAGATTAATCAAATGTAATAATGCTCCCCTTTCGGCTAACAAGTATGCAACTTGCAGGAGATCTAATGATAGTGCTAGACCCAGCTCAAAGATCAATGGTGGTGAAGGAGTCAAAGTCAAAAAAAGGGATGCCACAACATGAAGATCTGATGGTAGTGCTCATCTCCACTCAGATCCAATGATAGCGCATTATTAAAAATGATCAAAGGTTAACTCACAAGGTTTTTGGTAATATGATCAATTAAATACATAAGGTTGGTACATGAATAATTTCCCCCATTTTTCCATTATGCTAAAACTTGTGCATATAAGGGGAATCCAACGATCATGCCCCTATCATGATATGATCTAACGGTGATTTCTTAGAGAGATGATCTGATTATATGAATGCCTATGTTTAAAGTAATATTATTAAGGTTTTAATTATTGGATTAATCAAGATAAGAGGATTAACATTATTTTAACAAATATTGTATTATCTTTGGGCCTAAGCATCACTAACCAAGGGTTTTCAACCATTATAAACATGATTAATCTGATTAACCAGGCATGGGTTTATATAAAGTAGTAGACTAACAAACATGCAGGTTATTAGACATCAATGACCATGGTAATCCTCCCTAGGATCTGATGGTAGTGCATGAATCAAAGGTCAAAGTAATAAAATGATCATGATAATCCAATGGTAGTGCTCCATTGAGATTAAGAGGATCCAATGATAGTGAGCAAGTCAAATTCAACACAATAGAATACAAGCATGGCTAATCCAACAAGCATCTTTTGATGAATCCAATGGATGCGCTCCATCTCAAAATGATCTAATGGTGGCACGTTTCAAAGGTAAACTAAATGGTAAGATTAAATCGGTACTCGATTAATTAAATTTTAACCACTTTTAACAAGGGCCCTAATACATAATTAAACATCATATTTATTAATCAAAGTATGATCAAAGCATGTTTATTTTAGTTATCTAACCCATAGGTTACAAAAGATCCAAGGCAACGATAGGATGAAGGTTGATCCGATGGCTGTGCTCGATCGTAGTTGATCGAAGAACTTAGGATATCTAAGATAGTGTCAGGCACTCACATCAATAACCAAATCCTATGGGGATCCCTAGGTTGATTGCTGCCAAATTAACAAAATGATCGATCCCCAAGATATAGTTATCTTTCGGGGCCAAGGTGGCACGAGGATCAAAATGGAGGTCGTCCCTACCACAAGTCACAGCTCCACGTCAAAAAATAAGAAGCTTCAGGGACCAATAGCGAAGTTTTTAATAATTTATGGTACACAAATCAAAGGGCTTAGGGGCACATTGGATGACGAGCTTTACCCACCATCGAAGCCCAACCTCGGAAGGAGATGTGCTGGAAAATTTCCTTTGGCCAATTTTAAAAAGGTAGTTGATGGCACAATATTAATGCCGAACGTGTGAATATACTAAAACCATTCCACCACCTAGTATTTGAACTCACAAAATCAATCAAGTTTACCACCCTGGCAATCTAAGAATAGAGACTGGTATGCAAGAAATATAGAGAAGAGAGGAGAGTGTTGGGTGTTCCTATTTGAGAAGAACTATACTCACTACCTTGAGCAAAATGGCATCATGGGGAGACATTTTTGCACCAAAAGACACTAGAGAAGTAGTGAAATTCATCATAGATCGGTCTCCATACTCTGAGATCTTGGGACCACCTGTACCTGGTAGCATGATGTATGAGTTCACTCAAAAGTGTGGAGCTGATAAGAAACCTATCCTTGCACAATAGTATGAGATTGATAATGCATGTATCAAGAGTTTTTCTCATGTAATGGAAAATGATAGCAAGACCCCATGGATAATGGCTGACCTTTTTCATAGAGCCCGGAGATTACAATACAAGGGTTTCCCTAGGAGCAACAGATGGAATAGTAACCTTGGGAAGTTGATATGCCCAAAGGTTTACTTCTCCTTAGATTTAATGGCTTGGCTAGTAGTGGCATATGACGAAAGAACGAGGACATTTCGAGACAATAAGAACTGACCAATATTCAACATCAAAATCGACCACATCCAGAAAGTTTTCAATTTGACAAAGTACACCACCCTCTTGGTGCCAAAGGTAATCGAACACCAATCTCGAATGTTCACAGGGTTAGAAGTTTTTAAATCTTTGTTTGATATAAATGAGAAAATAGATGACAAATTTCCAATCAAGAAGACTGTTTTTAGGCCATGGGTCCAAGATTTTTGTGACATGATAAACATAGTCTTAGGAGTACAAGATCTCAGTATAGTGAATAAAAGGGTTTTGTATTTAGTTGCACAATGTAATCGGGCGTATAACACCCCAATTTATGCCTGGGAACTAGAATTAAGTAACCAAATACATGAGCAAATGGTAGAATTGAAAAAGGTTATTTTTGAACAAAGGCAAGAGATGCCCTATTTTTCTCAATATTCATTTTTCATCCACCTGATAGTAGGACAATTAGGAGAAGAAGCCCGAAAAAGAGTAGAAGTCATTAACATCCCTTATGTTCAAACCAATTTTTGGAGAATACATGAAGGAAGGACTCACTTGGGTTGGTTCTGTGACCATTTTATGGTAGAAATCCATTGGCTTTTAACTAGGGTGCTCCCTGAGAGATTAGGGCTAGGAGTAAGGGATTTTATCAAAGAAAAGGAGATTGGGGATTTCTTTTTCACAGAAGGTTTCACCTATATCAGGCTCTATGGGGCCAAAATTCCCCCTAAGTTGTTGCCAAAGTATTGCCCATTATCCCTAGCAGCTCTAGAATTATGTAGGCAGGTAGCCGAAGAGGCCAAGATGAGACTAGTGAAGAAGCATGGTAAAGTCCCCTGGCTCAATGTTCCCTGTCATTTTGGGGATTATATATTTGTTGGCTACCCTGCTCTGCTCAAGGGAATGTTCGATTTGGATACTATGGACTTCGATGAAATAACTTGGAGATTTTATGACCCAAAAGGGATATACAGTAAAATGATGGAAAAAAGAGAATATGCTCGAATAAAGCATCGAAAGGATGATTATGAAGAAATATTATTGGAAGCCATGGAAAAAGGGATAGATTTATAGATTGTATGGGATGAATTCCCTCCTGAAGACAGGGCCAACACACAGGTTCATGAAGCCTATGATTACCCTACAGAATTAAGAAGGCTTCGAGAAATTTTAGTAGAATCTGTAGCACCTATTTTACCAGGGGCAGCTCAAGCAATCAAAGAAGACCCCTTATTAGAGTTAATAGAAGAACAAGGTATTGATCAGATGGAGGTCACTGTAAACACTGTAGATATAATAGAACAATAGGTCAGGCCTCCCATAGATGATCATCTCAGAATAGAGGCAGCACCAAGCACCACCCAAGAAATTTCCAAGAGCTCAAGCACAGCCAAAGGAAAAGAAATTGTAACAACCCCTGCTCAAAAATCTTCTCTCCCAGAACAAGCCATAATTCCTATTTTTGATAGAGTCTTGGTTGTAACAAGTGTAAAGAAATTGGCACCCATGGCTGTCCCTACCACTCTAAAAATAAAATATCAAGAGATTAAAATTCCATCAGTGGTGCAGATGAATATGAGAAGAACAAGTAGGATTGGGAGTCTGTTCAGGAGCCACCAAGTGAAGAATAAAACAGAGATAACCACTATAGAAAGGAAGAGACCTAAATTATCTTTACCTTCTACAAAGGTTTTGTTGGAGAGGATAGATGAGCAAGATACCTTTACTATTGCAGGTGAAAAATAATTATAGGTAGTAGCAAATATGGGAGATACAGGAGAACAACTCATGGATGAACCTCGATTAGAAACAACTATGTCAGATATAGCAGAGGTAAATCTTCCTACCCTGCAAAACCCACTTGTCTTCAGAGTTAATGAGGAAACTAGGGGCTCATCAGTACTGGGAAAAGAAGGTGAAATGGTCCAAGTTGTCAAGGCAATGCAAAATCAGACCATGGACCAACTACTTGAGAAAATTATAGAGTTAAGAAATCAGCTGAAGAGAGAAGAGGAGGAGAAAGCTGAAATGAAAGTATTGATAAATAAGCAGTAGGAAGAATTGGCACAAAAGGATACTCCCAAGGTACAACCCCCTTCAGTGGTAAAGATTCAAGATCATGCCTATTATCTGAATACAATGAAGAAACAAATGTCAATAAAAATACAAGCTCATGCTAGAGGGTTCACTGAAATGTTTAGACAGATAAGGGTGATCCAAGTAACTGCTCGAGAAATTTTGACATTGATACAGGAGAGAGAAGAAGACTTTGAAGTCATCCACCCTACCCTAGATTTCATAGGAGATAATTTTGAAGAGCTGCAGGGTCAAGAGATAATAACAAATGATGGCAGCAAAATCCAGCTCAATTTTGAGTTTTTGAAAGCAGCCTTGTTTGGGGTAAACCAGGAAAGGTGGATCAATGTTGTAACTAAAATGGATAATCTGATAGAAGATGCAACAGGAAAAATGGTAGATATTGGTCTATCCTTAGACCAATGCTTGGAGGCCTCTGATGTAGAAGAGCTATTCAGGCATACCATAGAAATATTTGAGTGTGAACCAGATGATGAGGTAGAAATGACTAGACAAACTACTTTTCTGGTGAATACTGTGGAGATGTTGCTCTTCCAATATGAAAGAAACAGGTCCATCCTTGCCATACAGAAAAATAGGATTTTGCAGGAGATGAACATGCTAAGGTTTGCTGCCACTTTTGACACAGAAGTATGGAGATTAATAAGTGAGCAAATAAAAAAGCTGCAACAAGGCCAAAAAGGGAAAGAAGTTGAAGCTTACGGTCAATAGCTGGAAGTAAGTTCAACACAACAAAGACCTGTGCCAGTGAAAAAGTCTCCGAAGTAGTTAAAGAGCCAAGTGCTCAAAAGGAGACAGTTCAAGAGGAAGCAATAGAAACAATTGTAAAAGAAATAGTGGAAGAGCAAATAGACTCTCCTAAAACCACCATCACTGGTTAAAATAAGCTACTATTTGAAAAGGTCAAAAGGAAGGGTTCAGCCCAAGAAAAAAAGATAGTGGAAGCCATATGTACCAGTTTTGAAGATCAACTCAGAAGAGGACAAGTGTAAGGCCAGAAATGAATCAAAAATAACAGAATCAAGAACCAACAGCTATAAAAAGAAGCAGATAGGTTCAGATTCTGCATCAAGCAATTAGAGAATAGCATTTTTTCTAAGAGGTATACTTGAGTGCCCTTTTGAGTTGTGTTGTTGTATCTCCCTTTTGTGTCTATTTTTCTCTCTCATTTCTTCTTTCTTCCCTTTATTGTGCAGGATTTTGATAGGAAAGTGTTCAAGAAGCTGAGATTATTTCCTGTCCTATTGAGCCTGAGATTCAGAGACTCTACTATTACCAGATTGGAACAAGGAGAGTAGGAGAGACCTATTACATTATTTGAACAGAGTCTTCTTCATTGTATTGATGTATTTCTTTGAGAGAAATAGAGTTAAAAGGCATCTTGCCCACTCTGCATGTAATACTTTATGAAATCAATACAATTCTGAGTTTCATTCCTGTTATATCTTTGTCTCAGTACTGTGTGTCACTGTATAATGGATTACATTATTTGAATGCATTATATATTTTACATTTCTTTCATTGGTTAACTTCTAGTTTTATTATGATATTCGAATAAATCTAAGAGCACCAATTTTCTTTTCCCCATTCTCTCCGTTCATGTCAAAATTGTTGTTAAATTGCTATAACAACCCAATGAATCTAGGCACCGGTCTACATAAGGCATAACAATTGGTTATTTTCTTGCTTGGTCATTTTAATACGTATAGTGTTACATTAATCTGGAGCGTGTAATCAACGATTTATCACATAATTACCATTGGGGTTTCCTTACCCATTTTGTAGTTTTCTTTTAGCAATATTCGTGTTTATCAGAACAAAGAGGCAGGTTGACCAAAGCCTATAATAGCTCATTGGTTTCAAATGGATTTTTGCAGCGTGACAATCGAATCCTATGGATGCAAGAATCGGTTCCAACATAACCTTTATATTACTTCCCTTTTGCACCTACCACATACTTATAAAAAGTAGTACTCACATATATTTATGACAAGGATTGAGCTATAAAATAATTTTTTTTTATCTTTAGCAACACTTAAAAAAGAGTCTATTACCAAATTATCTAACCTTGCACTTCAAATTTTCCCATAGTATTTTTTTTAATTTCATAAACTTAATATATATAATATCTAAAAAAAATTATTGCAAATAATAAAGGTAACTTCAATTAGAGTATAGCATAAAAGAGAAAAATACTAGCTTTAAAATAAAGAAAACACTTATACCACTAATCAACTCTTTCATGACCCCTTTGTCTCTCGTCTCTAATCCTTGGCACATAAGATATTTATTTCTTAAAATTTTGTCTTATCCAATTTAATGAAAATATTTAACTTAAAAATCATTGCACATGGTACCGATATATTTAATATTTATTAATTTTTTCATGGTTGAATCATTTTTTGTATTGTTTTTGTATATTATATAAACCAATTTCTTTTTATAGTTATAAATCATTTTTGAAATGTTTTAATTTAATATGAAGAATAACATAATCAAAAGGATTGAGTTTTTATTTAAATAAAATAAATGATTATGTTAGATACCCAAGATAAATTTTAAATATTGCAATATTATAATAGATGTAATTATCCCACATGTATATATAAGTGGAAGTGGTAGGTTGTTGGACATTATAAATGTGGGCAAAGACTCATAGAGGGGATATGAAGAGAAATAATTTTTTTTTGTTAGGATCTCATATTGGGATATTGTAAGGAATGGCTTTCTTCCAATAAGGGGTATTGTATGGTGTTGTCCTATCTTAAGGGTTTGAATTACAAATTGAAAGCAATTGAGTAATTTACATTAATTTCATATATTATATTATGTGGAATTATTGTTACAATTTATTTATTTATTATTGTTGTAAATTATTTTTGGGGTACATAGGAGAGTAAATTTTTGTGGTTAGTGTGATAAACCCCTATGACTGACACATAGGACTAAACAATTCCCTCCCAACCATGATTCCTTGTAAGATCGAGAGCTACACTTGTCAATAGGAGAATAATACACGACCATTTGGGTACCAATAGGGTGGGCACAAGGGGAATGGAGCCTTGTTGGCATTTTCTAGCACACAGAACATTCATAGTTGCACCTTGTATTTGTAGGGTGGACATAGGGGGAATGAAACCTGGGTCAACCTCTACCAGCACTCGAGACTTTCACCAACTACGCTACACCAGCAGATTTAATTTTTTTGTAGTTAGTGTGATAAACCCCTACGACCAACGCATAGGGTTGAGCAATCCCCTCCCAACCATGATCCCTCATAAGGTCGAGAGCTACACTTGTCAATAGGGGAATAACACACAACCATTTGGGTATCAACAGGGTGGGCACAAGGGGAATGGAGCCTTGTCGACCTCTACCAACACATAGGACATTCCCAAATGTACCTTGTATCTGTAGGGTGAACATAGAGGGAATGGAACCTGGGTTTGCCTCTACCAATATCCAAGACTTCACCAACTGAGCTACACAAGCATATATTATTGCAGATATTATTTTTGTAAATTGTTAATAAATTCTATGGACGAGCAAAGGAGGTTCATAACAAGTGGTATCATAACACTTTCTAGGGCCATGTTTCATTGCAAAAGCATTAGTACTAGAGGACATTCTAGGGTCAAATTCAACTATAGAAGTTTTTATTTTTTATTAAGCACTCATATTAGGCTAATAATGTCTTGTAGGATCATGTGTAAGTCCTGACTGCTAACTAGAGGAAGTAGTTGAACTAATAATTGCCCTAAAACTCATTCTAAGGAGTACCCCAGGAACCCTAGAGTAATTGGTTTGAGTGTATCACTAATGAAAAGGGTCAATGGTCCCACACCCTATTAGTAGTATTTTTACCCTATGAGAGTATACAAAGAGTTGTCATTTAGAGGTAAAATCATGGCTAGTTTCTCAACAATTATTCCTAGGGAAACATTGCTAGTAGACAAACTTTTTGGTCGATGAGATTTACCATAAGCCCCTAGGAAACCAAAGTCTAGGGCTCACTTCATTGCTAGAATTTCCATAAAAGTGCCATACAAATATCAACAATAGATTTATTAGTAGTCTTTGCATAGTTTCCATAGTCTACAATAGTTCCAGAACTTCAAAAAAGTAGACAATTGTAGTCTACTAGCAACCCGAAAGTGGTAATTCTTATAAAATACTATAGTTTTATAACAATTTAGAAAAAAATTACAGTTTTGTAGAAATCTAAAAGTGAAGTTGTTAAAAAAAAGAGAAGTTTGTAGTTTGTTCACAGTAAAAGGTTTACAGAGCAAGTTGTCAGTATTTAAAAAAATTATAGAGTAGTAGCTTGTAATTTGGTAGCAATATATAGAGTAGCAATTACATTTTGATAGCAGTGCCAAAATACTTAGTCCGCAATTTCATAGCTATTCAAAAAAAAGTTTGTAGTTTGGTAACAGTTTAAAAAAATTGTAATTTGGTAGTAGTTTGGAGGTGGCAATTATTTTTTTTTTAAAGAGAAAAGAAAATAGAGAGAAGTTTGCAATTTAGTCACAGTCTAAAAATAAAAATCCAGGTTTTAAATTTTTGGATTTGAGGTCATGGATTTACTAATATTCACTAGAAGAAATGATGATGCTAGGGAATGGTTGATAAAGTGGAAAACGATTTCTATAATTTTTTTGAGAGAAAATGGAAAGGAAATATTTGGAATTATTGAGAGGGGAATATTTTTTTTGTTTTTAAACTTTTTGCATTCTCATGAATATAGACACACATAGGAAGAATTTGAAGTTGTACTTTTAAGCAAATAGAAATAAGAAGAAAAGGATAATAATGTGTATATAGAAGGAAACACAACTTGAATGTGAGAGGAGTCAAAGAGTGTTCAAAATGATCTATGTTTGCCACAATACATATAAAATATAAATAAAATAAATATATAGACTAAACACTGTAGAAGAAATAAACATGTAGATAATTTACAAAAAAATATGGCAAAAGAAAAAGAGAAAGATGATAGTGTATAAACTGAAGGAAGCACCAAAGACTGTGTAGAAAAATTTTAAAATATGAAGAAGTTGATAGAAGAGGTAAAAAAGCTTTAGAAGGAACACGAAAAAATAAATAAAGAGGACATGTTATAAGGAAAAAATACAAATGACAACATGCAAGTTGATAGAGCCACATCATTGGTATTAGATAAGCCAAAGAGTGGTCAAAGAAATTTATTCAATTTAAAAAAATATTTTTTTCAGGTTCATGGTTGCATCTAGAGGGAAAATGTAATTATTTCTATAAACCCTAATAGTAGATACAATTTAATTAATATGTATTTGGCTAAGAGGTTACAAATTCAAGCAAAAAAATAATAGACATACAACTTGAGGGTATGGATCTTCAAACTTTTGAAGATCTAAATATCACCATGGAAAAATATATTTTACATTCATGTATTAAGATGGATGATGCAAACATTGTTCTTGGTTATTCTTGGTTAAATTCATTGTTTTTTAATTATTAATAATTCTTATACACATCCATCGTGGAGGTTGAACCCGGGTCTCATCATCGATAACACAAGTGGTGTCCTTGTTGGTAGACCACACACACGTGAATCCTTGGTTAAATTTTTTAGGTATTATTAATATTAATATACAAAAAAAGTTCATGAATTTTTGGTATAGAAAAAAGAAAATAATAGTACAAGATATTTCCCACTATAAGAAGCAAGAATCCAAGGAAAAACAAGAAGCAATTATAGTAGTGAAACAAGTTGATAAACCACTAAAAGAATTAAAATTTGAGAAACAACAACCTAGTAAGGAGCACCAAAAAATATTCAAGAAACTATGTCAAAGATCAAGGAGAATTTAAAACAAATTGAAGAAACAAAATAACTTTAAAAAGAGGTGAAGGAGGATGTAGTAGAATAAATCAAAGAAGAAGTAAAAGTAGAGTCCAAGGACGAACCAAAATATGGAAGCATGGCATGATCATAAAAGAAAAGAATAAAATACTAAACAATTAAAGCTAACAAAACATTAGGTTAAGGTTGCAACATATTGCCACCCACACCACCAGGAGTGGCAACAATCTTAGAGGTGTGGCTTAAGGAAATAATATTATGGTTCTACATGGAATCAACAGGGCAACAACTATGGGAGTGTTTGACAAAGAAAGCATAATGAATTTAATTTTTAGAGTGGTGCAACAAAATCAAGGAACAAATGGACCCATCATTTGAGTCACTAGAGTAAAACAACAAAAGCGTCGAGCCAATAAAGTAGTCTTGGATACTCAAGTGGCAAAATCAAAAAAGTATTGATGAAAAAGAGTGATACTTATTACCAATAGATTGATGACTCTAACACATGGAACCAAGGTATTACTTCCAAAATTTCAAATGGGAGAAGGACATATTAGCATAAAAAAAGACCACCACCAATCAAAATTTCACTTGGATGGATGGAAGATCGAGATTGATACCAGTTCACAATAAGACTCAGAAGATCATATTTTTTAGTCTCTTCTTATGTTTCGAGGATGAAATATTTTGTAATGGGTATGAAATGTTAGGTACCCAAGATAAGTATTTAATATTATAATATTGTATCAATGTTGTAATATTATAATGGATGTAATTATCCCACATGTTTGTATAAATGGGAGTGGTAGGTAGTTGAGCATTATAAATATGGACAAAGACTTATAGAGGGGATAAGAAAAGAAGAATATTGTTTTTTTAGGATCTCATATTGAGATATTGTGAGTGGCTTTCTTCCAATAAGGAGCATTGTATGGTGTTGTCCTACCTTAAGGGTTTGAATTATAAATTGAAATGCATTTGAATAATTTGTATTAATTTCATATATTATATTATGTGGAATTATTGTTGTAGTTTTTTTAGTTAATATTGTTGTAAATTGCTAATGAATTATGTGGATGAGCAAAGGAGGTTAATAATAAATTATTTCTAAGTGATTTTAAATATTTTTTTAAAATCTTCTAGCTCTATTAATGTGGTAGCCAACTAAAGTGGGAGATGCATGACAATATAAAATTGCAAGATAAAAAAAGAGAAAATTTTAATTTAGGTAAGTGGCTAATACAATTGTTCCTACATTTTTGTTATGTAATACATAAATTTATAGTAACAAAAATAATATATAGTTATTAATTTTGATAAAAATATTCAAAGAAATAAATAATTTGATAAAATATGCTCATGGATCCATGGTAGATAATATTTATTTTTTAAGTATACTTTCATACAAGTGTCATTTAACTTTTTAAGTGCTTATCAATAGTGGGATATTGTAAATATCATTTTTTTTTGTTACTCTT
Organism: Wollemia nobilis; assembly: GCA_028583015.1. Classification (NCBI taxonomy): domain Eukaryota; kingdom Viridiplantae; phylum Streptophyta; class Pinopsida; order Araucariales; family Araucariaceae; genus Wollemia; species Wollemia nobilis. Next base: position 6,833,511 of record JAQPPZ010015413.1, on the reverse strand, counting down.
TCAATATTTATTATTATCCTCATATTTTAGAGTGACCCTTATCCCATATCATTAGCATGATCATAATTCAAGGAATAATGCTTTAGGTTGGTGGATAAAGGTATGATATCCATTTTTAACTTATTTTATAATACTAATTTAGAAAAAAACTGGTTAAAAAATAGAGGAAAATGAACTACAAAATGTAAACTTTCATTTTTTTAATATATAAATTAATTAAATTATGTATTTTATATGGGTTGTCTTTTTTTTTAAGTTTTATTAGAACAAATTGAATGTGATTAATGGATAATTTTATTTGAGTCGAGTATTTTTTTTATTAGGGTGAAAGAAGGGGTTTTTGAAAGGACCCCAAACCTTTTTTACAATATTACTCCTCTACATTAAATAAAAAAATGAAGAATTAAAGGAGTGTAGCAGAACAATATAAGAAGTCGTAGTATCCTTACAAGAAAAAAAAAAGTTGAAATACTTCACTTCCCATTAGTATAATAGGTGAATAAACCTTGTAACCTCTGATGAATAATTTAACCATAATTCTATCTATCATAAGCTTGCAACTCCCTCTCAACTATACTCCTCAACTCACTAGGAAAATCATCCCTCCATAGAATTGGTTTAGGACTATCTACACCTTTATTTACCAACCAATCCATCATTTGGTTGCCCTCTTGATAGATATGCACTATATTAACCTCGTCCAAGGCTACAATAATAATATTTGTCACACTGCTCAATAGGAACCTACCACAAAACAACAATCCTACCAAATAATAGTATCCCACTATTACATTGCTCAACAAGAATCCTACCATAGAATACTAACCCTACCACATAACAATTTCCTACCATCGAGACCGTAGCCGCTGCACTTCTCAACAAAAACCATACCATAAAATAGTAACTTTATCATAGGACAATATCCAATGAAATGTCACATGTGTCATGCTAACACCATATTTTGTTGAAACCATCATTAAGACTATAGCCATTGCACCACTCAATAGGAACCCTACTACACAACAGTACAATATCCCTGTACCACATCGTTCAACATGAACCCTACCACAAAACAATATTGTTGTTGATATTGTAACCACCACACCGCTCAATAAGAACCCTACCCATATATTCAAAAGTAACAATATCACTATATTTATTTGATAATGAACAACCATCCTTTGTTTCGAAGGGGCATTCATGCCCCTTATATTCCAGGAGATGATTTTTATTTTTTACCCCTTATGGAAGTCTTCCTTCCACTCAAATTTAAAATTTTTTGTGTTCCAAGTGCAATTTCTTTTGCTACTTTCTTTTTTTTTGAGCTCATTAATAGTTGGTCTACCTAGTTTGACTTCAACCCCTACATTTGCTATTTTTCTAGTATTCCTAATAAGTCTCACTAAAATATCATATTGTTTAGAGGTCAAGGGTTTGTTTTGAGCATAATTTTTTAACTCATACAGAGAGCAAGGAGCATAATCAACATTTTCCATACCTTAGCTGGGAGAATTATTTGGCTAAGATTTTGATTTAGACTCTTATGGCTTTATTCCCCTAGAAATTGGGGTTTCCAAAATTTTAGTCACCTCCTCCTCCATTAATTTTGGCTGATGCTCCACCTTATCTTCCTATTCTTCCAAAAGTTTTATCTTATCCCCCTAGGGCATCCTTTTGAGAATTTTGATAAAATATTATGAATATATTTTCATTACATAAATATATATACAATAAGATATTTTTATAATCTTGTTGTCAATATTTTAATTATCATTCATTTTTTATTTAAAGAGTGCACAATGTGTTATCTATTGTTGTGACTCTATATGTTGAGGCACCAAACATCAAAAACTTTCTACAATATTTATATAGAAAAAAACTAGACAAATACGTCTAGGGCACGGATATGATTTATATTTTTTGTGTTTCTAAGATCTATGTACTTGATTAAAGACAAGAGTTTGATTTTGCTTTGATACATACCTATGACAATCAATAAAATGAGAAACATGTGACTATTATAAAACTAAATTAAATTTATATGTTTGAAATCAACATTTTGATACCCATCTTTACACAAATTTCTTTGTAAAATAATCTATGGTTTAATTCATAATAGTTTTTTAAAGGGTAAAGTAGTTTTTAATGTATTCGAGACCGTAGGCCATATGAGATGACCCTCATGGAGGATGTTGTTTATCCAATATATGGTTATCTAATCATACTCCACTTACCAAGGCATGATGTACAACCCTACCCCTACAGGATTCAAATCTTCGACCTCTATTTAGAATTCTAAAGACTCCAAAATTAGGCCACTAAGGTTAAATTTATGTTAGTTATCATATCAACACAAAATCTTATATAAATATAAATATTTAAATATATAATTATTATAACAATAAACTATATATATATATATATATATATATATATATATATATATATATATATATATATATATATATATATATATATATATATATATTGAAAATTTACATTCCAATACCTACCACTCTGTAAAATTTCATTACAAAAAGGTATTATTAGACCTCATTTTGAAGTTTTCAAAGTCATACTAGTAAGCTCTCAACAATAAACCCGGGTATTAATAAATTGTGATTATATATATATATATATATATATATATATATATATATATATATATATATATATATATATATATATATATATATATATATATATATATATATATATATATATATATATATTTATATATATTTATATTTATATATATATATTGAAAATTTACAAACCAATACTGATCACTCTATAAAATTTCATTACAAAAAGGTATTATTAGACCTCATTTTGAAATTTTCAAAGTCATACTAGTAAGCTCTCAACAATAAACCTAGGTATTAGCAAATTGTGATCAAATATCATGCTTTTACTATTGTTCCAATTTAAGTAATATTTTTGGAAGCAAAATAACTTGAAAAAAATAAAAAATAATTGTTTTCATGGATTTTATATATAACTAGGGAAAAAGAAAGCAAAATTTACAATTTATTGTATGCTTGTTAAGAAAGTATGAGCCAGGAGCAAGGGAGAGCAAGGAATAGGGCAAGGCATGAGAAGGAAGTAGGAATAAAAGTGTAAGCAAGGAGCAAGCACCACTTCTTGTTGTTTTAGATCTTATGAGAAACTCAAAACTAAAGGATTCATTTGAAGAAAATCTAGGTAACATGCTAGGAAAGTCATTTTTTAAAGTCCTTACTAGAAGCAAGGATGACCTAGTAGAAGTAAGGATGCTCTAGTTGGAAGTAAGGATGACCTAGTAAGCGACAAGAGGAAGATCAAATAACAAACCCTATTCAGGTTACAAAATATACACAATTAGTGATTATCAAGGATGAGATGATCGAGCATGATATAATGGACCTTAAAACCAAAGAGTTAATATGTAAGTTCCATGGATACTGGCCAAGTTTTTTTGAGATTCAAAATTGGATCAAGTGGAATTGGGGATTGAATTCAAATTACTCAATAACTTTTCTTTTGATTTTTTTTTCATTATCTTCTCCAATTTAAAAATAAAGAATAAAATAATTGATGGAGGCCCTTGGTTTAGGGATAAAAATGCATTATATTTTATACCATAGAGTGACAATTTTTTTGTGGAGACAAAGGCTATTAAAAGGATTCCAATGTGCATTAGGTTTTTGGACTTCTTCATCAACACATTAATAAGAAGGTTTTAAAGAATATTGGCAATACTATAAGTGAGCTCATCTATGAGGGACCAATCACTAAGAAGAGAAGACATGCTATCTACACTCGGATATGTGTTACCATGAATATTTTAAAACCTTTATTGCAGTCCATTAGGATTAAATTTGAATCAAGAGAATGAGATAAATAAGTGGATTATAAAAACATTGCATTTCGATGTCACAAATGTCATGAAATTAGACATATGACAAGAGATTGCAAAGTGAAAATGATGGAAAAATTTGGGCATGAGAAAAACTTCAATATAAAACAAGGAGATCATATCATAGGAGAAGTTGGGTCGAATCAAGGATTTTCCACTCCTAGGAAAGTGGTAAGAAAAAATCATTTACATCATCACATGGCAAAGACCATTATATTTTACTCGAATCAACCATTAGAAGAAAAAATGACACAATATATGACAAAGTATAATGCACAAGTTCATTAGAGGAGTTAAAGGTGCAAAGGAAGATGGAGAGACAAATTTTAAAATGAATGGGGTGAAGGAAGTTAAGGTTAATTGTTAAGAATCTTGTAGTAAAATACTATAGACACCTAAAACATGGCATGTCGATGGCAGCTACTCATATGGGACATCCTAGAAGACCATATGGAAGACCTTTGTAAAAATCCAATGTATAGTAGTGGTTTTTACCACTCAATTGGGCATTTGTTCCTAGTCATTACTAGTCGCGGCTGACAGTTGTGGCCCCCAATATGTCAATTGGGAACCATGGCTAACACCTATGGTTAGTAGTGCTAGCCATGGATGACATCCACGATCAGGACTGAAGTTCAGTTGGCCTTCATCCGACCCCAAAATTTGGTTGCAACGGCCAATTGGTTACAGATTGGAGTGGTTTGAGCGAGGAAGGATCCAGAACCTTCCATCCAACAGACTCAACTACCCAATATTGATCTTGGCTTAGGTAATCCTATAAGTACCCCATCAAATTAGGGCAAAAGAGAAAGAGATAATTGAGATCAAAGCAACGAAGCCCTATCAAATTGTATACTCGCTTGAGAGTATTGAGAGAGATTTACTGCCAATTCATTTGATAATTCATCAAGCATCATGTCAACTTGTGTCATGGATGCCATAAGGAGCTAGAACATCAAGAAATGTGAATTTGGGTAAACAAAGGCCCAATTGTGGAATTAAACCAATAAACTTGTTAGAGGATACAAAGGTGACCCTTGACCATCAATTTGGCAAGGCAAATCATAGAGGAAGCCCTAATTCTAAGGGTAAATCTATTCAAAGACTCGTTGCGGCTATCAACCATGGTCTATAGTGTTGACCACATCTCAGACCTACAATGAGCAAATGGCCACAGATCTGCTTGTTTCCTTTCTTGCAAATTAATTATTTAGATCATGTTAGGCCTAATATAGGTTCAATTAGTATTTTAGAGACATATGATTAGTTGGATTAAGCATTTGAAATAGGTTTGCTTTCATGTTGTCAATTTGATAATTGGTGTAATTGTAGGTTGTTTCATGCACCTTTGCTTCCTATTTGTTAACTAATCCAGTATATAGATAATACATGTTTTCTTGAATATGCTTAATGATCACATTTCATGATTAACATAGGTTTACCATGATTTACTCATTTTCTTGATTATATGATTTTCATGGCATCCTTTTGTAAAACTTCCTTAAAATACCTCATCAAGAGAGGTTACATTTGCTTTTGATGTGTTATTGTTGTTTCTTGATCGCAGGGAACATATATTGAAGGAGATTCAATCATTCAGTTCCTTCCTCAACATGAAGAAGAGGGTCAACTCCACCCTAGAGCAGTTAATGTCATCCTTCACCCTAGAAGGACTTTTATTTGCATCTACCCTAGAAAGGGATTAGATATATTGTAATTGAAGTATCAAAATGGTATCCCTAAGAGGGATTGATTTGTAAAAGAGAATGAATTGATTCAAAGAGGAATAAAAGATGCATTTCATTTAATTTATTTTGTCTTTGTCAATTTGTGTATGAATGCCCAATTTTACTTCATTTTAGCAATTGCAATATCAGGTGAAGCCTTTTTGGTGGTTATAGTAGGTGATCATGATGGAAATCTGTAATTATTGCCACATTTCACTGAGTGAATTTGCATTTTTTTATTGTAGGTGCTCACCGTGGATGACAGTCATAATCAGAAAGTTGACCCACGAGTGACAGTTGCAGTCTATAGTGGCAGTCGTGCATTAGAGCCATGGTTAGTAGCAGACACATCACAGAGTAGGATTTCAAAGCTAAATTAGATGAGGACCTAAGGTATACCCTTATGACACTCTCTATCTCTGTACTTTGGCTCTATGTTTTTCCAGAACAGATAATTTGAAACCTAGATAATTAAGGATGAAACGAACATAAAATGAATTAGGTCCATAGGGTTTATGTTTTCAAATTTTAGCTAGGCACTGCTAGGAATAGCGGACCTTTGAGTGTATTCCACCATAGAATTCAATGTGCTAGGTTTAATTTGTGTGTTGGTTTGCATTCTTGAGGTCCAATTAGAGGCTATATCATTGTAATTTGCATTTTCAAAAAGTCATATAGGATATAGCATGCATTCTCTGAAAATGAAATGTTTCTTTTTGCATATCATGTAGGAAATAATCATTCATGTTGTATTATGCATTTTTATTTCTATGCAAAGATTAAAAAGAACCACACACACCATGTTTCAAGTAAAAGCTAGTGATTTGGGAATGACATCCAACCACTAATAGGGTTTCAATGACGGTGGAGGTGATTTCCATCTGTTGGCCCAAATCCCACATACCCTATGTTCTAGACCAAGATCGGGCCCAAGAACTTTTCGTAACTTGGAAAATTTGCATGTATTCTCTTCGAAGGGTATAACGCTGACTAGAGGAAAATGGGTGAGGGACTGGTAGGACTGGTGCTCCTTGTCCAGGTGTGGAGTTTCATTGCCACACACGAGGGATTTACACGACCTGGATTCACACCCAAGTTGTCGAGCTATGAGCATACCAGTGAAAGACAATTAAATTGAGATTATCATTCAAAAAGTTTTCAAACATGACAAGAGTTTCTAATACTAACACAACAAATCATTGAAACAACAACAAATAGTTTAGGGCTCATTTTAAATTGTAAAAGATATAATCACCATTGTATACCTTATTTGCATAAAAGATAAATCTAGACACTAGGTGCACCATGGTGGAGACACAGGGAGGCCGAAAGAGGCTTAATTTTGATACCAATGACCAAGCCCCACTAAATTCACAACAAAATGTGTCAAACCCTTACCCACATGCGCTTCTTGAACATTCGATGAGCATCAGAGGAGACAATTCGACACAAGGGGACTCCATTGAGTGTACCCCTGATAGAGGATCTTTTATACACTCTTCTAGATGTAGGATAGAGCATTTAGTCTCTCAACATGAGGGTGTTCCACTCGAAAGCCATTACCGAGATCATAGTACACGTGCATCCATGGGATCGGTCGATGAGTATGTCATCCAGGGAGCCAAGTTGGTACCCCTATGTAATAATTCTACAGGAGGTTCCATACCCCAAAATTTAGAGTATAGAAGAGATCTAGATTCATCCATTTAGGGGCATGCTAATAGGACCACTTTTGAGCATAGGTCTATTCACACTCCCATGCGTAGTGAACCTCACAAGATCACTATCGACATATCAAAGGTGGGATCCAATGATACACCACTGCATGAGTTGTGGTGATCCAGATAATTGGATGGTTTAGGTAGCATCCTCGAGAAGTTAGGCTATAAGCCTTCAACTCTGCCCACTCGTGCTCTGAATGAGCATAGCGAGAGCATTATTAGGGCTACCAGAGAACATGGGGAGGCTTCCAAGTGCTCTCATGACTCACATCCACCATTCACACATGGTGGCACACAACATAGGAATCATCATGATGACAATGTCATCTTCATGGATAAATTCAAAGGCGTAGGAAATCTGCCATATGGGTACAGAACCCATAAGGTCGCTCGCATGGAGCATACATACCAAAGGCCTCTTACGGTCAATCACATTGATAGATTGCATAGACCGGTATCTGAGAAGAGACAACAACTCCTTTAAGATCAATTGTAGGATGCTCACCTAGAGAGGTAGTGTATTGAAGATGAGAATCTTCAATTACAAAGGCTCATTAGACAAAGATTATATCAGAAATGTATGAGTGAGGAACACATCCGTACCCAAAAGGAGCATGTAGAATAAGAGGATAGGCTAGTCAGGGCTGGTTTATACACTCACGCTGAGCATGGAGAGCACATTCATAGGAGGGCTTTTTCACAAGCCGACGTGCATCAAGAGCGTAGAGACGCTCACACTCATGTCAATTCCTAATAGAGAGAACGACCACCACCATTCGAAGATTAGGGGCAAAGACAATATGAGGAAGAAGAGAGAGACAAAGTCGATCATGGATATCCAGAAAGCCCCCATGTTGAGGAGGAGGAAGAGAAACATCCTCCACCTTGATAGAGGAAGAGTTTACCTTCAAAACCATCCTCACATCAGATTAGGGAGGAGGACTTTCTATCCTCGGAGGCTTATAAATCCTTAGCAGTGAAGGTGAAAGCAATCGAGAGGCAAGGTGTGACTTTTCAAAATACAACATTGAGCAAGATTTATAATGAGCCTTTGGACTACATGATGCCTCTCTAGCATATATTGAGCATTTTGTCATGCCCAAGTTAAATAAATTCAAAGGTGATGAAGACGTGCAAGAGCATGTCATAAGCTTTTTGGATGTATGCTTTCATATTACAAGCAACAATGCCTTGTTTTTACGTACATTCATCACAACCCTCTCAGGCCTAACCTGGGAGTGGTTCAATCAACTGAAGAAGCACAATATCACCAATTTTGAGCAACTAGTTGATGCCTTTCTAGAATGCTTTTCTTTTGGTGCCAGGAAGCAAGCTAACCTTTTCAATCTAGCTGCACTAGCTCAACGTGATGATGAGCCAGTCCTAGAATACAAAAATAGGTGGAGGAGATTAATGGTAAATTTTACATTCCCCATTCTTGCTACAAAATTGACCTGAATGTTCACAAAGAGTTGTGCCAAGCACATCTCATTATTTTTACAACTACAACTGTACCAGATATTCGAGGAAGCTTTGGTGCAAGCCAAAGTAATTGAGGATATCAAGTTGCAAGATGGCAACTTAAAGCTCAAGAATAGGAAGGAAGGGTAGAAGAAGAGCTCCACGAAACATCAAGGAAAGTAGACCCATGTTAATAAAGTGATATTAAACCTCCAAAGAGAGGATAAGGGGCAACAAAAGTAGAATTATCAGGCCCAACCTCCTCCTGCGCAATACGAGTAGTGCAAGAATAATTATATGGGAAAAATAAGGAGCAATGTCTGCATCACCAATTCATGCCTTTAACAAAATCATTGACCTCAATATTCTATTAGTTATGTGAGGCTAAGGCAATAAGGTTGTTCGAGATTAAGCTAGTCGATCCTAACTAGCCCAAGTCAAAGGGGTATCAAGATGATCTATTTTGCATCTTCCATCGTGCGAAGGGCCATGACATCAAGGTGTGTTGGTGCTTCAAACATATTGTGTAAAACATAATCAATAAAGGTGAGCTTATAGCTCTGAATAACCCACTGGCGCCCAAAAACCAAAACATGGGGATTTATAAAAATCCATTGCCAAACCATGAGACACCGTGCAACAATGTTGGCCATGTCAATAAAGTGTGTGTCAAACCACCTACCCAAGGGTTTGTAGGAATGGTAAATGTTATTACCAGATATGGGAGGTATGAGTAGCCAAATCAACCTCATGCTCCCATCAGGATACAAGCTACGTTGAATCAATGACCAACTTAGAATATTTGAGGCCCACCAACTAGACCGGTGGTGACCATACAAAGCAGGTTGGTTCAAAGCCTACAGACAACTCCTACGAAGTTATCTATTTATGAGTTGATATAGCAGTCCCCTAAGCACAGGGAGAATCTCATGGACATTTTGAGGTCCATCAAGGTATAGTCCTACTATGCTCAAGCATTCACTAATTTTGTGGGACACATAAAATAGTGCAAGGAACCTATGATCCAATTTTACGATCATGAAATCAAGATGGTTCCTACAGATACGGTTGACCCACCGTTACATATTATTGCATGTGTTAATCATGTGCCATTCAAGAGGGTCTTGATCGACACTGGTTCATCAATCAATATTATAATGACTAAGGTATTGAGTCCTTTAAATTTTCCCAAGTCACATATTGTGCCCACCGTATTTACATTAAGAGCATTTAATGACGTGCTATGCTCGAAGGTTGGCACAATTTTCCTACCTATTTAGGTGGGTCTAAAGACCATCCCATGATGTATCATGTGATCGAAGGTGCCATGCAATATAACATACTACTAGGGAGGCATTGTATTTGAGAAATGTGTTGTGTCCCCTCCATATTACATCAATGTATAAAGTACATTCATGAGGGATAGGTTCATGTGGTGTCGTCAGATGAAGAGCCCTTCAAATTTGTGAACCTAGCTAATTTGCCTGGGGGTTTCATACTCCCATAAACGCACCTAGACATCTGACCAATGTCACCGGTTAAGAATCCAAGAGGTAAAAAAAAAGTGTGTGCTCAATCATCGACATTTATATCAATTATATCTGAGCACACTACAACAACTTCATTGAAATTGACTTCATCAGCGATGCTTCAGAATGAAAGGAAGTTAAAGGTAAAAATGGGTGAAAAGAAAAAGAAGTAGTTGCCTAAATAAGTCGCCAAAGAGGTTCCCACTCCCATGGAAGTGGAAGAAGCCCAAGACAAAGCCATGGAGGTACCTCAGCCTGCCTTGCCTGCATCGTCAGTAGTGTCATTCGCACCATGGGTGACTGTTCATCTGGCCAACATAGGGTTAGGTGAATATATTATGAATAATGTAACCTTTGGACCAATTCTAGAGTCTGCACAAGAGATGGGATGACTGCATGCTCATCATTTTCTAGTTGGATCAATAGTTCCATTAGGAGAGCCACCCAATCAAACAAACTTTATCTACGCTGGGTTGGATCAACATCCAACATGAATGCCCACGGATGAAGATGACGACGAACCATTCACAATGAATGTTCATTACTTATTCAACCCTAAATATGCCATGCATATTTTTGAGTTATATCATTGGCATGGGTATGGCCTTGGTATTTTTGAACAAGGACGTATGACTCCGCTTGAGTCATGTTATCAGTTCACAACTGATAGGTTCAGGCTAGGGTTGCAAATACGAGGATAGGATGGTTTGCTCATCACATATTTAGATCGCCTGTACCTTATTCTAGGGGAAGATGTGGATTTCAACCCATATCACCCTAATCCTTCTACATTCCATAGGGATAACTTGATGGTGTCTTACGTCACCATAGAACCACCTAAGTCATATCATGAGAATATCTCAGTAGACAGTGAGTCTTCACCTAAAAATCAGTCGAGGGATGATGTTGAGTTGGTTTATGATGCAATATCGTATTTATGACACTTGTACCCAATTTTACTGGACATCAACAATAGTGATTAGGAGATAGCCTATATGGGGCCATATTTTCTAGAACATCCCATTCCAGTGGGGGAAAATGAAGTATTGTATTATGATAGCGATGAAGAAGATGAAATAGAGAGAGCCTACCTAGGATATCTCTACTTACGCTATCGTAATGCACCATATATGATTGAGGATATGTGCAGAGAGATTAATATGAATCCTCACCTTAGGGAAAGACCATCAAAATTTGATGTGATCTATCACATGTTGTTTCCTAAATCACCTATGTATATGGATCTCATTAAGCTGAATGGTCCAATATTGCAATCAATACATAGAGAGGATCCAGTCATCCGTAGTGTATATAGCAAGGACCCATTTATGCCCATGCTGATAGATCTATATCTCGGGTATGAGAGCAGCATCAGTGATGTAAATGTTTGTCCATGTGGTCTTGGAGATCAATTCCATTCCATATATATGGTATCCATTTATTTGACCACCCCACTCTGCAATCCAGCCAATCCATCCAAACTTTTGTATCTCAATGTAGGTGCTATCGATTGGGATCATGCTGAATCGCCTATTGAGCCTGAAGATTTCTTCCCTAACAAAGAAATGTTACAACCATTTTATTTTGTGTCAGGTTGTGCATATGATGTCTATCATACTGAGAATACTTCTGATGTGGAACCTATCAACCCATTTGATGACATCCATTTGATCCCTACACCTCATCAGCTTGAGGAGGGATCCCACATGTCAGTAGAGGAAACCTTTAATGTGGATATCAGTAACGATCCCACTAATTGAAGGAAGGTTAAATTTATAGATATTCTCACTCCCAATGAGCATGCCACCCTCATCCCTCTACTGAAAGAGAGACCTAATATTTTCACTTGGACTTACAAATATATGTCAGGTATAGACCCAAAATTGGTTACCCATAACCTTTCACTAGACCTATCAAAGAAGCTAGTCAAGTAGAATCTTAGAAAGATGCATCCAAAAATAGCCTTAATGGTGAAGATGAATTGCAAAAGTTGTTGGATGTAGAGTTTGTAATCTCCATCAACTATCCAGAATCGGTATCCAATATGATGCCTGTAGGAAAACCTGATGGAAGGATCTATATTTGAATAGATTTTAGAGACCTGAATAAGGCAACACCAAAGGATTCATTCCCATTGTCGAATATCGATGCTCTTATAGACGCAACTACTAGTCATGAGATGCTCTCCCTGATGGACGATTTTTTTGGATACAATCAAATTTAGATTAAGCTCGAAGACCAACATAAAACCACATTTATAATGCCATGGGCAACATTCTGCTATAAAGTTATGTCATTCAGCCTTAAAAATGTTGGTGTCATATATTAGCGTGCCATGATATATATCTTTCATGATTATATGCATAAAATATTAGAATATTATATTGATGACTTGTTGGCAAAGTCATTAATATGTTTTGAGCATGCAGAGGTCTTAAGGAAGGTCTTCGATCGCTTGATAGAGCACAATGTCAGGTTGAACCCTAAGAAGTGCATATTTGGTGTAACTTTAGGTAAAATCTTAGGGTTCATCATTTCAAAATGAGGCATCAAAGTAGACCGAACAAAGGTCAAGGCTATTCTAGAGATGCGTCCTCCCTCAAACATCAAATAATTAAGAAGCCTATAGGGCAAAGTAGAATTGATAAAGCAATTTATCATTTAGTTATCATATAAATATCAACCCATGAATCTATTGCTACACAAGGGGTCCCATTCAATTGGGACAAGGACTATCGAGCAGCCTTTGCTAAAATAAAGCAATAGCTGGCAATGCCACTAGTGTGAGCTCAACCAAGGCCATATGTGCCATTTCTACTATATATATCAGCAAATGACTTTGCATTAGGGACCATGTTGGCCCAAAAGAATATGCAATGTAAAGAAGAGGCCATATATTACATTATTAAAACCTTGGTGAGCTATGAGCTCGGGTACGCATATGTGGAGAAGTTGTGTTTAGCAGTAGTGTTTGTTATAAATAAATTGCGACACTATACGTTGAGTCATACAACATATGGTATATCCAAACAAAATCCTTTGCAATACATGATGACCAAGACATATCATAACACCCGTACTGCAAAGTGGATCATGCTACTGACAAAATTTGATTTGGAATTCATAAGCCAAAAGTCCATTAAGGGACAAGTCATAGCTGATCAACTGGCTGAGGTACTATTATCAAACAATAGGCCTTTGACCATTGAGATTTCAGATGATGTAGTCTTCATGGTATCTGAAGCTCCCAAACCTAAATAACTAGAGAATAATGCTGATATGACCTTGTTCTTCGATGGTTCAAAGTGCAAGCAAGGGGGTGGTGGAGGAATAGTGTTTGTCACACCTCGAAGGAGCTCCAATTCCCTTTTCATTAAAATTAGACTTTCCTTGCACCAACAAAAATGTTGAGTATGAGGTCTTACTGTTGGGCCTCCATACAGCCATTGCCATGAACATTAAAATATTAAACATATTTGGTGATATCCCATGTTAAAATCTTATAAAGATTCTGTTGTTACATATTTGGTTAAATTGGAATGGTATGACATCGAGGAAATCCCTCGTTCGTCAAATAGGTTTGCAGACACAATGGCATCTTTGGGATCCTTAATCCCTCAGAATACGTCTACCGATTTCACTACCATCCATGTTAAAATGCTCTTGCATCCTATAGCAAAGCATGAAGCCTTTGATAATAAAATGTCAATCAACATGATTAGCATGGAACCAAAAGCTAAATGGTTCTATAGAGCTGAAGACTTTCTAAAGAAGGCACCCTGGGGGTAATTAACCTATCAAAGTCCGATGGGGAGTGGTACCACTATTCTCCATAAGGTTGTTTCCCAGTCTACATTTGCACATGTAGATACGCATGGGGAGCAAGTCATCTTAGTAGTCAAGGCCAATTCTTACCAGAGCTGGATGTTGCAAATCCAAGACTTCTTAAAATATGGTATGATCCTAGAGGGATTGTCGTGTACCACAAAATGCACATTCAAGAAAAAAGAGACTAAATATGTCTTTCTAGGAGACATTTTATACCAATGAGGCTACGATGGAGTTCTCCTTTGTTTTCTAGAGCCCCAGTATCTTGGAAAATTTCACAAGCTCATGATGGTACATGCAATGGTCATTTCAGTGACATGGCCATCATCAAGCACATCCTTCGAATGGGTTACTATTGGCCCAATATGGAGAAAGAGTGCAATGTGTATGTCAAGAAATGCATCAAATGTCAGCATCATGCTAATCTTATGCACTTGCCATCATAGGCCTTATAGCCCATCCAAGCGGCTTGGCCATTTGCTCAGTGGGTATTAGATCTTATCAGTAAGATCTCTCCTCCATAATCGAGTCGTCATACTTTTATTATTATAACTACTGCGTAATTTACCAAATAGGTGGAAGAAATACCCTTAACAATGATGACTGTAACTTGCATAGCAGAGTTTATACTTGTTGAGTGGTATTTTCACCCGATTGTGAAAACACACTCTTCGATAGGATTTGGGTTCTAAATCCTCTCTTGCAAAGAAATTTAATAAACAATTTCTCCAAGGTCTCCGCTATGTTAGCATTTTACATCTATGTATTAATAATCTCAAATAAAGATATTCAATTAAAATGCTTGGAACACCTCAGTGGTTGCAAGTAACTGAAAACAAGGGGCAATGTTGGTTTATTTTACTGTGAAACTTTAATGATTGTTCATTGAACCCGAATAAAGCAAATGTGATTTGATCTTCGTATGACCATGCTGTAACTTCAAAATGGAAATTTATGAAATGTCATAAAACATAACCCCTTCAATGAAATTGGAATTTTATGAAGGGAATATCATCATCTGCTCATGAATGAAAAACAAAAACTGAAAAATGAAATTTTGGCCTTGAAATGGAAATTTTCTATTTTCAGATTTTGGAATTTTTAGTTTTTTATTTTTTTTTATTTTAAATGCCTGTAAAAATAAAGTGCAGAAAAAAAATGAAAATAAAATGTGAAAGAAAAATAAAAAGTGCATTCAGTATGATGCTATCCTATTTTGACAAAACCGAAGCTAATGAGGTTTTCTGCATACAACCTAACCTATTGAACCTGCAAACTCGCACAATCCAGGTAAGTTAGGTGCTGGTTTCTGGGGTTTAAACTGTAATTTTCAGATTTAGACATTCGCATGAAGCAACCAAGAGAACTTGCATTAAACTTCACCTATAAGCCTAGAAATCTAAAAAGGGGAAAGATAAACATTCAATCCTGCATGCAGAAAATAACTCTTTCTTTCTTGCCAATGAGGTGCAACTCTCTGAATTTTTTGTATTAAAAATTGGTCATTATACAACAACAGAATCTTTGGTTTCCCAAACCCAGTCTATGGAAGAAAACAGCCTCAAAGCAGGCCCAGAATGGCCCTCTAGCCTTCAGCATTGCAACTCTGCTTACAACAATTTCCTACCCAGTCCAATGTAAAGGAAATATCCAGACAAAGTGGAAGAAAAACACCACAAAAGTAGGCCCAAAATGGCTTATTGCCTTTGGCTCTACAACTCTACCCGTAGTGGTTTTTTGACCCTTGTACCAATCTGTGCTTCTGCTTTTATACTTTTTGGCAATGCTCTCTGCTTCGCCCTGCGGTGCTTCGTTTCATTTCCCAGATTGCATCATTTCGTATTCCCCATCTCATCGTTGTCTTTGACTTTTTGTTCGATGTCTAAACGTTTGATCTTCTCTGTGAACTGTAACGCCTCTGTAGCCCTTACACCTTTATGCCACATGTTCCATGCTTTTCTGCATGTTCCATAATGGCCCCCTATAAATCGTGACCAAAAATAGCATGTCACGATATCACGACGTTTTTATGTATGCAGCTTTGCCCCTCTACCTGTATCGCGAAAACAAGACATGTCGCGATATCGTGACATTTTTCTGTCAGTAGCCTTGTTTGTCATCATGCATCGCAAAAATGATACATGTCGCGATATCGCGACATTTTTCTACTTTGGACCGCATGGATGCAACTTGTCGTGAAATCATGACGTTTTTCTCCTTCGCTGTGTTTTGTTGCACTCAGCCACAAAAACGCGACATGTCGTGAAATCATGACACTTTTTCATTCCATACCATCTTGCTGCTTTCTATCGTGAAATCACGATGCTTTTCTCTTTTGGGTTGTCTCACTGCTTTCTGTCGTGAAATCGTGACGCTTTTCTCTTTCTCTCATTGCTTTTGTCGTGAAATCATGACGCTTTTCTCTTTTGGATGTCTCGCTGCTTTCTGTCGTGAAATCGTGACGCTTTTCTCTTTTGGACTACTTGGCTGCTTCTTGTCGCGAAATCGTGATGCTTTCTCTTTTCGTACCACTTGGCTGCTTCCTTTTTCTCTCGTCCTTGGTTTCTGTCATGAAATCATGATGCTTTTCATCTTTCGTACCACTTGGCTGCTTTCTGTCATGAAATTGCGACATCTTTTCATTTGGCATGTCTTGCTGCTTCAGGTCACGAAAACGTGACATGTCGCGATATCACGACAACTTTAGTGCCTTGCCCTGTTTGACTAGTTTGACCGCGATTTTGTGACATGTCACGATTTCACGACAATTTTCCATTCTGTCTTTCTCTCTCTTCTATGACCCGCGATTTCACAACACGTCGTGATATCGCGACATTTTCTCTTCATGATGCATTTTGCTACTCCTAGCCGCGAAAACGCGACATGTCACGAAATCGCGACAACTTTTTTGTTCCACTGCATTTCGCTTGTCGCAGGCCGCGAAAATGTGACATGTCGCGATATCGTGACAACTTTTCATTTTCGGCCGCGACGGAGCAACATGTCGCGATATCGTGACAACTTTTCATTTTCGGCCGCGACGGAGCAACATGTCGCGATATCCCGACACTTTCTTTTTCTTGCTATATTTTGCTCTTCCTTTGATTTTTTAGCATCTGGGCCACTGCGGTCTTCTTTGAAAGCATGCAAAAAAGGTGGGTCCCCAATTTTGGGGTGTGTTGTGGATCAGCCACAACAAATGGCGACTCTATTGTCAAATGCTCCCGAGCATTTTGGCGAGAACCCAACCTGGAAGTATAGAAGCTTAGATACAAGCGTCAGCACATAAAGGATAAACTAATACCGATAGATCAGAAATACATGAAACATCAGAATCATTAAGTATCAGCTCGGTGTGTGCAATGTGTTTTCATTCCCTATCGCTTGAACTTGATCAACATTCCATTGTCGGTTTCACTTATGATTTGTATGCAAGGCTATGAATGATTTGTGTAGGATTTGATGTATGATGAAGATGCTAGAGATATAACAACCTGCTTTGCAAAGGCTCAAACCTTCTAATATCATGGACAAACATATTAAAAATGTCAAACCCTCTTAGGACCAAATATATGTATACTGAATTAATTTATTAGATCCCAAAGTTGGTTATGTGTCACTACCATCTTGAACCCATGTGCAAGTGTAAGTGAAATCAGAACTTTGGGGAATAGGATTCCCAACCTAAGCGAGATGGGAATTTAACCCTATCCTTACTATTCTGATTTGGAGTTCATTACCTCATCTTGAACAAAATGATTTAACCTGTTATGGATGAAATGGTCAGGCTAGTCTATCCATATGAGCAATCAGTGGTCTTGCTTTTAGACAAGACATGTTACCATGCATGAGCATACTTAACCCCATAATCCATGACTTGGCTTCATTCATTCTTTTCTCTTTTTTTTTTCTTGGACCTTTGGGATGACTACCCATCCTTGCTAGGGACATGTAGTACGATCCCTCCAATCCAATATTGAGATGAAATGGGAAATATTAATTTTTTATTTCTTGGACCTTGGGGATGACTACCCATCCTTTGTAGAGGACATGTAGTATGATCCTTCCAATCCAAGATTGAGATGAAATGGGAAATATTAGTTTTATTTTTATTACTTGGACCTTTGGGATGACTACCCATCCTTTGTAGAGGACATGTAGTACTATCCTTCCAATCCAAGCTTTATGATGAAGTGGGAAAAATGGAAGCTTTGGGGAATCGGATTCTCAACCTAAGCGAGATGAGAATTATGTCCTATCCTTACTACTCCATGTAGGTCAAATCAGAGCTTTGGGGAGTTGGATCCTCAACCTAAGTTCGATGAGGATTTAACCCTATCCTTACTACTCTGGTTTTAGGCTTTAAGCTTTTATGGGAGTGGTAAAAACCACTTTTTTAAGGATTATGTTGCATGATAGGACAGACATGAAATATTCTTTTCACCTCACCTTTTCATCCAAGTATGGTTTTGACCATTTTGCTCAAGATTCTTCTTTAATGTGCATAGAACGTGCTTGGTTCAAGATAGTTTGGGCATCAGTTCCCAACCTTAGGATTTTTTTTATATGTTTCATGTTATAGAATAACCCTAAGAGGATTCGACACCTTCTCAATGATTGCACATGAAATGAAAATGTAACTGAGATGACATGTATATGCAATGTGGAATGTGACATGAGATATGAATGCATTGCTTCTTTTGAAATGTGGATGGAATATATCATCTACTTTACCATAATGTGCAAAACTGACAACTTCATGCATCACAAGATTCAAACGATATTATTTAAATGTTTGTGTTACTTGTGGAGCTTTCTACAATACAATTCCAATGTTTCATATTCTCCTAATTTTAGGCATAAGTTGACATCTCAAAAAACAATTTTTTTTTTTTCATAAACAAACCAAAAATGTCCAAAGGACCAACACACAACTTAAATCCAAATCCAAATAGCAATCCCTAAAAGGAAACTTGAAAACACAAACCAAAACCAAAAACCAAAACCTATATACAAATGTACAATATAATACAAGATGATGCAAAGCTTGGATTATCACTTTCCTGGATCCCAAACATGATTAGAACATTTCAACAAAAATATAACGTGATGTGCATGCCAAATGTTGTAGGAATCCAAAAAAAACAATATTAGACCAAACAATGCAACCCACTTCAACTTTCCTCTCTCACCCCACCAATTAAATTTAGTTCCATTAGTATTCTCATAGGTGAGATTCAAATTTTCAAATTGATTAGACAATGATTGATTTTCAATTCTTTCTTGTCTATTATTTAAGGTATAAACCTCATAATTCCATTCATGATTTAGAATTAGGCTCTCTTTATCCAAAATGCGACTTTGTAAGTAGGAGCCTATTTCTACAAATTTTAAAGCCAACTCATTTTCCAAATTTGTAGGCCAATCAAATTTGTGCAACAGATTTACAAGCATCTAGGATATTTACTAAATTAGGATCATTAAAAGTTTTTACCCTAGATTCAATTAGTAATTGTTGATGAATTTGATTTAACAATTCAAGTGCATCAACTTCTTTTCCATTCATTAAAACAATGTTATCAAAGGTGTGATTAGAAATTATACCCTGTTTTTCATTCACCTTTAATGACATTTCATCATAAACATCATTCAAATTCAAAACATGGTCATGCAAACCCCCTCCCTCCTTTTCAACCCTCAAATGTTTTTGGTCAAAGTGTATGTCCCATGACTCATCTTGATGATCCTTCATTTGAGTTGCTTCCAATTGATCAATCTCTTTGTCATTTGGTTCCAATTCTTTGTTCACTATCCATGGTATCTCTTCATGTGAGGTAGAAGTTTCAATATCTTGCATATCAAGTGAAATATGAGTTTCATCTATAGGGATGTGAGAAAAGAATGCATTATCATATCTCCCCCAACCATTGTGAAAATTGTCATCCAAATCCATGGCATGAAATTCCATGATGTTTGTGGCATGATCTTTTGATTCATTCATAAATTCTTTTTCTTCTTTGTCCTTGGCAATAGGATCATTATAATCTTCCAAAATTTGATGAGATTTGAAACCCTCTTCCAAAACATCCTCAAATTGTACAGGAGTTGTAATATCTTCCTTTGAGTAGGCGATTATGTTGTCCTGTATATCAATTGGCACACAAGTTTCATTAGTAGTTTTGGAGAGAGTGTAGTCTTCCCACTTCTTCCAAGCATCGTAATAATCATCTTCCAAAATCAAGTGGTGACGTTCAACTACTTCTTCAACATCCTCCAATTCATCAATGTGTTTCTCATCAAATTCATCTTCACCTTCCTTAGATGGTTCAATTATTTCCAAAAGTGGGTCATTTCTTGAATTCAAATTTGTAAGGCTATCATCGTCCAAATTAGTAACCCATGATTCAATTTTATCATAATTTGGAGGGTGAAGAATTTCTTGATTATTAATTTTACACATCTCATCAATAGTATCTTCCAAGAACAAGTGGTGAAATTCTATCATATCTTCAAATTTATTTATTGATTTTCTTTCCATTTCACTTTCAACCACTTCATTCAATTCTATGGTGGGTTCCGTCCTATCACATATATCAAACATTGTTGAATTTAGAACCCCTTCATCCGGATAATCGTGTATCTCTATGAATGAGATCATTTCTGCATAATCCTCACTAGCGGATGTTGGCTTAGCAATTTGCACCTCCTCGTGGACTACATCTAAGGTGGTTGTAAAATTTGGATATTCAAATTCATCCCCTTGATCATTTACCTTAGATATCATTGGAGTGGAGGGTGCTATATTTGATGGTTGGTGTAGGTTGGCATCAATATCTTTAGAAGGACAATCTCTCATGTGAACATGTTGTGCCTTTTCTTCTTCAAGACCTTGTCGTTCTATCTCTTCTAAGATCTCATGGATTTTCTCTAGAGACAAACCACCCAGTTTTTCCTCAATGAGTGAAGCAAGTGTGGGGTGTATGGCTCCTAGGTATACTTCCATGGCTTCCTCTTCTAATGTGTTAAAATTTTCCCACATTTGGGAGTGCAACTCACGAAATATTCCATTGAATTGACTCAAGGATTCATTAGGCTCCTTACATATGGAGGTAAACTGATTTTTCAGGATTTCTAAGTCAACCTGATTACCAAAATGATAAAGATAGGCTGCTTCTAGTTGTATCCAAGAAGTCCTAACCTCCATGGGTAGTTGGCTGTACCAAAAGAATGGTTTATCATCCAAAATGTATGCAAATAACTTACAAGCCACCTCCTCATAGAAAATCTGGAATTGACACAATGTATTCTTGTAGACATGCAGTTTTTGCAAGTATCCTAGTGGCACCTCTTGATTAAAACACCATAAAAAATCCAATAACATTTTAGGAATATGATAGGGTATCACATGTATAGACAAACCCTTATAATGATCCTCCATTGTAGATACCATTCTTTCTCTTAGAGACACTATTTCAGCTCTTAGGGATACAATTTGCTCCTCAAATGTTGCCATTAGTGAACTCAAAATGTAACTTTAGAACCAAATCTATTGAATATTCAACCTTGCAATGTATAAAAAAAATCAAGTTAGCATCAACTAAGAGATGTATTCATTAAAATCAAATGAAAAGTAATTGCATGAAACAACACTTTGTTAGTCAAAACCAAAATTTTCAAAATTAAATCAAATCACATTGTTTCTATATGAACAATCAGAAAAGTGTTAGAATAATATACAATATACTTGAATTGCTTAAAATAGAATAAAATAAACCAATTCAGGCCCTCCTTTTAACAATATGTCGAGTGTTAGAGGAGTAAAGATAACAATTAACAGGGCATGAAATATTCAAAATTTAAATCCCTGTAGCACTTAAATCACCGTGAAATAAACCAGTTTAGGCCCTCCTTCTAGCGCCAATCTGTTGAGTGGTGTTAGAGGAGGCCGAAGATGCTAATCAAATGGACTTGAAATATTTAGCAATGTAAAGCTCTCAAACAATTATAAACCTGTAGCATCTAAAATCATGATAAAATAAACCTTTTCATGCCCTCCTTCTAGCGCCAATATGTTGAGTGGTGTTAGAAGACTAAAGATAACAATCAATAGGGCATGAAATATACAAAAATTTCTTAGAATATAACAATCAGTAGGGCATGAAATATACAAAAAATTTAAATCTCACTAAAATAAACCCATCCAGCCCTCCTTCTAGCACCAATCTGTTGAGTGGTATTTTCACCCGATTGTGAAAACACACTCTCCGATAGGATTTGGGTTCTAAATCCTCTCTTGCAAAGAAATTTAATAAACAATTTCTCCAAGGTCTCCGCTATGTTAGCATTTTACATCTGTGTATTAATAATCTCAAATAAAGATATTCAATTAAAATGCTTGGAACACCTTAGTGGTTGCAAGTAACTGAAAACAAGGGGCAATGTTGGTTTATTTTACTGTGAAACTTTAATGATTGTTCATTGAACCCGAATAAAGCAAATGTGATTTGGTCTTCGTATGACCACGCTATAACTTCAAAATGGAAATTTATGAAATGTCATAAAACATAACCCCTTCAATGAAATTGGAATTTTATGAAGGGAATATCATCATCTGCTCATGAATGAAAAACAAAACTGAAAAATGAAATTCTGGCCTTGAAATGGAAATTTTCTATTTTCAGATTTTGGAATTTTTAGTTTTTTATTTTTTTTATTTTAAATGCCTATAAAAATAAAGTGCAGAAAAAAAAATGAAAATAAAATGTGAAAGAAAAATAAAAAGTGCATTCAGTATGATGCTATCCTATTTTGACAAAACCGAAGCTAATGAGGTTTTTTGCATATAACCTAACCTATTGAACCCGCAAACTCGCACAATCCAGGTAAGTTAGGTGCTGGTTTCTGGGGTTTAAACTATAATTTTCAGATTTAGACATTCGCATGAAGCAACCAAGAGAACTTGCATTAAACTTCACCTATAAGCCTAGAAATCCGAAAAGGGGAAAGATAAACATTCAATCCTGCATGCAAAAAATAACTCCTTCTTTCTTGCCAATGAGGTGCAACTCTCCCGAATTTTTTGTATTAAAAATTGGTCATTATACAACAACAGAATCTCTGGTTTCCCAAACCCAGTCTATGGAAGAAAATAGCCTCAAAGCAGGCCCAGAATGGCCCTCTAGCCTTCAGCACTGCAACTTTGCTTACAACAATTTCCTACCCAGTCCAATGTAAAGGAAATATCCAGACAAAGTGGAAGAAAAACACCACAAAAGTAGGCCCAGAATGGCTTATTGCCTTTGGCTCTGCAACTCTGCCCGCAGTGGTTTTTTGACCCTTGTACCAATCTGTGCTTCTGCTTTTATACTTTCTGGCAATGCTCTCTGCTTCACCCTGCGGTGCTTCGTTTCATTTCCTAGATTGCATCGTTTCATATTCCCCGTCTCATCGTTGTCTTTGACTTTCTGTTCGATGTCTAAAAGTTTGATCTTCTCTATGAACTGTAACGCCTCTGTAGCCCTTACACCTTTATGCCACGTGTTCCGTGCTTTTTTGCATGTTCCGTAATGGCCCCCTATAAATCATGACCAAAAATAGCATGTCGCGATATCGCGACGTTTTTATGTATGCCACTTTGCCCCTCTACCTATATCGTGAAAACAAGACATGTCACGATATCATGACATTTTTTTGTCAACAGCCTTGTTTGTCATCATGCATCGCGAAAATGATACATGTCGCGATATCGCGACATTTTCCTACTTCGGACCACATGGATGCAACTTGTCATGAAATCGTGACGTTTTTCTCCTTCGTTGTGTTTTGTTGCACTCAGTCAGCGAAAACGCGACATGTCACGAAATTGTGACACTTTTTCATTTCGTACCATCTTGTTGCTTTCTATCATGAAATCATGATGCTTTTCTATTTCAGTTTGTCTCACTACTTTCTATCATGAAATCGTGACGCTTTTCTCTTTCGGACTGCTCTCGTACTTTCTGTCGTGAAATCGCAACGCTTTTCTCTTTTGGACTGTCTCACTGCTTTCTGTTGTGAAATCACGATGCTTTTCTCTTTCGGACAACTTGGCTACTTTTTGTTGCAAAATCATGACGCTTTATATTTCTATACCACTTGGCTACTTTCTGTCATGAAATCGTGATGCTTTTCATCTTCGTACCCCTTGGCTGCTTCCTGTCGTGAAATCGCGACGCTTTTCATCTTCGTACCACTTGGCTGCTTTCTGTCACGAAATCGTGACATCTTTTCATTTGGCATGTCTTGCTACTTCAGGTCACGAAAACGCGACATGTCGCGATATCGCGACAACTTTAGTGCCTTGCCCTGTTTGACTGGTTTGACCGTGATTTTGTGACATGTCGCGATTTCATGACAATTTTCCATTATGTCTTTCTCTCTCTTCTATGACCCGCGATTTCACAACACGTCACGATATCGCGACATTTTCTCTTCATGATGCATTCTACTGCTCCTAGCCGTGAAAACGTGACATGTGAAATCGTGACACCTTTTCTGTTCCACTGCATTTCGCTTGTCTGGGCCGCGAAAATGCGACATGTCGCGATATCGCGACAACTTTTCATTTTCGACCGCGACGGAGCAACATGTCGCGATATCGCGACAACTTTTCATTTTCGGCCACGATGGAGCAACATGTCGCGATATCGTGACAACTTTCTTTTTCTTGCTATATTTTGCTCTTCCTTTGATTTTTTAGCATTTGGGCCACTGCGGTCTTCTTTGAAAGCATGCAAAAAGGTGGGTCCCCAATTTTGGGGTGTGTTGTGGATCAGCCACAATAATACTCAAGCATATCATATGTCATTTTGGGATTCCATCCAAGATAATTTTGGATAATGGAACATAATTTAATAACAAAACTGTGAGAGCTTTGACGTCTAAGTATATAATCAAACACAATTTTGCAACTCCTTATTATCCGTAGGAAAACGGGTAAGCTGAGGCATCAAACAAGACAGTGGTGGCTATCTTGAAAAATATAGTCCAAGAAAACCATAAAGATTGGCATATCCAGCTGCCCCTTGCATTATGGGCTTACAGGACTAGCATTCGGACATCCACTAGGGCAACTCCATTTTCACTAGTATATGGCACTGAGGCCATTATGTTCTTAGAGTTAGAAATTATAACATTATGCATTGCATTAAAAGAGTTCATTTATGATGACACTGCGCATCAAGCTCGACTAGATCAATTGACGCTGCTTTATGAACATCGCGTGAATTCCCTAAAGCATCTCCATGTCTATCAAGAGTGATTAAAATGAGCTTACAATACCAAGTTCCGTTAGAGATACTTTGAGGTTGGGGATCTTGTCTTGAAAGAGAACCAACAAAACTCTAATTTATCGCCTGATATGTGAGACAAATTTGTGGCTAATTGGCTAGGACCCTATATCATATCAAAAAATATTGGTCTAGTTACCTAACACCTAATGTCGCTAGGGGGTGTTGAAGAGCCTGAACCTCTTAACATCATCCATATTAAGGCATTTTATGCTTGAGAGTGTAGCAAAAGGCTCCAAGGGTTCCAAAAACTGCTTGGTTATGTTAGTCAAAATCTTTGAGGGTTTGCTTAAAACCGCTAGATCAATCCCAAAAAATGCTCTAAAGGTATTTCCAGCCCTTTGGTCAACCCAAAATGCTGCAAGGGTTCCAAAAACCGCTTGGTCATGTCAGTCAAAAGCTCTGAGGGTTTGCTTAAAACCACTTGATCAATGCTAAAAAAAGCTCCAAAGGTATTCCTAAACCTCTGATCAACCCAAAATGCTCCAAGGGTTC
The DNA here is from genome assembly GCA_028583015.1 of Wollemia nobilis. Classification (NCBI taxonomy): domain Eukaryota; kingdom Viridiplantae; phylum Streptophyta; class Pinopsida; order Araucariales; family Araucariaceae; genus Wollemia; species Wollemia nobilis. Next base: position 6,807,525 of record JAQPPZ010015413.1, on the reverse strand, counting down.
CAAAAACCGCTTGGTCATGTTAGTCAAAGGTTCTAAGGGTTTGCTTAAAGTCATTTGGTCAATCCCAAAAAGCTCTGAAGGTGATCATAATCCCTTTGGTCAACCTAAAAGGCTCCAAGGATTCCTAAGAACCACTTGGTCATCCTTAAAAGCTCCAAAGGTGATCGTAATCCCTTTGGTCAACCTAAAAGCCCCAAGAGTTTCGGTAAAATTGCTTGGTCAATTTAAAGGCTCCAAAGGCATATACTCATTGTTTGGTCAAATATAAAGGCTCAAAATCAATAAAATCCAAAAAAATAAAAATTGGTAAAGCATAAAATCCAAAAACATTTGCATTTGCTTTATGCATTTTCATTTGCACATGCATTCAATTCATCATTGCATTGCATATAGGCAATTTTTCATTCGTTGCATTCTATAGTAGGATGCATTATGTTTGTTAGTCTTACAAATGATGCCACATTTATGTTTCAACCATGTATCTCTACATTTATCATAATACATCATTCATATGAGTAATTATGTTTTTCAACACAATCCATAATGTTGCTATGAAGAATATACTAGGATTTTTTGGTTATTCAACCATACCTAGAGGTCTTCTCAAGAGTTGATAGAAAGCTTACTTTACTTTTGTAGTTGAGGTCTAGTTAGTATAGCCCTTAGCATATCATAATCCTATCACTAATCAAAAAATTAAAAAAATCATAATAAGGACTAGGGGAAGATGAAAGCCATGGAGTAGGACTAGGTATCTTGAAGTGAAAAGAGTTATTCTTGTTTATCCCCCTATGCAGACGATATGGGAAATGTTGGTAATTGGAAAAAGGACAAGTTCGTTCTCTACCCAAAATTCCTTGCTCATGATAAAATGAGCAATATCCTAAAGTGATATCCCACATCAATCCTCAAGATTGATACCCTAGATCGATATCATAGATTGACTTCCCAGATTGATATCATAAGATCGATATCCCTAAAATAGTTCTCCAAAGTAAAATCTCCAAAGGGAAGTTTCTGAAGAAAATTATCAGATATAAATTCCAGAAAGTGAAGATCAAATGAATATAAAAAATCAAAGTTCAAATGAAGATCAAATGAATATCAGAAAGCAAGTTCAAATGAAGATCAAATGAATATCCAAAGAAAGTTCAAAGTCAAAGTGGAATCAAATCCTTTTCAGAACTATATATGAGCAAGTATCCCAAAAAAATTGAAGAAAATAAGGGAGTGAACTTGAATCCATGGAATTGCTAGCACTACTGTACTTTACACATGATGATATGTCTAATGCATTTGAACCTCGCTTATGTACATACCAATGTTTGAATTTAGAAGAGCTAGCTTCAGGTGTCATATATCTCCTAGTGGTATAGTCCAACTGAAATCCAAACCTAGGATTGGATAAACATTTACGGACCCCCTATCTTAGCAATGGGCTGAAATAATCTCGCCTAACATTGAGATATGCTTATGTTTTATCTTAAATATATTCATGTGCACACACAGGGATAATGAACAGTTAGGGCCTATCCTAGCAAAAGCCTTACATTTTAGACATCTAGTTGGTTAGTATACAACTTTTGATCAGTCAACTAGGGTGTTTGAGTCTCATGGTAAACCTTAAAAATTCCCAAATAGCAACAATAAAATTTTCAAATGCAATCATCAAACATCAACTTCTTTTTATAATATTTTTTTTATTAGAATTATCTGCATTATATGATTAGATACCGGATGGATGTCAGAAATGATATTTAGACGACCACTGATTATATAATACATATTCTTTTAATTTACAAAAACTTATGAACAGAAAATACACATTATTACATCTCACATATGGGTGTATTATCATGCACAAAGAGATAAAGCAATTACAATCCATGATTTTTATACATTCTATGGTGTCGTCCATTATATTGTTAAACAAATATCACATTCATTCCTTATGTTTTAATTGATTAAAGCATACAGGGTTATTTACATTAGATTACCATCATGTAAATAATGCATTACATACATTGCACCAGCATATTGTGACATCATCATAAAATTAAATGCATACAATAAAACAAAATTGAATATGCATTTAAAAGAAAATATCACATCCATATGCATCCATCATAAATAGCACATCTAAGCATCTAGATCATTGCATACCATCATCATCATAAATTAAATAGCTATCAAGTGCATGTCATCCATACATCACATCATATTAGCATAGCATCAATATGAACATTTGCATCCATGTGCATAAACATAAACATAAAACATATAAAAATGACAAGTACACATAATGAGCCAAAACGATCATATATATATGTGTATCAATGAGTCCATAGAGGTACATCAAAATGCCCATAGGCTACAAATGTGTAGGTCCTCGATCTTACACTAAAAAATAGTACTACAAAATATCAGCAAGTTATGTACTATATGGGGCCTGCACCCCCAGCCTGAGAGTCACCACCATCATCCCTACCATCCCTGTGGCTCCTGTGCGAGCTGGTGCCATGCGTACTAGAGGACCTGTGTGTCCTCTCAGTACAGTGGGTCCTGTAGCTCAAACTTGCAGAAGAGTGTCCTATTGCCCTAGTCCTGGACCTGCTCTGATGTGTATATGAAGCATGAGGATCTTCTAGGACCTACCCACCAATCAATCTGATGAAGCCCTCTAGCTGATCTATGCAGGCTACTCTGCTTCTGTGCCTCTCATTTCCTTACTCTATGAGGGCATGTAACCACTGGATCTCTACCATGGTATCATGGTCACCTAGTAAGAATGAGGATGGTGTGGCTAGAGGTGGCATGACCATCTGAGATGATGAAGGATCTCCCATCTATAGCCTAAACAAATCCTTCTCGACAATAGCTGCACTTAGTCATGCCTGCACTAGATCACGCTTGTTGGTGAGCTCCTAGATTTGTGACTATGCCATTGTAGCCTAGGTAGAGAGAGCTTCCCTATACACTACTAACTACTATAGCTACCTCTCTCTATGAGACAACTTCACCTCTAGTACGATGATAGATGTATCTCTATGTAGTAGTTGTGTCTAGATTCGCACAATATTATTTTGTAGATCATCTACTTGTTCCTGTAGCTGATCATTCTCACTATCGGGCGCTACCTCACCCCCATCCAGAGACTCCTTTATGTCCATCTTGGGGTCTTCCACTACTACGCCCCAGTCATCAGTCCTCTATTAATTATGGCATACATATGGATCTACCTTCGTACCATACTCGCCCTCTATAGCAAATCCTTCGGTTGGCCGACTAAGGGGCCCCACCCCATGCCACTATATATCGTCCCACCATTTATTATAATATAGAGTGGTCCTTGCCTCTCTAACCCCTTTCTCCTAAAAAGCATCATCCTCCTATCCTAGAGGAGTAAATGTATGTCGGGTGAGGTTCCTCTCCAAGACCAGGTGTCTATAGATGGTGGGCATCATTGGGATGTCCTTCTTGATCCCAAAATAGCAAAGTACTTGCAAGAAGTAGTGATATTCGTGCCATTAAGCCTTGCGATTGATAATCACCTATCCCTATGCACTCGACGTAGGTATCTAGCTACCTCCTCCCATGTAGGGTAATTCATATATGGGCATCACTCTACATCATCTGAGTGGAGCTGGGTGAACCAGCCAATATAATATATCAAGTCTTCAGTGTGTGATCTACTCTAAAATCCCTCTTTCTCCTAATCCTAGCATGCGGTGTAGCACTGATTCTCATCATCAATCGTAGTAATCTCTAGGGGTAGCTTTGCGGGGTGCTCTATCCTAATGTGTTTCCAAATCCATATCTATAATAAGAGATTGTAGCCTATGCCAAACCTGCTCTATCGGGTGATCTGGAAGAGCTCATGGTATAACTGTGCAAGTAGAGCACTCCCCCAGGATAGGATGACTGGCTCCTCCATTGAGCTAGCCATAACTAGGCGAACACAAGCTAGGAGGTTCCAGGGGAACCTCACTCCTAAAGAATTTGGCAGGGCAACCCTGATCACTAAATGCATAAACACGACCTCTCACCATGAGAAGACCCGTACCTTGTACCAGTCCTGGACATGGATGCCACCATGGTCAATGGATCCCTATGTCTCCTTGCTCTAATCTATGAATATGGTATCAAATACGGCCTTCCTTGCTATAAATGGAGAGGTAGTGATGGGCATACCATCAATGGGGAGCCAAAATATATGGTACATGTCCTCGAGTGTAACCATAATTTCACCTATGGGTAGGTGAAATGTATTGGTCCGTGCATCCCAGCAATGGGCCAAAGCAGTCAAATAAGCCTATTCTACCCGGAGGGATGGGAGATCCAGGATATACCCAAAACCAATAGCTCCAAACCACTCTCGCTCAGCGTCAGACAGCAATGGGCGTAGGTTGTGAAGGAGATCGATCTCCCTCACTCTATTAGTCAAAGACTAAATAAAAAGAATAAAGTAAAAATAAAAAACATTTAAAAACACTTTAAAATTGACCTAAAAATTATAAAGTTTCCTAAACATCTAATAATATGCATCAAAATGATAAAAATTTCAAGAAAAATCAAAAGCATGCCTTAAAATAACAGCAAGAAACATTAGTTGCCCATCAAAGTCCAAAATCTCAAAAAAAATTGAGTAATGTTGTCAAATTTGGGCACCACGGGTCAAAGTCGTAGCTAGCCCAATAGTAAAAAATATGACCATTGGATTTTAAACCTCATTGTGGCTAATAGTTGTGGCCCCCAATTGGCCAATTGGGGACCACAGCTACCACCCGTAGCTAGCAAAAAAAACCCTAAATGGGTTCGTTCGTGCCCTAAAACCCTGAAGAAAATTAAAAATCCCCCCTAGCTATCCTAAGCTAAATCCTAACCTAATGTGGGATTCATTACCAGTCATTTAGTGTGATTCATTTATCGATGAATTAATGAGGTTAATTTTAAATCGGTAATCACAAGCGAGGTCTCAGTTTCCAAGTTACCTTTGAGACCTCGGCTCTTTCGCTCATCGATGCCTTTCCTGGGTCGGTCATAGGTGTGCAGGCTAGCTAATCTGGTTCAATTTTAGCAGCGTTTCAGGTTAATTTTTATGTTTTTACCTCCAAGGCTCTCAAGATAACTATAAAGTCAGGTGAAAATAAAAATTTTATAGAGTAGGCCCTTTTTATAGTTTTTCTTATTTAGGGCGGGTTGCGGCTAACACCTGCGGTCCTCAAGTTAGGGTTTTGTGACCATATGTCCTAGCCATTATGAGCAAAAATACTTGTAGTTCAGAGCCGTGATCAAAAAATTGCATAGGATTACCTTAATTTGCCTTGAGGAAAGCTGTTAAATGACAATTTAAACACTCCAAATAAGTGAACATGGCTTAATGACACTAGAAAATGTCATCATAAGGTAAAAATAAAATAATTGGCTGAGATTATAAAGTACATTCAACCGAGGTCGTCGCCATGGAAATCCTTCCTAAAAGCGCCACACCTCCCAGCCAATAAAACATGCCAATTCAAAATTCATCAAAATAAACAAAAAAATTACATAATCCAAAAGCTAGATGTACCTCATATTCAGTAATTTACCCTACACACTTGGTGGTTGCAGCGACTTGCGATCCATGCAATTCGATAGGATGGGTAAATTACCATAAGGACATTTGGGGTAAACTCATCATTATAGAATCACTATGCTTCATTTCAATCCCTAAGAAGGCCTACACAGTTAGATTGCTCTAGGGGAATGAGGTATTCATTGTGATTCTTCTATGATACTTTTAGCAGATCATCGACAACATGATTCATTACAAGCCTAATTGAAATTTCTATAATCCTAATTGCCTAAGAAGGCCTTCATGGCTAGACCACCCCACGAGATAGGAGTATGCAATATTTTTGAAACAGTGTAATCATAGCTGATTAGGCCTACCAATAACTTAAATGCTTAATCTTAATTGGATCAAGACCTTTCATAATAGTCAAGCGACATCGTCGCTTCATTCATTGTCATTACCTTCATCGACTCGACTCTTGAGGGGGTACTCATAATATCAAATCATAATCAAAATCAACATAAGATATCTGAAATCATAGATCCCTTGATCTTGTCAAAATTACGTTCATCCTTGTGAATCATTGTCAACAGCTATCATAACCTTACCCCTTTGCTTGGGTAAAATAGAAAATATGATAGTTTGTAATTCTCATCCTTTCGGTTATATAGACCTAACTCCAATTGTAGCACCAAAGCTACCCGAATGTCTAATGATGAGTACAAACTCTTGCAAATTTAAGCCTTTCGCCTAGTTGTAAGTAATGATTCTAGGATGCGTGTCCTTTTGTTGGACTTGGGGCATCTAATATTTGATCAGATAAATGATCATCATTCAACCTATGGCACCATTTTAGGAGGTATATTTTTACTCAGCATTGTTTGATCTCGCAACACATCTCAAAAGGGGTATCTATAGACACCTAAAATACATCATGTCATGTCGATGGTGACTACTCATATGGGACATGCTAGAAGACCATATGGAAAACCTTTGGACAAATCCAAGGTGTAGCAGTGGTTTTTACCACTCAATTGGGTATTTGTGCCTAGTCAGTACTAGTTGTGGCTGACATTTGTGGCCTCCAATTTGTCAATTGGGGACAGCGGTTGACACTTGTGGTTAGCAGTGCTAGCTACGGATGACACTTGTGATTAGGACTGAAGTTCAGTTGGCCTTCATCCGAACCCAAAATTTGGTTGTAACGGCCAATTATTTGCATATTGGAGCGGTTTTAGCAAGGAAGGATCCAAAACATTCCATCCAACAGACTCAACCACCCAATATTCATCTTGGCTTCATGAGGAAGCCACCCCTAGCCCTTGGGTAATCCTATAAGTACCCCATCAAATTAGGGAAAAATAGAGAGATAACATTGAGATCAAAGTAGCGAAGCCCTATCGAATTGTATACTCACTTGAGTTTATTGAGAGATATTTACTGCTAATTCATCAAGCATCATGTCAACTTGTGCCATGGATGTCCTAAGGAGCTAGAATGCCAAGAAACATGAATTTGGGCAAACAAAGACCCAATTGTGGAATTAAACTACCAAACTTGTCATAGGACACAAAGGTGACCCTTGACCATCAATTTGGCAAGGCATATCATAGAGGAAGCCCTAATTTTGAGGGTAAATCTATTTAGAGCCTTGTTGCAGCTGTCAGTCACAATCTACCGTGCTAACCACATCTCAGACCCAAAGTGAGCAAATGGTCATAGATCTGCTTATTTCCTTTCTTGCAAATTAATTAGTTAGATCATGTTAGGCTTAATATAGGTTTAATTAGTATTTTAGAGACATGATTAGTCGGATTAAGCATTTGAAATAGGTTTGCTTTCATGTTGACAATTTGATAATTGGTGTAATTGTAGGTTGTTTCATGCACCTTTGCTTCCTATTTGTTAATTAACCCAGTAGATAGATAATACATGTTTTTGTGAATGTGCTTAATGATCACATTTCATGATTAACATAGGTTTACCATGCTTCACTCATCTTCTTAATTATATTCTTATCATGTCATCCTTTTGTAAAACTTCCTTAAAAGACCTCATCAAGAGAGGTTACCTTTTATTTTGACATGTTATTGTTGTTTCTTGATTGCAGGAAACATATGTTGAAGGAGATTCAATCATTCAATTCCTTCCTCAATGCGAAGAAGAGGGTCAACTCCACCCTAGAGTAGTTCGTGTCACCCTAGAAGGACTTTTATTTGCATCTACCCTAGAAAGGGATTATATCTATTATAATTGAAGTATCAAAAGGGTATCCCTAAGAGGGATTGATTTGTAAAAGAGAATGAATTTATTAAAAGAGGAATAAAAGATACATTTCATTTAATTTCTTTCATCTTTGTCAATTTGTGTATGAATGCCCAATTTTACTTCATTTTAGCAATTGCAATATTAGGTGAAGCCTTTTTGGTGCTTACAAATACAAACACATCCAATTTGGTTGGAAGTTCAGCCTAATGAAAAAGGTTTGCACGTCTTGTGAACCTCAACTAAAATTGAAAGACCGTAAAGCTGGGAGGCTTTGTGGTTGATCTTCGAAGAAGGCCAGTTCTTGGGATTCCTAGATAATTACGTGTTGGCATTTTTGTCACATTTTTTTGTTGTTGTTCATGCAAAATAATGCACGAATTTTAGAGATACTCACTCCTCTATTTGTCCCTACAAGCACCTCAAAAGGGATAATAAGTAAAAAACAAGAATATCTACAAGTTTTGTGCCAAAGCAAAGTAAGTAGAGAATGTCACGATATCGCGACATGTCGCATTTTCATGACTTGTCACATTTTTGCAGCATCCGATGCAAAAAAAAATCTAAGGAAAAATGTCGCGATATCGCGACATGTCACATTTTCGTGACCTGTCACGTTTTCGTGACTTGTTGCGGTGAGGGAGTAGTAACGGCAAAGTTGTCACGATTTCGTGACATGTCGCATTTTTGCGACTTGCAGTGGCAACAAAGCAAAATGATAGGAAGATGTCATGATTTCACGCAATACAGCAGCAAAGGGGAGCACCAAGGAAAAATGTCATGATATCGCGACATGTCGCGATATCGCAACCTGTCGCGTTTTCACGATAGAAAGCAGAAAAATCCAAGGCGAAAGAAAATAGTCGTGATATCGCGACCTGTCATTCTTTTACGGCAGGAAAGCGAGGAAGGAGAAATATGGTACTGAATATCATGATTTCATGACATGTCAAATTTTCATGACCGAAAATCAGTAAAGTACAAGAAGACAAATAAATGCCGCAATTTTGTGACACATCGAATTTTTGCAACAGAGGCGAAACGAAGGAGAAGATAGAGAAACCTGTCATGTTTTCATGAGGCAAAAGTAGAAGTGTCCAAGGTAGGAGAAACATGTCATGATTTCATGACATGTCACATTTTTGTGGGGTGAAAGCAAAGAAGTACAAGGTAGGAGAAAATTTCACGATTTCGCAACATGTCGCATTTTCACGGGGAGAAAGCGGAAAGGACAGTGCCGAGTACGAAATGTCACGATTTCACGATATGTCACATTTTTGCGAATTAGAGCAACGAAAGAGCCAAGTGAGAGGAAAATATCATGATTTTGTGACATGTCATGTTTTCATGAAAATGCAAGAAGACGACAACCAAACAGAGGAAGATGTCATGATTTCGTGACATGTCACGATATCGCGACTTGTTACATTTTCGCGACAAGGAGCAGCAAAGAAGCCAAACAGAGGAGAATGTCACGATTTCACGAGATATCATGGAGACAAAAAAAAATGAAGGTATATTGTCATGATTTCATGACTTTTTAGGTTTTCGTGGAGGCGAGACGGAGAAAGCCAAACGAAGAGAGAATGTCGCGATTTTGTGACTTATCACATTTTCGCGAAAGAACAAGAAGTCAATGCCAAGCGAGAGGAGAATGTCACGATTTCATGACTTGTCACGTTTTCATGAAAGTACAAGAAGAGAAAGCTAAACGAAGGGAAAATGTCACGATTTTGTGACATGTCACATTTTCACGACTGGTAGCAATAGGAGAGAGCAGCAAGGGAAAAATGTCACGATTTCACGACATGTCGCATTTTCACGACAGAAGCAACAACAAAGGCCCAATAAAGTTTTGTCCGCATTTTTATTCATATTGCATAGGATAATGAGGATTGAATGAAGTAATGTAAAATCTTTCCAATTGGTTTTGAGATCAAGGTCAAAGAGGCTCCAAAATTAAATGTTTCCCAACATTTAATTTAAATATCAAAGCTCTCCAAAATTTAATATCAAGAGGCAATTGCCCAATGGCAATTAGGTCAGATGGGAGAACATGTTAAAGCATGCATTTTTCAAAGATACCAAGATTAAATATGGCTCCGATATTAAAATCTCTTGTTCGTGATCTCCTAATGCTTCAAGCATGCCCGAGAACAGTCATTTAATGAAGAAATTTGGTCCCTTGTTTTCGTTCGATTTTCAAGCTTGATCCATAAAAGCAGGGAATGTGATTTCTCCGAGGTAGATTTACGGGGATTGTTTCTCTTTTCAAGTGCATATTTTGTGGATCTCCTCTTCAAAATCTGTTTTATGTTTTAAATGTTGCAATTCAAAAGAGAGAGGGAAGACCTCTATAAATACTAATGTATATCTCAAGAAAAGGGGGAGGACCTTTTTACAAAAATTGAACAAAAATCCTAAGTACATTTTGCTCTGTTCTTAGAGTCTTTTGAGTTGGTGATCCAAACTATTGTTCATGTGATGCTTTCTATGTGATTCACTTCTTCTTAGTCCAGTGTTAAAATATAAGTTGAATTTTGTTGTTCTGAATTTGGCTATGTTTTTATTTGAACATTTGAAGTATAATTGAAGGTAAACTTATGGTCAATGTTTGATCCAATTTTTGTATGTGCATTCTAAGAATTAGTTGTTGCTTATATTAGGGATTTAGTTTGAGGTTATTTGCTATTTGAGGTTATTCTCCCTATCGACTATCGACTTCAGCCATATTTCCATCTCTTTCTGTTATTTCTAACTCTTACCTTGAAATCAATTTTAGATTAGTTTGGGAGCCAGCCCTCTCTGGAGATTGGCCCGGGAGACTTCTCTTTCTCTTGGCATTTCAATGTTGGCCGGGTCTAGGGCACATTTTATATGACTAGGCGAATTCGTGTCCAACAATTTTTGGCATGCTCGATGGGACAGACTATTTCTGTCTCAATAAAATCCATAATCGATGGGACTCACAAGTCCCATTTTTTGACACCCGAAGGAATCAAGATTTTGATGAACTGTCTTGACCTCAAAACGAAGATTGTAAGTTTAACTGGTGACTTTGCTGAGGGCGATTGTATAGTACCTAGAAATATCCAATCATGAAGCTGGTGAAAATCTTTGCTTCATGATCATGAGATCAAGTGCCAAAGAATCGAAAGATCCAATTGAATTCTTCGAGATCGATGTTCAAAACTAGAGGGAGCACTCAAGATTGGTAAGTCCTGTGATCCCGTCATTTGCTTTCTCTTCATATGTGGTGGGTCATTTTGTGCCAGCTCTGACTCCTAGTACTGCTACGAGCTTGCTAGTACATCCAGATCCTGCATTGCAAATGGCTGGTCAAAAACCTCCACGTCAATTTCCTGCTTGGAACCATTCGGGAGCGTTGGACCTGCCTTTTCAAAATTCAGTTCCTACTATAGCATTGAAGGCTTTGCCTACATATGATGGGACTAGAAAGACCATGTATGAACATGTGTCATATTTGGCATCCTTAGATACAATTCATAATATCACAGACAAAAATGTCATGATCAAATTGCTCGTGCTGTCACTTCGAGGTAAGATTTTGTGCTGGTATAGATCCTTGTCTCCCAAATCCATAAATTCATGGGATCAATTAGTAGAGATGCTAATCACAGGGTTCAATGAGCAAGGGAACCCATTTTATTTGTTTCATCAATTTACTAATATCAAGAGGCATCCTCAAGAGGAGATAGTGGATTTCAATGTTAGGTTTGCCCGAACTTGGCAGAGATTTCTTGATGGTCTTCGCCCTACTAATGACCAAGCGACATTTTACTATATTAGGGCTTTCCACTCAGATATTAGTATGAACATTAGGATGTATAACGTTCAAAACTTTCCTGCATTATATTCCCAGGCACAAAAGGCTGAGGCCGATTTGATTGCCATTGGGAAATTGCCTTCAAAAATGACTGTGCCCATTTTTCTTGAGCTTTCGCAATACCAGCCTATAGGTGTAGCCTCCACATCTTACACTGCTCCATCCATGTACCCTTAATCTTCATGGAATCCTCCCACAACTTCGATACCTATGATTCCCATTCCATAATTAACCTCTCTAGTTACAACTCCTACATTACCTTCTCCACCAGTCCCATTACCTCTATCGACATCGCCTATGTCCTCAAGCCCAGATCCTCAATTGGTTGTTTTGCAAGAAATTCAGTTGGCCATGAGAGCCCTCACTAACAATATGACATCTATGGAGTGGAGAGAGGCGAAAAGGAACTATCAGCCATGAAGATTTATTCTGACGGTAACTAGAGAGCAAGTTGCTCCTAGCAAGGTTATAGAGAAAGTACCTGAGAGGAACTCAGCGATCTTGGTAAGTGGAGAGGCTGGCCCCTCTGAAGTTTCACATGAGCCATCTTACTGGTTTTCTTCATGCAATGACCCACATGATGAGTCCACTTGCATGGTCCACCAAAATTATTTACAAGTTCTTACGAGGAGCCGTGTAAACATGATTCAAGAGGTGGATCACACTTCCATGATGTCTCCTAAGGAATACATGGCAATCTTGACATGCAGCGAAAATAAACCAATGATGGTAGATCCGGCTAAGATGGAGCTGTTGAAAGTGCCTCCTACACAAGCAACAAAGCAACAAATACCTGTAAAGACTCATGATCCTCCAGCTTCGCAACAAGACCAACCTATTTTGTCAAAGGATTCGCTTCCATCACAAGCAAAAGAGAGGTTGCAAGCTAAGGCTTCTACCTCCTAGCTGCAAACAGAAATGAAGGAACAAGCTAGAGAGACGTTGCGGTATCCATCATTGACTAAACGGCAGCGAGTGGAGGCCACCCAGTAATATAGAAGCAGATTTGAATTTGCTAGTGGAGGGAGAGAGCCGATTTTGATGGAGTACAACATCGTTGAAGAACTCAAAAGGATACTAGCCAAGGTAATTCTGTATGACACCTTGCAGCTACTTGGATAGGTGAATCTCTTACAAGAATCCCTGAAAACCACACAAAGTAAGGGGAAGGCTCCAGCCCAGGTAGTTATGGCCCAAACTTTGACCTCTTTAGTCATCGAAAAAAATAGACCACCACCTTTTTATCTTTCATTGAGAATGGAGGGACATGTGGTGCATAATTGCCTCATTGACTTAGGAGCAGCTACTATTGTCATGCCTAAAGAAGTATGTGATGTCATAGGCATGGAATATACAAAAACTAGCATGGGAGTTTTGCAGCTAGATGGTACCTCAGTAAAGATGGTGGGCATAATTAAGGATGTTCCTATCTCCCTGCACGCCATGCCTCAGATTACTGTGATCCAGGAGATCATAGTAGTGGACCTAGAGCCATGTTTTGGTATGTGTCTCTCTCGAGAGTTCACGGATAAACTCGGGGGTTACCTTTCTTTGGATTTTACTCATTTGGAGGTGATCCATAAAGGTAAAAAGGTGAAAATTTTCAATGAGAATCCTTCCACATTTCATGTGGAGAGAATAGATGAAATGGACAGGTTAGCAAATTCAGTGCACATGATGTCTAAAGAATTTTGCGAGCTTGACTTAATGGAAGAAGCTTTGGAAGAGCTCCACCCAGAAAATGAATTTTCCATGGCCAATTTCAACGCCATGATGGAAACTGACTTGGGGTGTTACTCCATTTTTAAGCCTGAAAAGGCTCAAGAAAATAATGATGAAAGTCAAGACCAGCTCTGGAAGCTCTATTTCGATGGAGCACAATGTAGAAATGGCGCTGGAGCTGGGATTATTCTAGTATTACCTTCTGGGATTCAACAATCCTATTCATATTGTTTGACCTGGAGCTACATAAATAATGCAGTAGAATATGAGGCTTTATGCCTAGGCCTCAAGAAGGCTGAGAAACTTGGAGCATGACAGTTGCAAATATTTGGTGATTCCGAGCTGATTTTCAATCAGGTGACCAATAAGTGTGTGTCCAAACACCACTATCTTAATAACTATTGCAACAAGGTCTAGGACCTGTTCGAATCATTCTCTACTCTCAGCATACGTTCTATTCCATGAGAACAAAATAGACATGCTGACCTGCTGGCTTCTGTGGGAGCAAATTTTTCACCAATCGAGCAGGTGGTGAGAAGGCCAAAAATAGTGAGAATGGTGTATAGGCCTTCTGTCCCATACAAGGACACCTTTTGGCAAGTCTTTGATAGCGATGAGCAAATTGTTAACTTTTTGGTTCAAGACGCTGCCACCATCAAGGGAAGGACCTTGGAACATGAAGAAACTAAAGGTCTAATTCATTTGTGGAATAACCACATTCCTAAAGGCCTCATCACTCTAGAAAGCTTTTTTTATCAGAATGATCGGTCCAAGAAACATCGGATCGAGGTCGACAAGAAATAATACATGGAACTTCAGTTGGAGGCTGATAAGGTCATCAAAATTGGGACTAATTCTACTCTCGCTGAATTGCAAGAGATCATACAATTGTGTCAAGATTTTTCTGACATCGTGGCCTGGAGCTACGAGGATCTAAGGGGATATGATAAAGATATCATTCAGCACACTATCGAGCTGAAAGAAGGAGTCAAACCATTCAGGAAAAAGTAGAGACCGGTGAACCCAAATATTGAAGCCCTCATGAAGGCCGAACTTGAGAATCTATTGCAAGACAATATTATATATCCGATTAAGCACTCGACATGGGTTGCTAATTTGGTTCTGGTCTGTAATAAAAATGGAGATATACGGCTGTGTGTGGATTTTTGAAACTTTAACCGGGCATCCTTGAAGGATAACTACCCATTGCCTTGCATTGATCAGATCCTTCATGTTGTTGTTGGGGCTTAGAACTTTTCATTGCTATATGGATTCTCTGGATACAATCAAATTTGGGTCAGGGATGAGCATCAACACAAAACCGCGTTCACAACCAAGTGGGGTACCTTTGCCTATCAGTGCATGCCCTTCGGATTTTCCAATGCTAGGGCTACATTCCAGAGGGCCATGGATATCACATTTTGGGAACTTTTAAATAAGATCATTGCCATCTATCTCGATGATATGACTATTTTTTTGCACAAACGAGAAGAAAATTGTTCTCATTTGAGGTAGATATTTGAGAAATATCAAGAGTTTGGCATTTCCATCAACCCAAAGAAATCTATTTTTGTAGTAAAGGAAGGTAAGCTCTTGGGACATGTCATCTTAAATAACGGTTTGGCAATTGATCCATCGAGAGCTGAAGCTTTGAAGAAACTTTCGCTCCCTACCAATAAGAAAGGGTTGCAATCTTTCTTCAGGCAAATCAATTTTGTTAGAAAAATTATTTTTGACTTTTCCCGAGTAGTCAAGCCCATGACTGAGCTATTAAAGAAATATGCGGAGTTCAAGTGGACAACTCAGAGGAAAGACGCATTTTAGGAGATTAAAGATAGAATTGCACAATCCCTTGTGTTGATCAATCCGGATTATTCAAAGGACTTCATTCTATATGCAGTTGGAGAGGACGAAAGCTATGCTACAGTGCTTACACAGAAAGGAGACGATGGGGATGAAAGACCCATTGCTTTCCTTAGCTAGGTTATCTTACCCCATGAGGAGAGATACAATTTCATTGAGAAGCAGGTCTATGCTATCATGAAGTCTCTCAAAAAGTTCAAGCACTTCGTATCTTAGAGCAAGATGATCATCTACGTCATCCACCCCGATGTAAGGAACTTCATCATTCAGGGTGAGATGGGCAATAATCATGCTGGTTGGATCACCAAAATTCAAGAGTTCGATGTTGAGATCCATCCAACCAAGTTGGTTTGGGGTAAGGCCTTATGCTAGCAATTAGCAAAAACTGTGGCCTCTAAGATAGTAGATCATTAGTTGAATGACCCTTTTGAAGAAAGGAATCTAGTGAACATCTCTGCACAAGGCCAAGATTGGGCAGACGACCTTGTTGAGTATTTTTCAATGAGTAGATGTCCCCCACAATTAAATGCTTTGCAAGGGAGAAGGTTTTGCCTTAAATATCTCAGGTATGTATTGTTTCCCGAGGGATTGTTCTTCAAAAACATTGATGGAGTTCTCCTAAGGTGCATTAAGGAACCCAAGAAAGCTAGACTCCTGGAGGAGTTTCATTTTGGCATGTCGGGAGGACATTACGCTGGTAGACCTATGGCCTTAAATATTATTCGAGCTGGTTACTATTGGCCAAATTTGTTTGCGGATACTTTCAAGATTGCTCAAGCTTGCGACAAATTCCAAAGGTATACGGGACAAATCATAAATGCACCATTGCCCCTACATCAAGTAGAAGCACCTTTTCAGCAGTGGGGGCTTGACTTTATTGGGATCATTGATCCAAACTCTTCAGTCGGACATAGGTACATCTTGACAGCTACTAATTACTTTACAAGATGGTCTGAGGCCATTCCAACTAAGGATGCAAATCAGGATGTGGTAATCACTTTCATTGAAGGACTGATCACGCATTTTGACATTCCTGACGCCATTATCATAGATAATGAAACTCCATTCATTGGAGCCAACCTAGGAGAATTTGCAAATAAGTACAGTATTTTTCTAAAGACATCCTCTAATTACTACCCTTAGGGGAATGGCTTGGTGGAATCTACAAACAAGAACTTGTTGTAGATTTTAAAGAGATCCTTGGGGGATAATAAGAGATCTTGGCACCTTTTGGTGAATCAGGTCTTATGGGCAGATAGAATTTTGATCAATAATTCCATCAAGACTTCACCATACGCCCTAGTATACGAGAAAGAGGCAATATTGCCTATTCATTTAGAACTGCCTGCCTTGCAGCAATTGAAGGAATTCTTGGATGATGTGGAAAATATGGATCCTATGAACATACGATTGGCTCAGTTGTTACAGTTGGAAGAATAACGTTCTTTGGCCTATGATGAGTTTGCTAAGCATTCACAGGCGGTTTCAAAATGGTTTCACAAAGGTTCTACTGACCGCACATTCAAAGTGGGTGACTTAGTCTTAAAGTGGAACAAAAAGAAGGCCAAGCCATGGATGCACAAGAAATTTGATGCTCTGTGGGAGGGTCCATTCCATATTTCCAGTACAAGTGTAGCAAATTCATTTTATCTTGAGGACTTGGAAGGTAATTCACTTCCTATCTCAGTGAACGGCTTTCATTTGAAAACCTACATGTCTTGATGTGAAACCCAGTGTTACCTTGTACATAAACAAAAACAAAAACAAAAATTCGTCAACTTCGGCTCCTTTTGCACACGAGCCCATAGGTATGTCTACTTCTCTTTCTTTTTATTTTCCTTCCTAGTAGGTAGTGGCTTCCATCTACTTCTTTCTTCCACTTCCTTATTTTCATTCGCTTCCTCTCCCACTCATTCGTCCATTGTAAATAATCAAGCCACTACTGTTGTTTCTACTCCCCTCTCTGATGTTCTCTTTTCTTCACTTCCCCTTTCTTCTAAACCTTTGTCTTTTGAGAACTTCTCCATAGTTCCTACCACTTTCTCCATCCCATCTACTTCCATTTCATTATCTATTTTCATGGAATCCTAGCAGCTGGTAGCACAGTAGCACCCTCTTCAATTGTTGTATCTACCACTTCTACTCCTCCATCTTCCACCATTCCATCATTCACCATTCTTGTTCCACGGCCTGCACATCTTTCGGTCATCACTCCATTCATTCCCATTTTTGCAACTCAGGTGCTTCTCACCACTGCCATGGAAACCCTTTCATAGCACCTAGTGATTACCCAGCTCAACCGAGCTAGGCAAAATGCAGTAGTTCAAGGAATAAGGGAAGTTCTGCTATTCCACAAATTTCTACTGAAAGTCCTATTTTAAGTGTCGAGCGTCAACAAGATCTTATTGCAGCAGCCCGCAGAGACGTCCAACATCAACCAACACTCACTTCTTCTGCTCCTCCAGCTTCTTAATTTTGTTGCCCAATGGATAAAGTCCTGAGGTTCGTGCATACATCAGAACTATATACCCCGAGAGCTGCCAAGAATGTTGGCATTTTTGCCACATTGTTTTTGTTGTTGTTCATGCAAAATAATGCATGAATTGTAGAGATACTCACTCCTCTATTTGTCCCTCCAAGCACCTCAAAAGGGATAATAAGTAAAAAACAAGAATCTCTACAAGTTTTGTGCCAAATAAAAGTAAGTAGAGAATGTCGCGATATCGCGACATGTCGCATTTTTGTGACCTATCACGTTTTCATGGTGTTTGATGCGAAAAAAATCTAAGGAAAAATGTCATGATATCGTGACATGTCACATTTTCATGACCTGTCACGTTTTCGTGACTTGTTGTGGTGAGGGAGCAATAACAGCAAAGTTGTCGTGATTTCGCGACATGTTGCATTTTCGCGACTTGCAGTGGCAACAAAGAAAAGTGATAGGAAGATGTCATGATTTGGTGCAATACAGCAGCAAAGGGGAGCGCAAAGGAAAAATGTCATGATATTGCGACCTGTCACGTTTTCACACTAGAAAGTAGAAAAATCCAAGGCAGAAGAAAATAGTCACGATATCGTGACCTGTCATGTTTTCATGGCAGGAAAGCGAGGAAGGAGCAAGATGGTACGAAATGTCATGATTTCATGACATGTCGAATTTTCACGACCGAAAAGCAGCAAAGTACAAGAAGATAGATAAATGCCACGATTTTGAGACACGTCAAATTTTTGCAACAGAGGCGACAATGAAGGAGAAGACAAAGAAACCTGTCGTATTTTCATGGGGCGAAAGCAAAAGTGTCCAAGATGAGAGAAACATGTCACGATTTTGTGACGTCGCATTTTCACAGGCCGAAAGCAGAGAAGTACAAGGCAGGATAAAATGTCACGATTTTGCAACATGTCATGTTTTTGTAGGGAGAAAGCGGAAAGGATAGTGCCAAGTATGAAATGTCATGATTTCGTGACATGTCACATTTTCGTGACTTAGAGCAGTGAAAGATCCAAGTGAGAGGAAAATATCATGATTTCACAACATGTCACATTTTCGTAGAAATGCAAGAAGACAACAACCAAACAGAGGAAAATGTCACGATTTTGTGACATGTTGCGATATCACGACTTGTTACATTTTCGCAACAAGGAGCAGCGAAGAAGCCAAACAGAGGAGAATGTCACAATTTCATAACATGTCATGGAGACAAAACAAAATGAAGGCAGATTATCATGATTTCATGACTTGTGTTTTCACGGAGGCAAGACAGAGAAAACCAAATGAAGAGAGAATGTCACAATTTCGCGACTTGTCGCATTTTTGCGAAAGAACAAGAAGTCAAGTCCAAGCGAGAGGAGAATGTCGCGATTTCGTGACATGTCACGTTTTCATGGAAGTACAAGAAGAGAAAGCTAAATGAAGTTAAAATGTCACGATTTTCTAACATGTCACGTTTTCATGACTGGTAGCAATAGGAGAGAGCAGCAAGGGAAAAATGTTGCGATTTCACATGTCGCATTTTCGTGATAGAAGCGACAACAAAGGCCCAATAAAGTTTTGTCCACATTTTTCTTCATATTGCATAGGAGAATGAGGATCGAACGAAGTAATGTAAAAGCTTTCCAATTGGTTTTGAGATCAAGGTCAAAGAGGCTCCAAAATTAAATGTTTCCCAACATTTAATTTAAATATTAAAGCTCTCCAAAATTTAATATCAAGAGGCAATTGCCCAATGGCAATCAGGTCAGATGGGAGAACATGTTAAAGCATGCAGTTTTCAAAGCCACCAAGATTAAAGATGCCTTTGATATTAAAATCTCTTGTTCGTGATCTCCTAAAGCTTCAAGCATGCCCGAGAATAGTAATTTAATGAAGAAATATGGTCCCTTGTTTTCATTCGATTTTCAAGCTTGATCCATAAAAGTAGGGAATGTGATTTCTCCGAGGCAGATTTACGGGGATTGTTTCTCTTTTCAAGTGCATATTTTGTGGATCTCCTCTTCAAAATATGTTTTATGTTTTAAATGCTGCAATTCAAAAGAGAGAGGGAAGACCTCTATAAATACTAATGTATATCTCAAGAAAAGGGGGAGGACCTTTTTGCAAAAATTGAAGCAGAAATCCTAAGTGCATTTTGCTCTGTTCTTAGAGTCTTTTGAGTTGGTGATCCAAATTGTTGTTCATGTGATGCTTTCTGTGTGATTCACTTCTGCTTAGTCCAGTGTTAAAATATAAGTTGAATTATGTTGTTTTGAATTTGGCTATGTTTTCATTTGAACATTTGAAGTATAATTGAAGGCAAACTTATG
The DNA here is from genome assembly GCA_028583015.1 of Wollemia nobilis. Lineage (NCBI taxonomy): Eukaryota > Viridiplantae > Streptophyta > Pinopsida > Araucariales > Araucariaceae > Wollemia > Wollemia nobilis. The sequence goes on along the minus strand of JAQPPZ010015413.1, from coordinate 6,787,471 downwards.
GTCAATGTTTGATCCAATTTTTGTATGTGCATTCTAAGAATTAGTTGTTGCTTATCTTAGGGATTTATTTTGAGGTTATTTGCTATCTGAGGTTATTCTCCCTATCGACTATCATATTTGGACATATTTCCATCTCTTTCTGTTATTTCTAACCCTTACCTTGAAATCAATTTTAGATTAGTTTGGGAGCCAACCCTCTCTGGAGATTGGCCCGAGAGACTTCTCTTTCTCTTAGCCTTTCAATGTTGGTTGGGTATAGGGCACATTTTTTATGACTATGCGGATTCGTGACCAACATTACACCTAAGGTAAAAGGTTGTTGAAAGAAAGGGGAAATATAGCTGAAGCTAGAACTTAAAATGGGACAGATTCAGTTGCATAAAAACATACATAAAGCAAACTTAAACTATTACAAGGAACACAAATAAATCACCTAACATATTAGCCAACCCTAACTCCAAATTAGCATTTAGCATACGTGATTGAATGGGTATTCTAGAACTACTAGACAAAATGCATGAAATCCAGATTGTAAAATTAGAGCATGTCCATCTAACTAGCTTTAACAGAAATAAAAATTTGATACTTCATAACTTCAAGAGCTTAATTGGAGACCAAACAATAATAAACTTATACTTCTTAAATAGCAAAATATTACATATGAGTTGTAATGGCTAAAGAGTTGACCCCTTGGAATACCCTGCATTTTAGTATATAAAGGACTTACAATAAATGCTACATTCAAGATGATGGATGGCATATGAGACAATTTGAGTGCACCAATGGGAGGTGACTATGTTGCGGATCTCTTCAAATCTCTTGAAAATTATGATCGATGGTGGCTATCATAAGGAGGTGGTAGTATGACTTGAATCTATATTGCTAATAGATTATGCTATCCCTAACTGATATGATATATTATAAATTTATCCACCTAATTTCTAAAGAGTATGGTCATTAAATGCATTTTCAAACTTCTTGAAGCTATCAGTTTCAATGGATTCAAGACTCAACCTGCTACCGCCCAATGTTTGGGCACCAAACTTCTAAATTGCCAACCTATCATCATGCACCCTCTTAAATGGGGGGGTTTCCACTTGCAGGAGTCCTTTTATGTGGTGAGAATTCTATGATGGGTGGGACTTTGGGATCCACCCACTACTTGTTACCAAGCTAAAACTCCACCTGTGATGCTAGGGCATATTTTCAAGTTTCCACATCAATTTCCATCTTGGGAATAGTTTTGGGATTCCTCAAAAGACTAGTAGATGCACATTTTATTGCCTGACCTAAGCTTGGGTGACCCTCTATCCTACTTCTAGGGTAGCATTTCAGGAACTAATCCTAACTTATTGTTGCCCTATTTATCTATCCTTTGCATGTGTTTGGCATTTTGGATCCCACTTCTCCACCCTTATGTCAGGGTGAGGATTTGGGATCCATCGATAGGGTTTGCCTCACCATTTGTTCGCTTGATGCCTTACTTAGCTGAATTTAACATTTTGAGCTGGAAAGACCCTAGGTATCATTTCATGGATATTCAATTCTCATCTTTATTTGTCACCTATCATTGGATGGACCTTTGGGAATTTCTCGATGTTTCAAGCTGACCAATTCCTCCACCCAAATTGGTACTACCAAATATTTTTTTGCCCTTACTACAACTTACTCTAGCATCTCCTACCACGTTCGTAAGGCTTGATCCTAGCAATCAACACCTGATGCTCAAGGGTATGGCTCTCAAAAATTAACCATTTCTAAGGGTAGTCATATTGCTTACCCACAAGGGGAAAGAGTGGGTGAAGGGACACAAAATTTCACCAACACTCCTGGTGAATCATTGGGGATTTCCATTTTGTGGAAAAGGAAATTGAGGTAGACATATTAAGCACATAACACTTTCAAACAGAGAAGAGAAGAAGAAGAAAATGATAACAAATACATAGATAGTTGTAGCCATATGAGACAACAAGATAAAGGAGGGTGATGGATGATGGGGTGGGAACTACACAAATGATAAGGCATAACATAATGGAGAAAAAAAAAAGGAGGATAAAAGCAGAGAAAAAAGACAAATAAAGAGAAAAAAAAAAAAGAACAAGAACACACAAAGGAGGAGGAAAGAAGGAAATATGTAGCATTAAGAAGACATAAAATGTTACTAACCTAAGGGGTTAGTGATAAAAAGCATAGGGGGATGTATCACTCCAAAATTTTCGCATCCTTACCTTCAAGCTAAAGGATCCGCGCCCGGAAGGAGGATGGGAAAAGGATGGGATGGTACCTCGGACTGAGAGGCCCTTTGAAGGTCCCGCCTCTTGGGGGAGGGGTATTAAGGTGATTTTTCGACGGATGGTGGGGTTCACCAGGAAAATTTTAGTGGCAGTTTCCACGCCTAGGTTGGGAAGGAGTTTAATGTGTTCAATTTTAGCTTTAAACATCCAAGTCCTAGGTTTGGCCAAATGAATCTAAGCTAAGCTATTATGAAATGCTGATTATATGAATACAGAAAATAGATTTGAATAGAAAACAGAGAGAATAAGCTAGATTAAAGAGACATACCTGATCCGGATGTCTGATGAGATTCTAATTTTTGAAGCAGTCCAGATCGTCTGGAATTTGACAAGATCATCTCTAATCTGACAGGATCGTCTGAGATCTGACGAATTCATTTGACGAATTCGTTAGAGACCTGCAATTGCAGAAATGGATACCAAGAACACAAAATACAATTGCAAAAGCAAGGGAAAATGGTAGAAATGAAAGTATGAATGCTAGAATGACAACTTTAGAAAACAAATAAAGTAAAATGCAAGGTTTTAATGACTAACTTTGACTTTATTATGCATCTAGGCTACATGGGGTGAACTACAAGATGCAAAGCAGTAATAAGCTTAACTAATGCAAAGAAAAACAACAAAAAAGAGTAAAGAAACGCAAACTTTGGGCACTGATTGCCCCCAATGTTGATTGCAGTCGAAATCGTCTCGGATTGGTATGAAATCATCTCGAATTGGACAGGATCATCTACGACGATCTAAGCTTTGCTTCGGCTAAAGAATAATAAATTTCCTGCAAGAAAAATAAAAAAGGGACAAAGGCGAACAATAATATAGGATATCTTGAAGCATGTAAAACTTAAAGTACAAAAAAATTCAGCCAGGGGAATGTTAAGGGGAGGGCCTAAGATTAAACAGGCATAGGAGGGAAGTTGGAAGGTTGGAGATCATCCCATTTTGGGAGATCTCCAACGGGGGGAGACTCTAATGGTGCAGACGCGTCTCTGCCCGAGTTAGAGAAGCTATTGAAACAAAAGCTAATTATGAAAAATTAGTTTTGGGACGAAATCGTCTGGACGTTCTGCTCCAGACGAAATCATCCGATCTGAGGCGATATCGTCTGATCGGCGACGATATCGTCCAATAGTCACAACAAATCCTAAAAATGGCACGAAAAACAAGGGGAGCGGGTAAAATGCTATTTGGGAGCAATTTTGGGGTTGAAATTTGAATTTGAATTATTACTAAGGTAATTTTAATTATTTACTAAGTTTTACTATGCCAATTTTAGGGTGCTACATTTTGCCCCCTCTTTAGCGAATTTTCCAAATAAAATGCGTTAAAGATGAGTTCTTCTCGATCTAAGAGAAAGCAAAAATTATTCCCATTTTTAGGCGACGATTCTAGGTCGAATCGTATGACAGTTGACTATGATGCCCCCTTCGTGTTTTTACCCAAATCGAACGTTTGAGGTAAAAACGCGAAAAAGCATAAATTAAAATGTTTTTAATTGTTTTTTAATAAAATTAAAAAAAAAAAGGGAAAAACCCTAATTCATTGTTACTGTTCATTTTTACTGTTTTCTAGAGCTCTGCAGACAAGATGGTCGAGACAGCGCACATATCAACAAAGGTCCGGTGCATGCTATGGGTAAGAGTCTAAACTTAGTTTAGAATGCTTGAATTTTGATTTTCTATGCTTTTTAGATTATATTTTGATGATTTTTGAGCTTCGCGGCCATTTTTGGGCCGTCGACATCATCGGGACGAAATCGTCTCGATTTCGTCAAAATCATCTCAATATCGTCTATTTCGTCCAAGGGCGAAGTCGACAAAATGGGGACTATTTCATCAAAAAATTGACGATTTCGGCTTACAAAATTGAAGACGAATTTGCTCAAATTGGGGACGATATCGTCCAATAGTGGACGATATCATCATTGATGAAATTGAACTTGCTTTACTTGCATTTTTAATCATTGTTTTATTAATGATTTTTATTTTTTTGTTGTTTATGTTGTAGAGAGGATTACTAAAGAGTAGAGAATGGAAATACGGTGGGCTTAGGGATGACTTGGCCACTCTATCTCAGGTAGAGTGAGATCAGTTGGCACAAGTCGGCTTGCAGCATGTGGCGGATATGCCATAGGTTTCTACAGATATGGGGCTATTGACAGCCCTAGCAGAGAGGTGGTATTCGAGTTCTTCTTGTTTTCGATTATCGACAGGGGAGATGACTCCCACACTAGAGGATGTATGGAGGATTTTGAGGATCCCCATACAAGGATGGTTAATAACTCCCATGGCCAATCAGGGCCGCGTGATGATGCGACTGTGCGGAGATCCGAGCTTCACCCTGGAGAAGGGCGGAGTGAACATCGAGTCACTACGCCATATGCCTGGGGCATCTAGACTGACACAGGTTTTGGCTGGGGTAGTAGGTGGTCTACTGCTATGCCATCAGAGTGGATGTAGAGTACCATGGCTACTAACAGATGTGGTCTGTGACATGAGAGACCACGGATACAGGTTTGCTTAGGGGAGTTATGTACTATGCCGATTGTATAGGATCCTGCATGGGGTCGTATACAAGGGCGGTCGATGTCTGGTCATGACATCTCTACTGCAGGTTTGGTGTTGGGAGCACATCATGGTGCAAAGGCCAGTAGGTCTCCCACTGATAGGGATTGATAGGGAGAGGACCCGAGCTTTCTACTGGTGGCCTCGAAGAGGGTCACAGCAGCGGATAGATCTGTCAATGTCTCGAAGACTACTTGATGACCTTGTCTCTGACAAAATCACATAGAGGCCTTGGAGGGATCATCCAGGGTGGGCCGAGGATGGACAGGAGCTAGATCATGTTAATCAAACCTACTGGCTAAGGATGGAGAGGGGAGAGGTGGAGCTCCATCGCTACGACCAAGTTTTGAGGCAGTTCAATCTACAACAAGGGATCCCATCTCTTAGATACTACGAGTTTTCTCGGACCGTCCGGGATAACACTATAGTTAGTGGGGCTCCAGATATGCAATGCTTCTAGAGTCAAGATGCAGATGATGCCCCCATTTAGCCAGTGGATGGGGACGACATAGGGGTAATCGACGGCTATGATGCCTGGTACACAGGCATCCGCCCTCCTCGGATGACGAGGGCTCAGGGTTCAATTCATGCAGTTGTGTGTCGGATGGGGAGGTGGTGCCAGGTGGCTATTGAGGTAGCACAGGGTCGTAGAGGGAGAGAGCAGAGGAGACCACAGGCTCAGTAGAGGCTACGACAGCTATAGAGGAGGGAGGAGAGACCCCCTTTTCCATGGAGAGAGAGGCCACCATCACCCAATAAGGGCAAGGGTGTGGACATAGGAGAGAGTAGTGAGATGGCTACTCTTTGGGAAAAGATTGTCCATCTCCAGGAATAGGTGCAGACTCTACAAGATGAGGCTACATGCCATCGAGCTGAGGCTACATAGCTTAGATATGAGGTTGCATGCCTCAGAGCAAGGAGTAGAGGAGCGAGCACTTAGGAGCTGGAACGGTCGATTGCTCAGACCATGTTCTACTAGGGTATCTACTTCCAGATGGTGCCAAAGGGCTAGAGGGTACAACTACTATCTAGCATTGCAAATTAGATCAAGGTTGGGTCATCGAGGACTTCATCTCGATCGACGACTAAGACTCACAATACCACACATACTGCGATGGGGCCACCTTGTCTACCTCAGGGCTGGGAAGGAGATGAGGCTGAGAGCTCGAGGGGTTCTCGAGGCTAGGCTACTGCACTACACAGACTGATTATATGATTGAGAGGATTGAGTATGCCAAGATGTAGATTGTGGCATACCAATCTAGTTTTGATATGATGTACATATATTGTTGAGATATATATATATGATATTTTTGATCATATGACTTGTCTTATGTGTTTGTATGATGCTTTATTGTTGTGGTGTGATTGATTTGATGATTCATGTAATTATGTCATTTGGAAATATTATGGTTTGAATGTCATGTTTTTTTTAAATTTAAATGAAATAATCTGATGTAAACAAATTGTTGTTGTTTGTGATGTGATTTGATAAAAAAGAAAAGGGACTTCTAACAATAATTTCAAAGGACATTGTCGCTATTATAGACCATTTCATGGGTCGCCGCTCACTCGGTTGTCAAGCTAATCCCAGTATAGAAATATTGTTAAAAATAAGAGTGCTTAAGAGACTGTCTTAAGACTTTGTGTTGTGATGATGGAGATAATAATGGTTTGATGATTTGTTTTCAGATTTTCATGAAAATATTATGCATGAGATATTTTAAAATATGATTTTGCTAGGTATAAATTCCTAAGTGGGATAAAATTTTGAATAATTCCCTAGGATTTATACCATGGTTGCAAAATTGAATTTGAACATAATGTCATGAAAATAGAATAAGTGTTTGTTTGTTTGTAAAGCATAATTGTGTAACATAATGAGGCAAGTCATATGTTTTGTGAATTTGTTTTTTTTAAATAAATGGAAAATAAAATTGGAACAATGGTTTGTGCTAGGCATAGAATATTTAGGTATAGACTTATACCATCATCGCGAAATCCAAATAAGAAAATAATAGATTTATTGCATGGTTGATTTTTAATTTTTGAAATAGATAGAAAATATGAAGATGAGGACTTGCGCTAGGCATAAAATTCCAATTTTGATTTTGGAACTATACCATCGTCACGAAAGTCAAAAGTTATATATATGTAACTGGATTGTATGTTTTGAAATTATTATTTTTGATTTTTGATAAAAAGGTGTATATAATTGTCTTTATACAAAACAAAAGTTCTTTAAAGAGAAAAATGAATTTATTCCAAAGAATTTGCAAAAATATTTCAGAGTATCTCCAAGACAAATGTAGATTTATAAGGAATCCTCATGTGCATAGGTGAATTCATTACCAATCTTGATTTATCATAATGATAACAAAATCTCTCAAATACAAATGTGTGTGCGATTGCATTGTTCATTGACTAGTTTTGAGCAAGATAATTTGATACAAGTGATTTGCCTGGACCAAATAAATGTTCGTTGACCATGATTTAGATGCATATAACCATACCAGACTACTATGTAGGTTGGGTTATCAAGAGCTAGCTAATCCATAAGTAGAAATAGGTCTATACAAAAGAAGGTCGCTAATGTGACAGACATATCGCCATGCTAGGGATTACCCAAGGCCAAGCGGGTTGGGCACAAACCACCTGTTATGGGGCTTACCTCACGCTTTCGAATAATTGAGAATTCTAGGGATTCAAGCTCATCCACCCTTCTTTTCTTTTCAATGGGTAGGGAAAGGGATTTTATTGCATTTTGCTTTTGCTTTTCTCTTTCTCTTTTCTTTTTTTTTTTTTTTTTTGTATTTTGGCTTGATATTTGAGATAATGCTGAAATAATCTTTTTTCTTTTTCTCTTTTTCTTTTGAACTTTTCTTCTTTTTCCTATGCTAGGGATACTTGCTCGGATTAGCTGTAGAGAAAGGGATTTTTATTTTGGGTAGGGGTGAGCTTGTCATTTTTTCAATTCTCAGATATTCTAGACCATGTGCATGATAGGATAGTAGGGGAAAATTTTTGCTCAGGAAACCACTTCTACTATGTAGCATAGCATGGACATTGCAAATATAATCATTTTAATGTGAAAGGATGTACTTGGTTTAAGTAAATAACAAGATCATTTCTTTGTGCTCAAAACTTTATTTAATTGAATTTTGTGGACTTTGATATAAGAGAGATGAATAATCATGCCAGATAAAATCAAGATATTTATTCATGTGATTGTGAAATGTGAGGGATTCCAAATAAATGCTAATTTATCCAAAATAATATGAAAATATAACTGCAATACTTCAAGAATAAATATATACAACAAATATTTTTGAAGAGTTTGATGATTTTGACTTATCTTTATTTTTAAGTTATGAATTGGGTTAAAAGAGTAATAATATTGCTATTTTGACTTTTAATTGTTTTCTTGTTTTTGAAATTTTATATATAAGTGACAAATGAGACAATATGCAAACCATATGTACAAATGATGAAATGACCAAATTTTATGCATAGTAATGTCACTTAAGATGCATAATGTTCATAGGTTCTTTAAGATCTTTACCATTTAGGGTAGCTAATTGATATGCTCTCGATCCAAATTTAGCAGTGATGATATATGGTCCAAGCCAGTTGGGCTCAAATTTACCTTTAAGGTCTTTAGTTGCATATTTTTTGATTTTATTTTAAGACAAGGTCACCAATCTCAAAGGATCGAGGATGAACTTTCTTGGGATATGATCTTTTAAGCTTGTTTTGGTAGGCACGAAGATGCTCCAAAGCATTGATGCGCTTTTCATCGAGAAGTTCTAGCTGACTGAGTCTGCCAACTCGATATTCATCTCCTACTTTGGTATCTTGAAGTAGTAGAGCTAAAGAAGGAACTTCTAATTCAAAGGGAAAAACGACTTCAGCGCCATAAACCAAGACAAAAGGTGAAGTTCCAGTGGGAGTTTGAACACTAGTTCGATAGGCCCACAAAGTAGGATATAATTGAATGTGCCAATCTCGACCGGATTTATTAACCAATATTTTGAGAATTTTGATTAAGGTTTTATTAGATGCTTCTGCTTGGCCATTACCCTGAGGATAATAGGGAGTGGACCAACGATGTTGAATCTTATATTTTTGACATAATTTCTTGACATCTTTATTTTTGAAACATGTTCCATTATCCGAGATGAGATTGGCAGGAATTTCGAACCTACAAATAATTTGATTAAAAATAAACTTAGATACTTGTGTTCCATGCAAGAAGCTAATGGCATAGCTTCAACCCACTTTGTGAAATACTCAATGGCGGTTATGATGAATTTGTGTCCATCGGATGACACAGGATTGATTTTTCCAATAATTTCTAATCCCCATTTTGAAAAGGGCTAAGGAGATGAAATAGCTCGTAGTTCTTGTGCGGGCGCATGGACAAGGTCAACATGTTTCCGGCACTTGTCGCAATGGCGCACATAAGCATGTGCATATTTTTCCATGGTAGGCCAAAAGTAGCCTATCCAAAGGAGTTTCTAAGCAATGGCACTACCACTAAAATGTCCCCCACAAGATCCATTGTGGGCTTCACTCAAAGCTGATTTGGATTGTTCTAGATTCAAACATCTCAATAGGATACCTTCAAAATATCTCCTATATAAAGTATTACCAATAATCACAAATTGACTTGCTCGTCTACGTAATAACCGATGCTAGTTTCTACTAGAATTGGCAGGGAAGGTCCCTTTTTGCAAAAAATTAAATATATCCATATACCAAGGTTCAAGAGTTGTTTCGTTGATGAAAAACACGTCCAAAGGTTCTATGCATGATTTGCTTGAAGCGGGTTCCTAGAGTCAACGAATAATGATGGTAGCATATTCATTGTCTAACTCCAATGGTAAAAGAGATGCAGCTACAGCCATAGCGTCAGCCGCACGATTGCTAGTTCAAGGAATAGCTTCCAAAGTAACTTGATCAAATAAGGATAATAACTACAAAACATATGCTTTATATGGGCGCAATTTATCATCTCTCGGTCCGATAAACATCATTGATTTGATTTATGACAAGTTGGGAGTCACCAAAAACTAGCAAATTTTTGATTTTCAATGCCAAGGTAGCTCGTAATCCAAGGATTAGAGCCTCATATTCGGCAGTATTATTGGTGCAAGAAAATGTTAATTTAAAGGATAGAGGAATAATGTGTTTTTGCGAGGATATTAAAATAATACCCGCACCAGCCCCACTCATGCATCGGGCTCAATCAAAGTATAAGGACCATTGCTTCAAATGGTCTACCTCTAGTTTAAGGCATTCATCAAGAAACTCAATGATGAGGGGATGAGTAGATTCTAAGGGTGCATCAGCTAATTGATCTGCTATGATTTGACCCTTAACAAACTTTTGTCCTATGAACGTGAGTTCAAAATCGCTTAGAGCAAGAACCCACTTGGATGTGCGACCAGATAAATACGGTCGACTCATGAGATACCACAAAGGATTGAATTTAGCAATAACATAAGTTTTTTGACTAAGCATATAATGTCACAGTTTCTATGTAGAAAATATGATTGCGAGATATAATTTCTCTAATGTGGTATATCGAGTTTCATAATTGATTAAGGTTTTGCTGATGTAATAATTAGCACGTGCTTTCTTCTCATCGTCAAGCTGAGCTAACATAGCTCCTAAGGCAAAATCAAAAGCAAAAATGTACAAGATAAAAGGACGATCAAATCTAGGTGGTGGGAAAGCACGGGTGGGTTGAGGAGGTATTGTTTGAGGAGTTCAAATGCTTCTTTGCATTCTTCGTCCCAATGAAAGAGGGACATCCTTCTTAAGAAGCTTAAGAAAGGGAGTGGTTTTGTCTCGCTAGCTTGTCGATAAAGTGGCGAATAGCTTGAAGGTTACCTTGTAAACTTTGTAATTCTGATATATTGGTGGGTGCGGGCATATCTATGATAGCCGTGATCTTGAGAGGGTCAATTTCAATGCCACGTAAAGAAACTATAACCCCTAATAATTTATCGGACTTAACTCCAAATATGCATTTAGCTAGATTTAGTCGGATAAGATATTCTCTTAACCGATCAAATGCTTTCCTTAAGTCATTTAAATGATCATCTTATTTAATGGAATGAGCTATGATATCATCTACATAATCATGTAGGATATCATGCATCATATCGTGAAAAATATAAGTCATAGCTCGTTGATAGGTTGCACCTGCATTCTTTAAACAAAATGGTATCACTTTCCAACAAAAGGTTCCCCAAGGGGTAATAAAGATTGTTTTGGCTTGATCTTCAGGAGCTATCCTGATCTTATTATAACCTAAAAATCCATCCATTAAAGATATCATTCCACTTCCAGTAGTAAAGTCAATGATCTGATCCATATTGGGAAGAGGAAAATTGTCTTTAGGGCATGCAGCATTAATGTCTCTAAAATCGGTGCAAACCCTAACTTTAGTGGCTTCTTTCTTGGTTACTGGAACTACATTTGAGATCCATTCGACATAATCAATAGCTTGTATAAAAATGACTTTCAAAAGTTTTTCTAGTTCTCCTTTGACTAGTAAGGCCACTTTAGGATGCATTTTTCTAAGTTTATGTTTAATAGGTTTAGCATCCGGATGGACTACTAGATGATGCATAACTACATAAGGGTCCAAACCTGGCATGTCTTCATATGTCCAAGCAAAGACATCTTCATAGTCTTTAAGAAATGAAATGTATTTATCTTGTTTTTCTTGACTCAATTCTGATCCAATATTAATTATATGAGAGTTATGTTCGGTTCCAATGTTAATCTTTATAATGTTAACTTCCATATGTAAATCTCTCTCAAAATTAGGTGGGGTGGATGAAACACCTAATTCTTGTAATTCTTCCAAGGTTAACTTGGATAATTCGTCTTGAGGAGTCGAGGCCTCAAGCTGGGCTATACTAGGTATAGAGCCATCAAAATAAAATCCATTATATAACAATTCCTCAATGGAAACATCATGAAAGATATCACCTTCCAACTCATCGTCGGATTCGATAATCATTTCAGGGTAGGCTATGGATAGCATATTGCAGGTAAAGGAATTATTCTTTGGACACAAAGAATCTTGTTTATCTAGATAATCTTGATAACATACGAGATGGTCATCATCCTCAAATGGAAAGGGCTGACCCTTACTAGAAAATAGGCCCACACCACATCGAGCAGGCCACGGCTCTACCTCAAAAGGTTCTTTCATACCATTTTGGAAAGGTCCCAAACATTTCCCTTTATATCCCAATTTAAGCATTATGGGCTTAGCTTTAAGATAATCATTAGCAAAATAGCATCTAGCATATCCATCACAATGTGTCTTAATGTTTCTAGGTATTCTTCCCCAATAATATCCTTTATAAATAAAAGCACAACTCCCAACTTGGTAGATACTTCCCATAGGTTGTGGGAGGCCCAAGGTACGAGGAGAGGGTGGAAGTTTATTTAAAAGGAGGGAAGTCTGCATGGTAGTGTTGGCTTCCTCATATATAAGAATTGTAGATAAATCAGGGTAAGAGCTCATGAGTAAGAGCATAAGAGGTAGAAGGAACATTCCCTACATCTTCAGATGTGGAAGGTATGATAGATGTTGATAATGTAGAGTGTCATAGGGATAAATGGGTCGATAGGTATGGAAGATATAGGGATAGAACATGAAGCATTGGTTGTGGGTTTAGGATCTTTTTGAGGTCCTAATGTGGTTGGTTCAAAAGATGGTCGAGCTATATGTATAGGTGTAGTTGAAAGAGTAGATGATGTTATGGGTGTGTGTTTCACATGTTTGGATGGATGATAAGAATTAGGATGTGTGGATGACAGGGCAGGGCAAAATTGCACTCCAACAGGTTCTGCCAAAGTGCACATATCAAAGGGTCTAGGATCACCATGAATGGTAACCAACTGGTTTTTAAATTCAAATTTAACACACTGATGTAAATTTGAGGGAACCGCTCGCATCGCATTGATCCAAGGGTGACCCAAAAGTATATTGTATGATGTAGGGAAATGTACAATAAACACGGTTGTATCTAGGATTCTAGAACCAACTTGCAATGGTATAGTAATGACTCCACACGTTTCTTGTGTCTCGTCATTGAATGCTTTTATAATCATATCAGTTCTTTTCATTTCATCACTTCTAAAACCAAATCGTTGGTAGAAGTCAAAAGTGCATATGTTTAAATATGAACCATTATCAATCAAGACTCGTTTAACGGCTACATATCCAATTAGGGCAGTAATATATAAGGGGTTATCCTTATGTAAACTATGTTGCGGGATATCTTTATCTCGAAAGTCAATACAATCGACTTCTCGAGTGATGATATTATTGGCCATGGCTTCAGGTTGAATGTTTTTTGGTACCATAATTTGGCTTAATGTGAGCATTAATTCATCCCTATGGGTAGGAGAAGATCTTAACAAATCCAAAAGGGAAATTTTGGATGTGGTATTGGATAATTGTTCATTAATATTGTAAGGAGGCTTAGGTTGAACATTAGACACATAATTCCCTTTATTGGGATTCTTCAAAACAAATGGGGCTGATCCATCGTTCTGAGTTTGATCCTGTTGAGAGGTTTGAGCCTCGTTGTCCTGTAACAGATCCGATGGTTCCTACAATGTTATTTTGCAAGTGATGAATACGTCTTGGTCTAGCATTTATGGTTTGTTCATTAGAAACTATTTGGTGAGAAGATGGTCTAGTAGTGACTCTTCGAGGAAATGGTTCTTCTAGAATCATAGAACTGGTAATAGGTTGAATATGATTTGATTCATCTTCAGAACTATTCAATTGATTCGAGGTGATTTCCATGTCACTTTCAGTATCTGATTCTACATCACTAGGATCAGGAGTCTGAATATTATGTAGAGGTCTAGTCGTAACTATGGATAAAGTTGTGTCAAAAATTTGAGGATCATGAACAGGTAATTGTCCGCTAATAGTCCCTACATATCGGGTAGGAGGAGGAACATTGTGATGCTCAATTTGATTGGCCACCTCTTTACCATGTTTTGGTAAAGGATGTTGAAATATGTCCAATGATTGATTGGCATTCTGATTCTGATTTTGGGGAATGCTCTTTTGAGCATTATTAGAAGGATTTTATTTAGGTTGAAAGGCTTGCACCTCCATCTCATTATTATCAATCAAATATTGTATTTTATGTTTTAATATTTTACAAGATTTGGTAGCATGTCCAAGTCCTCTATGAAAATCACAATATAAATCAGCTTTGTATCCGGGTATAGTTGGATCAGGTTCCCGGATAGCTGGTAATTGGATCAAGCCTCATACTAGTAATTGCGGGAGAATGGTTGATAAATGTTGATTTAACCTAGTAAATTCTTGGGGTGGTTTATCAAGAGGTTTCAATATAAATTTCTTTGTTGTCTTCGCTGTATTGATATTAGCAATGTTTCTACTATCAGTGACTCCATCACCCACAAATTGTTTATTTTTATATTGATTTCTGGATGTTTTCTCATCATATTTCTTTTTGAGCTGACCTCTTCTAATGAGAGCATCTTCCACCCTTCGGGCTAAGTCTATAGCTTGATCGAAGGTGGTCAAGGTAGCGATTGATAATTCATAGGATAGTTGTTCTTGTAAATTATTGATAAAAATATCCAACATCTCCCTTTAAGGTAACACAAAGTGTAATTTTCCTATCAACTGCCTCCATAGAGCTAAGAAGTTAGCAAAACACTCATCTTTGTCTTGTTTTAGGTTGTACAAATATTTAATGGTTATTTGCCTTTCGATATAGGCACTAAATTGATGCACAAAAGACTCAATTGTTTCTTCAAAATTTCTCAAAGAATGACTAGGTAATTGATAATGCCATTCTAGTGCCATCCCTCCTAAGCTTTTCGGGAACATTTTTAGTAATAGCAAATCATCATGTGATATGTCATGACATGCTATCCTAAACATACGAAGATGCTCTATGGGATCTTCGGTTCCTTTATATATAGGTAGGACGGGCATAGGAAAGTGTTTGGGATATGGTTGTGCTACAACTATAGGATCTAGAGGTTGACTACACATCTCTCGATAATTGTACGAGGGACGGTAGGGATCTATCTAGTCCATGCGAGAGACTAACTATTTCACCATGGCTTCCAAATTACCAGGTTGTCCACCATATTGGTTTGGTGGTACATGAGTATGGTATTTATGACCGTAAGAAGGTAGGACATAAGGATTGGATGCTATATTGCTATTATGCAAATGGTTGGTAGGAAGAGTATTATGAAGAAGTTTTGTTGTAGTATTATGTTGTATCCCCGATTGTTGGAAATTGGTATTTGGTTTTGTTTTAGGCTTTTGTCGATTTGAGGTATATTGATCAATAGCTTGGAAAAATAAAGTAGTGAACGAAGGTTTCTTTTGTGTGGGGATAACCTTTGGCTTGGATTGTTCTGTTGAGTGAATATTTTGTCCTACTACAAAATGAACACGCAACTCGGAGTCTCAAACCCGCAGACTCTTTCTTGCAAAGAAAATTTATCATTTTAATTTCTCCAAGTTTCCTGTGAACAAACATTCATATGCATATAACCAATTAAGACAAAATGCAAATAAATGAATGTAATCTAGAACAACTTATTTTCTGCAAGTAACTGTTAACAAGGGGCCTTTGATGATTCCCAGCAAACTTTGTAACCCTAATCTGTTAAAATAATCTAACCGCATAAAGCAAAAGAAAGAACAAAAAACCCTTTCTTCCTTTATGATCTTGAAATTAATGAAACCCTCCCTAGAATGAATTAGCAACCTCTTTTATCTTTGGCTTAAAGAAAGATTTTAAATGAGAAAATGCGTGGTATAGGCCACTTCATTTTAAGCTCCATGCCTTTAGCATGAGGTTCATTTTATGGTTAACTGGTTCATTTTATCTTTCATTTAAATGTTCTGCTATTTCTACGTTAGCGTTTGGAGTTAGTAAAAAATATAAAACGTATCCTGGAATGCACCAGAATCCGAGATGCCAATCTTCGAATAAAAAGGTAAAAATAATATCAGAACCTAGAACCGCACCATTGCTTATGAAAATCAGCTGGAAAACTAAAACAGGACGTTAATTCGGTTAGCAATCTCCTCCCTGCAAAACCCCAAGTTGTGAGACGAAGTTCTAAAACAACCTGACCTAACAGACCTGCACTAACACACAGTCAAATCAGATCAGATGCAAGACTCTAAGGAAAGAAAATGATTGCATCATTCTGTCATTCACCTATCGTAACCCATCTCATGGTGTAAATGGATAGATACAAGAGAAAATAATGCAAAGGAAAGATTAACAGAGAAAACAGTAGTATTAGCTTCAATCTCCTTTTGGTTTTGCACACAAAAGTTGCTCTTGCCAAATAACTCCTTTATTTTAAAAATAATGCTTTCTTGCTACAATTTCCAGCCCCTGTATCCACATTCACTTCGGCTTTTAAACTTTCTGCTGTGGCTCTTGGTTGCTCTGCGATGCTTCGTTTCACTTCCCATGACGCTTCGCTTCATTTTCCCGCTTTTTGGTGTTTTTGACCTTTCGCTTGAATCTGTAACGTTTGATCTTCTCTGCTGTTGTAACTGTCGATCTGAAGCGTTACTATGACCCTCATGCCTTTCTGCCATGTGTTCAGCACTCTCTGTATGCTCAGTAACGGTCCCATGAAAATCGTGACCAAAAATAGCCCGCGGCCTTGCTCCTTTGCTTTCACAACGAAAACACGACATGTCGCGATATCACGACGCTTTTGTTCTCCATACGCTTCGGCCGCAACCCATCACGATTTCATGACCATTTTCTCCTTCGGGCCCTCTCGCCGCAACCTGTCACGATTTCGCTACCATTTTGATCTCCGTACGCTTCGACCGCAACCTATCACGATTTCACGACCATTTTCTCCTTCAGGCCTTCTCGCCGCAACCTATCGCGATTTCGCTACCATTTTCTTCTTCAGGCCTTCTCGCCGTAACCTGTCATGATTTTGCTACCATTTTCTTCATCCGTACACTTCGGTCGCAACCTGTCGCGATTTCGCTACCATTTTATCTCCGCCATGGTCTTCACTTTTTGTCATGATTTCGCGACGCATTTTCTCCTTCGGAACCTAAGTTTCACCAAAAGTTGCATGAAATCGCTACCATTTTCCTACTTAAGCTTTTTATCCACCCGCGTCGTGAAAACGCGACGCGTCACGATTTCGCGACGCCTTTCGACTTAAGTGCTTTGTCTCCGATTTTGTCATGATTTCGCTACACTGTTGGGCCTAAGACTCTTTTGCTCGGTTTTGTCATGATTTCATGACCATTTTGTGCTTTGTGCCTTCTGCCCGCTTTCAAGCCATGAAAATCAAACACGTCACGATTTCGTGACGGTTCCGCCCACCTGCCAGCCTTGACCGTGATTTTGTGACATGTCACGATTTCGCTACAGTTCTTCATTCTGCCTTTCTCTCTCCTCTTTGGGCCGCGACGGAGCAACATGTCACGATTTTGCTACACCTTTTTGTTTTCCGCAACGACGGAGCGACATGTCACGATTTCGTGACACTTCGAGGAGCAACATGTCGCGATTTCTGCGGGACAATGTCGCGATATCGCGACAACTTTCTGCACTTAGTGAATTTTTGCCCCTTTTCTTTGATCTTCTTAGCATCTG
Source organism: Wollemia nobilis (assembly GCA_028583015.1). Classification (NCBI taxonomy): domain Eukaryota; kingdom Viridiplantae; phylum Streptophyta; class Pinopsida; order Araucariales; family Araucariaceae; genus Wollemia; species Wollemia nobilis. The sequence continues at coordinate 6,769,924 of JAQPPZ010015413.1, read as the reverse complement.
GGTCACTGTTTTCCTCTTTGAAAGCATGCAAAAGGTGGGCCCCCAAATTTGGGGCGTGTTGTGGATTAGCCACAACAAATGGCGACTCTCTGTCAAATGCTCCAGAGCATTTTTGTGAGAACCCAACCTGAAATATACAAGCTTAGATACAGGCGTTAGCACACAAAAGATAAACAAATACCGATGGATCAAAAGTACATGAAAAATCAAAATCATTAGTATTAGCTCAGTGTGTGCTATTTGTTTTCATTCCATATCGCTTGGACTTGATCAACATTCCATTGTCGGTTTTACATGCATGCATGTGTGAGACTCGTAAATGATTTGTGAAACCTAATGAATATGCTTAGAGATTTTGCTTTTACAAATGCATAGACCTTCTAATATCATACACAAATATTCAAGATTATCAAACCCTCTTAGGATCAACCATGTGTATAATGAATTGTTTTATTAGATCCCAAAGTTGGTTATGAGTCACTACTATCTTGAACCCATGTGTAAGTGAAAGTGAAATCAGAGCTTTGGGAAATCAGACTCCCAACTTAATCGAGATGAGAGTTTAACCCTATTCTTACTACTCTGATTTGGAATTCATTACCTCACTTTGAGCAAAATGATTTAACCAATTATGGAAGAAATGGTCATGCTAGTCTAACCCTTTGAACAGTCAGTGGTCTTGTTTTTTAGACAAGACATGTTGTCATGCATGGGCATACCTAACCCCATAATCCATGACTTAACTTCATTTCTTTGGACCTTGGGGATGACTACCCATCCTTTGCCAGAGGACAAGTAGTACGATCCTTTCAATCCAATATAAAGATGAGATGGGAAAAAGTTAATTTTACTTCTTGGATCTTGGGGATGACTACCCATCCTTGCTAGGGACATGTAGTACGATCCTTCCAATCCAAGTCTTAGATGAAAATGGAGAATATTAATTTTATTACTTGGACCTTGGGGATGACTACCCATCCTTTGTAGAGGACAAGTAGTACGATCCTTTCAATCCAAGTTTTATCATGAAATGAGACATAGGAGCTTTGGGGAATCAGATTCTCAACCTAGGCGAGATGAGAATTATGCCCTATCCTTACTACTCCATGTAGGTCAAATCAAAGCTTTGGGGAGTTGGATCCTCAACCTAAGTTCGATGAGGACTTAACCCTATCCTTACTACTCGATTTTAGGCTTTAAGCTTAATGGAAGTGGTAAAAACCACTGTTTTAAGGATCATGTTGCATAATAGGATAGACATGAAATATTCCTTTCGCTTGACCTTTTCTTCCAAGCAAGGTTTTGATCATTTTGCCCAAGATCTTTTTTAATGTGTACAAAATGTGCTTGGTTCTAGATATCTTGGGGCTCAGTTTCCAACCTTAGGATTTTTCTTTATTTATGTTATAGCATAACCCTAAGAGGATTTGACACACTTTAATGATTTGTATCTGAAATGCATATGCAACTAAGATGGCATGTATATGCAAAGTGAGATGTAATATGAATGCATTGCCCTTTGAATTGCAGATGAAGTATTGCCATAATTTGTAAAACTGACTACTTCACGCATCACAAGCCTCAAACGATATTATTTAACTGTTTGTGTTACATGTGGAGCTTTTACAACATGATTCCAATGTTTCATATTTTCCCGATCTTAGGCATGTGTTAACATTTCAAACTTTATTCCTTTTTTTTTTTTTTTTTTTTTTTTTATTTTTTATTTATTTACAAAAATAAAACATGTCAAATAAACACACCGCCTCAACGTCCAACCTGCACACACAGAAGAAACAAAATACGACATCAATACAAAACCTGAACATGTCAAAAAAAACACAACTTAAATATCAAATCTGCACACACAAAAGAAATAAAGCATGGCATAATTTACATATAATACAAAACCCAACTGCTTCAAGCCTGGAAATAATGTTTCAAGTGCAACCCATTGACAGGTAATGCCAAATCCTTTCCATCCAAGGTTCTTAGTCTAAAACTGTTTTCCCCTAGGACTTTTGAAATCTGGTAGGGACCCAACCAAAGGTAGTCAAACTTATCATGCTCCCCTTTCTTCTCATGTCTTTTATCCCATAACAGTACTAGATCTGATATTTTAAAAGCCTTGGCTCTAGACTTTTTGTCAAACCATATTTTTACTACATCCTGGTGTTTACTAAAATGAAGCATAGCCTCATCCCTTTTTTCATCCAGATGCATTAATTGTGTTAGTCTAGACTCAAGTTTATCATCAGTCCCAAAATAATCTTTCATGAAATGCAGCGTTTGTAACTTGAGATTTGTAGGAAAAATGGGATCTTGTCCGTAAACCAGATGGTAAGGAGATGTTCCTATTGATTCTTTGATTCTGATCCTGTCAGCCCAAAGAGCCAACTTAAGTTTGTTATGCCAATCCCTAGGATTTCTTTCCAACAATTTTTTTATGACGCATAACAAATTCTTGTTAGAAGACTCGGCCAATCCATTGCCTTGCGGATAATAATTGGAAGAGAATTTTAAACTCACACCGTTGTCAAATGCCCAATTAGCAAATTCCAAAGAAGAAAAAGCTGAACCATTATCACTTACAATGGAGTTAGGCATCCCGAACCGAGTGACAATATTATCCTCTAAGAATTTAATAACAACCTCCGAAGTAGCATTCTTTGTGGGGATAGCTTCAGTCCACCTTGTGCAATAATCCGTAGCTATCAGAATGTATTTGTGGGAATCGGATGAATTGGGACTGATAATTCCAACAAAATCCAGGCCCCATTGCGCAAAAGGTCTAGATTCGATTACGGATTGTAAAGGCATGGAAGCACTCCTGTCTCTATTGGCTGCAGTTTGACATGTATGACATGACCTCACATGAGTATGGGCATCTTTGAACAGTCGAGGCCAATAATAACCGGCTCTGAGGATTTGATGGGCTGTGGCATTAGCGGACCCATGCCCTGTCCCATGTTTACCATGAAATTCCTCGAGTATCTGCACTGCCTCTTTTTGGTCAAGACAACGAAGGTAAATACCTTCATGGTTTTTTCTGTATAACGTGCCGGATCTAATTAGGAAATTAGCAGACTTCAAGCGCAAGGCTCTTCGTTGAGTAGAATTCAAATGCGGTGGACATTTACCATTTAGTAGAAAATACACCACATCTATATACCACTCATCTTTGGTTATATCTGCGACTTCATAATGTTGACATGAAATTGCGAGATCCTTTTTTGCTATTGCCTTAACCAACCCTTGTCCCCGCACTATCTTCATCGACTGAATCTCAAGATCAAACTCCTGCAAAGTTGAAACCCACTTACCACGTCTTTCACCTAATTCATTCTGTATGAACATGGCTTTGACTGCAGGATCCGGGACGATAGCAAAGACCCTACTGTGGACTATGTAATGCCTGAATTTTTTCACAGTCTTAACCAGAGCATACATTTGCTTGTCCAAGATGGAGTATCTCAGTTTCGCATCTTTGAGAGGACTACTCAGGAAGGCAATAGGATTTTCAATGCTGCCTTCACTCTTCTGAGTTAAAACACTCGCAAAGGAGTGATCTGAAGCAAATGTGTAGATATAGAAAGGCTTCGTATAATCGGGACTCACTAAAATCGGGGCTTTAGAAATCGCGTCCTTGATATTTTTAAAAGCATCTCTATTTTCATCTGTCCACTTGATCTGGACCTCTTTCTTTAACATGTCGTTCAAAGGCTTTGCTATTTCTGCAAAATCTGCAATAAATTTTTTGACGAAATTGATCTTCCCAAAAAATGATCTCAACCCCTTCTTGCTATTGGGACAAGGAATCTGCTGTATGGCCTCTATTCTCTCAGGGTCAATGGAAATTCCATCCTTAGATATTATATGTCCCAACAGTTTTCCTTCCGTTACCCCAAAAATGCACTTCTTTGGGTTGAGAGAAATGCCGTGTTCCCTGCATCTTTGAAAGACTTTCTTTAGATCCCTGACGTGGTTTTCCTTGTTCTTAGAAAAGACAGGAATGTCATCTACATAGACGATGATGCACTTACCTATGAGTCCCTTAAAAGCAAAGTCCATAGCTCGTTGGAAGGTGGCACCTGCGTTCAATAGTCCGAAAGGCATTCTCCTGTATGCAAAGGTGCCCCACTTTGTGGTGAAAGCGGTTTTCATCCGATCACTAGGATGAATAAGGACCTGATTATATCTCGAATAACCATCCAGGAATGACATCATCTCCGACCCATTTACCTTTTGGAGTATTTCATCAATGGTGGGTAACGGGTAGTTGTCCTTTTGTGAGGCTTTATTAAGATTTCTAAAATCGATACATAACCTTATTTCTCCACTCTTTTTTCTCACGGGGACCAGGTTAGCAACCCATGTGGAGTGCCTAACAGGAAAGATGATCTTAGCTTCTAACAGTCGCTTTACCTCTTTCTCTATCAAGGGTTCTAATAATGGATTGACTCGCCTCTGTCTTTGCCTGAAGGGTTTGGAGTCTGGCTTCAACGGAATCGTATGCATTATGACATTCTGATCATAGGTTTTCAGCTCCTTATAACTCCAAGCTATGCAGTCTATGTATTCCTTTAATGCATTGGCAATGGAATCCTTCTCCTGCTTGGTACATGCTTTTGCTATGAATACTTCTCGAGGGTTTTCTGCACTTCCAATGTTAACCAAATCACAGGCTTCTCTGGGAGGTGGAACCTTTTTACCTTCCCTTGGTTGGTATCCGATATCGAAAGTTTTTTCTAACGAAGCCATCTCATCTGGCATCTTATTGCATTTTCCAATAATTTTTTCTTCCAAATCTGCCTCCTCTAAATCCCTCTCATCTTCATCTATAACCTGCTTTTCAAATATACCAAATTAGTGACAAAATGGAATATGTGCCTGTCACTATCAAACACTTGGAAATTCGTGACATTATCTGGTATTGAGGGACAAGGGACCAGTTCTATGGAGAATTTCTTGCATTTCTTATGGTCCACTGGTTTCAACATACTCGCAGCTACGGCTAGAGAATCTGCCAGACGATTGCCTTTTCTAGAGATCAGAGATATGTTAAAAGCATCAAACTCGTCTATTAAATCTCTAACCCTGGTTCGGTAAAGTCTAAGCCGCTTGTCCTTGCATACGTATTGTCCCTTCACTTGTTTTACCACCAGTTTCGAATCACCAAGGACCTTGATACACTTAACTTTCTTTCGAAGGGCCAATTGAAGTCCGAGAATCAAGGCCTCATATTCTGCCATATTGTTGGTGGCAGGGAACTGTAGTCTGTATGCAGCGAACATAGGCTCTCTGTCTGGACATGACAATTCAACACCGGCTCCTGCCCCTTGTCTGGACCTGGATCCATCAAATCTTAAAGTCCAAATGTCCTGCTGTCCTTCAGTAAGGTTGCATCCAATCCTTTCATTTTGGGAATTTTTAGGTGTTTCTATGTCCAAACAATATGCTCCCAATTTCGCTTCAATGTATTGGATCTCATTCGGTTTGTTGTACTCTGTGATCATCTCCTTGAGCCTAGGTTCACTATCAATCCGAATTTGGTTGGCCACTCCTCTCCACGGCAACCACATATGTGAAGAATCTATCACAATGTAACCGTTTAGGTTTTTACTCCAATCTCTTCCCAAAACCATGCCATATTTGATAGGAATGTCGAGCACCAATATGTCTATGTGATGTTGAACCCTGGGTTCTGAATTGACCTGAATAAGAACATCCCCCACTTCTCCTACTGCCTCCATGGTTGATCTATCCAGCTGCACCACCCTGCTTCTAGAAGGTTTTGGTGTAAGTCCCAATTTTCTACAGATTTCTAGGGGCATGATGGTAGCCGAGGCCCCTGAATCTATTAAGCAATTGTGCAGGTTTTTACCTGCAATTCTAATGGTTATCAAAAAAGGAGGTATATCTCATTTTTCCTTTTTTAAAACCAATCGGGACTCAGCACTTTTAGCTTCATGAACTTGGGCAGGTGGATCTAAACTTTTTGGTGGACTTACTTCTTGGCCTAATAATCGGGACATGTCATACATCGAGACATTGGCCTTAGTTTTCTTCATGTCTTCCACCAAGTCATAAGTGGGTTTTTCTGAATTTGACATATTTTGCACCATCTTAGACTTTTCCACCATGGATGGAGGAGGGGGATTGACATCTCCTTTGAAATCAGGAGGGAGTAATTGGTTGTTTGGAGGAGTAGAGGAAGTTTTGGGCTCCTTAGAACTCCTAGTGTAATACTTGTGATTTCCTTTCCCAAAACGTTTGTTGGCATGAACTTCCAATGTTTCTTCATCTTCGTTTCCAAAAAATTCCACATCCTCCTCTTCTTCACTTTCTTGGGAATGTATAACCTCGGTCAATATAGACTCATGCTTCCCGTGGCCACAGTGCATACAATCATTGTCACAAGGTCCCGATTCTCCAAAATCTTTCGAGACATCTCGCCCGATTGGCTACGGGATTGGGTACTCGCCCATTATTCGGCTGCGTGTTGTATGTTCCTTTTCCTCTGTGGTTATGAGGCCGGTTATGACCCATGGCTTGGTCCACCTTTTTATTGACATTTCCCACCGTAACCAAAACTTTGGCCAAGGTTTCCTTCATGTTTTCTATGGCGGATTCGGACCCTTGTGGTTGAGGCAATGTAATTCCAGGTCCAGATGCGTTTGCTGCATTAGCCACCTCTGGGATAGGTACAATGGCTTGGGTCTGGGCAGGTGGATTCCATCCTGGATTCACACTTTGAATCGGAGTGATTGTTGGGTAAGTCGTTGGGCTTGGCGTGCTAATTGGAGCAAACCCCGACATGGTCAACAAATTACTGCCCATACCGAACCCAGGCAAACCCATCGGGCCATTTTGAATTAAACCCTGCATTTGAACGGAAGCATTAGGATAACTTGGAAATGACGCCACTTGAGTGGGTGTTTGAAAATTATTCATCATAGGAACCTGTGGTGCCATTAACTGGTTCATCATGGCAAATTGACTGTATGGACCATATTGTCCCATCCCAGTCAATTGAGACAATCCTGCTCCTGGCAGGTTCATCTGTTGTTCAAGAGTCATTGTTTCTGCATAAGCTAAAGGAAGCGTCGTAACCTGAGGGTTCCTTCTAGTCAACAAAGACGTTAAAGGATCTAAGGCTCCGAAATATAATTGCAAGGCGACTGCAGGATCTACCGCAAAGTGACGAGTCAGATTCGTGTATAGTTTTTGGAACCTCTGGTTAAATGTTCGTATGGGCTCATTGGGTAATATTTTACATGATACGAATAGATTGTAGATTATGGAGGGATCCAATAACATTCTAAACTGGCTAATGAAGGCGGTTTCTAATTGGGCCCATGAAGTGATGGACCCTGTTGGAAGATTTCGATACCATTCATTGGCTGTGGGGTCTAGACTAGCGAGGAAAACTCGGCAAGCAACATCCTCGTGAGTAACCCCTTGCCTAAACATATAGTCCTTGTAGATTTGGACATGATCTTCTGCTGTTGTGGGACCATCGTGCAAGAATTTGGGTAATCCCCTTTCAATGTTTCTAGGCAAGTCATGGACTGCCCCAGGAATATCTAAAGGGGAACTTTGCGCACCATACCAGAGGGCGGTGGTTTGTTGTTGTTGTTGTTGTTGTTGGGCCATGTTATTCAAAGGTGTTAACCCTGTGGGAACAATTGGAACGCTTGGAACTATGGAGACAGATACAACTGGTGTTACTGTCGCACTTGAAATTAAGGGCTCAGGCCCGCTAGATGTACTTGAGTCTAAAGAAATCCCTAACTCAAGTATACTGGGTGGTATTTCGATCTCTAATGTTTTGTTTTTCGGCCTCCTAGCAGTGGGAGAAAGGCTTTGGAAAATAGTTTCCCCTGTGGTTTTAGACCTAGTAGCAATGTACTCAGGTTGGGCCAGCTTGGAAACTCTAGAACTCAAAAGACTTCTCTCAACTTACTTGCAAAATACAGTATCTAAATGTTATACCTGCAAGCACAATAAGTGGAAACAAAACTACCCACGTTAATTGTTAGAACAAATCAAAAATCACAAAGCAATAAAGAAGGCCCTCCTTCTAGCGCCAAAATGTTGAGTGAATATTTTGTCCTACTACAAAATGAACACGCAACTGGAGTCTCAAACCCGCAGACTCTTTCTTGCAAAGAAAATTTATCATTTTAATTTCTCCAAGTTTCCTGTGAACAAACATTCATATGCATATAACCAATTAAGACAAAATGCAAATAAATGAATGTAATCTAGAACAACTTATTTTCTGCAAGTAACTATTAACAAGGGGCCTTTGATGATTCCCAGCAAACTTTGTAACCCTAATCTGTTAAAATAATCTAACCGCATAAAGCAAAAGAAAGAACAAAAACCCTTTCTTCCTTTATGATCTTGAAATTAATGAAACCCTCCCTAGAATGAATTAGCAACCTCTTTTATCTTTGGCTTAAAGAAATATTTTAAATGAGAAAATGCGTGGTATAGGCCACTTCATTTTAAGCTCCGTGCCTTTAGCATGAGGTTCATTTTATGGTTAACTGGTTCATTTTATCTTTCATTTAAATGTTCTGCTATTTCTACGTTAGCGTTTGGAGTTAGTAAAAAATATAAAATGTATCCTGGAATGCACCAGAATCCGAGATGCCAATCTTCGAATAAAAAGGTAAAAATAATATCAAAACCTAGAACCGCACCATTGCTTATGAAAATCAGCTGGAAAACTAAAACAGGACGTTAATTCGGTTAGCAATCTCCTCCCCGCAAAACCCCAAGTTGTGAGACGAAGTTCTAAAACAACCCGACCTAACAGACCTGCACTAACACACAGTCAAATCAGATCAGATGCAAGACTCTAAGGAAAGAAAATGATTGCATCATTCTGTCATTCACCTATCGTAACCCATCTCATGGTGTAAACGGATAGATACAAGAGAAAATAATGCAAAGGAAAGATTAACAGAGAAAACAGTAGTATTAGCTTCAATCTCCTTTTGGTTTTGCACACAAAAGTTGCTCTTGCCAAATAACTCCTTTATTTTAAAAATAATGCTTTCTTGCTACAATTTCCAGCCCCTGTATCCACATTCGCTTCGGCTTTTAAACTTTCTGCTGCGGCTCTTGGTTGCTCTGCGATGCTTCGTTTCACTTCCCATGACGCTTCGCTTCATTTTCCCGCTTTTTGGTGTTTTTGACCTTTCGCTTGAATCTGTAACGTTTGATCTTCTCTGCTGTTGTAACTATCGATCTGAAGCGTTACTATGACCCTCATGCCTTTCTGCCACGTGTTCAGCGCTCTCTGTATGCTCAGTAACGGTCCCATGAAAATCGTGACCAAAAATAGCCCGCGGCCTTGCTCCTTCGCTTTCACAGCGAAAACGTGACATGTCACGAAAATGCGACATGTCGCGATATCGCGACGCTTTTGTTCTCCGTACGCTTCGACCGCAACCCGTCGTGATTTCGTGACCATTTTCTCCTTCGGGCCCTCTCGCCGCAATCTGTCGTGATTTCGCTACCGTTTTGATCTCCGTACGCTTCGGCCGCAACCTGTCGCGATTTCGTGACCATTTTCTCCTTCGGGCCTTCTCGCCGCAATCTGTCACGATTTCGCTACCATTTTCTTCTTCAGGCCTTCTCGTCGCAACCTGTCGCGATTTCGCTACCATTTTTCATCTATATGCTTCGCCACAACTCGTCGCGAATTCGCTACCATTTTCTCTCGCTTGGTCTTAACTTGTCTTGATTTCGCGACCTTTTCCTGGGCGTTTCGCCAAAAGTTGCGCGAAATCGCTACCATTTTCCTACTTAAGCTTTTTATCCATCCGCGCCACGAAAACGCGACGCGTCACGATTTCGCGACGCCTTTCGACTTAAGTGCTTTGTCTCCGATTTTGTCACGATTTCGCTACACTGCTGGGCCTAAGACTCTTTTGCTCGGTTTTGTCACGATTTCATGACCATTTTGTGCTTTGTGCCTTCTGCCCGCTTTCAAGCCGCGAAAATCAAACACGTCACGATTTCACGACGGTTCCGCCCACCTGCCAGCCTTGACCGCGATTTTGCGACATGTCGCGATTTCGCTACAGTTCTTCATTCTGCCTTTCTCTCTCCTCTCTGGGCCGCGACGGAGCAACATGTCGCGATTTCGCTACACCTTTTTGTTTTTCGCAGCGACGGAGCAACATGTCACGATTTCGCGACACTTTTCTGTTTCGGCCATGACGGAGCAACATGTCACGATTTCGCGACAACTTTTCTTTTTCCGTGACAACTTTCTACACTTAGTGCATTTTTGCCCCTTTTCTTCGATCTTCTTAGCATCTGGGTCACTGGGATTTTCTTTGAAAGCCTGCAAAAAAGGTGGGCCCCCAATTTTGGGGTGTGTTGTGGATTAGCCACAACATGTTCCATGGCTGCTTGAGTGTCACTAATTTGCCCTTTATCAATACGAACTGCCATATTAAGAGCACCAATGTTATTATTGAAAAATTTCCAGAAATGGTCCAAATTCTCAAAAACAATACTTCCATCTGGAGCTATTCTAGAGGATGAGGATCCTTCCTCTCTAAGATTTTCTTTTTATTTATTTTCTTCCACCAACTCTTCTTCCTGTTGTTCTAGAGTTACTCCTTCCGAAATTGATTCCTCGGGAAGGACATTTGGGTTTTTTCGTTTTGTCTCCCAACCAATCTTCTTCTACTTGTCAGTTTGTTTACCATTCCTGAGTCTAGTCATTGTGCCTAAATTTAGATTTCAGCATATATATATATATATATATATATATATATATATATATATATATATATATGCAACAAGCTTAAGAGGTATATATTTTAATTTTATACCTACTATAGTATTTGAAATAAAATGTTTTTTTGGTTTTTCTTGTTTTTATAACAATATTATAAAGACAACAAACAACACACTAAATGCAAGAAATAACAATAATAAAAGAAATGACCTAGTTTTCTATAAATAGTTTATGGATGTCATTAATGGGCTCAAGTTCTTCAGGAGTCATGAAGTGCTCCTCTTCAAATTGGAAATTGTTTTTCAAGAAGTCAACAAAGTGTGCTATAGTGATATTATCTATCTCAAAATCTGGTTGGTAGAAATAAAGTTCATGGCAATACTCTCGATATAACACAGCCCTAGGAACTCTATTCCATCTTTTCCTATCCGTAAGAATAACTTCTTGGTCCTCTACACGACCTAGGAATTGGTGCATAACAATGGCTGCGTTCTCGAGGTATTCCTCGAAGGTGAACAACTTAGAAGACACAAGGGCTCTCCTATCCGCTAACCACCTATGGCGAGGCTCTCCGAAGTTCATGATAAACAATCACTTGATGAGGATCCAGGATCCTATCTAGGGCAAACCTCTTGATTTGCCTAAGTTCGGTTGCCCTAGATGAAATGAGACCTAACCTCCTATCCAGTTCTTTCCACAGAATTTGGTTTAACCCTATCTATTTCGAGGCACACTAAGCACAAAATCAACCTCTATAGTCTGCTAATTGGTTTGCAACATTTATAGTAATAGCTAATCTTCTCTTAAGAGCTACCATATAGACATGATATGCAACTTAGTATTTTTCTAATGATTTGAAATCCATCTATATTTTTGTTTTGTTTTTTTTTTTTTTTTTTCAAAAGGTTTTAGTTTCATGTCGGGTTCACCAAAATGTATCGCTCCAAAATTTTTGCATCCTTACCTTCAGGCTAAAGGATCCGCGCCCGGAAGGGGGATGGGAAAAGGATGGGATAGTACCTCGGACTGAGAGGCCCTTTGAAGGTCCCGCCTCTCAGGGGAGGGGTATTAAGGTGATTTTTTTACAATGGATGGTGGGGTTCACCAGGAAACGTTTGGATGGCGGTTTCCACGCCTAGGTTGGGAAGTGAGTTTAATGTGTTCATTTTTATGCTTTAAACATCCAAGTCCTAGGTTTGGCCAAATGAATCTAAGCTAAGCTATTATGAAATGTTGATTATATGAATACAAAAAATAGATTTGAAAAAAAAACAGAGAGAATAAGCTAGATTAAAGAGACATACCTGATTTGGATGTCTGATGGATATTTTGATTTTTGAAGTAGTCCAGATCATCTGGAATTTTATAGCATCGTCTTTGATCTGACAGGATCGTTTGAGATCTGACGAATTCGTCAAAGACCTACAATTGCAGAAATGGATACTAAGAACACAAAATACAATTGCAAAAGCAAGGGGAAATGGTAGAAATGAAAGTATGAATGCTAGAATGACAACTTTAGATAACAAATTAAGTAAAATGCATGGTTTTAATGACTAACTTTGACTTTATTATGCATCTAGGCTACATGAGGTGAACTCCAAGATGCAAAGCAGTAATAAGCTTAACTAATGCAAAGCAAAACAACAAAAAAGAGTAAAGAAATGCAAATTTTGGGCACTGATTGCCCCCAATGTTGACTACAGTCGAAATCGTCTTGAATTGGTATGAAATCATCTCGAATTGGATAGGATCGTCTGCGACGATCTGAGCTTTGCTCCGACTGAAGAATAATAAAGTTCCTGTAAGAAAATTCAAAAAGGGACAAAGGCGAACAATAATATAGGATATCCTAAAGCATGTAAAACTTAAAGTACAGAAAAATTCACCCAGGGGAATGTTAAGGGGAGGTCCTAAGATTAAATAGGCATAGGAGGGAAGTTGGGAGGTTGGAGATCATCCCATTTTGGGAGATCTCCAACGGGGGGAGGCTCTAACGATGCAGACGCGTCTCTGCCCGAGTTAGAGAAGCTGTTGAAAAGAAGCTAATTATGAAAAATCAATTTTGGGATGAAATCGTCTGGACGTTTTGCTCTAGATGAAATCGTCTGATCTGAGGCAATATCATCTGATCAGCGACGATATCGTCCAACGGTCACAACAAATCCTAAAAATGGCACAGAAAATAATGGGAGCAGGTAAAAGGCTATTTGGGAGCAGTTTTGGGGTTGAAATTTGAATTTGAATTATTACTAAGGTAATTTTAATTATTTACTAAGTTTTACTACACCAATTTTAGGGTGCTACAGGGGATAACTGAGGAAGGAGAAGGATGTAGGAAAGTAACAAGATAAAATGGAAGGCAATCATGGGTTTATCCCATGATGATGTCAATATGAATCACCCAATCCATGGGACACCCCCACAAATTACATTCCCATAAACATACCCCACTATAGCCCGACGGTATTCAAAGAGTAGACAAAATTCCAAAGAGACTTGTCCATCTTGTTACATCTTTTCTTTCTAGAACAATCCAACAAGGATCTTCTTTGCTTATCACCATTCACCATTGGAACACTTAACTTCAGTTGTTCTTTGAGGCTCATAGTTCTTGGTAATTTTTGTAGCTATGTATGGGTTGTGGGTGCTATATATAGAAGATAGATTTGGCATGCGGTGGATCATTCAAAATTCATACCAGTGCATGAGTCTGGATTCTTCTTTTTAGGTACCTTCTAAGCTTATGATTTCATATCCACATAGACATGGTGTATTGTCCTGCTTACATGAGTTTTCCAAATTTTCTTCATGTGATCTCATATTTCCATGGACAACATGTGAAGATTTTGTTCTTTCTAGTTGTGTCCATTGGGCTAAAGGGTCACACCAACAAAAATGAAAAACAACAAACAATGAAAAAAAAGGAAGAAAATGAGGAGACAGAATGACAGTGCTATGATTTCAAGACACCACCTAGGAAAGCCTCTTATGCTCCTTATTACATAACTTATAGCACCTAGGCTAGTTGGAAATTCATTATTGAAGTGTTCCCTGTACAAGCTTTGAATAAGATGATGTTTACTGATTCCTCCACCCAACTTGGTTCTACCAACTATTTTGTCACCCTTACTACAACTTACTCTAGCATCTCCTAACACATTCATAAGGCTTGCTCCTAACAATCAACACTTGATGCTCAAGTGGTTGGCTCCCAAAAATTAACCATTTTAATGGTAGTCATATTGCTTACCTACAAGGGGAAAGAGTGGGTGAAGGGATGCAAAATTTCACCAACACTCCTGCTGACTCACTAGGGATTTCCACTTTGTAGAAAAGAAAATCGAGGTAGACATCTTAAGCACATAATACTTTCAAATAGGGAAGAGAAGAATAAGAAAATAATAGAAAATATATATATAGTTGTAGCCAGATGAGACTACAAGATAAAGGAGGTTGATGGGTTATGGGGTGGAAACTACACAAATGATAAGGAGAAACATAATGGAAAAAAAGAAAAGGAGGATAAAAGGGAAGAAAAAGGACAAAGAGAGAGAAAAATGAAAAATAAGAACAATAACACACAAAGGAGGAGGAAAGAAGGAAATAGGTAGCAGTAGGAAGACATGAAATGTCACTAACCTAAGGGGTTAGTGATAACAAGCATAGGGGGATAACTGAGGAAGGAGAAGGAAGTAGAAAAGTAACGAGACAAAAGGGAAGGCAATCATGGGTTTATCCTATGATGATGTCAATATGAATCACCCAATCCCTGGGACACCCCCACAAATTACATTCCCATAAACATACCCCACTGTATCCCAACGGTATTCAAAGAGTAGACAAAATACCAAAGAGACTTTGTCCATCTTGCTACATCTTTTCTTTTTGGCACAATCCAGCAAGGATATTCTTTGCTTATCACCATTCACCATTGGAAAGTTACGCTCTGAGGTTCATAGTTCCTGGTAATTTTTGTAGTTATGTATGGGTTGTGGGTGCTATATATAGAATGATTACCCTATTTTTGGATAGATTCGGCATGCGGTGGATCGTTAAAAATTTATACCAGTGCATGAGTCTAGATTTTTATTTTTAGGTACCTTCTAAGCTTATGATTTCATGTCCATATAGATGTGGCGTCTTGTATTGATTACATGAGTTTACCAACTTTGCTTCATGTGATCTCATATTTCCATGGACAACTTGTGATTTTTTTGTACTTACTAGTTGTGTCCATTGGGCTACAAGGTTACAATAACAAAAATAAAAAACAACAGACAATGAACAAAAAGGAAGAAAATGAGGAGAGAAAATGGAAGTGCTATGATTCAAAGACATCACCTAGGAAAGCCTCTTATGCTCCTTACTATATAATTTCTAGCACTTAGGCTAGTTGGCAATTCATTATTGAAGTGTTCCCCCTACAATCTTCGAACAATATGATATCACCTGTGAATCGATCGAGTACTTGCCACAAAATTTTATTTACTTATCAACTTATTTACACAAAACCATGGCACACCTCATGCACCCGAGTCAAGAACCTTTCTGTAGATCATCTTGTGAACCTATAGTGTCCAAACCAAATGGTACCAAACTTGAGTTGTTATTCTATGCCATTTGGTACGCTTCGTAGTCATTATTTACTATGGTGGTGCTCCAACTAGATCTTCAATATTCCCTCCAAGTGCTTGTATTTAAACCAAAAATGCTCTGCAAGGGAGCCATTCTCATCACATCAGTTCTCGCATCAAGTTTTGGATCTTCTAAAGATAGATAATGATGATTTATCCTCAAATCCATCCAATTGGAAACCCATATCTTCTTCTCTTCTACCATCTCATTTTGAATTATCACCTAACCACTTGCATTGACATCCCTCAAATTCAACTAGACCTAAAAGTTGATTGGCAGGTTGCCATGAGAAATCTAGGTAAATGTTTCACAATGGAAGTCTGGTTGGGATGACCATGCTATTGGGGTATCATATAAATTTTCCCTACATAAGCTTATGTCCCTTGAAGATATCTCATTTTTGGTTCATTATAACTTTTGAGGGTGTAACCCCTAATTCCAAATTGAAATAATTTTCCCAGTCCATGGGATGAACATTTGATCATGATTTTGGGTTATACATCCTTCTAGTTGCTTAGAAAAATTTGAAGCTAAGCATAGGCCAAAAAGAGGTGGGATCTCTACAACCTCCATATCCTGTATGACAGCCATGTTTGGATGCCCAGATATCAACATAGGGACCTAGCCTAAAGTCCCTATACTTTTCAACTGCTTTCCTCTAAAAAGTAGAATCTTTTATTGTTGTGGCTTAGGATTGAATCCCAAAATTCTATAGATTTTTGTGGGCATGATTGAGATCTTGGCCAAGGGGTCCACCACACAATTATGAAATATATGTTTCTTCAACCAAAGATAGATAGAGCGAGGGAGAATAGATTTTTGAAGCAATGAGGGAGGATCTCCTAGTGCACAGGTGCACATTATCAACCATTGAATCTCCTTCTAGGGAGATGTTTATCATGTCAACCCGTTTAGAAGATAGTAAGGCCTTTCTTGTTCCTATTGATGTAAGGACAGAGCTTTTAAATAAACTTTGAAATTGCTCTATCTTATTTGCTCTCTATTGAGTGTTGAGATCCAAAAAGTACAACCCCTTACATACCTCCAATATTTGTTGATTGATGGATGAGCTTAGGGGTAGGGAGAACTATGAAGTTAATAGGTCCTTGGTACTCCCATTTTACGTTGTATGGGGTATGGTTGTGGTGCCTATATTTTTTTCATCATGCAAGGCTACATGACTTGCATCTTCTCCTGATTCATTTTCTTGTAGCGAGTATGAAGCATTGATGCTTCCTATTGGAAGGTATAGTTCAAGATAGCTCCAACTTGTCTCATTGGAGATCTATTATGACATAGAAGAATAATTAGGATAGGGAGATGATACCCTTTCCATCCTCTACTCTCATATTGTTGCATTCCTTCTCTTAGAATAATTCTAGAGTGTGCTACATGCTACCATTAATATCGATGTGTATTTGATCCTCAAGTATCAAGCCTTTGGGATTTATCCATTGATAGTTCCTTTTCTATTATTTTAGCCTCCTCCACAATTTGAGGTAGGCTTGACATAACCTCTTCATGAGATGGGGATAGGGATAGGCTTGAAAATTTTTGATGCAAGGATGGAATATCCCTGGGAGTTAATTTTCCCACTTGGATTAACATATTTTTAGCTCGTATGGCCTCTTGAAGATTTGCAATTTTTTTCTTTGAATTATTGTATAGTAATAATTATGTCTGAGCAAAAGGCTCAGGTATAGTATACGTATGGATGAGGTAGGGATGGTTAAAATTCATAGGGAATACTTCTCCACAACCTTTTAAAATGGACATTGAAATCAATAATATTTTTGTGAGGATCATGTTTGATGAATAAAAATTGATTAAGCATCAAGAGGGGATCCCTAGAATCACCAAAAGTGTTGATGAGCACTTTCACCAAATCGTCCCAGGAACTGATGCTCTTATCCTACAAATATTTTTACCATAACAATACCCTTCCTTTAAGAGAAAGGGCAAGCAGCTTGACCATCACATCTTCATGTGTTATGTTATGGATTGTAGCCAAGGATGCAACATCTTGATAATGCTCGAATGAAGTCCTAGTGCCATAAAAACTAGGTAATGTCTTCAAAGTTACCTTGGGGATGTTATGAAGATTCGATATATTAAGGGGTCCTGCATTATTTTAGTAGGGATAGAGCTATTGAGCCATTATGGTACTGGTCCTTTACAAGTTTTGGATTCCTTGTTTGGATTAGAGTCGCCAAATGAGCATAATTTATTTGCCATCAAGGTCAAGACTACTCATAAAATCTTGAGTCCTTCAAGAAAGTTAACTTTAAGAATAATTTAGAAGGATAATTGATTATAGATATTTATTAAGTCTCGATAGAGTTACTAGGTTTTATCTAACTTCAAGAGCAACAGGTCATAGGAACCTAATTCTATATGCATGTGAGTTTCCAGGAGATAAAATAAAATGCAGGTAAACTAGAGCATCACCAATCTTCGATTAACCTAAGACACAGGACCTTCAGGTCCCACCAAGCATGCAAAAACTATTGGTTGGAAGTTCAGCCTAACAGAAATGTTTGTGCACCTTGCGAACCTTGACCAACATTAAACAATCACACATTCGAGAGGATTTATGGTCGATCTTCGAAGAAGACCGGTTCTTGGGAGTCCTAGATGATTATGCCTAAGGGAAAGGGGTGTTGAAATAAAGGGGAAACAGAGCTGAAGCTAGAACTTAAAAGGGGATGGATTCAATCACATCAAAATATATGTAAAGCAAACTTAAACCATTACAAGGAACACAAGTAAATCACCTAAAAAATTAGCCAACCCTCACTCTAGCTTAACGTTTAACATACATGATTGAATGTGAATTCCAAAACTACTATATGAAATGCATGAAATCCAGATTGTAAAATTAGATCACGTCCATATAAACTTCATAACTTCAAGAGCTTAATTAAAGACCAAACATTATTAAACTTATATTTCTTGAATAGAAAAAGATTACACATGAGTTGTAATGGCTAAAGAGTCTATCCCTTGAAATGCCTTACATTCCAGTAATAAAGGCTTTACAAAAATATTTAAGACAATGGGTGGTGGATGAGACAATTTGAGCGTGCTAGTGGGGGGCGGCCATGTTGTGGATCTCTTTAAATATCTTGTAGATTATGATGGAGAGTAGTTGTCAAAAGGAGGTAGATAGTATGACTTGAATCTAGATTGTTGATCAATTCTACTCTCCCTGATTGATCTGATAGATTATAAATTTATCCACCTACTTTTTGAAGAGGACAAACATTAAATGCATTCTCAAACTTCTTGAAGCTAGTAGCTTTAATGGATCTGAGACTCAACCTGTTACCGCCCATTTGTTGGGTACCAAACCTCTTAATTGCCAACCTATCATCATAGACCCTCTTAAATGGGGGATTCTACCTACATGAGTCCTTTGACATGGCAAGAAGTCTATGATGGATGGGACTTTGGGATTCACCCGCTACTTGCTACCGACCTGAAACTCCACTCGTGATGCTAGGGTGGGTTTTTGAGTTTCCACCTCAATTTCCATCTTGGGCATGACATTTGGGATTGCTCGAAATACTAGCAAATGCCCATTTTACCACTTAGCCTAAGCTTGTGTGATTCTTTGTCCTACTTCTAGGATGGCATTTTGGAAACTATCCCTGACTTGTTGTTACCCCATTTATATACCCTTTGCATGTGGCAGGTATTTGGAATTCCAATTCTTTGTCCTTATGTTAGGGTGGGGATTTGAGCTCCATCAATAGGGTCCTCTTGCCTATTTTTTGCTCGATGCCTTAGCCAAATTTAGCATTTTGAGTTGGAGGGGCCCTAGGGATCATGTCATGGATATTCAATGCTCATATTTTATGGTCATCTATCATTGGACAGACCATTGGGAATTGCTCAATGTTTCAAGCCGACTAATTTATCTTCCCAACTTAGTATTGCCAAATATTTTGTTGCCCTTATTGCAACTTACTTTAGCATCTCCCACCGTATCTGTAAGGCTCACTTCTAGAAATCAACACCTAATGTTCAAGGGTCTAGCTCCAAAACTTAACCATTTCTAAGGGTAGTCATCTTGCTTATCGACAAGGAGAAGAGTGGGTGAAGAAACGTAAAATTTCACCCACACTCCACATAACATTTCAATAATAACAAAAAATGAGCCTAAAATTAATAATATTGCAAGATAAAATGGAAAAACAACAAATTATATTGCAAAAAGTAAGAAAACATTACAAAATAACAGACCTCTTTGAGGGGGAAACTTCCTCAAAAATATATCATCGATACAACAAAAACATGATATACCTTCATCTATGCTCCCTTGCATTTTTAAAGAATCTCTATAACCCTAACTATAACGCTCAAGGGTTAGCTTCACATGCAAGTAGCCACCCAAGTTAGAACCTTTTACCAAACAAGTAGTTACATTTTTATGAACAATTACATTAAATGATTCCACTTGTCTAGGTGCCTCAAGTTCCATATAAACAATACAAATGGTACTTAATGTTATTAGGATGGGGTCCCCATGTTAGAAAGGGAGTCATTGCATAGTAATTTTAGGATGGGATCCTAACATACCCTTCCCCTTTAAAGAGCTTTGTCCTCCAAGTTGGAGATGAGAAAATTGCTATTGTAGCTGCTAGAGAGGCTCTCATGTGGTATTGTTTGGCCGTAAATATTACCACTAGACCAAGATTTAAATGATGGTATGGTTATGGAGAGTACGAGTTATTTGGTCCAAAATTTTGTTAGGCTCCAATATGATCAATCCTTCATCATCTAGCTTAGGGAGTGTCGATTAGACTTGAATGTGGTTGTCAAGTACTTTCTTGAAATAAGATACATGGCAGACTTGATGGATATTAGAATAAGGTGGTAATTTAAACTTATAGGCCACTTGTACAACTCGCTATAGTATTTGGTAGGATCCATAAAATTGTGTTGCTAACTTTTGATAAGCACAAAGTTGCATTGAAGATTGCTTGTAGGGTTGGAGATGAAGGAAGAAAATATCACCTACTTTGAAGTTATGCTTAGAATGATGTTGATTAATCTACTACTGCATCTAATTTTGAGCCATCACCAAGTTATCCTTCAATTGCTATAAAATTTGGGTACACTCTTGAAGAGTTGCATTTGCTTCCTAAGCTTTGGAGTTTTTGGAAACATATGAAAAGGGTGATGGGGGTGCATACTCATAAACTACCTCAAAAAGAGTCATCATAGAAGTTGTATGGAATGAAGTGTTGTAACATCATTCAACTATCAACAACCACTTAGCCCACTATGTTGGATGCTCAAAGGTAAAAAATGAAGGTAGGTTTCGAAGCATTTATTGACTCTTGATTTTCCCATCAATCTATGGATGGTAGGATGAGCTCATTTGTAGTTGCATTCCTTGCAATTTAAACAATTATTGCCAAAATTGATTGGTGAAGGTGGGGTCATGGTCAAACACAATGTATTTTCGCATACCATGGAGTTCATAAATTTTTAAGCAATAGTTGAGGTATGATAAAGGTTGTTGAGGGAACATAAATGAGCAAACTTTGAGAGATGATCCACTACCACAAGGATAACTGATTGTTTTCCCAAACTCAGGAAGCACTTCAATAAAATCCATGGAGACATCAGTCCATCAATTTTTTGGGATTGGTAATAGTTGTAGAGTGCTTGGAGTACAAACTATTTCTCCCTTCATTCGTTGGCAAATATCACATTCTGCCACAAAATTTAGATATTGTTTTTATTATCTCCTAATAGAATGGTTGTTTAGTTTGCTTATATGTTTTCAAAAATCTTGAATGGCCTACAATGGATGAAGCATACATTTCTCTCATGATGTCTTCATGGAGTGGTGAGATTTTAGGAACCACAAGGTGATATTGGTATCTCATCAGTTGTCCATCCCATTAATACCCAATGTGAGAATTAGGATCCTTTGAAGTTGTTCTTGTAAGGTTTGCAATGGTAGGTCCTTGGCTACTTCTTGTAGTTTAAGTAAGTGGGTATGAAAGGGCACATAATTTTTTCTAATCTTCAAACTGATGTGAGCGGGCATTTGCCACAATGTTTTCCTTTCCCTTCTTATAAACAATGTTATAATCATAACCCAAGAATTTTGAGACCCATTTCTATTATGATAGAGTGTATATTCTTTGTTCCAAGAAGTATTTCAAAATTTGGCAATCTATTTTGATGGAGAAATGCCTCCCAATGGGATATGATCATTAATGATTGACAACATGGAGGATGGTCATGATTTCCTTTTTATAAGTAGACTTCCCCAAATTTTTCCCAATAATGCCTTACTAGTGAAAGCTAGGGGTCACCCTTCTTGCATTAACATGACACCAATGCCATGGCCCAAAGCATCACTTTCAATTATAAAGGGTTTAGAAAAAATAGGAGTGGCTAACACCAGTGTCAAAGTCATGGCTTCCTTGACATCTACAAAATATTTTTCTATGGGAGCTGACCACATAAAGGAGTTCTTTTTTTACATGGTAGTAAGTGGAGTTGCTATCTT
This sequence comes from Wollemia nobilis, assembly GCA_028583015.1. Taxonomy (NCBI): domain Eukaryota; kingdom Viridiplantae; phylum Streptophyta; class Pinopsida; order Araucariales; family Araucariaceae; genus Wollemia; species Wollemia nobilis. The sequence goes on along the minus strand of JAQPPZ010015413.1, from coordinate 6,747,986 downwards.
TCCATAACCTTGTACAAATCATTGGTAGTAGCCAGTGAGACTCAAAAATCCTTAAAGTACCTTGAGATTTTGTGGCTTAATCCAATTTTGTATAGCTTCAATTTTCATTAGGTCAACATTAACTCCCTCTTTTGAAATAATATGTTCCAAATATAATACTTGTTGCATGCCAAAGGAGCATTTGGACTATTTGACAAATAGTTGATGGTCCTATAAGAGTTGTAAAGTTTAATATAAATATTGTAGGTGCTCGGCCTAAGTGCAATTATAGATGAGAATATCATCAAAGAAGACCAAAATAATGAGAAATGAGTGAGAGGCATTATTCATAAGGCTCTAGAATTTTGAAGGTGCATTAGTTAGGCCAAATGGTATGACAAAAATTTTGTAATGGCCCTCATGAGTTCGAATTGTTGTTTTGGTCCATCATTTGGTTTTGCTCCATCTCCCCCATTGCTCCTCTAGTCCCTCCAGCCATGGACATGTGATTTATACCACCCTAACTACCTTACTAAAAATAGAAGAGTTGTTTTAGGGATTACTATTTTTAGTTTTGGTCCATAAAAAGTGTTTGGGTGATATATATCAAAATGACTAGTTTGAAAATATTATCACAATGGGTTAGGTCTCAAAATAACATCTTTTGGCATGCTAGAAAAAGTATATGGGTGCTATATACCAAATTTTTCAACTTGATGAGACAATAATAATGGGCTATATCCTAAAATAATGCCCAAACTTTGAATTTTTATTTTTTTTACGTTTTTTTATAAATCAAGTGTGATTTTCTCTTTAAGCTTTGCTTCACCTAAAAAATAGGCTTTCTTTGATCCCTGATAACTGCCATATTAGTTACTATTTGGTTTTTTATCCATAACTGCCTTGTTAGACCATCTTCTTTATCGTTGATATTGCCCTGTTATTGACTATTACTGACAACTATTCTAGTTGACTCTATTATAACTATTATTGACACTACCATATCTGACACTATTTTCAACTATTTACAATAACTACCCTAACTTATATTATTTTGATTGTTACTAACAACTGCTTTGTTTGAAAATGCTCTCAACTATTACTAGCCCCAATAGTTATCTTTATCAACCAAAATTTATATAGTAAGGTCAATTCCATGATAGGTGTAGTCTTCTTAGTATGCTCAATTTTGTGGTTAGGATTTTTTGAGTATTAGGGTTTGACATATGATTGAAATAAGGTAAATCTAGGCCAAGGTATATGCACTATATATAGCCCTCTATTATACTATAGAGATGAACAATAATGTTTAGACCAATATTTTAGGCCACTATAGTAGGAGAATTCCACACATACCCTTGAGCGTACTACCTGCCTCTCTAATAGTATGAGAGGGTAATATTCTTGAGTGTTGTGCTTGGTGCACTATGGATAGGTACATGGTTGAAAAGCTTCCTATGGCTAAAGGTCTATCCTAAACCCAGGGGGTCTCTTGATATACCTAAATATAAATGGGAGTTCAAGTTTGTATAAGGGTTTTGTCTAAAACCTAGATATTGGAGTTTGATCACTAGATGTTTTATGGAAAATCTAGCTTAACCAATAACGATAAATCCTCTATGATCTTTTGAAATCCTTTACATAGGGTTTCTAACCTAATAAACTAAAACCAAAAAAATGGCTCAATTTTTTTTTATAAGGCAATAAAAAGGAAAATAAGAATAAAGAGAATTTATATCTAACAAGTCGAAGTGGCAAGACACAAATTGTTTATACTATAACAAGATGTGGCCCTAGACAGTGCTTTGATACCACTTATTAAGAACCTTATAGTAAAGTAGAAACACATCCACAAATGTTGCAATAATCACAAAAATTGAGCTTGAAATTAACAATATTGAAAGATGAAATGCAAAGTAGCAAATTATATTACAGAAAGCAAGAACACATTACAAATTTACAAACCTCTTCGAGAGGGAAATCTCCTTAGAAGCAAAGCTTTGATACAACAAAAATATGAGATACCTTCATCTATGCCCCCTTGCCTTTTTAAAGACTCTTCATAACCCTAACTATAACACTCAAGGATCAGCTTCACATGCAAGTGGCCACCCAAGCTAGAATATTCTACCAAACAAGCAATTACTCTTTATAGTGGTTATATTAAATGACACCACTTGTCTAGGCACCTCAAGTGCCACATACACATTATAAACATTACATAATATCATTAGGATGGGGTCCCCATGTTAGAAAGGGGGTCATTACATAGTAATGTTAGGATGGGATCCTAACATTAATCTAGGTAAATCATCTTTATTTTTCTCAAGTAGCATAAGATCTTTTCCTTCCAACAAAAGTAAAAGTAGTATAGAGTGTATTTGTTGCAATTTAGGGTTTCAAGAGCAACACAATAAAGAAAAGAATATGGAGGATATCCAAGGAAATTTAGGATTTCTAGGATAACATAAGAAAGTAATGACTATAGAGGATCATTCATGCAATTTAGGGTTTTGAAGGCAACATAAAGAAGAAAGTGTTTATAAGGCTATTCATTGCATTTCATATTCTTTAGTTCAACATAAATCTTTAGAAGACGAGTCTCATTATAAATAATATGAAAAAATAGAAGAGATTGATGAAGATGAAAGTGTTGGTAGAACTAAAAAAAGAGAAGAAGGCCATCAAAGCATGAACAAGGAGAAAAAAAATTCAAAGTGATTTAGGGATGTAAAGAAAAATATCACAAGATAACAAGAAGTGGGGCCAAGCCCACTATTAAAAATAAAAAGTGATGATGAAAATGATATCATGGAATATTAGGGGTATGAATAAGAACCCTAAAAAAGAGTTATTAAAGAATTAATAGGTTGTTATAGTCTTGAGTTATACAAAAAATAAAATTAAGTAGTAAGGATTATGAGGATGCTATTAAAAGGATTTGGAAGATGGGTGATTGTCTAGTAATTTCTTTTAGAGGAGCTTTAGGCAATATTGCAACAATATGGGACGAATGCAAATGGGATGGGCAATTGTTAGAATCATAAATTAATTGGATTCCTAGACTATTTTGTAGGAGAAAGGAAAACATCAAAGTTGAGGTTATAAATGTGTATGTTCCAACTATAGTTACTCCTTGTAAACGATGTTGGAAGGACCTAAACATATTATTGTCAAAGATAATGATAATTCATTGTGCTCTATGGATTCTTGGGAATATTTCAACATTGTTCTATCTCCTTTGGAAAAGAAGGGTGTTACTCCAAGATGGTCTAAATCAATGCAATATTTTGCTTCATCTATCAATTCAAATGGCCTTTAGGATGTTAGTCCTTCAAGTTTTCAATATACATGGGATAATCGATGCAATTAGTATAGCAAAAATATTGGATAGATTCTTGTTATTCAACACATGGTTGAAAACAAAGTATACAATTTCTTCATATATTTTATTGATTGAATCACAAACCTATTCTTTTGACTTGTGATTTATCCAATAATGGTCATCCAAAGCCATTTTGCTTTTAGTCTATATGGCTCTAAGACCTCTATTGCTTTCATATAGTTGTGTTATGAAGGGATGAAACAAATTTTGAATGATCATATATGTATAAGTTTATCTAAAAGATGAAATATCTAAAGAAGCAAATGAAGATTTGGAACGCCAATTTTTTTTATAATATTTAAAAAGCCAAATCTTTTGATAATATTTAAAAAATAAAAAATAAATTAAATTCAAACTCAAAATTTATAAAAAATAGTAAAAATCAATGAAATGAATAAAAATTCTTATGTGAAAGGAAAACAAATACTTTTTCATTATTATAATACATTGAAAAAAAATTATATTGATTCCAACAATCTAAAAAACTCAAACAATATATATATATATATATATATATATATATATATATATATATAACAACCAAAATATTATATATATACTTTATCACATCAGAAACATTTTAAAAGGAAAAAAAATCTAATCATGTGTACGTAACATCACTAAATATCCAAGTGACACTATAACTAAAAAGTAAAAGCAGGGTCCGTGGGTCTAGGTGGATTGGTAAGTTTGGGCGCTTACCGAGAAGAGACCTAGGTTTCAATCCCACGGGCTTGCCCATGCACAGACAGTAGTCCAGATCCGATTCCTCTGAGTGGTGCGCCAAATTGATGACGACGGTGTAACCCCTGTGCCTCCGACGGTCCCCATCTCACGCCGGGTTACCAAATTGATGACGACGGTGCAACCCCTGTGCCTCCGGCGGTCCCCATCTCACGCCGGGTTACCATGTACCGAGACGGTGAAAATCCTGGGAGCCTTCTTAGATAGTTTGAACCCTACCAACTGAGTTGGTAGCTACTAAAAATTGTAATTGTAACCATTGCTTCTATATATCCAAAAAAAAAAGCAAAAGCAGGCCCAAATTCAATTGTCACGTCAAGTGCCCCCTTACATGGAAGAAAGTAGCTGTCACCATACCCAACACACATCGAAAACCCTACCCTAATCAATTAACTAATTTGACAGTTATTAGTCCCCTTCCTATCCTATGCATGTGAAACCTCCATGATGACGAAAACATATCTAGTTCTCCGCGTCTTGACATGATAAAAAATTGCTGTACAAACACCATCATATCCATATCGTGCCAAGGACTCTCATTGTTGGCCCTCTTGTTACCAACAAAAATCCCTCTTGGCATTGAGACAACTGGATATATATACATTGAATATAATATACACTCAATGTTATATATATATATATATATATATTTTCGCAGATACTTGGGTTTATGGAAAGGGCTGCCACATTGGTAGGAATGACAGGATAAGGCCAAGACAGAAGATAGTTTGGTGATGAATGTCATGTGATCAATATGAATGTGAATGCAGGTCATGGCTGTTAGTGCTAGATGCATGTGGGTTTAGGTTGGATGCTATGTTTACAAACAATCCAACAATTTTCCTTGCAGCTCTGAAAAAGTATTGTTGAAGTTATGTGCTATTGAAGAATTATTGCAAGAGTATCAGGCCTGCACATTCTATTCTGGTAAAGATGAGAAACATTTAATTAATTAATTTTTGTAAGTATAAACATGTATGGATCTTTTTGGGAAAATAAAGTGGCCCTGTCATTGCAGAAAAAAAGAAATTGTACTGCAATTATTCTTGCCATACCTAATAAAGTGGCCGTGTCTTTGGAGAAAAAAAAGATATTGTCCTGCAATTTTTCTTCTCATATCCAATGCCCATGAGTGAAAAAGGGCAGTACGGTTGGTGGGTTCTCAAACAAGGGGAACAGATGAAAAGATGGATGTAGCTAACAATTTTGGTGAAAGAAGTGTTTTGTCAGTTAAGGTTGGAAGAGTTTCTTTAAAATGATCTTTTTTTTTTAATATAAAATTTTCAAATCTAAAAAAGATTTGATGAAAGAATAATAAGGATTTAATGGTGGACAATTAAGGGAGATTACATTTGATGAAAGAATAATAAGGATGTAATGGTGGACAATTAAGGGAGATGACATGGGCGAGTTAATAAAATTTTTGGATTTTTTTTGGGAGACCCACAATTAAGGAGGGTGGTTCTGTTTGTACCCGGAAGGAAGTTGGTTCTGTTTGTACCGGCTGTATGCTTCGGCAGTTTTGCTATCTTGGACTTGCTTCGATAGTCTCGCTATCGTGGACTTCCCACAGGTTTTGGCCAAATACGGGAGGGGTCCCTGTTTGTGCTTCCAACTGTATGTTTCTTGCTTAGACAGTTTCGTTATCATGGACTTTTCACAGGCTTTGGCTAAATACGGAGGGTGGTTCCTGTTTGTGCTCCCACTGTATGCTTGGGCAGTTTCGCTATTGTGGACTTTCCACAGGCTTGGGCCAAATACATTCAAAAAAAAAGAAGGGACCAATAATGCATGATATAGGATTTGTCAATGTTTTAACTTTTGGGTGGAGACATTGGGAGTGGCTGCAAGAGAAGACTGCACTAAGAGAAGGAGACGATTAAAGTTGAAATGTGATTAAGGTGGAAGGTGTAGAGATTTGCAAATGTGGGTAATAGGTACTACGATTCATTTGGTCAATCAAATGAGAGGGTGTATATAGAGAAAGTAGATAATCTAGTGCATGTGGTTGTGTTCAGACTGCCTGCTTTTTGATGGGGATCTTTCATGATGATGAGAAGTCAATTGGGTGTTGAGTTCAACCAAGCTTTTTCAAAATCCAAACCTCTATCCTTGTATGAATACAAAGAAAATGTGTAATCTTTTGGGTGTATAGTCAATGCACTTGTGGATCATGGGAACCTTGGATAAGGATGGGGAAGGATAGTTGCGTGTTGATTTTACTGCAGGACTGTTTCTGGAGAGGAAGAATTTGGATATGGCTATATTTGTGGCAAAAGTGAGAGATTGCCAACAAAGGGTGATTGTTTTTATGTGATAAAATTTAGTGGGGTACATTTTTACATTGGTACCTATGGAGGACTTACCCAAGGCTGAGGAAGTCCAGTTGCTTTGAGTTCAGGGAACTTATTTGCACATCTAGATTCTTTTTTGGTGTGTAATTTAGGTGCTGCAAGTCTGAAGGAAGTCCACCTGGGTGTTGAATTCAGGGAATTTCTAGTCAACTTATTTATAAAGGTCTGGGTCTTGGATGCGTCCCAGGAAAATCAAGATGGGTGTTGAACTCAGGGAAGGTGTTCTGCATGAAGATAACAGTCAAAATTATGGTTAGAAGGTGGGTGGTAAGTACTACTTTTCGAATAGGACCCTCCCTGTTTAAACGACTTTATTGAATTCCTTCAGACCATGTCACAGTCATGAGATCAATTCATTGGAAGGCTGAAGAATTCAGTCATGGGTATTGTGGTTTCTGCATTTAATACGGTATGGAAGCAGGCATATATCGCCGACGATCAATGGGAGCAGTTATATTGGGAGTTCTTTTATTGTTTTTCTTTAATCTGGAAGTATCCAATTTAAACAGCTGCTTTTCTCATTGTGGTCCAAGGCTAATCAAGATATCGTTGTTCTTCTATCCTTTGTTGCTCTCCATTGTCCTCTTCCTGCTTATTGTATTCAGCCTTGGGCCACAGTTGGAAAGGATGAAGACTGATAGGGATTTACAGTGGCATAGATTCAAAGAGGCAGCTGTTAGTGATGTGGTCGGCGGTGGAGGTAGTTGGACATGTCAATACCTATATGGAAGACTTGCAATACATGGAGGGGTCAAGAAAAATATTGCAAAAGATGGAGATGGGTGGATGGAAAGGACTGAGGGACTTGAGGAATTGGACCCAACATTTTTTTATGGAGAAGAGGAGCCAATAGAAAAAAATGGCCAAGAAGATGACTTTGATAAAGAGACAGAGAAGGTTGGGAGAGATGGAGGACCAGGGAGTGTTTCAAGCAAAAGTCTTATTCTTGGGTAAGAGTGCTCATGGAGAGACTGATTGATGAACTGGGTGGGAGAGTAGAGCTTGAAGCCTTGAATGCCTTGTAAAGCATCACCCAAATCTTGATGGAGAGGCAGGGAGAAATTATAAGATTCAAGATAAATATTCTTATTGTCTTCCTATGAGAAAAGCAGAGCATGAACTAATGTCAGATGATGTGAAATTCCAAATACCTTTGCATGTTGAAGATTGTGAATTAGGCGCTCCCAATTCTGAGACCCTTGAGCATGCACTTTGGGAAAATCTAGAGGCTTCCAGTCAAGATGAGAAAGAAGGGAAGAACATAGATTCTATTGCCATGGCAGAATCAGAGCAGAAGAAACCAGATGTTAGGCAGTCAAATAAAGCAGGTTATGTTGGAGACTCTGAATTTAATACCAGATTGGTCACCTTTGACAATCAAACTGTTTTGGGGATTAGCCATACACAAGATGATAAGGAACAAGGGAAGAATTTGAAAAAGGATGGGTTCTTCAATAATGGGCATGTCCAAGTAAAAGGGCATTTTGGAGACTCTGAATTCATAGCCAAATCAACAAATGTTGTAGGGATTTGCGAGGAAGAGGACAATGCAGTTTCTGCATCTCTTGCAGAAAACCCTTGTTGTGCAGGAATCTCAAGCATCTCACATCAATCCCATGAAGGTGATGACTCCAGGGGTATTGTGGGAGCCAATCAGTCTGGGTTGAAGGATGTGAGGACAACTTTCTGTATTCAAGGAGGAGGACAAAAGGCAGATGGGCATTCGGGTTTTGGAGGGTTTGAATTAAGAACATGTAGAAGCCTCCCAGTTGAGGCTTTGGAAGAAAAGGGTTGGAAGCAAATACTCAGTAGTAATGTAGATCAGGAAGAGCACTATCAACTTCCATCCTCCTTGGTGAGAGTTCCAGAGCACGAAAATAAGAATCAACATGTATCAGAAGGGGAGCTTAGAAGCCTCAACTTAAAAACCTCAGCTTTTGTAATTTCAAAAATTTTCGGTATGTTTCTCCATCACTTTTGCTTTGTATTTTGTTCAGTCTCATAATATTATTATGATATCAAAATTAAATTATTTTGATTTCATTATCTTGTTTCATATTTAAAGTTTATGGATAATAACAAAAGCTAAAATATCTATGACAATACATATAAAAGCATATACATGCATTCACTTCATAGTAGTTGATTATTCATGGATGAACTTCTTAGAGTATTGTGAATATTATTCAAAACATTTTTATTGATAAGATAATACTAATGTCCCAAATCTTAACCTACACACTGAAAACCTTTTAATAGTTTATATATTTATAGAAAATTCTTACTTTATGGTTTTAAATAGAATGCAACTCCTCCTATTACATGGGTTACTATCCATTACTTTACATAATTTTCAAACTAGAGAAGATGATGATGAAAATTCCTTTCAAAAGAAAATTTAGAGTAATTTGAATTCAATCCCCGCTTCCACTTGATCTAATTTTAAATCAACTAAAAAACCTAGCTAATATCCACAAAACTTACACTTTAAACCTTTGCTTTTAGGAACCATATTCCACTCTCAATTATCTTATCCTTGATAGTCACTTTGTAATATATACTACTAATGTAGATGAGAGAAGAGAATCCTCCAATACACAACCTTTTCAAGTAGTAATTTATCCACTCTTTTATGATCACTCGATGCACAATAATCACATGCGCAATCAACAAGGTTCAAGACGATAAGAAGGTTTTAAAATCTTCTATGAGATGACAAAGTCTAAGACAACATCTTATGATGACATTTTCTATAGTCTTTGTATGACCTTCTCTTCCATTCTCTTTTCTCACCTTGGTGTCCGTTTCACTTCCCTTTCGATGGTTCATGAAACAATTATTCTTCTCTCCTTACACCTATCACTGTGTCTGTTCTCTTTCCTTTTTGGTTGTTCATGGAATTGCTTGTAAACCATTTTAATAATGGTTTGATGCCCTACATCATACTCGTAGGATAAGAGGAAATATTCCATGAGTGAAGCTCATGAACAATTTTGGAGTCCATAACTGATATTCCATACTTAGAAATATTGAAAGCATTCATCCATGTTGCCACTTCAACTAGTTGGTTCTTCCATTTGACCATATATTCATAATAGACCTTGCTTCTTGTTCTCTTGGCCATCATCGAATCTATCATCGTCTCTATTTCATCCCATTCCTTTTTCGATAATTGTGCTATATATTCTTCCATCAAAAATTAGAAGTGATATCTTTATCATTCTTTGTAGTCTTATCATAATATGGATATAAATTAACCACATTAAAAATTGATGAGATATCTACTCCTTTTGGGAGTTCAATTTCATAGGCATTGGTTGCAAACTTCTTCAAAACCTTACAAGGTCTAATATTCTTCCAATTGAGCTTGTTATAAGTGCCCTTTGGGAATTTTTCCTTCTACAAATGTACCAAAACCAAATCTCCAACTTGGAATTCTTGTGTGTAACGCTTGATGTCAGTATGTTGTTTGTATTTCACAACATTATTTTCCAATTTGGCCTTCACTTCATGATGTAAATCTTGCATATATTTAGCAAAATATTCTACTATAGCACTGTGTTTCTGTAAATTAGTTGTACTCCACAATTCATCCACTCCCCATGGATAGATTCCATGCACAACTTGGAATTGAATCTTGGTTGTACTTCTATTTATTGAATTATTATATGTAAATTTTTCCTATGACAAATATGGCATCCCACAATTTTTGCTTCTTGCCAAATAGACACCATAGCAAATTCCCAAGGCTTTTGTTTAAAACTTCAATTTGCCCATCCATTTTTGGGTAAAAAGTTGAACAAAAGCTCAATTTGGTACCTAACTTCTTCCATAAGATATGCCAAAAATGACCTACAAAATTTGCATCTCTATTTAGCACAATATTTTTTTGACAAATCATGCAGTCTTACAACTTCTTGAAAGAAAAAATCAACAATATGACTAGCATCATTTATTTTCCTGCAAGGTATGAAATGTGCCATCTTCAAAAATCTAAATCTATTTACAACAACAAGAATTATATCATTCCCCTTTTGTGTTCAAGGAAATACAAGGACAAAGACCATATATCTTCTCATGGCCTTTCTTCTATAGTAATGGATGATACAATCCAATGTTCTGACTCTTTCCTTTCACATGTTGACATACTTGACAACTTTGCACAAATCTTCACATATATGTGCTTATTCCTAGCTAGTAATAGCTTCCACAAAGTCATTTCAAAGTTTTATAAATTCCAAAATGTTTAATAAGTCTTCCACTATGATTTTCTCTTATCAAGTTCTTCCTCATTGAGCTCCTTGGTATGCATAATTGTTGTCCCTTGAATAATAATCCTTCTTGGATGAAATAATCCATCCATGGTGTTCTATCTCTCGTAGTAGGGTCATTGCAAGTTGCCCAAGATTTCTTGGAACCCATGTTATCATAAAGCTCTTTCATAGCATCAAAACCTGCCACTTCAATATTTCTTGCACTCATCAAGTTTCTTCTACTCAAAGCATCAACTATCCGATTTGAACAACCACTTCTATATTTCAAGACAAATGAGTAACTTTGAGGATATTCTACCCATTTTATGTCTTTGTTTCAACTTGCCTTGACTATTAATGAATTGCAAAGCATGATGATCTGTAAACAACACAAATTACTTTGGTAATAGATAATGCCTCTACTTCTTGAGTACTTGTACTATGGCATAAAACTCCTTATCATAAATTGAATATTTCTTCTAGCTTCATTCAAATTATTATTGAAATAGGCAATAGACCTACCTTCTTGGCTCAAAAGTCCTCTAATGGCTATCATGTTGGCATTGCAATCTACTTGGAGAACTTTGTTAAAGGTTGACAATGCCCAAATCAATTGCTTTGTGACTTTCTTCTCCAAGATTTTAAATCTTCTTTCTATTGTTTCTATCCATTTGAATTCAAATCTACCTCCTTTCATCATTTTCATGATTAGAGCACAAATTACACTAAAATTCCTAATGAACTTTCTATAAAAACTTGTCAAACAATGAAAACTTATGGCTTCAAACATAGTCTTTGGTGATGGCCACTCCATAATAGCCTTCACATTCACTAGATCCATCTACAAACCATCCTTGGATATAACAAAACCCAAGTATACCAACTCTCTCTTCATAAAACACAATTTAATCAAACTGATCAATAATTGTTCCTCCCTCAACTTTTACAAAATTAACCTCATATGTATTTGGTGATATTCCTTCATCTTGCTAAACACCAAAATATCATCCAAGTGAACCACTACAAAATTACCAAGAAAAGGCTTCAAGGCCCCATTCATCAACCTCATTAAAGTACCAGGTACATTTGTCAACCCAAATGGCATAACTAGCCATTCATACAATCCCTCTTTGGTATTAAACATAGTATTCCATTCATCTCCTTCTATGATTCGAATTTTATGATAACCACTATTCAAATCAATCTTTGTGAAGTATTATGCTCCACTCAAACAATCCATCAGGTCATCCATATGAGGAAATGAAGACCTGTATTTTATCATAATCTTATAGATTGCTCAAGAATATATGCATATATGACACTCTCCTTTCTTGGGTGCTAGTACAACAATTTATGTGCATGGGCTTGAGCTCTCTCTAATGATCCCCTTATCCAATATCTCTTGTACTTGTCTCTTTAATTCTTCATTTTTTGGAGGTGCCATCCTATAAGTTGCCTTGTTTGGAAAAATTTATCCAAGTATGAAGTCTATTTTGTGACTAATGATCCTCATCGATGGCAACCCATCTGGTAATTCTTCTAAAAGAATATTAGCATATTATTTGAACAAATCCTTCACTTCAGGTGGAATGCCATCCCTCTTATTTGTTGTCCCATATTTCATGGATTTAGCATTGAAAGTAAAACATGCTTCCCCTTTCTTCATCTCCCTCAAAAATTATTTTTCAAATATCAGTCATATTTTTGAATTGTTGCATACCTCTTTTCCTTTGTCCTTCAATGGACTTAATATGTACTTTTTGCCATATTTCTCAATAGTGTAGGTGTTCACCCTGCCATAATGCATTACCTTTATATCAAACTGTTATGGTCTTCCCAACAAGACATGACACATCCATCGACTAACATCTCATAGGATCTCATATTTGTACGAACCAATTTGAAAATCTACCATACATTGTTTATTAACCAAATTTTGATGTCCCTTTTACAACCATGAGACCTTATACAGATTAAGATGTTAAATCTTCTTCAACCTTAGCTTTTCTACTAGCTCTGTCAGCACTATGTTGTCAATGCTTTTGCTATCCATAATAATATTACAATATTTGCCTCGTGATTTACAAATAATCTTGAATAGGTTTCTCTCTTCCTCAAGTTCGAATACCTTCTTTGTTGGTTTCAACAATACCCTTTTCATCATAAGGTATTCTCCTTGTTTTCGTTCCTCCATGTGCTTTGTTGAGGCTATTCTTTCTTTGTTTGCTTGTGTAACATGGCTATGGGTTTCCTTTCCATGCCTACTAGTTTGTTGTGTTTGAGGGCATTCATATGCCTTATGACCAACTTCTCCACATCAGTAACAATTTTTGGGGAATCCTCTATCCCTTTCTCTACCATAACCTCCTCTTCCTCTTGGGAATTATCTTTTTTTACTTTTACTCTGAGAAGTACTAGCTTCTCCCTCATGCCTTTATAGTCTTCTTTCTCTATTTTATTTATTTTTCCTCGAGAGGATCATCCTCTTTATCTTGCATTATTTTTTTGCCTATGCAATAACTTTTCCTCATCCTTGAGTGCATATCGATATGCCTCTTCTACAATTCTAATTCAAATCATACCAATCTCATCTTGTATGGAAAATCTTAGTCCATTTATGTATCTTGCTACATTCTCTCCATCATATTTAATATGACTTGCTCTTATGGTTAATTTATAGAACTCGTCCATATATTCTTTGACTCCCAAATCCCTTTGTTTAAGGTTTTGGAGTCTTCTAAACAATCCAATATGGTAATCCACAGGTAAAAACTTAGATTTCAACTTGGAAATAAAATTTTCCCAAGTTCAGATTTTATCTTTCCCCTTTCATTATCTCTTAGTTTTTACATGATCCCACCAAATCAAAGCATGTCCCTTCAACCTTATACACATAAATTTGACCCATTTTGGATCCTCCATAGATTTATAATTAAAAAAACTCTTCATATTTGTTATCCAATCTATCAATTCTTTAGGAATTAAACTTCCATTAAAATTGGAAGTATCCATATTTGGCTTACATTCCATATTTGATATCTTCTCCTTGATTTTCATATCAAGTTAATGTGTGACCAATTTTCTCCTCTCCACTACCACTAATATCCTTAAGGTTAATGTCTCTCCTCTAGGAAGTCTTAATTGCATCTAACTTGGTGGTAATTCCTCATTATTTCTGCTATATCCATGGGTCGAGGTCCACACAGTCTCCCTCTTTCTCATTGCACTATCTTTCTCTAATATGTATCACAATCAACTCTTATACCAATAGATGTAGATGCAAGAAGGGAATCCTCCAATGGACGACCTTCTCAAGAAGCAATTTATCCACCCTTTTATGATCACACGATGCATGGTAATCACACATGCAATAAAAAAGGTTCACGATGACAAGAAATTTTCCAAGTCTTCCATGAGATGGTAGAGTCTAAGACAACACCTTATGATGACATTACTTGGTCTTGTACAACAATTCTCTTGTATGACATCATACAATTATATGATTGATCTAATTGTATGGTGGGTTCTTTTATTGTATGTGGCTTCCTCAGTTGTATGCCACATAAGTTGTATGTAGATCCAAAGATGAATTAGACTTTGAGAAAACAAATTACTCATGTGCAAGATGACAACTCCAAAAATGGTGGGTTCATAGTTGATTCCATGAGATGGTGATGGTTCTCCTATTAATCATCAACTGTTTGTATACCTTCCACTTAAAACAACATAATTAGAATATGGTGGTCTTTTGGATAGGCATGTCTCAAGATGGTTGTATACTATTCAAACAAGATGATGACTCCTCTTCTATTTGAATGATAGGGCTTGATTATCTTTCATAAATGCTTTGATGTCTCTCTTGTACCACAACCACTCCTCACCTACAACCTGTACCTCAGTGTAAATAAACAAAGGCAATGAAATAAAGTATTCTTTACTACACCCACAGGCTACATTCGATGTGATATTAAATTGCTTTGTCATGAAGAACCTTGGCCATATTCTAAACTTGCTTTCATAACCAAATATATAGACTTATGCACCTTCTCATCGTTCTTCCTTTGGTATCTCTCATTTCTCTCCTAGATCATCTCCATCCTCCTCTCAAACCTCTCAACCTTATCTTCCCTTGTTTTTTTTCTGTTTCAGTATCTATTCTGCTTCCCTTTTGATGGTTCATGAAATGATTCTTCTTCTCTCCTCATACCTGTCACTATGATTGTTCTGTTTCCTTTCTAGTGGTTCATGGAACAACTCGTTACCCATTTCAATAATGGTTTGATACCCCACATTAACTACTTGGATAGGGTTTGGCATAGCTTCAACCTTTCTTTTATCCCCATCAAGGGTATCCATACTTCTAGATAGGGCAACCTTACTTTCAATTAGGACTTTCCAAAAAAAAATTCTTCTATGTTATCTAGATTCTTGTCATAAGACTCATTTATTTTTTGAAGTTTCCCAAGGACATGGAATGTGCCAATCGTTACTTTCTTGCACTTGCTTCCTATTCACACTTGCTTCCTACTTGCATTCACAACACTTACCTACTTTCTACAACAAGAAATGGTAAGACTCATAGTCTCTTCTAGCATGCATCATCTCCTAACATGAATTAAATATTTATATTAAAATCATCAAAGTTTGGTTAATGATATAATAGAATAAACAAGTCTAAATATACGACTATTCCTCAACTTAATCATCCTACTTATAACAACATACCAAGAATAAAAAGAGAATTATAATTTCGTAAAGTGGGAATTGACTTGCATGATTTGTAAGTGAATTAGGATATTAATATACCCAATTACCTCTTTGAAATAAAAATAATAGAACATTCAATTTAGATTAAACAAATAATTAAGAACATTATTTTAAGATGAATACAATGATATATATGACAATTTCAAAGACATTGGTAGAATTCTTTACATGAAATATTGAACCAAAAAAACCAAATTAGACTTGAAACTTTTATTATACTTATAAAAGTTGTATTATTAATAAACAAATACAAATATATTGAAATAGACTTATCATTAACTTACAAAGGAATTATAAGTTATTATCATCATATGCTACATCTAAAAAATTATTATATTATTTTGAATTAATACTTTTAAAGATACATCGGATTAATAATTAATTTTGGATTTAATGTCAATTACTATTGATATGTAAATAAAATTGCTAACTTGCAAATTTGTTGTAAGTAACGAAAGACCACCTTCTAAGAGGTATAATATAGAAGATATTTTAAAGAAGGGGACGATAGATATGGGAGAAGCAATCATCTCATCTTAAAGAGACTTCACATACCACTTGCATATGCATGAAAACATTAGATTTTAATTGAAATGCATAACTGCTTGTTTGTGCATTTTGAATGATGTTTACTAAATGAAAGAAATGCATAATATTACATATATGTCAAGTTTGAGAGTGACATTACAGAGTGCATTGAGAAACCTTGTCATAATGAATGGAATAACTTATCTTTTTGAAATAATGCAACCTTGTCTTTCTAAGGAAAATTAACTTTTTCTCATGAATCAAATAATTTTTTATAATTATTTTTTGTTTGAAAAGTGGGTAATATTATATCTAATTTGGGAAGGAAGGTCACCCCTCTTACCTTTCATCAGTAAGCCTTCATGTTCCAAAATATTAGAAAAATAAAAAAATATTGTTATAAAGTTGAGGGCTCAACCAAGAAAACATACTATTTAACCATAGTCTTGCTATCATTAGGGCACAATATGATTGGGTGGAAGAGCAACCATCTAGAAGGAGAGAGTGGTGAGAATATTGGTGTTTTAGGAGTGAAGTGCTATTACTAGGTTTATCCTACCTTGATAGTTCTAAATCTAAATATTTGTTTGAGAACCAAACTAATTCTTGAGGGCGTTAAACCCAAAATAACTATGATAACTTGATTTTGAATGGAAATCCAAGAATGGATGAGGTATTATGGATGAAAGCTAAAGAGAAGGGAGGTTGGAATCAATTAGAAGCCTTGTGTTCTAGGTTAATTTTATTTCTTGTTGTATTAAAGAATAATTGAAATAATTGATTCTTAGGTCAAGATTTTTTTATTTATATTAGGAATTATATGCTATAACAAAATGAATATTTTCCCATGGAAAAAATAAAAGAACATGGAAAAAGTATGTGTTATTTTTAATCTTTTAAAATAACATTTCGTGTATTCAAAGTTTTTACTATAATGACATGTATGTAGACTTCTCATGGGATTATCTCCATTGAGTTAAATTTTAGAGTTGCATATAGGATTTTATTTGCTTAACTAGGGTAAACGTAAGGTATGATGCTAGTATAGAATCATTTTATGAATCAATATTAATATAGTTGGGATAATTTTGTTCTAACCTAAGATATTTCTACTTGGAATTCAATTGATAAGCTTAGCTTATACTAAAGGATTCAACTAGGTTTGATTTGTAAAAACCTACTCGGTTTCATATTTTTGTTTGGTTGAATGTAGGTTAATAGCCATGTTATAATTATAATGAATTTATCTAAGTGCTAATGGTTATATTTGACTTTGTTCTAAAGCATTCAATTGGGTCCTTGTTGAATTGTAGAAAATCATGACTTCTTGAGGGCTCATAATTCTAGTTTTAATCATAGTTGGATGGAAGGGTTTATGGCTTCTTCCAACCTCTAGATCTAGGTCAACTCCATACTATCCTTGTTAAATCCTAAGTTAACATAATCTAATTACATGAAAGAAAATTTCTATGATACATTAAAAGTAAATTGTGAAGCATAGGGTGCAAGAGATGTAAAGTAAATATGTTTACAACCATAGCAAAGAGAGTGTGCAATTAATCAACAAATAAATAAAACTTTATTTTATTTTATTGGTAGCTATGTCTCAATCATTGTACGTTCTACAATCTCAAAGGCTAGTGTCACTGATAGAGAGCAAAAGAATTATCAATTGCCCACATATTTTATGGGTTACAAGGGCACAATATGGATTTCACATAGTGTACCTATGAGTTTCTCATAACCAGAATATGATTACAATGGATCCCATGGATCCTATTTATAGGAAAATTCACCCCTGAGTTATTTTGAAAAATTTGTACTCCTAGTAAAAGTAAATATTTGAGGGCATATTGAGCAAAATTATACACTTCCAAATATTACATACCTTCAATTATACCTCTAAAAGGATTAGAAACCTTTTAAGATGAGTTATAGAGCCATACAAAGTCAAATGTCACTTTCCAAAGGTCTTCCTCAACATCCATACTTGTCTTTTAATACCTTTTATAGTTTTCAAGTGATTCACCATAAGAGATGAGAAAATTTCTCTAGTCTACTAGTGATTTTCCAATATATTCCTAGAGTTTTTCTCTAAGAAAAAATTAGCTCATATATAGAATTTTTTTGAGGGGTTTTGGAAGGTAATGATTGTCTAATTTAACTATTTTGTAACCTTCCAAAATTATGAATTCTAAGGTAGTGACTTGACACTATATTTTTGGCCACTTTACGAGGCACCAAAATTGATTGATGAGAGATACCAAAACTTACCTTTATATATAGCATAGATTCAAAATTGAGGCTATTCTAAAACTTTTAAATTATAGGTTACCTTTGTCTTATCTTCAAGGTAACAAGCTCAAAAATACCTGCAAATTAGTACATGAGGAAACATCTCGAGTATCGTCTTGGCATTTAATAGGAGGACTTTATCTTGATATTCTTTATTTTGTTGAGTTTCCTAATAGGATTTCTAGATCAATGGTTTTCTTTGAAGCATCGGTAATCATTATCTATGGATACCTCCACATTGGCTTTATCTTCATCAATGGCATTGATAATATGACTTGGCATGTGGAATTTTTCTTGATTGATGAAAATCCTATACAATATCTTATTTAGTAGTTATTCAATATCCTTTTTTGATTTCTCAATAGTTATTTTAAGAGTGTCATAGGCGACTTGCATCCTTGGAGCCTCCTCTGCTTGTAGGGTATGTTCTTCAACTATATGACTATCATCTTATGATTTGACCTACCCATCTATTTTATGTGTTCATTGTATGGGTAGTTCTTCGATGAAATTTTCCTAGGATGGTAACTCTTCATACAACTCCTTTATCACCTTTGAATATAGGGAATGCATTAGCACATTTGGTCCTAAAGAAACTTGACCTCCCACACCTTTGAATTTTTGACTTTCATATCTTGTATTCAAAGTGCCTTGATAGCCAATAGATATTTTCTTTGTTTCATTAGCTAGGATTGGTGGATCATGCATATAGTAGATGCCAAGGCTATTTTAACCAATGTTGTCTTGATCAATTTACTTTCTTTTCTATTATACAATGCTTGGTAGTTCCTCTATCCTTCCTATTAAGAGATCCTTTTCACAAAGTGAGGGAATGACTAATAGACATCAAGTGTGAAGTGATCCTTCATAGCATGCATTACATTGGATAGTTTTAATACTATTTGAGGGAAGAGTATCATTGTATGTATAGTGATAGGTAGACCAATGAAGGTGAGGATACTAGTTTGACACAATAACATGGATGATGGTGTAAACCAAGTGGAGATGGATAGCAAGAGGGAGAAATATAAGGACATGTGCAGTAACATAATGACACTTGTGATGGGAATGGAATGGTTGGTGATGGTGATGTGAGTGATGATAAGGTAAACTAAAGTGGAGATAGTGTATGAGACGATACTACATATTTATAGGGTAACCTTTGGTGACCCTTAGATTAGGTTTGTGCTTATTTGAGGTGGAAATGGAACAAAAGGAGTTAGAGGGATTAGAGAAGTGAAAATAGAATAAATAATATGGAAAGTATAAATAGAGGTAGGAATAAAAGAAACATGGGGTGGAAGTGAAGTCAAGATGGTTGTGGAAAATACGCTGGAAGAAACTTACAATCGTAAGTATTCTTCTCCTCCAAAGCCCTTATTTTTAAGGCTATCTATTATTTTTCTCTATTTTATTATCCTTCATTTACCTTAGTCATCAAAGGTATCATGCATCGATCCATTTTTACCAACCATCATGTTTTTAATCATTCTGTGACTACATTATCGATAAGGCCTATCTTTGAATCTACCTTGTATATTGACTACAAAGTTAAGAAGGAAACGAAACCCTATCTATGCTAAAATATTCTAGATATTAGGTATGACCTTTCTATAATTTTATAACTAGGTTGGAATCTCATTTTATCAACTTTAGGAAAGAAACCATTTATCTTAGATGTTGGATTTTCAACCAGATTATCATAGGTCCCAATGTTCAAGATCATAATATATTATTTAATATTTGAGCATTCAATATATGTGGCCAATATTAATAAATAAACATTCATATAAAATAAAAATAATATGAAGTAAAATGACCAATATAATTCATGCAATAACATGAAGAAAACTTACAATAGAATTGCTCAAACAATATACAATCTTGTTTGTATGATGCTTGAAATACATATATTCTTCGATGATACATTGCACAGAGCTTTATCTCCATAATATAGGTTTACAAATATGACTCTTCAATACTTAACTATTACACTCCTCACATATCCGAGAGATGCATATTTTCCTATTCCATGTGTAAGATAAATTCTCTCATGTCTTTTGGCTTCTCATCTTGCCACTTGTATACATGACTCTTGACTCTCTATTTGTACACTTTATTCTATGACACTTGCACACTCCTATTTGCACACTTGCACACTTTACTATATGACACATTGTATACTTCTACATCTATACACAATGCACACTCTATTACATGATACTTATGCATATTCTCACTCCTCACACTTGCACACATAATTACATGTCACTTGTGCACATCCTACATACAAAAAGGGAAAATATATATCACACTCCTAAACTATAGACTCATATACTAATATTTTGCATATTTAAATTTGTACCATAAAGGTACCATGGGGGTACAATAGTACCAAATAATGTAATATTCTTCAACACCTCCCTGTATTACATTATCTGGTTATTCAAGGCTTTAGTCTTCAATATTTATCTTCATCTTGTGCCTTGTGTTCTGATTTTGATACTGCATGCTATTATGATGTTGGTATTCATTTTCTAAATTTATTTGTTGAATCCATATATGTATGATATTTTTTGTAATCCTAATTATTTCAAAATTTGCTTTTGCAATAACCTATTTCAATACCTCATCCAATACCATTAGAAGAATTTTTCATAGTGTTCAATTCACGTACATCATTCTCTTTATACAAATATGTTTTGTGGATATGATTATTATTCTCATAACTTAAGCAATCTTTAGTCTTATGCCCAAATTTATTACATTGTTTACACTTGTGAGTGTAATTTGTTTTTGGATAAACTTTGATGGGAACATAAAATTGATTTCTTGGTTTTGTAATATTCTTGAATATCATAACATATTCAATACATTCATTCATGCATTTCTTAAGAGTTGCAAAAGTAATATCTTCAACTTCCCTTTGAATAAATTGAATATGTTATGTTATTTCTTGATTCTTAGAAGTTTTCCCTTTTTCTTGAGCATTCTTTTTCTTTCTTCTTCCATTCATGATTTCAAAAAAAATCAAAAATTTTAATTCTTTCAAAGTTGAAGTCCTTATTTATCCAATGTTTAAATTCCTAAAACAATCAAATTCAATAAAATTTCAAATCCTTTGGATTAGAAACCCTTATAGCTCCAAAGTTAAATTCAATCAATCAATTTTCTTCAATTTCATTTTTTCAATTATCAATATGTAAAATATTTTTGCATTCAATAAAAAATAAATATTTTGTAAATCGTTTTTTTTTTTATTATTTTAAATTTTCCTTTTTGGAGTAAAAACCTTATCTCTTCAAACTTTAATTTATTTTATTGAATATCAATTTATTAATTTTCAAAAATCATGGTTTTGAAAATAAATGAATTTGATTAAATGTAGAATTCCTTTTGACTCCCTAATTAAACAATTACTTTTCACTTTTCTACTTTTCAAAAATCAAATGTGAAATTCAAATTTAAAAAATTCCTATCACTCCAAAAATAAAAGCATTAAAAATCTTATCACCCTTTTAATAAATCAGTCATGCACCTATTTCCTTTATTATAACCTTATTACTCCAAATATTAAAGGTGCTAATATTATAAATTATTTATCAAAAATAAATTTCAAACCTTACCTCCAATTCTTACAATTTCCAATGTTTCACCTTCTATATATTGTCAGGACGAGGTTAGGTATATGGTAGGGCGAAGTTAGATGCTCAAATATATCTCAATGGATGTTGTTCACACTTCTCCAGGAATTATTTCATTGGTGCAATCGACAATAATGTAATACCTCTCCTTTTGCACACGTTTGTTTTTCAATCTACTTTGCTTTGGCTCTCAACAAGTGCAAGATGCTTCTCTATGAGATTGTTCACATATCTATACTCATAGGCTATTTAAATGCTTCTTATTTATTTTTCATTTTTTTAAGTACTTGGAGCCAATAGGTTCAATATTCTCCTCAAAATATTTATCTTTCAATTTTTTCATGTGGCTTTGGCCACTCCTCATGTGGTTATATTTCTTCACAGAGAACCCAACTAATATCCGAGTGACTTTGTTGTCCCATAACATCCATTTTTTTTAGAGTTGGACCTTCAAATTAGGGTGCATCAATGTATTTTTAGTTATTTATATATGTTTGAACATATCCAAGTGTGGATAGCTTTCCTTGGCTCCCTCAAGCAATTCTACTAGAAATTTTTGTTATGATTCTAGTCCCCTACGATTTGCATCCAATGTTGCTACTAATCCTTAATTATTCTAGGTCCAAATATTTCTCCGAAAAATTTCACAAAATCTTGGCCACTTCAATAATTTCTTGCTCTTCAAACATAGTAGCTCGAACCCCAATATTATTTGAGTCAAACTAAAAAAAAATATCAAGCTTTTTCTTTAAAGCTTTGAAATTGACTTCACACTAGAGATTTCTTCTCCTTGATGCTAGCTTATATCTTGAACCTATTTTCAAATTAAATCTACATTAGAATCCTTCTTCTATGCTAGCATTCAAATATACCTCTTCCAAAAAATGATGGATAGCGGGTGGTAGCTCCAATACCATTGTTGAATTTTCATCTAGATTATGACAAGTCCCAATGTTCAAGTTCATAATATATTATTTAATACTTGAGCATTCAATATATGTGGTCAATATTAATAAACATAAATTTATATAAAATAACAATAATGTGAAGTAAAATGACCAATATCATTCATGCAATAACACAAAGAAAAATTATAATAGAATTGCTCAAATTTTATATAAGATTATTTGTATGATGCTTGAAATACATAAATTTTTTAATGATACGTTGCATGGAGCTTTGTATCCATAATATAGATTAACAAATATGACTATTAAATACATTACTATTGCACTCCTCACATATTTAGAATATGCATCTTTTCCTATTTCATGCATAAGATAAATTCTTTCATGTCTTTTGGCTTCTCATCTTGCCACTTGTATACATGACTCTTGACTCTCTATTTACATAATTTATTCTATAACACTTGCACACTTTACTAAATGACACATTGCACACTCCTACATATATACACATGCACACTCTATTACATGACACTTGTGCACATTCTCACTCCTCACACTTGCACATATAATTACATGACACTTGTGCACATCCTACACATGAACACATACATAAAGGGAAAATATAAATCACACTCCTAAACTATAGACTCATATACTAATATATTACATATTTACATTTGTACCATAAATGTACCACGGGAGTACATTAGCATGTGCTAAATAATGTAATATTATCCAACATTAGAGATATATTCAACCAATATTGGAAGAACAAGATGAAAATAAGTGAAAATCTAAGTATATCTTGCAAGATTTTCACTCAGATGAGGTGGGGGTTTTCTCTTTCTTACTTTTTTATGTTTTTCAAAACAGAAACCAAAGAAAGAAAATGAGAAAAATAGATTAAAAAAAACAACCATTTCACTAAGCAAAAGATAGTCCCATTCACAAGCTCACAAAAATAACTACCTACACTCCTTGGAAAACGGACGTAAAGTCTATGAAATATATTAATGTTCAAAAGGGATAATAAGTGTTTCCTTTTACAAATATGCCTTAGAAGGCTATAAAACAGGGTTCAACAAGGTGAATGTCCCTTTTATTTTAGTGAACTATCGACTACGTCATGGATTGGTCTTCCAATGATACTCAAAGGGTGTGGACCTATTGCATGTGTGCCATCAATGATCAAACCGTCCTCTAGATATGTATGACCTACAATTTGGGGGTCTGTCGTGGATCATACCCCATACTTATGAATATAAAAGACACTAAGTAAAATAGTAAAATGCATAAATAAAGTTGTTGTAATTGATTAAAAATAGTAAAGTATACCTGTAGGATTGGCTGAACATGGACTCTGGCCAGAGTTGCACCCTACCTAGCAACCGTTTTGGGTCACTAGGTACCTAGCAACTAAGATTGTAACAATGTTTTTCAGGATCTAATAGAAGATGATGCTATCTCGTGACTATAGCAGCACCTGGTTGACGTCGGATGTGCTCCTGTACCTGTTGGAACCTATCAAAAGGGGCTGTAAGAGGGTACAAAATGGGTGGTTTTCATGTTGATTTGATGGTTGATTGATGAGTAGAAGTATGATATAATTTTGGTAGAGTTTTGTTATGTTGAATGAGATGGATGGATTTAGGAGGAAAAATACTCCTATTTATAGCTTTTGGAGAGCTTAGGGGGGTGAGGTGTCCCCTATGAGGTGGCATGAACCTTGGGTTAGATCCCAACCATGGTAAGGTTAAAGGGTGAGGTGGAAGGTGACTCATCCTCCCACATACCCTGAAAAGGGATCTTCTAAATATCTAGAAATATCCTATGTGCACACATGTGTGAGCAAAGGTTAGGGTTAACCTTGATTAATTAGATCCTAGGTTAGATCATGGTTAAATCAAGCATCTTTAAAATATCTTATGCAAGTCATGGGTGCACACATGTGTGAGGATAAGATTAGTGTTAATATTGATTAATCCTAATTAAACATATGTTTAAGTCATAAAGTACACTTTAATGATAAAGTGACTTTTAAACCAAGGTTAGAGCTACCATGGTGAGACTTTTGTTGGTGGTCGCATGGGGACCATGATTAGGCATAGGAAAGGGTTTGAGTGGCCTAAGGGGCTTATGGATAGCCCTTTTGATAAATGTAAAGTGTTTTGAGATTAATTAATGCAATTTGGTGGCTTTTGCAAATTAATTAACCATGAAGAATAAATGTATGGCCATGTGCAACTTTTAGGTGTCTACATTTACCCCTTTTTGTATTGCAGTGTGTGAAGACACAAGGCAATGCAAAAATTTAGTGACACCAGATGATGATTTATTTTTGGAAAGAAAAAATTTATGACAGAGGGTTGTGGATGGTGGTGGCTTTTGTCATACCACGATGATTATTGAGGGAGTATACGTAAGATTTCCTTACTGTCCTGATCAATTTAAGATGCCATAATTATGGAAGGAGCGAATGTCTCGAAAAATTTATCTTTGATACTTTGTTAAGCTTGATTTGATTTTATAAAATATTTAACCTTAGGTAGGGTTTTCTTAGGTGCCTCATCCATGAGTGGTATTATGACTACCAATATTGAAGAAGGAAATCCATGATCAACCTAAATATTGAGGTATTTTGGTATGTAAAATGCTCATTTTAATTGGAGTTTTGATGAGAAGAGAAATTTTGATTTTGAGTTACCCCTACAAAGGATGACATAAGATGATCTTTGGCAAAGGTTATCAGACAAACATGATTTCCAGTATTGAGTGTTTAGTTATTGATCACACGTAGAGCATCTTTGATGAGATTTCTACCCCCTCAAGTGATGAGAGGTGAAAATGAAGCGATGATGAAACGCTTGACAAATTAGGTAATCAAGTGAGAAAAATGATGAAATAAGATGAAAATGGAAGAATTTTGTAGCAAGGGTATGTTAAAAATATTTAAAATAACCTAGGGTACCCTTGGGAAGAATTTGGTTCAGTTTGGCCTCGATCGCTGGGTACATAGCAACTAAAATGGGTCATTGGGTACATAGTGATTGAGAGTTGCGAGTACAATAGGGACGACTGCAGGGTGTACACGTCATTTACGCACTTGTGAATTTCTAGAGAGGAGTGAGAGGAGAGGTAGAGGAGGAAAATTTGTTATGAAGTGCTACAAAAATCACGATGTGAGGGATGAGATGGTGGGTCAGGCTGGACAAGGCGATGAGCAAGTGGTATGGGTAAGTCAAGTTCAAAACTCGTACACTTTGAATTGCAAAAAATTTAAAAAAACCCTAGGGCCTTTTTATAAATGCATGAAATGAAAGGAAAATATAGATATGGTATTGTATGCATATGAAAGTGAAATTGCATCGATGTTTGTGCATGTGTGCACTGTTTGTTGTATATTTTTGTTTTGTTGATTGTTGTGTTTGAAAAATGCATGCTTTTTAAGAAGCATGTGTGTGAAATACATTTTTTGCTTTTTTCATGTATTTGTGAGTCTATTTTTGAAAAATTTCGTGACATATGGGCGAATGATCCAAATGGGTATCTAAAAGTAGCATTTGTTCGCACTTGTGTGATGTGGTATATTTTCGATGTACATGTTATGAATATTATTTTGAGTTGTTTTGTGTGAAATTTTATCATGAATGGGTAAATGAGCCAAATGGGTGTTTTGAAATGTCATTTTTTTGCATGTATGTAATATGGAATATTTTACAGTGTGCTTGTATGAGTGTGTGGTTAACACATGTGGGGAGGGTATTTTTGAAAAATTTGACCATGGGGATACAAAATGAGAAAATGGGTATTTAGAAATACCCATATCTCTTCAATCGATAGGTACCTAGTGATCAGATTGGGTTGTTGGGTACCTAGCGATCAATTTTTTTTTTATGCTATTTGGGGGGCACAAAGTGCATGCATGAATGCTTGAGGGGCTAATCGAAGCTGGGAGCCAGGAGTAGGTGTGATCAATAGGTACGTAGAGGCCATAATAGTTGGGGCAAGTGGCAGATTGGGATGGATTGGAGGGGATGCTAAGGGTGGAGGAGGTAGCCCTAGAGGATCTCATATGGTAGGGTCAAGTAGTCCTCAGTGGTTGCTATGGGGTTGGATGGTATTCGAGGTGTGGGGATGAGTAGTCCCCATTAGGCAATGATGGGGCCTGACGATGGTGAAGATGGGGATAGTGAGGAGTTCAATAGTGAGCTATTGCACCAGGTGCAACAACAGGTGGAGAGAGATGATGTACCCACTAGAGGATGGGAGGAGCTGATAGTTGCTCCTAAGAGGTGTGGTGCCTTAGCCCTAGGAGGGATAGATTTGTCTATCTATCTTCATAACATGATGCATACCTATGAGGATATTGCTATGTTGTGGGACAAAGTGTTCTAGGTGGAGGGTGAGATGACCTAGTGAGATATGGCCTAGATGTAAGATTAGACTATGCTTATAGTAGAGAGGGATGGAGCTATAGTGGGGTGACTAGAGTTTGAGAGAGGTGGCCCGTATGAGAGGCTATATGGAGACTATTGAGGCCAACATACTTTTCATTGAGGAGGATGTTTCTCAAGAGCAAGTGCAGAGGGAGGCCCTAGTGGTCAAGGTGGCTCGACTACAAGAGGAGACCACTCAGAGGGAGGCTCTAGTAGTGGAGCTAGAGCTATTACAAGAGGAGGTGACTTAGGAGAGGACTTAACAGAAGGCCTTGATAGTTTAACTATAGGAGGATACCACCCAAGAGAATACCCAAAGGGAGGCTATAGAGGTAGAGATATCATAGCTTTGCAGGGAGGTGACTAAGGAGAGGACTCGAAGGGAGTCCATGGTAGATGAGGTGGATGGGATACATCGAGTGAAGGATTGGTTTGAGGGCTTATTATTTTGAGAGGGGAGAAAGGTGTACTAGATAGAGGCACACTTGGTGCTTCATGGGATTAGCATCCCGAATCCTTTAGAGTCAAGGTCACAATCCCACCAGAGTAGGAGCAGGCACTCAAAGAGGTGACCACAAGCAAGCGGGATCGATCCCAACCATAGTAGCTAAGGTAGATCAAGGAGAGTAAAGGGGTATTCCACCCCACAAGAGGGAAGTGGGGAGACACATGATGGGGTGCAAAGCTGAGATAACCTACATTGTATGAGTACTTTGTATCATTTTATGTTTTGTTGATGTGGTAAAAGTGCCACTAACTTTGTATATGATATCCTAGTGAGGCACTTTATGATGTAGTAAGTAGGTAATGTATCCTACAAGCGATGTGACCATGTATAGTGTACTTATGATTTTGATATGATATGTATATACATGATTTTGTTGTGATTATTTATTGTGTGTCTAATGTGTGTTATGTGCCTAATATGAATGATGTAAATGATGTACATGCATGATTTGATTGATATGAACAATGTAAATGATGTGAAACACTGGTAATTGTGTATGTGTAATGTGATTTGATTCATGATAAATTTTAGGTAAGATGATCCTAACAATTAATGAAAATGCATAGATAAATATGTGCCAATAGGATATAAAGAAGTGTATGTACATGTGAGATGTAAAAATATGCCAATAGGTGACTAGCTATTTATATTTCATTGGAACTATCTCACCTTGTGTTGTGAAGGTAAAAATAAACAACTGGATAGGTGAACTAATGACCAAGATATGCGATAAGTAAGCATGAAGTGAATGAACTGATGTGCATGTATGAGAAATTTATGGATGAGATGCAGCTAAGGAGGAAGTACAACTGCAATGAAGAGACACTTGTTATAAGTAGAGGCAATAGTGATGATTTTCACCCCTGACTTTGAAGTGTGATGGATTTTTTAAGAGTTTCTAGATACTCAAACAACTTAGTGTAAATAATTAGACTCATCTAATAGTCATGCAATATCCTGTAGATATCTAGACTAGCCTAACTAAATCTAAGTCTATCATGGACCTGTGTGTGCACATGATGTTCATTTATCCATTTTGAAGGATATTGGACTAACCCATTGTAAAAATAGCCAAAGTAGCTAGCTCATCCATAAGTGTGCAGTGATATGTACAAGAGAAGGTCGCTAATGTGATAGATGTGTTGCCACTTGTAAGACTATTCCATTACCAGATAGGCTTTTGGAGCCTATTGTTGGCGATGAAAATCACCCTGTGATGTTATTTTAGACCTAAGGACCAAAGGGATTCAAGCATATTGATAGTACTCTTGGAGGGTTTTTCTTTTTTTTTCTACCCCTCTTTATTTTGATTCTCTTTTTGTGGTGCTCTTTTTTTGTGTGGATATTGGATTTTGTTTAATGCTCATTTTATACATTGCTTATGCTTGTCCCTTTGTTTATCCCCAAATTTATTTTGATCATGCAAATAATAGGATGATTAGGGGAAAATGTTCACTAAATGGCAAGGCCTACACAAGGTGTTGTCTTCCATAGAATCAAAATTTGCTTAAAGTGTAAATGCGTGAGTGGTCCATGAATGACCTCAATCCAACTAGGGGTAGCCTTGAAATCCTATAGAACTAGATGATGTTTGATATAGAGTTATTAGATTGACTATGAATGATTGAGGAACAAAAAAGCTTCTCGTTGTCACACAACTAAGAATATGATCGAACACCATGACAAATCATACTAACCAATGCGATTTAAACTCCTCAAAGTGGTACTATATATAGCCAATGGGTGATCGATGCATAAAGGAGATGTGGGTATGAAAATGAACAATGTTGATACTATGATATGTATAAGAGAATGTGACATAGGAAGACACCTAAAATGCATGGTGGTAGGCAACCAACACATGTGTGAGAGAACCAAAGCAAGTGAAATAGGTGAGCGCAAAGGTGATGTATCCCCATATGATGTCCAATGTACTAGACTAAAGCAAACAGATGGAGAATAATGTACAAGCAAAATAAAAGAGATATTGATGTAAGGCAGTAATAGTCGTGAGTGATGCATGTGAATGTGTATGAAAGAGCAATGTGATGATGAGTGGGTGAATAAGAAAAATGTGAATATGATACCTTGATGATAGGGTAGATGAGAGAAAGAAGAAAAAATAGGAAAAGAAATGGAGAAAGGAAGAAGAAAAAGAAAGGAAAAAATAGAAGAATAGAGAGAAAAGAGAAAGAGAAGAAGGTCGAATGATGTTAATAGTATGTAGCCGCTTGTAGTGTGACCATACAATATCGACAAGGTTCTAGAGGAAAGATTAGAGAATATGGGAAGAGAGAAAAAAGAGGAATAAAGGGGAAGAAGTTTCAAACTAAATCAAAGGTATGTAGTTGCTTGTAGCGTGACCATACAACATTGATATGGTTCTTAGATGAAAAGATAGGGAATGAGAAGAGGAGGTAAGGTGAATATAAAAGTTGAAAGTAATATGTATAGTGTGGAAGGTAAGTACATTATGTGTAAAATGTGCAAAGGTGGATGATATTTAAAGGATTGGGTTCTACTATACCTTCAAGAGTGGCCAATGAGTAGGTGCTAAAACTGAATTTGTGGGTGATGATATAAGGTCTTAACCCGTTTGGAGCAAACTTGTCATGTAGGTGGGATGGTTGGCTGGTATTTTATTGATTTTATTTGAGAATGGGGTTCCCAATTTTAAACTCTCGTGGATGAACCTTATTGTGATAGACTCATTGAATATGATCTTTATAAACACATGTGTGTTCAATGGCATAAATATGATGTTCATAAAGCAAATGAAGCTGATCGAATCATGCTTATCAAGTGATATTGTCATCAATTAAGTCTTGAAGTGAAATCCTTAAAGAGGGAATTTTGAGTTCGAGAGACATTATGGCCTTAGTGATATAAACTAAGGGGAATAGTGTGGTGCTTGTGGGAGTACGTATGATTTTTCTATAAGCCCAAAGGGCCAAGGGAATTTGATTATGCCAATCAGGATGTGATTTTGTAATAGTTTTATGGATAATAGTGAAGATTGTTTTATTCGTAGCTTCAGCTTGGTTGTTACCTTGGGGGCAGTACAATGTAGAGAAGCTATGCTAGATATTGTAATTAGCACATGATACCCATACATTATTGTTCTTGAATAACATACCATTGTTAGAGATAAGCTTGGCAAGAATACTAAAATGGTATATGATGTGTTGAATAATGAACTCAACAATATTGGGTCTAGTGGTTTAGACTAGAGGGATAGCCTCAACCCACGTCATAAAGTACTCAGTGGCTATAATGATGAATTTATGATTATTCAAGGATGCAAGATAAATCTAAGGGAAGTAAACCCAATTTGATATAATCCTTGACTTGAGAAAACCAAGGATTCAAAGGTTTCATTTGAATGAAATTGATGATGATAGTAGAAGAAGGTGTTTGTGGTGTAATGGATGGTTGAGAGAGAATTTGGACAAGCAGCGTAGTGGCTTTGATGTGTGGATCTTCAGGTATCAGAGACCCTAGTGAGGCCATGGTATCGATAAAGTGATTAGTAGAGCATGGGCTAGCCTCAATCTCATACCACTCAAATTGATAGAGTAGTTGAATGGCCACGTCCTTATATTACTTAAGGATAGGATATGGGTACTAAAATATACCTTTTACTTGGTTTACAATAAGCAAGGAGCATCCCTAGATTTGGAGTTTTTTAATGCAGATGGCGAGTGCTACTTTGATACCGAGAATGACTGCTTCATATTCGACGTTATTGTTGGTACATGGAAAGTTAAATTTGAAATAGAAGGGGAGTGATACTCCCTATGGTGTAATGAAGATAATTCCTACACCAACCCCTCATTCACAATGATATCCATCAAAACAGAGTGTCATTTTTATCATAGACTCAAGTTCGACCTATTGTTCAACTTCGAAAGTGTGAAATACATCATATAGAAGATCGAGAACAAGTGGGTGGGTAGTAGGCAAAGGGGCTACATCAAGATGGTTAGCGATGACCTACCATTTGATTTTGGCTAATGGATTTGAGGTCAAATTCGGTGAGGATCATGATCTATTTAGTCGTTCAACTATTGTTATAGATTCTACCCATCATGTAATTAAGAGGGTTATCATGTGCAACCACATAGGTCATATAATTGAGCATGTAGTAGCTTATTTTTTTGGTGGTAATGACTAAGGTGAGGTAAAGCTTCTCCATATAAGCATACTATATTTCATAACTAATGAGTGTGCGACTGATGTAGTAAATGGCTTGTTCCTTGAATTCCTCATTTTTCTAAGCCCTAATGCAAAATCCATGAAAAATATATACAAATTGAAGGGAATGTCACGACAAGGTGGTGATAAAATAGGTGGTGAAGTGAGGTAGACCTTGATGTCATCGAAGGCTTGATGAAATTCACAATCCCAATGGAATGACACTCATTTTTGTAGGAGATGTTTGAATGACTTATACTTATCTGAGAGCTGGGCAATAAATCGATGAATCAATTGAATTTTGCCTTGTAAGATACATAGTTGTTTAATATTGGTAGGATGTGGCATGTTGATGATAGCCCAAAAATTTTTAGGGTCAACTTCAATACCATATGAAGAGATGATGAATCCAAGGATCTTTCTTGAGGTGACATCAAAGACACACTTCTTGGGATTGAGGCAAACATTGTGCTCAATGAGACGATAAAAATCTAAGTCATGAATATGATCTTGACGCTTATTAGACTTGGCTAACAAGTCATATATGTATTCCTACATAATTTTATACATGTAGTCATGGAAGATATAAGTCATGACATGTTGTTAAGTGGCACTAGTATTCTTAAGGAAAAAGAGCATGACCTTAAAGTAGAAAGTCCCCCAGGATGTAGTGAAAGATATTTTATGTTGATATTTGGGTTAATCGGGATCGAATTGTATCTTGAAAACCCATCCATGAGAGATAACATCTCATTACCTACTATAGATTCCACCAACATGTCGATGTTGGGGAGAGAGAAATTATCTTTAGTACATGCTTTGTTTAGATATCTAAAGTTAGTGCATATTTGAACCTCTCTCCTTTGGGTTTTGCTATAGGGATCATGTTAGATACCCAGTCAAGGTAATCAATTGGTTGTATAAATCCCACATCAAGGAGATTTTGTAACTTATCTTTGACCATTAGTGTAATCATAGGATGCATATTTCTTAGTTTTTATTTTTTTGGCTTGGCACTATCATCGAGCGTAAGGTTGTGAACAACCAAAGATGGGTCTAAACCTAACATATCTGTGTAGGATTGTGCAAAGATGTGTTTACATTATTTGAGTAATGTTGTAAAACCATCATGCTCCTTGAGGGAGAGATATTTACCTAGTTTAATGATATGGGGATTTGATGTGTCATTCTTAATGTCAAAATTTATAGTGTCTTCGATGACCATGTGCGACCCATCCTTGAGTTAAGTGGGAATGGGAATAAGATGCAAGTCATCTATAGAATTAGGAAGAAGCATCTCGTCCTCATGTGCAATCTTGGTAGTATAGATACCTTAAGCCCACATAGAGGTGGAGGAATAAGGAGCATTAGATAAATATAACAAACGATTGGAGAGAAGGAACTCCTGTGGGGATGATTTTTTTTAATCTTTTTTCTCTCCTTCATTGTGATGCTTGCTTGAGGTGGAGGTGGAGGAATAAGAGGCATTTGATCGAAGCAAGCATCACAATGAAGGAGAGAAAAAAGATTAAAAAAAATCTTATTTATTGACATGACAAAGGTAAGAGGTGATAGTGTTGCAGATATTGTTATGTTGACATAAGAGGAAGGGATGGATTTATTGAGGCTAGATTGCAGTACTATCATGGGAGAGCATATTTTGCAAAGAGAGGATCGAATATTACATTGATTATATAACTAGATGGATGGAGGAAGTGAGGAAGAGCATCACGGGAGGGGGATGACATCCATGGGAAGTGATGTAAGGGATAATGTGGTAAATTTTTGAATAAGGTCATCGATATTGTAAGCAGGAGAAACAACAAAGGGTAATAAATTTTGAAAGAAATGGTTGGGAATCTTGATGGAAGAGTGAGAAGATGAAGTATCACTTTGAATTTCAGATTCTAGGTTCTCAATATATCTTTCCTCGAGTGTATCCAAAGAGGGATATGAAGGGATGTCATCCAAGATGTGGATAGCTGAGTGTTGGTAACCCAATCTAGGCCTATCACTATGCAATTGATAGTGAAAGTGGAGGAAATTTCTAAATCCTTGTTCATAATGACCTATATTGAACCCTTGCTAATGGAAGCATTGAAGATAATACTTTGTAAAATTCAGATTCGATAGGTGGTCAATATTATCGTAAAACCTCTTAGCAGGTCAATTTAGTTCAGAAGTGGAAGTTGACATATTCAATCCACCATAAACAAAGTTGGTGGAGTTCAAGGGTGGACCAAAAGGGATGATGACTCCAATGGTGAGAGGGACATTATGGGGGTGACCAAAGTCATAGATGGACTAAAGGTTGGGAGGAGAGATGTGAGGATTGTGTACATTGTATTATTCTAGACTTGGAGTGGTCATGAGTATAGAGACATGGGGCATCCCATAAAATTCTTGGTTGGACAATGATTTTCGATGTGGTGAAGAAGAGGATGATGGTTGTATCTCATGTGGAAGGGAAACAATGGGATGAGGAGTGGTGAATGATGTTGATTCATAAGGTGATGATGAGGATGAGGTTTACGAGTCAAGAACAACTAGAATGGAAGAAGATGATGAAGGGGATAATGAGGTCTTATTTTGTTAGGCTGCAAGGCCAGTGGCTCGTTGCTCCTATGAAAGACATTAAAAAAGTATCTAAAATGGGATGAGGGTATTGAGGGGATTTTTATGAAGATAGGGATGACCACCTATGTGGGTGCCATTGAATGTAGGATAGATATAAAATTATTGTTTTTTGAATGGGTAGAATGATTGGAGCAATCAAGATGGGAGTATTATGTGTAGTGGTGACATACACAATTGGTTGTAACCTGAGTGAAGTGGAATAGGAAAATGGGATGAAATATTGTTATAAATATGGGGAAATAGGTGGTTTTGATGGTCTACTAGATGTGGTCAACAAGGATGTTGAAATAGGAGCAAAAGGGTTTGCGAACGTGTGAGACGAAGGAGTGAAAGAAGGGGTAGGTAGAAGGGGTGAGGGTGATCTATCGATGGAGGATTAGGATGAACTGTTCGACTTGACAAGAGGAATGGAAATAGGTGTAAATTAAGAAGAACCAAATGGAAAAATGGATGGTAGAGTAACCAAATCATAAAATTGCAAGGGGTCATTATCTGCCATGATGCAGTGGACTTGACCATCATGAAGATATTTTAGGCAGTGATGAAGTGTAGAGGGAACACATTGCATGTTCCTAATCCATGGAAACCCAAAGAGGATATTATACTACATCTCACCTTCAATGACATGACATAGAGTTGATATTGTCTTGGCACCAATTCAAACTAGGAGGACAATACACCCCATATTTTTGCACATAGAGCCATTGAATGCATGTAAATCAAAAGTGGGAGTAGTAGGGTGAGTAGGTGGGATGTTGAGATGGTGAAGGGCCATAGTGGAGATAATATTGATAGAATATCCAATGTCGATCAAGACATGCTTCTATGTAATATCATTAATACTAGTCATGATGTGAAGGAAAGGATTAGTGTCTTCTCCTTCAAGTGTAGTAATCTCATGGTTGTAAAAGACAATGGATGGTTGCATACATGTTTCCACATTACCCACAAATTGTGTGAAGGTATTGATATCATGTGATTCCACATCTATCAACTATAGGATATCGTTCAAAGCCTCATGATGGGATTGTGATTGCTACAAGAGGTTGTAGATGGACAACTTAGCAGGAGCTATACAAATTTGATGTGTAAGGCTACTAAGAACGATGATAACCTAAGGGGGAACAGGTGGTGGATTAGCATAAGTGGGTGTTGTAATTGTAGCTGGAATAATAATAGATCACTATTTTGGATTATTAGGTAGTGTGGGGTAGGATTGATTACATGTGGTGACATGAATCATACCCATGATATCTTTCTAGGAGGGATTGTTGTTGACTTGATTAACATGCCGAGGTGCATGTTGAGAGGTAGAGGGGCCACCTATAATCTAGAAAACGTGTCTTATAGATCCCTAGGTTTTGATTTGAAGAGGCCAATGGATTTTTAGTATGAATGGTTCCATTTTATATAAGATCATGTACTAGACTACAAAATTGATGATAGTTTTGGATGTCATGCCCATGTTGTCTATAATATTTGCAAAAAGTGTTCTCATTGAAGTCCTTTGGATTTTGGTGTGTATAATCTTCTACTCTTGTGTTAGGTAAGAAAATTTTTCTAGCATCATACAACCTTTGAAATATGTTTTGTAAAGGGTCAGATAAGGGAATCCAATTATGCAGTGGGCACTGTGGATGTAATTATTGGCTTTCATATTCATTTTGAGGAGTAGAGGGAGAGGCTTCCATCTATTAAATTCCCTGTTGATAGGGTTGTGATTATTGTAGGGGTAAAATGGATTTTGAACTGGACCCAACCTGATTGGTTTGAGGTGGTCAGGATTTTAATTTGGAGTACCTTTGCTAAAGTGGGTACTTGAGCTATAATCCACTTTCTTGCAAAGCGTGACTTCACCCTCTTTCACCTTGATATCTTCGATGATTTTGGATTGGGAATGTCATCCTCAAAGGAGCGATGCTATTGTATCTAGAGTGTGGTGGAGATGCGTTTGGCACAACGTTTGGAAAAAATCTTGATCAAATCCATGGGAGGAATGGGAAATGTAAGATCATGAATGACCCCATGCCACCTAGTGATATATTCGTTGATAGGTTCATTGTCAAATTATCGTAAACTATAGAGGTCTGGGAGTGATGTTTATCTCTTGATATTGATGGAAAAATGTTCTAAAAATTGATTGGTCAATTGCTCAAAAGCATACAAACTATGTTTAGGTAGATTGTTAAACCAATTAAGATCTTTACCACCAAGGGATAGAGGAAATGTGTGAAGCATAAGTGCATCACTGCCTTGTTGTCATTGTTTCTATTGTTATTGTTGTTGTTGTTACAACTATTATAATTGTTGTTGTTGTTGTTGTAACTATTGTTGTTTTTGTTGTTGCTTTTGAAATAACAAGTTTTGTTGAGGTTGTTGTGCACCAAGTTGCCCTTGATGAAGGATATATTGATTGGATGAGTGTATTTGAGATGGCTACTGGTGAAGCAATGATTGAAATGTTGAAGGGGGTGATTCGAGATTGTGATAAGTAGGTGGTTACAATTGAGAAGGGATTGTTGATATTGTTCATCGAATTCATAGGTAGGAGGGTGGTAGAGATGTTGAGCATAATATTGATTGGTTTGAGGAGTAGGTTTTTGCACTGATGCTTGTTGATAAGTGGATGACCAATCATACTAAGAGGTAAACGTAGGGTGAGAAGGAAATGTAGGGAAAGTAGAAGTCCACATAGGAGGTGATGTGAATAAGGTAAGTGGTGTATCACATGACATAGAAATGGAAATTGATAAAAATGGTGTAGGTACCATTGTGGAAGGGTTTACTTGTGTAGGTGTTGGGAGGAAATTCTACCATATCTTTGTATACAGTGACTGCATAACAAAATATATGCGTGTGTGTGAAGGACTTTGTAGATTTTTGGAAATATGTGGGTGTCTAGATACCACTTATAGTAGAAAATAACTGTGTATTTATGTGAGCCAATCCTTGAATTAGAGGGTAAGAGGACGGTTGGCCGATGTTAAGAAAATATACTTTGGAGGTGGGTTGGTGAAATGTGATAAAGCAAACGATATTGATGAGATGGAACTAATAGGTGGTTGCAAGAAAGTATTTGTAGAGAGGCCTAAAGCAGTGACTGTAGAGTG
Source organism: Wollemia nobilis (assembly GCA_028583015.1). NCBI lineage: Eukaryota > Viridiplantae > Streptophyta > Pinopsida > Araucariales > Araucariaceae > Wollemia > Wollemia nobilis. The sequence goes on along the minus strand of JAQPPZ010015413.1, from coordinate 6,710,244 downwards.
TGGAAAGGGTACGATGGGGGAAATTCTTGATCATAAAATAGAGTGGGGGTAGCAAAGTTCATGGCCACCGTTTGAGTGAGGGATTGCATTTCTAGATAAGTAGGTAGGATGTTTTCCTCACCATATAACAAATATTGTGATGGTTGTTGGAGAAACAAATATGGAGAATGATTAGAGGATGGGGAAGAATATACTTGGAAGGTGACTTTAGGCTAAAATTCACCAGGTGTGAAATAAATTTCACCAAGAAAGGTAGCTAACTCATGTGTCAACTCAAAAAAATATGAAGAGGATAATATATCAAGGAGCATTTGACCTGTGCTAGGAATGATATTAGGTGTGAGGGATGGGACATGATTTTATTATGATAGTTCTAAAGTATGGGGTTTAGAACTAGAGGTAACGAGGGTGCCAAGTTCTAGAGTGGATGTATTAGATTGAGGAGGATTGACATGAGTGACCTCCATAGCAAGGTGAGCTTACTATCGACCTTGGCTACGAGTGACCATCAACATTGATGGGGTAGAAAATAGGCTAAAGATATTTGTTTCTACTAAATATTGAGTCGGTAAATAATGAGGATGTTGTTATGAAGGTGACCAGATATTTTTGTGGCATAAAAGTATGGGTCACTATGTAGGGTGTGACTGAAATGGGTCACAGGGTACCTAGTGACTGTGTTAGAAATTGATGACAGAAACATAAATTTATTGGAGTTGTGTCCAGGAATATGGGAAACCCATTTTATGGGTTTTGGAGCTTGTTTTCAGATGTTTTATAGTAAAAATCAAATCAACAACAAGAAAAAAACATGAAAAGAAAAATTGAAATTTTGCAAAGTGTGTTTTGGTGTTGGAATAACCCTAAAACTAAAAATGAAATAGGGTATTGTGGATGTATTCTAAAAAGCAAGTGTGTTTATGGATAATATCCTCTTATACCCAAAGGCATGCAAGGGGTAACTGTATACAAATGGGAAAATGGTGTCTAAATGGAGGTAATGGCTCAAGGTACAACCTAAGGAAATAAAATGCACCAAAATGCAAAATCCTCTATAGAAAGAGGTAGCACTATCTAAGACCTGCTACCTAAGACCATGCTTTTGCTTCACCATCAGGTGGGCTTAGTCAAGAATGAGAGTTGCACACTCATTGATTATAATGAAGCCCTATTAATAGGGGCATCTAATCCTAACTTACCATGAGGATCTCTCAAGAGTAGGGGAGTTTTTGGTGATGAAGTCTAGAAAACCACTTGTGGGGTCACTAAGGTGTGTAGGGGGTGAGCTGGTAGAAGGAGATGAAAGCCAATATTGTTGGGCAAAATATTTTTTAATTTTATATGGTATATATCATTGCCTCCATTTAATTGTCAACCTGGGACAACTCGTAAACTTGTGATTAACCCTGCACAACATATGCCTATAATCTCCCTTTAGTCAGATGAGTCCCTTAGATTCTATGGTTTGGGGGGTGTTGTTGTTTCTTTGGAGTTCTCATTTATATTTCAAACCACTAATATAATTTGCACTATCAAAGAAATAACTAAAATGCTTTGAAATCAAAACCGCACACTTGCTAGAAATTTACAAAAAGATAGGGGATATTGTAGTATTAAACTAAACTATAGAAAATAGGAAAATAAATTAAAATGACAAAAAAGAAAGTAAAATAAGGGAGTAATACTATTGAGAGTGGGCCCACGCTTCCAATAGATTATGCCCGCGTTAAGTCATACATCAAATTCTAGTTGAATTTTATTAAAAGACTCAAACATATTGTATTGAAATATGTAGCAGAAATTTATAGAGAAAATTTGGGATCCTATTTTTTAGGGGTGGCCTACATATTTATAAGATATGCAGCCATGCCTTGTTACATTCTAAAAGTAAATTGACTCTCAATTTTGCTATTACAACAATACGTAGGAATAAAGGAGATAAAGCAAAACATTAAACTCATAATATATTCAACGTATTCTATATTACAACAGAATACGTCTGATATTTTTATCTATTCGACTACATTGATTTTTATGTGATTACTGAAAAATAGATGATATATGGTCATTGGCATTGTTCTTGGTCTACATCCATAGCTAAAATTGTGTTCTATTCTCTTGACAATAGGGGTTGCGTTGTAATTTTGTGTTAATGGAAATTAGGTGCCTTATATGTAGAATACGGGAATTAGGCACCATCTCTATAAAAGATAGGAATTAGGCACCTAACGAGAGTCAGGCACCTAACGAGAATCAGGAACCCAACAGTCAAACACCAAACGAGAATTGAGCGCCTGGTAGTTAGGTACCAAATAGGAATCGAGTGCCTTACTCAACACTTCATGATTGTTTTGTTGCAAATATCTTTACCTTCAATATTTTATCATAAATGGAAAGTGTTAGGTCCAAATGGGACCTCAACGTAAACATGCCAAAATATCGTAAAATCCACTTATTTTACACATAATTCACTAAAAAAAAATAGTAGACAACATATGTAATATAATGTTAAATACATATAAAATTTGCATAAAACATATATTTCTATTAAAATAAATGTAACAATAAATGTGGAAAGTTTGTACAAAAATAAGCATTTTCAAGGCTCATAATCCCCCCATGCTTAAGGTTTGACTTGTTCTTGTGCTAATTTATATTGATAATTACTAGTTTCATTTACAACCTTCTAGTAGGCCCTATTTTTCTCCTTCCTTTTCTTGGTTACGACCTTGGCTTTTTCCTTATCTCTGGGTTTTCACCCTTTCAATTTTTGGGGGGTTGTTGCCTCTTGTTGCTGCATTTTTAGGTACTTGCTGTGCCGAGTTGGCTAACTTGGTCCTACCCCTTCAGTTGGTTGTTCCTTTGTCCAAAATTTCTTCCCTACCACATTCCTCAAGTAGTAGCCAATAAAAGTGGAGGTATCCTTTTGGAATGCTAGATCAACCTGCTTCCAGTATTCATGGTGAGGGGGTAAACATTCTCCCACTGACATTGCATATTCATCATCAAACAAAATGCTGAATTTCTTAGCAACCTTAGCCTTGGGCAAATTGGCCACCACTGGCTCAAGTTCAAAATCATATTCAGACTCTACTTCTTCTACCAAAGGAGATTTGCTTGTTGTTGCTTGAGCTATAGGTGGCATAGGATCTAGCAGTCTCATATTCATAAAATATACCTTCATATTTGAAGGATGATCACATGCTGACCCATACAAATACTAGAAGTGCGCTGGTCAGGCAAAATTAATTTTCTTACAAGGAGCCTTGGATGTCTTTTCGGCCTCTTCTCTAGTTTTCTTGGCCATTCTCTTAGAGATTTTCCTATACTCCTTATCTGCCTCGATTTTTTCCTTGAGCTATTCGAACTTCTTTTTCTACTCATCAAACAACTTTAAAATCTTTGTCGACTCCTCATTCGAATCCATATCTATTTCTTTTAGCTGTGTAGTTCTTGCTCTAGTTCTGTATCTTTGTTGAGGTTCCCTTACAACCTTTCTCTTTTTTATTAGCTTCTTGGGCTATCTGGTAGGGTTTGTAGGTATATCTAAAATAGAGGGATTTATCCCTTCTATTTTTGCTACTATTTTTATTGTTTTTGTTGCTGCTACTTGACCTTTAAAATTTGGAGACTTTTGAGTCTCATGTGATTGCTCTGTAGGCATTTTATTAGGTGATCCTTTAGTCACATTATGTGTAGTAGGTGACTCTACTGAAGTCCCATTTTATGCTTGAAGCTACATAGGATCAATCCCTACATCTCCTTCTAGTTACTGGCCTGCAGATTGAGTAAACTCATAATATTTTGCAACCCCCTAATCCTCCTCTACAACCTTATCTAAAATTTGAGTCTCTTCAACCTTAGTTTCATCTTCCTATATTGTATCTTCCTCTACAGATTTTGCTAAAAATTGAGGTTCTTCGACCTCAATTTCATCCTCTTTGATTTACCTTTGTATCTGTAGAGGAAGAAGATGTTTAGGACTATCCCATATCAACTTTAGGACCCTGATATTACCCTTGTTATATAGAGTGATCTAGTGAATGGGGATATTCAAACTCCATTGCATTATTTATTTCCTGCTCTACTTCTGCATGGGATTTCAAGGAGGATTCTTCAGTTGCACTTTCAATAATAATTCTGGGGATCCTTACTTGAAAATTAGGATTCCCCTATGTAGACATATATCTATAAGAAACCACTGAATGATCCATGCCTTAGTTTACTTGTTGTAATTCCTTGCATATGATTGAAAAGGACTAGAGGAGGCTATTTTCTCCTTAAATCTGGAGAGATAGTGGGCACTTCCATAGCCCAGTCATTTTGCACTGTTGCATCTACCCTAGCTGACATTTTAGCCTTAGTTTACTGGGTTTATAACTGCATGAAGTATAAAGAAATGATGCACCAAATTATAATAAACAAGATGTGTATCTATGTCCTATTGCGTATGAGCATCAAATGGAAGAATGCAAGTAATATGGAAAAGATAACGAACAACAAGAAATAAAGCAAAATAGATTATTTTCTTATTAATCACATAGATCATATCTGGGTTAAAAATATATCCCATTTGAGGTCTCAAATGGATGAAATAATTGTTTACAACTCGAGTGCCCAAGGATCGAAATCCTTCAAAAAATTTGGGTGCACATCCAATTTATCTCCTTGTACCCACAATCGTAGTGGGCAGGCCAAGGATGCTGCCAGTTGTGTCTTTGATCCAAATGTCTTGTACTCCTTTAAAATATGTAGTAATAACCTAAACCTACACACAAGGAAACCAAAAACGTCAAATAACGAGTGCGTGTGATGAAAAGCATGTAATCCCCATAGGGACAAAATACCTAATAGTGATAATAAGCATCAAATGAACTCAAAATGGTATGAAATTATTGAGGGATGTAAAACAGAAGGTTTTGAGAAGATATCACCAAAAATTACACCAAAATTACATCCGATGGGGCTTTGAAACCCGAATGACCATTCACAACCTACAAAACCTAAAGCAAGCAATTTATGATCCTACGCATATCCAAAATATATAAAAATTGCATAGAATAAATGATATGCTATTATAAGAAAACCCATTTGATCATATTTGAAATATCAATCATAGTTGAGGTGTTCTCTCAAATGACCATCGAATACCTGTAAGAGACCCTACAAAACACTAAAATGCAATATCTTGGCCAATATAGCTCAGAAATACCGAAAATTTGAACTAAAACATAATATGAACATGTAGAAAATAACTAATTAAAAAAAATTAGAAATTTTTGGATAGATTTATATTTATCATAGGGTGGGATAAATAGGACTATCACAAATTGGGGGGTGCTCGGGAGTGGGACGCCCACAACATTTGCATACCTTTTACCACAAATTCCATTGGGGAATGGTCCAAAACACTCTAAGGGGTATTTTCATAAAATTTTGTGAATAAATTCACTCAGATGGTCCGATTATGTGACAAATTGTGCTTGCTAGTTCACTCATAAACCTCCTTCGTTAGGTAGAGATCCCGAGGGAAAAATGGGCACAAAAGGTGGAAAGAAATCTTAGCAGCACTCCGTTGCATAAAACTAAAACTCCTCTCCATTGGTATGGAAAATATCTCCACTTTATAGCCTAAGGAGGCTTCAGGGGTCAAAAGGCATGCGAGGGCATGCGAGGCATGAGGCACCACTTGGCCACCAGGGTGGCATGCATTGGAGGGAGAAGAGAATCTCCCAATTTGGCCTCCCTCATGGGTTGGAGAATTAAGATATGTGCCCTACACTCATAGATGTTATGGACTAGAAATATAATCGTTGGCAGGCGCCATTTGTTCAGGTTTGACTTTTTTCCAATCAAACCTGCTATTCATTCCACCTCAGAGCGAATGCTGCTATTCGCTCTGGGGTGTGACGAATAGATTCTATATTTGTCTTGGGTTGGCATGAATAGTAGTAGGGTTTCAAAAAGGTGCTAAAAATGGCCTAGAACCTTTCAAACACTTGAATTAAGTGGTTGGAACCATTGTATACCTCCTGAGGGCTGCCATAGAGGCCTTGCTGTGTTGCAAAGTCACTACTTATGGTAGCACATTCAGATTGACCAGTTTTTTGTAGCAAATTAGGTGAAATAATATTGATATTAATCAAAACTATTCATTACTAAAATTAGAATTATGACTAATGTTATATAATACATAAAATAGCAATGCCAACTAATTCTCCCTTAACCATGCTAACAAACGCGCTTTGTCAGGTATAGAGTTAGGTTTAGGATTGACTACCCAGGATATTTAGGATTTAACCTACTTACCATTAGATATTTGAAACAGTAAATATCTACATGGTAATAGTACAAAGTAAATGTAATAATCCATGTAGTATAATGCAATATACTACCTATTTTACCCTAACATCCCCCCTTTATTACGTTACTTTGATATACAAAGTTTACTTTGAAACAATTCAAATTTGACACGTCCAAGTACCTTTGTGAAGATGTCAACAACCTGTTCGTCAGTGGGAATGTGTTGGAGCTTGATTCTGTGTTTAGGAACTTCATGAATGAAATGAGAATCTGTGTCAATATACTTTGTACGTTCATGATGTACTGGATTCTTTACCAAGTTCAAAACACCTGAGTTGTAACAAAATATGTGAATAGGAATTTTATTTTGTTGGCCCATGGTAGCCAAGATGCGACTTAACTATATCGCTTCACACATAGCTCCATGTGCAACACGATACTCTGCCTCTGTTGAAGATAAAGCAACTACCTATTGCTTTTTACTATGCCATGAGACAGGACCAGATCCAAGATGAAATACATATCCTGATGTTGATTTTTTATCATCTAGGGATCCAACGTAGTTAGAGTCAGTGCAAATCTGTAAGAAGAATGAGTTATTCTTCTTATACTCTAGACCATAATCTACACTACCCTGAATGTAGTGAAGAACCCTTTTAGCTACTTTCTAGTGAGAGACCTTTGGTTCCTACATGAACCAAGAAAGATAGTTTACAGCATAAGTAATGTCCGGTCTAGTATTTTTCAGATAGATGAGGCTTCCAATCATCTATCTATATAGCGTGCCATCTACTTGTGGTTATTCATCATATCATGATAACTGAAGCCTTGATTCCATTGGTGTTGCTTTGGGCTTACAATCAGTCCTACAATATTTTTCTACTAAAGTCTTGGCATAATTTTTCTGAGTCAACCTAAGATGATTCTTCTTATGTTCTATCTCAAGGTCAAGATAGTAGTGGAGAAGTCCAAGATCTGTCATATCAAATGACTCTTTCAAGTCATACTTCATGACATTAATCAATTTCTCTAAATTGTTGGTAATGATTAGATCATCTACATATAATACAAGAATCACTATTTCAGAACCTATGTTCTTGATATAGATATTTGCATCAGATGGACTTCTCTTAAAATCATGCTGCAGGAGGTGACTATCCATTTTGATGTACCATGATCTTGGGGCTTATTTCAGCTCATATAATGATTTGACCAATTTGCAAACTTGTTGCTCATGGCCTTCCTCAGAAAATCCTAGAGGTTGAGTCATGTATACCTCTTCTTTTAAGTCACCATTTATAAAGGCACGTTTTACATCCATTTGATGTAATTTCCATTCGAACTGTTCTACCATAGCACAAATAACTCGAATGGTGGTCATCCTTGCAGTGGGTGCAAAAGTTTCCTCATAATCAAGGCATTCCTTTTGAGCATAACCCTTCACCACAAGATGGGTCTTATGCTTATCTATGGTACCATCTACCTTATATTTGATTTTGTAAACCCATTTGCAGACTATGGGCTTCTTTCCTTTAGGAAAATCGACCAACTTCTAACTTTTGTTTTTAATGAGGGATTTGTGTTCAGAATCCATAGCTACCTTCCACTAAGGATGACTAAGTGCTTCATCAACTGTAGAAGGTTCATTTTCATCATATGATGATATATAAACCCTCTCCTCATCAACTTCCATATCTTCTCCAATTTCTAACTCTTTATTAATAGAAAGCTCTTGAAAATATTTACAAAGATCTTCAACTAAAGTAGATGCTTTTGCATTTTTTTGTCGAGACATGCTTTGTGTATTTGGATGATTGAGAGTGAGATCTGGTGGTGAAGTGAGTTTGGAATATTTCATAGTACTAGTATACCATTTTGGAGGTTTTTTTTGTTTTTTTGTTGAGGAGTCTGTGGTTGTTGCTCCTCATCTTCCAGGTATACTGATGTAGTGTTAGATGTGAAAGCTTCATCAAACACTACATATCTACTAACATGCATTTTCTTGGTGAATGGATCTATCAATCGATAGCCTTTTGAGAATTCATCATATCCAAGAAAAACACACTGCAGAGTCTTCTCATCTAACTTCTTTCTTTTCTCCTTAGGTATATGCATAAAAGCCTTACACCCAAATACTCGTAGATGAGATATGGAGGGTTTCCTTCCAATCCATGCTTCTTGAGGAGTCATATCTTGAAGATCCTGTGTGGGTGCTCTATTTAGAAGATATACTATAGTTGTTACAGCTCCAGCCCAGTAACTATGTTCAATATTGGCTCCCTTAAGCATACATTGAACCATTTACATAATGGAACAATTTCTTCTCTCAACAACTCCATTTGAATGAGGAGAATAGGCTATTGCCATCTGTATTTTTATCCCATGTTTTTGTAAAAATGAGGAAAATTATTTTGATGTGTGTTCCCACCCCTCGATCTGAACGAAGGGTCTTTATGAAAAATCCTGATTCTTTCCAAACTAGCTTCTTGAATTGCTAAAAATAGTCAAATGCTTCAGAATTCAATTGCAAGAAGAAGACCCACTTTTTTCATGAGTGATCATCTACAAACAATTGAAAATACATTTTTCCTCCACAACTAGTAGACATAGGACCACACAAATCTGTGTGAACTAACTCCAAAGGTACTTTAGCTCAAAAATATCTAGGTTCAAAAGGTACTCTATGTTGCTTTCTTGACAAGAAATTTGAGCACACTGGCAAAGTAGATGAAAGAGTAGGTAGTCCTTTCACCATATTGATACTTACTGAGTTCAAGTAAATACCCTAACCTTAGATGCCCAAATCTCTTATGCCATAGAGAAGTGGCCTCTTTTGTGGTTACTGCCATTGCAGTATGTGGTGAGGTAATTGCATCTAAGGTGAACAAACCATGTTTGTATGAACATGTTACTATCTATTTTTATTTCTGAGTGATAAAGCAACATTTCTTTTCTTTGTCCACTTTAAAATTGACATTCATGTTATTGTCCAGGATTTATGGAACTGAAGAGATTATTTTTCAATCCTGGTACATAAAGAACTTTTTGAATCTTACATTATACATCTGGAAGGGAGATAGAAACACTTCCTTCTCCTTGAACTCAATAGGTTTGATCATCAGCAATGGTTATCAGTCTACCTTATCGAGCCTCAAATATCTCAAAATAGGACTTATCACTAGTAATATGTTTACTAGCACCTGAATCTATGTACCAAACAGTATCCTTGTGAGGGGAGTCTGTATGTGGCATGAGCACTTTGTGTGCTCATTTAGAGTCTGAACTAGAATCTTCAATGACAACATGTCCTTGTTGTTGTTTGTTCTTGTTCTTGGGTTTGCATTTGCCCTTATTTTGTCCTTGTTCATTGGGTGGTTTGTTCTTAAACCAACATATTTTGGTTTCATGAGTGTCTTTATCACAAATTTTACAATACTGCTTCTTCTTTTGAATCTATTTGCATTTACCCTTGTCTTTGTTAGAACAAGATCCTTTCTGTTGATTCCACTTTTTCTTTCCACCTTGTCTATTTGAGAAAAGGGTATTGTTGGATGCCTCATCTCTTTGGAGTTGATTAGCTTCCTCAGTTTGAAGCATATTTACCAACTCTACAAAAGTCACTGTCCTTCCAGAGACTTGTAGTGAAGTGATCAACATTCTATAGGATTCGAGAAGAGCCCTCAAAATGATAGAGTTCAGGACTTGGTCTTCTACTTTTTCTTCTAAAGATTACAATTTTGTTTTCAATTCTGCCACTCTATAGAGGAATAGGTCTACTGTTTCTCCATATTTCATATGAAGAGTATGAAGCTGAGTTTGAAGGTTAAGAATCGTTGATTGATTCTTTCCCTCAAAGATGGTAGCTAAGGCATACCATGCCTCCTTACCATTTTTAGCTCACTGATATGAGGTTGGATATCATCAGTAATAGCTAGAAATATGAATAAGAAAAGTATTTTATCCTTTTTATCATAGGCTATTTGATCTGCTCCAGGTGATGTGGGTCTAGTCTCATTGCCAGCCACTATTTCCCATGTATCATCTATAGTTAAAATGGCTTTCATATTAGTTTTCCAGGTAGAATAATTTGAACCTTTAAGTAGTTGGATCTTAGTGAGATACTTGTTGATCATGGCCATTGTAAAGGTTTCAAATTTGATATGACTAAGATGACTTTATCTTGCAGTATACCCTCAAAAGAGTATATGGAAGATTTTAATTTGCTCTATTTGTTTGGCTTAATTTCCTCAAACTTTTCATCCCTTGTTAAGGGTGTTAAGGCAGGTCTCATTAACTATTTAGGTATAGGATTGACTACCTAAAATTAGGTATAGAGTTAGGTTTAGGATTGACTACCTAGGATATTTAGGATTTAACCTACTTACCATTAGATATTTGAAATAGTAAATATCTACATGGTAATAGTACAAAGTAAATGTAATAATCTATGTAGTATAATGCAATATACTACCTATTTTACCCTAACATTTTTAGTATCTATAGATACCCCTTTTTGGGATGCATTGTGTGCAGCACAAAATCAAGCAAAAATAGATGACTACAAATGTTCAATGACTAGGGTTACTCAATAACCTAACCAATTTTAGATGCCCCAATCTTGGAAAGAGCATGAGTTCTCGAATCCTTGCTTTTGATGAGCTAAGGAACTTAATTTTGGTAATCTTTGGCATATTAGCAAACAAGCTTAAGTCTAATCCTAGCCTTGGTAGCAATTAGGAGACGAGCTTAAGTCAAATCCTAGCCATTATGGCTATTAGGAGATAAGCTTAAATCAAATCCTAGCCATGATGGCAATAGGAGATAAGCTTAAATCAAATCCTAGCCATGATGGCAATTAGGAGATAAGATTAAATCAAATCCTAGCCTTGATGGTGATAGGAGATAAGCTTAAATCAAATCCTAGCCTTGATGGTGATAGGAGACAAGCTTAAATCAAATCCTAGCCTTGATGGTGATAGGAGACAAGCTTACTAGTTTGCTTGAATTTGATTTTGATATTTTTATTATTTGATCCAAGCAAGGAGGGTGCATGATTATCTTTGGAAATGGTTCATAATACGAACCTGATTAACTTGATTAATTTATCAATTGTTGATTTGGATTATATATGTTGTTATTATGACCAAAGGGCTTGGGGGATGCTGTCGGGGCATTTTGGGATGACCAACGGGTTTATGGATACCTTTGGGGCTTTTTGGGTGACCAAAGGGTTTATGGATACCTTTGGTGCTTTTGGGTGACCAAAGGGTTTATGGATACCTTTTGGGCTGACTCTTTTTGGATTTGGACTTTTTGGTATTAGTGAGGTATGAGGACCCACTTTATTGTAGCCTACAAGCATTTTTGGAAATTATGATATATATTTTTGCCCCATATATATATATATGAGATTTTTTTGTGATCATCATGTGTTTCGTTTATTGCTTTATGAGATGGATGCAATGTATGCATTGATTTATTGATTATATGTTAGATGATATGTATGTATGCGTATGGATGCAATGAAATTATGGTAGAGATACATCATGTATGCATGTGTATTTTTATTTGATTTGATTTGCTGCTATCTATATGCGTGGATGCATAGTGAGATGAGATATTGGATTTTATTGATAAAGATGAACTGTGGTTAATGATTTGATATACTTTGTGAACACTATAGACTATACAAACACATTAATGCTCTTATTTATTTATTTATTTGCTTTGTTTTTATGAATGAAAATGTGAGACCATTATTGCGATGTGGTGAAATGGAGTAAATGAAATGAGATGTTAAAAGAATGTAGGTGAGGTTTTTATGAGACTCAAAAACTCTAGCTGATGTGATCAAAGGTTGTATAATGACTATGCAAGACTTTTTGACAATGTATGAATCTTCTAGGATGAACAAGGTACTTCATATCCCTATGTGTGCAAGTGAGTTCATTCTTGTGAGATGAATAAGGATACCGCCAGTGCCAAGCAGGCTCTCAACCAAACCTATACTAAGGATCATCCGATGAATGCCACCATCCTAGGTTTTGTACTTAGTAGGACTAGACCACTAGGCAATCTAGGTTGCCAAAATCTAGCTCATCCACATGCAAAAATTGGTCTACATACATGCCAAAGCTAATGTGTCAGACATATTGTCATGCGTAAGGATACTGCCATTATTGAATAGGCTATCCACCAAACCCGTAATGAGGATCACATTATGGTTTTCTAAATACTGAGAGTTCCAGGGATTCAAGTTTGAATCATTTATTTTCTTCCATTTTATTGGGATACTTGCTCATATGTAGTGATGAAAATAACTGTTTATTTTGTATTATTATTTTTTTTTATTTTTTTGAGCAAGGGATTTGGGATGTGGTGATAACCACTGTTTATTTTGCTTTTATTTTTTGAGGATTTTGATATTGAACTTTTGGGATTTCTTTGATTTTTGAATTTTGATTTCTTTGATATTGTGATATTTCTCAGATGGGGATTTGTGGGAATTAGGATTTTTGATAGTGGTGAAAACCACTATTTATTTTGGGGAATTGGGTAGGGAAGAGCTTGTCCTTTTGCCAACTCTTAGCATTCTTGAACCATTCGCACAGGGGGATGAGAAGGATGACCTTTTCGCTTAAAGTAACCTAGACTACTTCATGGATTTCATCTTTATTTGTGCAAAACTTAGATTTATTAATGTTAAAATGTGTTTGGGATCTAATGTACACAAGGTATAATCAATGCAAGACTCTACCTGCTAAAAATATAGCTAGCTTTCTACCAAACCTAAAGAGAATCTAGAAATGGTTGAGTGACCAAAAACCCTAATGACATTCTAAAACAAATGACTAGGTGAAGGGGTGGACACAAATGTGAAAAATGGAAAATGTGGGTGAATATGATAATTGCAATATTGAACTATGTTTACTTTCATGACATTGATTTTGGGCGATAAGTATTGTACCATCATGATGCTAGACATGCATGAGCAACTCTAAGATGTAAAGTGCTAAATGATGAGTATGCCTAAATGCAAGTGATGATAAAATGCAATGGGATGCAATGTGATGCGATGCTATATTTTTGGATTTTGATATTTTGATGATGTTTTTTGAAATGCAATGCGATGCAATATTTTTGTATTTTTGATTGATATATATATATATATATATATATATATATATATATATATATATATATATATATATATATATATATATATATATATATATATATATATATATGACCAACGAGCTTATTGTGGGCCATTGGGGCATTTGGGGTGACCAAAGGGCTTATGGATGCCTTTGGGGCTTTTTGGGTGACCTAAATGGTTCGAGACCACCTAGGAGCATTTTAGGTTGACCAAGTGGGATGTAGGCACCCTTGGAGAATTTTAGGGTGACCTAGATGGTTCTAGACCGCCTAGGAGCATTTTAGGTTGACCAAGAGGGATGTAGGCACCCTTGGAGCATTTTGGGGTGACCTAGATGGTTCTAGACCACCTAGGAGCATTTTAGGTTGACCAAGCAGGATGTAGGCACCCTTGGAGCATTTTGGGGTGACCTAGATAGTTCTAGATCGCCTAGGAGAATTTTAGGTTGACCAAGCAAGATGTAGGCACCCTTGGAGCATTTTGGGGTGACCTAGATAGTTCTAGACCACCTAGGAGCATTTTAGGTTGACCAAGAAGGATGTAGGCACCCTTGGAGCATTTTGTAACTTTGATTATTTTGCACTTTTAGGAGGAAGGTGCAATACCTTGTGTATCCCTAGTATGTAATATGTTTTTGTGTTTTTATATTTTACAATATTTTTGGATTTTATTGCTTTTTGATTTGTTTGAAATTTTAATGTTTTAAATTATTTTTGAATTTTGAATGTTTTGTGAGGGGGAAGGCATGATAGCTTAGGCACACCCAGTGTGTGTGCTACTCATTGCAAGTGAGAAAGGTGTGATACCTTTAGAGTTCTCACTATGATTCATTGGTTATGATGTGGATGGTGGGGAAGGTATGCTACCTTTGGGTTGCTCAAAGTGGTTGGCATATATTGTTTTTACTTCATGTATGGGCCAAAGGTTTTGGAAGTCTCCTATTGGTTGGTTGTTTGGAGCAAGAGGATTGCCCATCGAAAGCTCTTGCCTATCAATCATATCTTGAACTACATCTCTGAAGGGATAACATGTCTATATGTCATGGCCTCTTTGTCGATGGTAAATATAGTATAGATCTTGCCTATGCGTCTTTGATCTATGCTTATTAGGTTTCAATGGACGGATCTCAAGGAGTGTGATTGCTTGTACCTCATATAATCAATTGAATATCGATGCTAAGGGCTCTGAAAAATGAGTATATTGCCTTTGCTTGTTGCATGTGACTTTTGGCCAATGGAGGTTGAGCTTGGTAATTAGGTTGCACTGATAATTGTGGTGGTGGAGCCCGATTTGAGGGTTCAGGGATACTTAGAACCACTTGATTTATTGGGGCTACATTTTGCTGTGTATCGCTACCTTTAATGTTCTTGTTTGGCTGCTCCCATTTGTGGAGTTGAACATCACCCTCTTGGATCTTGACGTCCTTAATAATTTGGGTCTGTGTTAAGGCCTCCTCGAATGTTTGATATTGTTGTAATTGTAAGAGAAGTAAAATTTGCTTTGAACAACTTCTAGTAAACATTCAGATAAGTTTCATTGTGGGTAGGGTGAAAGGTAGTTTTAACATCACCTTTCTCCATATATTACCTATTGTCACATTTGCAACGGGGTAGCAATTTTGAAAAATCTGTAAGAATTTGCTGCTATCTTCCCTCTCTCTTCTCTCTTCCAATTTTCTTCATGCTCCTTTCACTTTCCAGCTATCAGTTCTCTGTTCTCCATCTTTGTTTTTCATTGATTTCAGTTCTTGGGCAAGAGGCCCTTAAAATTTTCTAAGTGTTGAGGTCGCTCGACTTCGCTGCGAAGTCGAGCGATGCTCGGTGTTTTGTGCGCTGTCGGGCGTATGTAAAAGGCTTGTTCTAAAAAATTCCCTAAGTGTTGAGGCGTGCATCATCCGATGGTGCCCGATTGTGCTGCATCGCCCGACTGTGCACCCATTTTTGTGCGCCATCGGACGGAGGTCAAAGGAGGAAATGTAAAATTTGACTAAGTGTTTGCAGTTGCGTAGTCCGACGGCGCCCGGTTGCGCTACGCCGTCCGACTTCGTGCCCTTTTTTTTGCGCTGTTGGGCGGACCAAGGAGGAAAGCAAATATTTTCTAAGGCATGAACCTCCCAGCTACGCAGATTTTGCTTTGCATCGTCCGACTGCGCACTTGTTTTTTGTGCCATTGGGCGAAGTAGAAGAAGATGAAGAAGAGTTTGTTCTTTGTCGTTGCCTCCCTTTGGCGCCTGTCGTCGTAGCCCCCTTTTAGCAGAACTTAGCAGAATATTTCAGTCATTTCCCCATCGTCAGCGGACATCCGATCAAGGCCAACGTACAATTTCGAGACCTGTGCTAGAATGTGACAGAAGGTGGGCTACCAAGTACAAAATAGGTGCACATTGAAGAACCAACCTTACTATGTCTACCGCATTAAACTAGAACTGACTGACTACCTACCAGAACCGCATGAGAGCTATCCCATTCTCAGGAGGACCTTGCTGCAAGTACATTCATGATCCACAGAGGTCAAATATCAATGGCTTTTAGCCGCTTTTGGTAGCTTTTACAACTTTTGTCGGGCATTGAGTCCCGTGCTTGATTGTATTTTGGGGGGAAATTCCTGCTATAAAAGGTAGTCCAATTCATTGTAATGGAGGGGGAAGAGAGACATATTGCTAGAGAACTTTTGTTGTATCAGACACTTGCTTTTAATTCAAAGACATCTTTGGCTCTACTACTAGTCTTGTTCTTTTATGCTGCCTTATGTTAATATTTCTGCTTATGTTCATTTATATTTCTGATTGCTGTAATTCTGAATTTTGAATTAGAGCATTGGTGATTATATGAATCTAGAATAGTAAACTAAAGGATACATAAGAGTAGGCAATAGTGATAGTTTTTGTTACATGTTTTTGCTTTGATTGTTGTTGGTTTGTGTACTAGCTAGTAATCGTGCTGCTTGTTCTCTTCACCCGAAGCACATGTCATTTACATCTCTTTCTACATTTTTATAATCCCTTTCCACAACTTTTATCTTAAAAACCAAAGTAGACAGTATAGGAAGTCGGCCTTCTCTCGAGATTGGCATGGAAGGCATTCCTTCCTTTCGGCCTTTCAATCTATTGGGCGAATCTAGGGTGCAATAGATTAAAATCCTTTCCTTAGTGGTAGATTCGTAACCAACAGTTTCTTTGGCACGCCCGGTGGGACCCAAAATTTTCCCACCCCATAAGCAGTATTGAAGCATCGGTGTTCGCTTCAGTGCTGACAAGTTTGAACACTTGGCGACTCTGCTGAACCTGAATACTCTCTGAGTCTTAAGGACTGGTCCAAAATCAAAATTCCCTCATGCATACGAGATGGAGAGTTAGGAACGCAGGACAAAATCCTGAGTTTTACGAGCTTGACATTAACGCTACTAGAGAATGCCCAAGGCTGGTAGATTACCAAGTCGATCTAGAGGAACAAGAAGTTGAAGTCGAGGAGTAGGAAACAACTAATACTGATACCGACTACACTACTGATCAAGGCGAAGAGGATGATCAAGATGCTAACATGGCGAATGTTGTAGAGCTATTCCCAGCTGTGGATTCCACCGGACCTCTTCAGCTCCTTGGGCAGAATGTTGTTCCACCTGCTGCATTAAAATCCATTCCCACCTATGATGGAACAGGAAAGACAACCTTCGAGCACATCCAAGACATCCTTGCCTTGGCTGCTCTCCATGCCATTACAGATGAAAGCATGAAGACCCGACTATTGGCACTCTCTCTGCGAGGGAAGTTATTATACTGGTACCGATCCCTGCTAGAAAATTCTATCACGGGATGGGCCCAACTGGTCAGTCGCTTGGTCAAAGGGTCCAATGAATCCGCGGACCCCTCCTCATTGTTGCACCAGTTCCAAACTATTCAACGGCATCCGCAGGAAGAAATATCATATTTTAATATAAGGTTTGCATGATCATGGAAGAGAGTGCCACCTGAACTGCGCCCTTTTGATGGACAAGTTGCTCACTACTATCTCAGAGCATTCAACAATGACATCAGTCTGGTCATCAAGTTGGCCCATGTGAATACTTTTCCTGATTTATATTATGCAGCTCAAAGGGTAGAATTGGATATGATTGCCATAGGCATACTTCCGCACAAGTAGCAAACACCCATCTACCCTGATTTTCCTCAATCATAGTATCCATCGATGTCTGCTTCATCTTCTGCATACCCAAATTCATGGAATCCTCCACCAGTAGTCACTCCATTTTCTTCCCAGACGCATTTCCCCACTCATCCTGCACCTCCCTTCCCACCTGTTCCTCAACATCCATCACTCCCCGCGCCTCCACAATATCCCGCATTACCTCCGGCACCACCACTAGCCCCATTGCCTTCATCAGCCCAGTCACCACCTCAACCCGATATGGACGTGCAGTCCAAGATTCTGCGACAGGTGGAGTCGCTTACTTCAGTCTGCCAGACATTGTCTAATGACATGGCCATGATGAAAAAGAAACAGGCCCAACAAGAATTCATTCCTAGGAGGCCATATCCCCCTCCTGCGTTGACAAGAGACCAAGCAGCTCAGGCCCACAGGCCTCCAACAAGAAATGCTGCAAGCAACATAGAGTCGAGTACCTCAGATCGAGTGCATTGGTGCTCCACCTGCAATGATCCCCATGGGGAGGACACTTGTTATGTACATCAACACTATATTCAGACCCTAGGCGGCAACATCCCTGAAGATCAAGTAAATCTGATCCAGGAAGAAGAGCGTAACTTCGTGGTCTCAAAAGAGGACCCGGTGTCAATTCTGACCAGAAGCGAAAAGAAACCAATTGAGGTCGATACGGCCCAAATGCAGCCTTTGAAAGTATACACCAGAAGAGAAAAGGTGCAACCTGTCGATGAAGCTCCTGATAAACTGCCTCCTCCAACGTCGATGAAAGAAAAAATACCACCAGCCAAGGCTCCCGTAGTCAAAGCTGCAGTGACTCAACCTCCAACCGAGACCCAAGAGTAGGCTCGTGAAAAGCTCAAGTATCCGTCACTCACAAAGCGGTAGAGGGTTGAGGCAATGCAGCAGTACCACTCCAAGTATGAGCCACAGAAGGAGACCGAGGCACCAGCTGCCTCAACCTATAACATCGTTGATGAGCTCAAGAGGACCCCGACGAAGATTAGCATGTACGATGCCCTTCAGCTCCCTGGCCAAGTTGACTTGCTGCAAGAGTCGCTAAAAACCATCAACAAGGGAAAGTCAGCACAGCCTGTGTTGGCTCAGCCTTTGACCACTTCAATCACTGGTAAGAATCGACCGCCTCCCTTTTATTTGTCTTTATGGATGGAAGGGCATGTAGTGCATAACTGCATGGTGGACTCCGGTGCATCAACCACTATCATGCCAAGGGTTGTATGCGAAGAAATGGGCATGGAATACACTCGGAGCAGCCAAGGTGTCCTACAACTAGATGGCACTCCTATGAAGATAGTGGGCATCATCAAAGATATCCCTATCCAGTTGCACAAAGCCCCAAAAATCATGGTGATCCAAGAAGTTGTGGTTGTTGATCTGGAGCCCTACTTTGGCATGTGCCTCTCAAGGGAGTTTACTACCAAGTCGGGAGGCTACCTGTCGCTGGACTATTCGCATATGGAAGTCCCTTTCAAAGGGAGGAAAGTCAAGATTTATAATGATAAACCATCCACTTTCTTGGTTGAAAAGATGCATGAGGAGGGGGAGCAAAAGGAAATGGTCCATTTGATGACCGAGGAGCTGGCAGAAGTAGACCTGGTGGAACAAGCCATAGAGCAGCTACAAGTAGAAGATGAGTTCTCTTTGTTGGACTTCAATGCCATGATAGAATCAGACATAGGCTGCTACTCCATCACCCAACCTGAGAAGTCGAAGGAGACGACAAAAATGGACAAAGGCCCTGCCTCAGATGAACTATGGAAGTTGTACTTTGATGGCGCCAGATGCAAGAATGGCGTCGGGGCAGGGATTCTTCTAGTTGCACCCTCTGGGATACAAAAGGACTATTGTTATCGGTTGGCCTAGAGCTGCACGAACAATGCAGCTGAGTATGAAGCCTTGTGCTTAGGCTTGAGGAAGGCAGAGAGATTGGGTATAAAATAGTTGTAGATCTTTGGTGACTCCGAGCTTGTGTGCAATCAGATCACTAACAAGTGCTCCGCCAAGAAGCATTACCTCAAGGCGTACCACAACCGTGTTTGGGATCTGATGGAGTCGTTTGACTCTCTGAATGTCAAAGCTATCTCTCGGGAAAAGAACAAACATGCTGACATCTTGGCATCCGTTGGAGCCAGGTACGTCCCAGCTGATGACACTATGCAAAATTCGAAGCCGGTTCGTACTATTTACAGGCCTTATGTGCCTGATAAGGACACCCATTGGCAGGTGTTCGATTGTGATGAAGATATCATCAATTTCTTGATACATGAAGTGAGTTCAATAGAAGGTAGAGACCCTGATGATGAGCAGTATGAGGGGTTAATACAGTTGAAGAATAATCATGTCCCAAAAGGATTGATTACCTTAGAGAGCCTATTTGATCAAAATGACAGGGCCATATCCCACAAGATCAAAGTAGACTCCAAGCAATACAAGGACCTGGAATTAGAGCCTGGAAAGGCGATCAAGGTCAGAATTGACTACACCACTACAAAACTAGAGCAGATCCGGGCCTTGTGTGAGGAGTACCCAGACATGGTCGCCTGGTGTTACCAAGACCTAAAGGGGTACGATAGAGAGATCATCCAACACACCATTGAACTGGAAGAGGGAGCGAAACCCTGCAGGCAACGACAAAGACCAGTCAACCCGAAGATCGAGGTCCTGATGAGAGTCGAGCTCTTGAAGATGCTGGAAGCAAAGATCATCTACCCCATCAAGCATTCTTCTTGGGTTGCAAATCTGGTCCCTGTAAGAAAGAAAAATGGTGACATTCGCCTTTGTGTAGACTTCCACAACCTGAACCAAGCTTCACTGAAGGATCATTATCCGCTCCCGCAGATCGATCAAATCCTTCATGTGGTCGCAGGGGCTCAGAGGTTCTCTCTTCTCGATGGATTCTCTGGCTACAACCAAATCTGGGTAAAGGATGAGGACCAACACAAGACAACGTTCACCACAAAATGGGGAACGTTTGCCTATCAACGCATGCCCTTTGGCCTTTCTAACGTGGGAGCTACATTCCAGAGAGCCATGGACCTGGCATTCCATGAATTGCTCAATAAAATCATTGTCATCTACCTGGATGACATGACTGTGTTTTCACACAGGTGAGAGGACCACATCTCCCACCTCAGGCAAGTATTTGAAAGATGTCATGAATTCGGCATATCCATCAACCCCAAGAAGTCAGTATTTGCGGTGAAGGAGGGAAAACTGTTAGGCCATGTCATTTCTAAGAAGGGCCTTGCAGTGGACCCTAATAGAGCAGAGGCTCTTCTCCGTTTGTCAGCATCGATCAATAAAAAAGGGCTGCAGTCATTTTTCGGCTAGATCAACTTCGTAAGGAAGTTTGTGCCAGACTTTGCCCAAGTAATCAAGCCCATGGTCGAGCTCTTGAAGAAGGATGCTGACTTCGTCTGGACTAAAGAGAGAAAGAACACCTTCGAAGAAATCAAGGCCAGGATCGCACAAGCCCCAGTACTGATAAACCTAGACTACTCAAAGGATTTCATCCTTTACGCGATGGGAGAACCCGAAAGTTATGCTGCAGTTCTTACTCAAAAGGGAGATGACGGCGAAGAGCGGCCAATTGCCTTCTTAAGCCAAGTAATCCAGCCGCATGAAGAGAGGTATAATTTTATCGAGCGACAAGTGCATGCAGTCATGAGATCATTAAAAAAGTTCAAGCACTTTGTTTCTCAGAGCCGGGTTACAGTCTTTGTGATTCACCCTGATGTCAAAAATTTCATCATCCAAGGGGAACCCGATCACAAGAGGGCAGGATGGATTACTAAAATCCAGGAGTTTGACATAGAGGTGCGACCCACTAAGCTAGTCCGAGGTCGGGCTCTATGCCAAGAACTGGCCAGAAGTGTTGCAGCAGAGGTTTCCGCTTGTCAGTGGGAGGATACAGTGATGGAAGGCAATTTTGCCAACTCCTTATCTGAGGAGAGCGATTGGACAAATGATTTAGTGTGGTATTTTAGCACAGGAAGGTGTCCAGATCAGCTCAACGCCTCACAAAGAAGGAGGTTTAGGCTAAATGCCTTAAAATATGTACTGCACCCCGAGGGGCTGTATTTTAGAAACATTGACGACATCCTTTTGCGGTGCATCAAACAATCAGATAAGTCGAAGGTCCTAGGTGAGTTCCATTCTGGAATGTCAGGAGGACACCATTCGGGAAGGCCGACGACCTTGAAAATCATCAGAGCGGGTTACTATTGGCCCACCCTCTTCGCAGATGCGCATGCAGTCTGCCAAAAATGCGAGAAATGCCAAAGGTTCGTCGACAGAAATTGGAATGCACCTATGCCCCTCCAGCCAATTCAGGTTGAGGCTCCCTTTCAGTAGTGGGGCCTAGATTTTATCGGGACTATAACGCCAAATTCCTCGGTGGGCCATAAGTTCATTCTGACAGCTATCGATTATTTCACCAGATGGGCTGAGGCAATACCCACTAAGCATGCTGACCAGGAGACGGTCGTCGGTTTCCTAGAGAGTCTGATCACCCGCTTCGGGATTCCAAAAGCAATAGTGATAGATAACGGTCCAGGTTTCGCAGGCACGGTACTCACCGAGTTCACCTGTAAGTACGGGATTTACCATAAGATGTCTTCTAACTATTACCCATAGGGGAACGGCCTAGCTGAGTCCACCAACAAGAACCTCATGAAGATCATAAAGAAGACCATGGAAAGGAACAAAAGAACCTGGCACCTACTTCTGGACCGAGCGCTATGGGCAGACCGTATCTCATTCAAGAAATCAATCAAAACGTCATCGTATGCGCTCGTGTATGGGAAAGAGGCAGTCTTGCCTACTCATATTGAGATGCCCACACTCTGGCTGTTGGAGGATGAGAAAGGTGATGCAGACCCCGTTGATGCCCGACTGGCTCAGTTACTGCAACTCGAGGAGGAAAGGGAAAAGGCTTACCAAGTTTTTGCCAAGCACATCGAGTCAACACAGAACTGGTTTTCAAAAGGAACCACCGCCCGAGTCTTCAAGATTGGGGATTTAGTGCTGAAGTGGGATTCATATAAAGCAAAGTCAGGCAATCACAATAAGTTTGACGCCTTTTGGGAAGGCCCTTTCCAAGTTGCCCGTGTAAACCAGTTCAACTCATTCATGCTGAGAGACATGGAGGGCCAGATCCTTCCGATACCTGTCAATGGCTTTCATCTGAAAGCCTATCATCACTGAGATTTTCCAAAGGTTTTCCCTTGTACATATTTTGTTTTCTGCAGTTTTTATTTGTTTCCTTGTGTAAATACTGCTTTCATTAGTATAGTTTCCTGCTTTAAGCCCGAGAAAAAGAGTCAACATTTTATACAAGTGCCTGGAAGTAAGGGGAAAGGCGGGGTACATGCAAGTGTTCAGAAGACAAAATTACCCAAGCTCGCATAATTTTCCAGCGACTCCCGAAGGCGCGCACCGAATTCAACGATTTTGGGAGGAATGAAAAATGTGGAAATTTGTCTAAGGCAGTTGCGCCATCCGAAGTCGCTCAAAATCGCTGCGAAGTCGGGAGGCACACTAGGTCTTTTGCGACATTGGGAGGTGTTAAGGTTAGCGGCAGCAAGCGGTCAAAAGTGGAAATTTTCGTAAGTATGGCTGTGCCCTCCGACTTCGGAGTGAAGTCGGGAGGCGCTTCCTGTTTTGTGCGACAACCGACGAAGTGCATGAAAAACGAAGAAGTTTTCTAAGTGTGGCCGCCCAAAGTCGCATAATTTTCCAGCGACTCCCGACGGCGCACAACAAAATCTGCGAACTTCGGCGGGCATGAGAAAGACGAAAAGTGCAAGCCGCCCAAGGGCGCGAATTTTTCAAGGCGAAGTCGAGCGGCGCTCATTTTTTGAGCGAACTCAGGCGGAATAAAAGACTGGAAGTAAAAGAAAAGAAGTAGAAGTCGGCCAGCATAGTTTCCAAGGTTAAGCCTTGTTGCGCGTGCCCAATTGGCGGCGACTGACGTCATCAATGGCACACATTTCTAAGGTAAAAGAATGATTGCGCGACTTTCAAGATGGATTTCATTAAAAGAAAAGCATGGTCCGGGCCAATAAGGT
Source organism: Wollemia nobilis (assembly GCA_028583015.1). Lineage (NCBI taxonomy): Eukaryota > Viridiplantae > Streptophyta > Pinopsida > Araucariales > Araucariaceae > Wollemia > Wollemia nobilis. Next base: position 6,686,536 of record JAQPPZ010015413.1, on the reverse strand, counting down.
ACAAGTTGCGCTCCCCAACGAGGATCTCACGCACGACTGCCAAAGAATAACGACGCCACTCACCCACTAAAGCGCAACAGAATTTAACTCCACCATCCACCATTAATGCTTCATTTCACCCTTCTCTGTAAAACGCATTCACTCAGTCTGCCATCAATCATTCGAAGAAGTTCGAGCTGTGCTAGAGGGGTAAAATTCAAAATTATACTGAAGCGCAGCTATAACTTTCAATCATTTCCACCACCATGGATAAAAAATCAAGCGCTGCGAAAGGAAAGGCACCTGTACAGGCGTCGCCTAGTACATCCCGTGAGGAATCAGAAGAGCGAACAGTTTCCAGTGCGCCCCAGAGCCAATTATCGAAGGGAAAAATGGGAAAGGGCAAAGCTAAGAGTACAGAAAAGGATGTTCTTTCCCCGCCGCCTGTGGACCACCTCGGAGGATTCAGAGACGATGATTACTCACTTGGAATTTCACAGCTGCGGCTTACTATCAAGCAGTGGTATGAAAGGGTTTCGCCCTCGCACCATTTTGGCGCTGCTTATCATTCGAACCTGTACTGGTTCCTGTGCCCGTCGGTACATCACTGCCCGGAGCTAGTAGAGTCTGTGGTGCAATATTACAAACCCAGCACCCGACAGGTCTACGACTGTGAGGGGAGAATGTTGTTTTCCCTCTTCAAAGAGAGTGTCCAGCCAACCTTCGCGCCAGGGCATGCGCCCGACCCAAATTGTATTATCAGGAAGGTCAACTTGGATGAACAGACAAGAAGATGCGTCGATGGCAAAAATATGAGGGGTTTCCTTAATTATGAGTTAAATCAGCCATTGCCGGCCTCAAAATGGCTGTCAAAGCCGATACCCTTGGAAAATTTTAAAATTCAATGTATATATTCTATACTTGCCTAGGTTTTGGGTTGCGGCACTGACGCACAGGTGCATCCATACCAAATCGCACTAGCAGAGTGCATACTGCATGGGGAATTCTACGACCCCAACGCCCCGAAGAGAGGAACGCGACCAATTTATTTTGACTGGGCAGATTGGATAGCGTACGCTATTCATTCAAATCTGGTGGCACTGTAGCAAAAAAGAACCATAGAGTTCAGGCACTGCTCGTTTTTGGCGTGGTTGTGCCTATATCATATGCACGACAGAATGAGAACCGTCCCAGTCCAGAAAGAAGATGAAAAGGGAGCCCCGCTGCCGGTATACGAATGGACCGATATTCTGTACAGGAGGGGGTCATATTACGAATTTAATTTCAAATTTTTGGGCATTGCCCTGGCCCTTTTCAATGGCAAAGCATCGTGTCCTCCGTTGCATATGATGAAATTCCTAAGGAAGCAAGAGATTGGAGATACATTTAGATTGACCCAGGGAGTTGTCATAAGGGTCTATGGGTTTAAGGGCCAACCGTTCCTGCTACCATATTTCTGCATAGAATACCACTTCGGTCTGGAAGCAGCACGGCAGATGGATTTTGTAGAGCATGAATTCGGCCATGGAAAAAAAAAAGCCCCATCTTCTCTTATCCAATCATCTGGGGTGACATTGAGGTCACTAAGGTAGGGCAACATGCCTATTTGACAGATACCCTTCTCAGCTTCGGCCTGATACATCTTCCTCAGCGCTGGAAGTATGACCCGCTTGGAAAGAGAGGGAAATTCGTGCACAGTTGCCCACGGAAGGAAATAATGAAGGAAAGAAACAATCTAGGAAAAAGCGACCTAGAGTGGCACATCGAAAATATGCGGTCCCTCCCGCCATGGCATGACTTTTACTGTATGGAGGCCGAATATGATCCCCAGAACAACAATGATCACAAGACGAGATCAGTTGGATACAGAAGGATGCTGGCGAAGGTGGCGCCGTTGGGCTGGAATGAAGACAAAATAGCCCAATGCTGGATAATGAGGTGTCATACGGGGCATGACAAGTCAGAAAAGTTGCTGGCTTGTGATCATGACTTTTCCAGGCTCTATGATGCACACGCTGACAAGTGGCAGCCGCTCGTGTTCCGCGATATCGTGCCCCAAGGCGCTCGACCTAGACATAAAAGGAGGCCACCACCTCAACAAATAGTTGCGCAAGGCACTTCGAGCGGCGAAGCATTAAAAGACCAAGGGGCGGGCCCAGTAATACAATCTACCTTAGAGCAATCGCAGCAGCCAGAAGAGGTGCCCGAACAGCCAAGCAGTGCAGCAGAAGAAAGCATGGAGCCTTCGAGGTCGAAGCCCAAGTACCGTATAATAATGTCAAGTGCAGCCCCCGATGCGTCAAACCCCCCTGCGACACCAGAAAAAGCGGTTGCAACAAAATAAAAGAAAAGAAAAAGGTCTGAAAAGACCAAAGAAAAGCGGTCGGTGTCTGCAAAAGAGACCACGCACAGAGCCAGGGTGACCCCAGGGGCTGTTCCAAGTGAAGTGGTGAATATCCCTGAGGACAGCCCGCAGAAAGAAACAGAGGCGTGGGTTGCAGGAGTTCTTCAAACGCCGGCTCAGGCGGGGCCCGCAGGTACGCATTCTCTGCCCCTGAGTCAAACCCCTCAAACCCTACCTGCTGTATTTTCTTCCCCCACCTCTGAGTCCATGCGGGTCACCTCATCTCAGTCCCCCTTCACACAGCCGTCGCCTAGTCCACAGTCATTTGGTCAGTTTGCTCAGGACCCCAACGCATTTTTAAGCCTGAGCCAAACCCTAGGTCTGTCCCACGCAGCCAGTTCTGAGCAGAGCCCTTCGTCCCCTCACCGCTCATCTCCTGCGGCAACCGCTCCAGAAAACCCATCTCCACCTCCACAAGAGCCGCCCATTTCTCCCAAAGCTTAGTCACCCGCAAAGGCGGCTGTATCATCCGGCGCGCGCCCCACTTCCCTGTTTGCAGGTAAAATGCCGCAACAGGACTCAGTTTTGGCATTCCCACTGTTTAGAGAGTTGGAACTGGCAGAGAAACAGCTGCAAGTCGCAGACGATCAGCCGCTGGCCACCAAGGCAGCCCAGGGCTCCCTTGCTTTCTTCCAAGGAGTCAGAAAAAGGAGGAGAAGAGATCGCCGTCCCTGAAAAATGCGCTAAATTTGACCTGGGGAGAAGGGTAATCCATTCAGAGAAAAGGGTACCCAAAGTTAAGAAGCCTATCCAAGATATGACAGAAGATGACTATTTTTACCAGAGCAAAGAGCAGAGCTTCGACGATATTGTTGAAGAGTATGAGATAGGCGGAATACGGTGAAAAACTGACAAATTGTTGATCAAGCGACTGGAGACAAAGCAGCAAATGTACCAGCTCCAGGACGAAAAAAGAGAGCTAGAGGAAAATCTAGCCAAGGCGCAAGTACAGCTAGAAACGACCCAAGGAGAAATTGAAAAATTAAAAGGGCAGCTTTCAGCCATCCAAAAGGAGGCAGTAGACCAGAAGATGGCCGCAGACCAGCTTACCAAGGAGAAAAAGGATGCGCTGGCACAAGTTGCAGGACTGCAGGGGCAGCTAGAGGAGATTAAGAAGCAACTTGAGGAGAAGGCCTCGCAGACGACCGCGTTTTCTAAAGACAGAATCAAAGAGCTAAGGGTCGGCCTGCTAAAGGGTTTCAGAACCAATATCTCCAGGTTGTTGTCGGTTCTCAATTTCGTCTCAAAGATCCAAGATGCATCTGCCGAGGGAAAGCCTACGGTAGAGGAGGCCGAACACCAAGCACAACAGTGGCTGGACTTGGTGATTAAACTTGAAGAATATGAGCGCAAGGGCCTCCAATTCCCCCCAATGTCACAGATTGCCCTAGACTGGGCCGATGCAAGGGTAACCTTGCAAGTTTACTTTGAAAAAGTGGAAAGGATCAGGGCAACAAGAAAATTGTTGGATACGTTGCTCAAAGAGAAAGACATCTGCCTGATCCCATTTCACACTCTCTCATCGCTCGATTTTCCGAGCTTTGTAAAATATGGAGAATGTCTGCCTAAGGAACAACTGAAGCCGATTTGGAAAACTTTTGAGGCAGACACTTCTGAGATTGACGGCTGGAGTGACCCAGTCCAGGAAGAGCAGGTAACCCAGATGGTGTCTAAGTTCTGTAAGATTAGCACCTGCCTTCATGAGCTGGGAGAAAGGTACACTACAATCGACGTGCACCAGGTTGTGGCATTCAAAAAAGCGTTGAAGGACATCAACGACTCAGAGCCCTTCCAGGAGGCAGTCTGGGCTCAGGCTCGAACTACGTATGAGCATGTCCGAGAGTATGTTGATCCCTCCAAACAAGAAGAGGAAAAAGATGCAAAACAATCCGGTTTGGAGAGGGGCAAGGAAGAATCGGGAGAAGATATTGCTGAGAGCGATGCCGAAGAAGAACAACTACCAAAGGAAACTCAACAGTAGCAGTGACAACAAGATGCAGGGACCGGAGATGACTCTGCGCCCAAAGGATAAAGGCCAGGTTCTTTGCATCGAGGTGAGCTCGATACCCCACGAGCCGCCAGGAATGTTGTCACATTTGCAATGGGGTAGCAATTTTGAAAAATCTGTAAGAATTTGCTGCTATCTTCCCTCTCTCTTCTCTCTTCCAATTTTCTTCATGCTCCTTTCACTTTCCAGCTATCAGTTCTCTGTTCTCCATCTTTGTTTTTCATTGATTTCAGTTCTTGGGCAAGAGGCCCTTAAAATTTTCTAAGTGTTGAGCTCACCCGACTTCGCTGCAAAGTCAGGAAACACTCGATGCTTTGTGTGTTTTTGGGCGTATGTAAAAAGCATGTTGTAAAATTTTCCTAAGTGTTGAGGCGTGCACTGTCCGACAGTGCCCGATTGCATTGCGCCACCCTGTGCACCCGTTTTTGTGCGCCATCGGACGGAGGTCAAAGGAGGAAATGTAAAATTTGACTAAGTGTTTGCAGTTGCGTAGTCCGACGGCGCCCGGTTGCGCTACGCCGTCCGACTTCGTGCCCTTTTTTTTGCGCTGTTGGGCGGACCAAGGAGGAAAGCAAATATTTTCTAAGGCATGAACCTCCCAGCTGCGCAAATTTTGCTTTGCGCCGTCCGACTGCGCACTTGTTTTGTGCGCCATTGGGCGAAGTAGAAGAAGATGAAGAAGAGTCTGTTCTTTGTCGCTGCCTCCCTTTGGCACCTATCATCGCAGCCCCCTTTTAGCAGAACTTAGCAGAATATTTCAGTCATTTCCCCATCGTCAGCGGACATCCGATCAAGGCCAACGTACAGTTTTGAGACCTGTGCCAGAATGTGACAGAAGGTGGGCTACCAAGTACAGAATAGGTGCACATTGAAGAGCCAACCTTACTATGTCTGCCGCATTAAACTGGAACTGATTGACTACCTACCAGAACCGCACGAGAGCTGTCCCATTCTCAGGAGGACCTTGCTGCAAGTACATTCATGATCCGCAGAGGTCAAATCTCAGTGGCTTTTAGCCGCTTTTGGCAGCTTTTACAGCTTTTGTCGGGCATTGAGTCCCGTGCTTAATTGTATTCTGGGGGAAATTCCTGCTATAAAAGGCAGTCCAATTCATTGTAATAAAGGGGGGAAGAGAGACATATTGCTAGAGAACTTTTGTTGTATCAAACACTTGCTTTTAATTCAAAGACATCTTTGGCTCTACTACTAGTCTTGTTCTTTTATGCTGCCTTATGTTAATATTTCTGCTTATGTTCATTTATATTTCTGATTGCTGTAATTCTGAATTCTGAATTAGAGCATTGGTGATTATATGAATCTGGAATAGGAAACTAAAGGATACATAAGAGCAAGTAATAGTGATAGTTTTTGTTACATGTTTTTGCTTTGATTGTTGTTGGTTTGTGTACTAGCTAGTAATCGTGCTGCTTGTTCTCTTCACCCGAAGCACATGTCATTTACATCTCTTTCTGCATTTTTATAATCCCTTTCCAGCACTTTTATCTTAAAAACCAAAGTAGACAATATAGGAAGCCGACCTTCTCCGGAGATCGGCACGGGAGGCATTCCTTCCTTCCGGCCTTTCAATCTGCTGGGCGAATCTAGGGCGCAATAGATTAAAATCCTTTCCTTAGTGGCAGATTCGTAACCAAAATTACCATACTCCATGACTGGCTCATCATAAAGTCAATGAAGGCTATATAAATCAGTCAAGTTTGTTTTTTTATTAGCACTAGAGGCAAAACGTCCCAAAAACTCATCGGCCAATTGCTCAAAGGTGTTTATGCTATGACATGGTAGATGATTATACCATTCTAAAGCATCCCCAAATAATGTTGTAATGAAGATTCTCAACATCAAAGGGTCATAGTCTTGAATATGAGAGCACTTAAGGATGAAGCTTGTCACATGCTCTGCTGCATTTTGATCATCTTTGAAATCTTCAAGTTTGGGCATCTAGAAATTCGATGGGTATGTCAGTGATGATACTGATGGATGCAAAGGCTGATTACTAACTTGCTTCAGTGTGGGTTTTTGATAACCCAAAATTTGATTTGGCTTTTGTAATGCCTTTAACCGATTAGCTTGCTCTTTTTATGGCCCCGATGACATGATATGATCATCCTGTTTTCGACCTTGATTGGATGAAGGAGGCAACTTTTGATGTTGAGGTGGACAATAATTATGATCATTAGGCACCTCATCACAATTGGATTCAGGGTAGGCATCTAGTTGATCTTGATGTTCCCATTGGGACTCTTCCTATGATTCCTCCTTATATTGATCTTTGTATTGTTGAGGAGCATGAAGATTTTTGATGATAACCAGATAATGGCCTTTGATGTTGAATGCAATTTTGTCATGTTTGAGGGGGGATATTTTGAGACTGTATTCGGCGTCTTGACCATTGTTGCATCCTATAGGTGCTAGGTGATAGCACAAATTTATGTAATGCATTTTGCAATTGTTCTTGCTATATATTTTATTGTTCTTGTATCTTTCGTTGCTACAACCTTTGTAGGTGTGCTCATTGTGATTCCACCCATTGTTTATGTAATCATTTTTGAGCCAATTGGAGTTGATATGTATGTTGTTGTCTACTAAGATTTGGCTCAATTCCCTGATGAATATGATCTTGTTGCTCAGTCATATGGGGTTTGTGTGCCCTCGTATTTGAAATACAAACATGTCTATCATGTATTTCAACCCTAGTAGGATCTATTGCTTGTTTTCCATGCTCCCTAGAGGGTACCCTGGCCTGAGACTCTAGTTTAGGAATTGACTCTGTATAATATGATGATGTAGATCCATCATGTGGTTGTTCCAAGTACTCTTCACGAGAAGTAGGGAGATGACTTGGATCTTCTTCCCCATCTATGAGGAAAGACTCATATTCAGTTTTAGATGCAAACTTTATATATTTAGGTTGCATAGAGACATGACGTGTGGATGTTGAGTGCTCTCTAAGAGGAGTATGGGAGCGATTTGCTCAATCAGATGGGGTGGTTTGCTCATCCAATCTAGGCCATGGTGTACTCTCATGTTCACATTTCGATTGATGTATAGAGAAATCTGGGGTGTGAACCCGTGATATTGATCTATTAGAACCCTCAATGGGTAGATTATTTTCTATATAGAATTCTATCAAGGTACCCAAATCAAGAAGTTTCCCTAAAGGATCTATGGGTGCTACCCTAGTAGGGGTATCTCGAAGGTTTGCCCCCCTAGGGGTGATATTGTTGTTATGATAGGACCTAGGATGCCATTCATATATGGGCATGTACTCTAGGCTTATTTGGAGATATTCACTAGCTATGGAGCTTGAATCTCTCTTTGAATTGGAGATCTTGTTTTTAACCGCATTTGGACCAAACTCGTAAAAGGGGGGTCCATCAACCATTTTTAGAAAAAATTGACTTTTCAAAAAAAGGTTATAAGTGTTATATATCAAAATGATCAATGCAATGAGCTGAGAAAAATGGGCTAGGGCTTCAAAATCTAAAATTTGGGTCAAAAATTTGTATTTTTGGAATATTTGGCCAACCGGGGCCTGTGGGGAAATGCCTACTTTTAGGATTTTTTGGAAAATTTTAAACCATGAAGAATTAGAACTCAAATTTTTTGTGAGAGATATAGAATGGTCTAACTAAGACAACAAAACAAATTTAGCACTTTTTGGAATTGTCTAGACCATTATATGACCGTTTTCCTACAATTTTTCCCTATTTTTGACCTCAAAAATAAAGTAATCACAAAACCAAAATAACTTTTTTGTTATAGCTCAGTTTTGCATGATTCTCGAACCATTGGGTTCAAAACAAAAAAGTAAATTATTATTATTATTAGGGTTAGGTTTTGGTCCCAGATCAAGGATCTTATGTTGATTACCCAAATAATAAAGAAACACACAAAGTAGACAATATGATTATCTCTTTTAAGGATTAGATGTGAATCCCTAAGCTATTTGGTGTGTTTAGATTTGTTGTTTTAATTTTGCTTTCTTGTTATTGTTTTGGAATTATAATGGGTAACTCAACCAAAGTGGTGACTAGGAACACTAGTGCCAAACATGATTTCTCAAAAGAGTCTAGGGTACACTGCTTAAAACCCAGTGGGGGGTTCGCCTAGCTCTTCCACTCTGAAACAGTGTTTCCAATAGTGGGAGGCAGTTTGAAAATTAGTGACCTATTAGATTTTAGGAGAGTTCCCTATTCTATCTAATATATATATGAGCAAGCTGGTGGGAGGAGGTGAAATCCAACGTCACCAGTCTGAATTGGGGGTTGGTGATGAAATCCAACCTTACCAATGTTATAGTGGAACATGCAAGTGTGTGTGGTTCCTTTTATGCTTAAAGAAAGTAAAATCATGGAGCACTCAATGAATCTACACTAAATGCATGCAAATGTGTATTTTACTTTCAGAAAGTTATGATAAAAGGAACCTACAAATGTACCTATAAATGCAAAAAGCTAAATTTTAGCCTACCCGTTGGGTAGGCTACAAGCAAACAAACCATAGAGATGCATTCCTACTTTGAATTTATTTTGATTTTTCTCATTTTATATGTATTTGTTATTTTGTGTTTCAGAAAAGGAAACTAAATTCTAACCTTTCTAAATAAGCAAAATATACGAGAAAAACCAAATAAAGACAATTTCTAAAAATAAAAACAGAGAGAGAAGGTTCAGATGCCTACCTCATCACTGCAGAAACTTACAATTTTTGGAATTCTACTCTAAAAATCCTCTAGTTTATATTCAATCTAGGGTGGGATAAATAATAGGTCTATACTCATCCCAAGGTGGGACGAACTCGCATTCATCCCAGGGTGGCACGAATAGCAGGTCAGGGTTCATTTCAGCCTAGAACGAATAGCACCTACAACATAAAAAGATGAAGAATAAGTTCTAAAATTAACCTAAACCAAAAGAGAATAGGTACCACCATGATTGCCACTAAATTAGGTAAAATTAGTGCACCAAATGATAATAAAAATATGTGTATCTATGTCCTATTGCATATGAGCATCAAACGAAAGCATGCAAGTAAGATGGAAAAGATAGAGAACAATAAGAAATAAAACAAAATAGATTATTTTCTTATTAATCACATAGATCAGATATGGGTTAAAAATATGTCCCTTTTTATGGCTCAAATGGATGAAACAATTTTTTACAACTTGGGTGCCCAAGGATCAAAATCCTTCAAAAAATTTGGGTGCACATCCAATGTCTCTCCTCATACCCACAATTGAAGTGGGTGGGCCAAGGCTGCTGCCACTTATATCTTTGATCTAGATGTCTTGTGATCCTTTCCAATGTACTATAATAACCTGAACCTGCACACAAGGAAACCAGAAACGTCAAATAGCGAGTGCATGTGATGAAAAGCATGCAATCCCCACAGGAGCAAAATAGCTAATAGTGAGAATAAGCATAAAATGAACTCCAAAAACTATGAAATTATACAAGGATGTAAAAAATAAGGTTTTGGGAAGATATCACCAGAAATTGCACCAAAAGTGCACCAAAATTGCATCTGATGGGGCTTCGAAACCTGAATGATCATTCGCAACTTGAAAAAACCAAAGCAAGTAATTTATGACCCTACACATATCCAAAATGTATGAAAATTGAAAATAATAAATGATATGCTATTCTAAGAAAACCCATTTGATCATATTTACAATATCAGTCACAGTTTGGGTGTTCTCTCAAATGACCGCAAGATACCTGTAAGAGACCCTACAAAACACTAAAATGTAATATCTCGGCCAATATAGCTCAGAAAGACCTAAAATTTGAAATACAGAATAATATAAACATGTATAAAATAACTAAATAAAAAAAATTAGAAAATTATTGACATATTTCTATTTATCATAGGGTGGGATGAATAGGACTGTCACAAATTGGGGGGCGCTCGGGGGTGGGATGCCCACAAATTTTGCACACCGTTTGCCACCAACTATTGGGGAATGGTTTGAAACATTCTAAGGAGTATTGTAATAAAATTTTGTGAATAAATTCACTCATATGGTTTGGTTATGTGACAAATTGTGCCTACTAGTTCACTCGCAAACCTCCTTCGCTAGGTAGAGATTCTGAGGGAAAATGGGCACAAAAGGTGGAAATAAATATTAGCAGAATTTCATTGCATAAACTAAAAATTCTCTCCATTGGCATGGAAAATATCTCCACTTTATAGCCTAAGGAGGATTTAGGGGTCAAAAGTCATGTGAGGGCATGCGAGGCATGAGGTGCCACTTGGCCACCAGGGTGGCATCCATTGGAGGGAGAAGAGAATCTCTCAATTTGGCCTTCCTCATGGGCTAGAACATTAAGATGTTGCATGACCTACCCTCCTAGCCATTATGGACTAGAAATATAACTATTGTTAGTCCAGGTTTGACTTTTTTCTAGTCAAACCTGCTATTCGCTCCACCCCGGAGCAAATGATGCTATTCACTCTGGGGTATGATGAATATGTTCTGTATTTGTCTCAGGGTGGCATGAATAGTAGCAGGGTGTCAAAAATATACCAAAAGTGTCCTAGAACCTTTCAAACCCTTGAATTAAGTGGTTAGAACCACTGTATACCTCTTGAGGGCTGCCTTAGAGGCCTTGGTGTGTCGCGAAGTCACTACTTATGGTAGCGCAATCGAATTGACCAGTTTTTAGTTTCTAAATTGTAGCTTCAATATCATCTTCTATAGCTGGTGGATGGTCTGATATAGCTCATGTAATTTTTCTATAATTGCTTTTATGGACTCTTGAAAAAGAGCCTGCTCATCCTTATACTTGGCCTTGTAAGTATAGGCCTGTTATTTCAATATCTGCAACTGCTACTGCGGATCCTTAATCTATATTTCCAAATAAGGAGTATGCCTAGTAGATAAATATTATAAAATCTAGTCCATGAACTCATCCTTATTCAACTCATCAATCGATGCATCATCATCTGATGAGCTATAAACCACCATGGACACCTTCATCCTTCTACTTATGGTTTTTATGGAAATTGATATGTAAGTAGGGCTTGGTAGACCATGCCCTACTTCATATTCAAATTAAGGGCCAGTAGGAGACAAAGCCTATCCTAAATCCTCATCAAATTGAGGAAAAGTAGGGGATGAGGCTTACCCTGTGTCCCATATATTTTACTTAGGCTGGGATGTAAGCACTATCTCAGTTTGATCTATAGTCCTATCAATTGATCGATCAGTCTATTTTGGTGCCACCACTTCTTTCCCTACCCCAAGAACTACGTTATTTTCTTTAGCTTCCTCAACCGTTATACCTCTGTGTGATTCGACATATCACACCAAGGATGAAATCAGGCCATGGTGAGCCAGGAAAAACATTGTGCCTACCTAGTACTAGTTGGCCTCATCCTTAAGTGTACATGCAAGATAATGGGAGACATTGATCTTATCCCATGTAGTAAATGGTTGAGGAAACAAAAATGGTTAGATTTTAGTTTGGAAAGCCTACTCGTACAAGTGAAAAACTAGGTAATCTTCTTGAAGATTGACCTCTAGAGCTTGGGGATGTACTACTTTGGTAAACCAACACGCGTCAGGTATTATGTTGGCTGCTTCCCAATGCTGAAGATTATTCATATGAGGCACAAACACCCATGAAAATAGAAAGCAGACACCTCCTTACATGAAAATTAGGCACCTTTCGAATCAAGGCATGCAGATGCTTGGTAAACAGAAAGTAGGCAACTTTTGTTAGTAATCAGGTGTCGTGCTTAATATGGAAAGAAAGCACCTTTTGCTGGCTATCGAGCATCTTACTTAAAGAAAAAAATAGAAAGAATATGCATTTTTATTAGCAGTCGAGTGCCATACTTAAAAATAAACTTCATACAAACTTTTTTTTATTATGTCCAAGAAATTAGGTGTCGCTTTCCTAAAAAATGAAAATCAGACACCATTTCCTTATGAAAAATAGGAATAAGGTATCTATCTACTAAAAAATGGGACTCAGGTGCATTTTCCTTGACATAACGAAGTTGGGTGTCTTCTACCATACAAACAGGAATCTGATGCCTTTTACTGTACAATGAGAATCGAGCATTGTATTCCATAAAAATGAGAGTCAGGCACATTCTTCTCCAAAAATCAGAATCGAACGTCTTCCTCTTCAAAAAATGAAAAGTAGGTGTTCCTCCTTTATTTCAATATTTGCTGATGTGTCCACTAGTGTATGCTTACAATTGATCAGGCTTTCAACGTTCTAGTTTGAATAACAAGGACATAATCAACATGCGCTACCTAAACTAGCATCTAGGTATTTTCTTCATGAAGACAAAAAATAAACACCTAAACACTTGTGCAGATATGGTTTCCCCCTCCAAGTGGAGATGAACTATTTCTACTAGAAATTTAATCTCCTAGAAAGCTAGGATTGTGCAGGTTCATGCATCCTATGCTTGTTAGGCCTAGGTTTCCCAGACTGCCTACAGTTGCACTCAGGGCATCATTCCTACAAAATAGAAATACAACTAAAGAAATAAAAATTGCAAAACTTTAAAAGGATAATTATTTTTGGACCATGTGGACAATGTCCACATATTACTGACTCATTTTAAAACTAGAATCAACTAGGGTCTCCCCCATGTCTAATCTGGACTTCATAATATAAGTCTCAGACACATGATATAGATGCAATAGTGACCATTGAATGTTAATGTAATGTTGTTATCATCAATTATTCTGATACTCACATCTCAATTTTTGATGATCTCAATCACTTCATATGGCCCCATCTAATGCTACATTAGTTTATCTTTCCTTTCTTGGAACTGAGAGTCATACAATAATGCCCACTCTCCCAATTTTAACTGATTTGTCCTAGTGTGACGATCATGCCACTTGGCCCTTTATTTCTAGATGACATTTATTCGATGCAGAGCATCCCAATGATATTCATCCAGCTGATTAAGCTATTGAATCTATTCCTTTTTTGCCTCATCTAGATTCAAATTTAAATCCACTACAATTATGAGAGTTTTAATATCAAATTCTTTAGGCATCATAGCATTCTTCCCATATACTAGATGGAATGGTGTAAAACCAGTGGTAGTTTTCTAGGTGGTTTTGTAAGCCCACACTGCTGGTAATATTGTGGTCTAGTCCTTCCTATGCTGTTGTACTTTCTTTGTGAGAATGTTCTCTAGTTCATGGTTGGTTACCTCTACTTGCACATTTTCCTGTGGATGGTAAGGAGTGGTTTTATTATGCCTGATTTTATATTGTTGCATGAGTTCCTGAATCATATTTGAATTAAATTGAGGTCCTTGATCAATTGTGATCTCCCTTAGAACCACAAATTTGGTGAAAGTATATGAAAACAAGAAGTTTGCTATAGTATTCTATTTAGAATCATGTAATGCTTGCACTTCAATCCACTTGGTCATATACTTAGTGTAAATTAAGATATACCTCTTACCTACTAACTATGGATTAATGGGTCCTATGAAGTCCACCCCCCATTTATCAAATGGCTCTATGTGCACATGTGATTGGAGTGGAATTTCATCTTTGAGAGTTGGTCTACCCATCCTCTAACATTGGTCACATTGGCTCACATGCTTAGCTACATCTTTGAATAGTGAAGGCTAGTAGTAACCAATAAGTAATAATTTGAATGCAATATTTTTTCCCATAATATGACCACCACAAGGTTCATTATGGTAAGCTTTCAGTATTTCTACAATCTCATTATAAGCAACCCATCTTCTCATGACCTGATCAAAACCTATTTTAAGCAGGCACCCATTAATCCATGAGAAGTCTGCATTTTCTCAATTAAAGTTTATTTCTCACATAGTGAAAGTGCAGGGGATACTTTACTAGTGGCTAAATAATTAGTCATATCTACGTACCATGGTATCTGTTCATTAAGAGCAAAAACATGCTCATATGGAAACTAATCTTCTATGACTAAATGATCAAGAGGTGTCAATCTGGAAAGAAAATCAACCACCACATTGTCCTTACCTAGTTTGTCTACTATTGTCACATCAAACTCCCATAGAAGTAACAACCATCTAATAATTCTACCACTAATACCAGGTTTGTTTTTTAGGTATCAAATAACTGAACGATCAATGTGCACAAAACCAGATATCTGTAATATAGTGGTAAAATTTATTAAGAGTATGTATGACTACAAGTAATTCCTTTTCTATGATAATATAATTAAACTCAGCACCTGTAAGATGTTTAATGACATAATAGATGATATAAAAATCATCACCATATTTCTATCCTAGAACTGACCCTATCACATTATTGGATGCATCTACATATATGTGAAAGGAGATGGTCCAATTTGGACCCCTCAGGATTGGAGCAGAAGTTAGTTTTTCTTTCAAAATATTAAATGCTTATTCACAATAATTTGTCCAGACAAAATCTATGTCTTTTGCTAACAATGTGCTTAGGGGTTTAGTAGTTTTGCTAAAGTATGCTATAAACCTCTTATAGTAACTAGCCGATCCAAGGAAATTATAGATATCCTTTGGAGTTTTGGGTGTGGACAGGTTTTGGATAACTCCTATATTATTCCTGTCTACATTGATCCCATATACAAAGATATGATGTCCTAAAACTATCCCTTCCTGCATTAGCATATAATATTTCTCATTACTTAGGGACATATTGGTTTCCTCACACCGCTGAAGTGTTTTCTCCAAATTTTTTGTGGCTTCTTCAAAGGTTTCATCATAAACAGTGAAATCATCCATATATACCTCCATAGTTTCTCTAATCATATCAGAGAAGATGCTCAAAATTACCCTTTGAAATGTGGCAGGTGTATTGCACAACCCAAAGTGCAAAAATTAGTAAGCGAAGGTTCCCCACGAACAAGTGAATGTGGTCTTAAATTGGTCTTCTTCCCCAATCTAAATTTGATTATATCCACTGAACCCATCCGGGAAAGAAAAGTATTTATTTCCTACTAAGGTGTCAAGGAATTGATCTATGAAAGGTAAGGGGAAGTCATATTTCTTGGTTGTTTTATTTAGTGACCTATAATCAACACATATCCTCCACTTTCCATTTTTCTTGGGCACCACCACCAAAGGTGATACCCATTCACTATCTGAGATAGGGTAGATAAACCCAACTGTCAGGAGTTTATGCAATTTTATTTTAACAATCTCCTTCATAGCTGGATTCATCCTATGCTATGGTTGTCTTACCAATTTTATTTCATCTTCTAGATATATTTGATGAGTACAAGTTTCAGGAGCTATTCCTCTCATGTTTGAATACTCCCAAGCAAAGGCACCCTAATGTTTGACTAATATTTTTTTCAATTTGATATTGTTCATATGTCAACCCATCATTTATATTTAATTCTCTCCTAGGTGTAACTTCTATTTGCTGAATATGGTGATATTTACCTCCCACTAATGGCAACTCTAGAGGAGGATAGGAGGGTTCTCCTTGGAAAAAATTTGATATCACCCTATTCTCATCATTCTCATACTACAACTCATAAAGTACCATGATAGTTTGAATAATTGATAAACCACTCATGTTCAGGTTTTCACATTCAGGTTCTCCCAACAAATCTACATACTATGCAGGTGGATGGATGATTAGATTTTTTATATTCTAACCATCAAAAATGGTCATTTTCCCATTTATGCAACTTATGTAGGCATCAACTATTTCCAGCCAAGGCCTACCTAAGATGAGTGGATAACCACCCAATCCAGACTTGGATTGTAACACTAAGAAATATGTTGGGTACTCCCATGCATCCACTGTGATAGTTATGTCTTCCAGTATTCCTTTAGGGAGCACTATTGACCAATATAGAAAATGAAAGACAATTTTTGTTGGATTAATATTGTTTAAACTTAGTTTTTGCATGGTTTCTTTGGGCATGATGTTAATGATAACCCTCAATTTTTACAGTTAAAATAGGGCTTCTTGGGTCTAAATATTTTTGGCTGTAGGTATTTTCTAGCATAATATCAGCTAGTTATCCTACCAAATTGATTGCCTATACCAGTTTTCTTCTTGGTTTTCTTAGACACATCTCTCTTATGGACTTGCTATAGATAGGAATGTCTCTGATGGCCTGAAAGAGAGAAATTGTGATCGTTAGGTTCTTCAAACTGGAAATAATATCAAATTCTAGTTGTATTGGCTTCTTGGATTCCTACAACCTTTTTGGAAAAGGTGGAACCCCTTATCTATTATTTATAGTTGTTGATTATTCTTCTACTTATTCTATAAGAGGTGATTCCTCTTTTTCTAACTCTATGTTTTCCTCCTCTTCTACCAGAGGAGCTACTTCTACACCTACTTGTCTACCTGTCCTTAATTGTATGGAACTACAATCTATTTTGATATTATACATGGGGTACATATCATTCTCCATCTGGTATGTTGGTTGTGGTTTATTTTTTGGATTAGAAGTACGTTGTTTTGGTAGTTGAGAAGGTCTCAAATCAAGGGAAGCTGGCATAATTAGCTGTAGTGGGATTGATGCAGGATGCTGTAGAGTTTGGCTCCAAGCATTCTAATTTCTCCATTGCTATACAGGCTATGGGTATGACATCCATGGGTAGGGATTGTAAGGATTTTATCCTTGGATAAATTTATTCCAAGGTTTTTGTCCCCACAAACCCATGTTGGGTGGCTGAACTTGACCTTGGTTATGATATATTGCCCCCATAGGATGGCATTCCTACTAGCATGTTGTTTCCCATAGGATACTGTTGCCAGTTTCTCATATTACCCATGAAGTATGCTTCCATACTTTAGGTTTCTCTCTATATTTTGATAACTGTGGACACAACTTAGTTTTATGATATTTTTAATATATAGTGCACACTCTAACTTTGTTCTCAGGACCATAATTTCTAGGATGTTTTCCCCTACATTTCATAAAAAAATAGGCTAATGTTACCTCATTTTTTTTCTTCTTTATCTGAAGTAGAAGGGTGTCCATTTGAAGTGCAAGAGATGACAACTTCTCACTATTGATATCTTCAAGCATATTTCCTATTTCTGTTTTAGTGATAGTGGATGATTGTTTTATATTCCTAGGGATTAACTTACCCTTCGTTCTTGAAAAGTTTTGACACAACTACTGAATATCAGATATTTGGTATTGATTAGTGTCCCCTCCAGGAATCATGTTTAAGGCTTCAAGAGATTCATTTGTAAGCCCTTTTAATAAGATACTCATTAAGGACCCGTCTCCTAGTCTTGCATGGGGAGATCTTTGCAAATTGAAGCTAAATATATCTCAATACTTCTCTAATGATTCTCCTTCCTTTTGTGTCATATCTAGGACTTCTTCTCTAGAATCTCATGCTCTACAAAATTCTTGAAACTAATATAGGAATATTTTTTTTGTGTCTTCCCAGGTAGTTATTATTTTATTCCAAAAACTGATGAACCAATGCAAAGTTGAATCATCAAGAGTGGAGGGAAACAACTTTAGTTTCTGAGCATTGGTTGTATAATCTACCAACCTACATAGAACATCAAATTTGAAAAGGAACAGGTCGAGATATTCTATTGGAAGTCCTCTAAATATTGGAAGGTGGGTAGGGGAGATATATTTCATCCAGTGTTCTCCTCTTACCTATTCTATAGGGAAGTTAAATCTAGTAGATACCTTGTCTATTGTTTCAACCATATTGTCTGCTATCAAGGTTTCTACACCTACTGCATTTAGGGCAGCTTTCAAGGCTTCTAATTCATTTCTTTTATCCTCTACAAGGATTACTAAATCAGTATTTGAGATAGTTCCATCTTCTACTACTTGTCAATGTTGAAGGTTCAATAAATTTTCCTCAAATTGAACTCTTCCTATCTCAGATCCTTCCCTATGGTTTTGTTGGTCTATTTTAGAAGGATCCTATGCAAACAATGGATGTTGACTCTAATGCATAGGTGGAGATGATGGTGGAGAGGTTTTAGTCTGAGGATTTGGCATAGCTACAATAGAGGTTTCTAAAGAAGCAATGTTTGTGTTCTTGATAAAACGACCATTTGGTCCTCTAACTCTAGGTGGACTCATACAAAATTTTAAATGGAGGTTTTGTAGAAAGTAACCTAAACTACTTCTAACATACTTTCTTCAAAATAGAAAATTATAGTCGGCTGATCCCTGAAAACAGTGCCAAAATGTTGGGTAAAACATTAATTAGTTTTCTATGGTATAAATCATTATCTCCATTTAATTATCAACCTGGGATAGCTTGTAAACTTGTGAGTAACCCTCCACAATATATGCTTGTAATCTCCCTCTAATCATATGAATCCCTTAGATTCTATGGTTTGGGGGTGTTGTTTTTTCTATGGAGTTCTCGTTTATCTTCTAAATCACTAATATAATTTGCACTATCAAAGAAATATCTAAAATACTTTGAAATAAAAACTGCACACTTGTTGGAAATTTACAAAAAAATAAGGGAATTGCAGTATTAAACTAAACTACAAAAAAATGGAAAATAAATTAAAATGGTATAAAAATAGGTAAAAGAAGGGAGGAATACTGTTGAGAGTGGGCCCACGCTTCTAGCATACTTTTCTCACATTAAGTCATACATCATATGCTAGTTGAATTTGATTAAAAGACTCAAATGTATTGTATTAAAATGTGTAATAGGAATTTATAGAGAAAAACACGAGATCTATTTTTCAAGGGTGGCTTGCATATTTATAAGATATGCATCCATTCCCTGTTACATTATGAAAGTAAATCAATTTTCGATTTTGCTGTTATAACAATATGCAGGAATAAAGGAGATAAAATAAAACATTAAACTTAAAATATATTCAGTGTATTCTGTATCAGAACATAATACATATGATATTTTTCTCTATTTTATTACATTGATATTTATGTGATTGCTAAAAATAGATGACATATGGTTGTTGACGTTGTCCTTGGTACGCATCCATAGCTGAAATCACATTTTGTTCTATCGACAATAGTGGTTGCACTATAATTCTGCGTTAATGAGAATCCGATGCCTTATATGTATAAGATGATAATCAGGTGTCATCTCTTTAAAATATGGGAAACAGACACCTAATGGGAGTCAGGTGCCTAATAGGAATAAGACACCCAATAGTAAAACACCAAATTATAATCGAACGCCCGATAGTTAGGCACCAAACAAGAATCGGGCACCTAACTTAGCAGTTCATCACTACATTTTTACAAATATTTTTCCCTTCAATTTTTCATCATAAATAGAAAGTACCAGGTCCAAGTGGGACCTCAACATAAACATGCCAAAATACCATAAAATCCACTGCATTTACACATAATCCACTCAAAAACAAATATTAGACAACATATGTAATCTAATGTTAAATACATATAAAATTTGCATAAAACATATATTTCTATTAAAATAAATGTCGTAATAAATATGGAAATTTTGTACAAAAATGAGTGTTTTCAGGGCTTATCAAACATATCCAGTCTCAAGTGGAGATTGGTGATGAAATCCAATCTTCCCGCTATTTAAGATGAATGTGAAGGGTGTTTGTTCTAATCTAAGAAAGCAAGAAATACCTTTTTAGAAATGAAATGCTTTTTTTGAGAAAGAAAAGCAATACAACAAAGAATGATGCAACCTTTTCCTTCAAATTTTATTTTGTCTTTTTAAAAATGAAATGCACTTTACAAACTAAGAGTAAATATGACGAACTTGGATAGTGAACTTTTGTAACACTAGATATATTCACAAAATATAAACAATATGATCTACAATCCTTTCGAGTTTTGGTTGTTTTTGAACCAAACATGTCGATTTTATAGATTTTACCTATATATCTAGCTTTTGCAAGTTGTTTTGGATGGATTTCTGAGATTTGACTACACTTTTGCTTCGATCACTAGGTGCCTAGCGATTGGCTTGGATCACATCCTACCCAACGATTGTGGTAAAAATACACTTTTAGACCATATTTGAGTTTTGGGATAGTAAATCTTGTTGTAGATAGGTACTTGCAACCATAGATAACAATATATTACATTTTACGGATAAAATAAGTGTCTAAGAAAGCCAAATTTGAAATAAAGATAGGTTTTTCTTAAATGTGGTGCGGTTTCGAGTTTCACAAAATACTTTTGCAAGGTGGTGCGGTGCTGAATTTTACAAAAGTTCAAGAGATAGCTAATTTTCAAGGTGGCGCAGTATCGAATTTTACAAATAATATTACAAGGTGGTGTGGCACCAATCTTATAATAAGGCTTCCAAAAACAACCAAATGTTAGTAAAATAACATGATATCAAATTTTTCTAAACACAAAAGGACATCAATATTGCAAGGTGACGTGCCAAGTTTTGCAATCACTCTTGCAATGTGATGCAGTGTCGAGTTTTCCAAGAGGGTAGGAGAATCAAGATATCAGTAAGGTAACACGATGCTGAATATTGCTAAAACAATCTTACAAGGTGGCACAATGCCAAATATTGCAAGAGTTCAAGATTCACAAAGTAGGGTGATTATACCTTTCAATGATGCTAGTTTCATTAAGCGGTTTGTAGCCTACAGAAGCTATCATTTGGTAAGGGGGATAGCAATACCATTTGGAAGTAAATTAGTCCCTCAAAATTACCTATAACTCTATAGTTGCAGTGGGTTGTATTAGAACTGGTTCTTGCACCATTTTTGGGATCATTTGCTACGGTCGCTGGGTACCTAACGACTGGATTGGGTTGCACCCTACCTAGCGACTATGACTTATAGGCCAAAAAAATAGTTGTCTCAGATATGGATAGTGTTTTTAGGGTTTTGTAAGGTTTTAGGTGGTTTTTGGAGTACCTATAACACAAAAATAGATAGAATTAGCTAGCTACTAGAATGAGATAACTAATAGGAAATAAAGCAAGTGGAGGTCCCACAATATGTGTAAGAATGAACTCCTTGGAAAATGGACGTAAAGTTTATGAAATATATAATGTTCAAAAGGGGTTACAAGTGTTCCCTTTTACAAATTTGCCTTAGAAGGCTACAAAATAGGGTTCAACAAGGCGAATGTCTCTTTTTATTTAATGAACTGTTGACGACATCCTGGATTGATCTTCCAACAATCCTCAAAGGGTGTGGGCCTATTGCATGTGTGCCACTAATGATCAAACCATCCTCTAGACCTATATAACCTACAAAATGAGGTTAGTGTGTTTGGAGGCCTATCATGGATTAGACCTTGGTGGGAGAGTTTTGTAACTTTATTTCGGCTGAAAATGGACTCTAGCCAGAGTTGCACCCTACCTAGCGATAAAATTGGGTCACTGGGTACCTGACGATTGAGACTATAATATTTTTTTATAGGATATGATAGAAGATGATGCTATCATGTGACTGTAGCAACTCCTAGTCTGTGCTGGATGTGCTTATGTACCTATAGAAACCTATCAAAAATGGGTTGTAAGAGGGTACAAAATGGGTGGTTGTCATGTTGATTTGATGGTTGATGGATGGTTTATTGATGAATAGAATTCTGATGTAATTTTTGTAGAGTTCTATTATGTTGAATGACTGGGTACCATGGTGAGACTTCGATTGGTGGTTGCATGGGGACCATGATTGGGCGTAGGAAATGGCTTTGGTGGCATATGGGCTTATGGATAACCCTTTTGATAAATGTAAAGTGTTGTGAGATTAATTAATGCAATTTGGTGGCTTTTAAAAATTAATTAACCATGAAGAGGAAACATATGGCCATGTGTGATTTTTAGGTGTCTACATTACCCATATTTTTAATGTTGATATTCCAAGTCAATATTTTCCAAGACCTATGTTAAAATAGTAAGTTGAAAAATATTAGTAGTGCATATGGAGGACCTTTTCTAAGGGGATTTTCCTAATCCATAGCCTTATGAATACCTTTTGGGAGATAGTATGTTTCTTCATCAATATAATTAGAACCCTGAGTGGGTATCATGGTTTGGAAAGTTAGAGCAACTTTTTCTCATATTATTCCATTTTTATTTACCTTCTAATGATGATTGTCTTCAAAATTATACCCTATTTTGACTCTAAAGTGGTGTAAGTATGGGTGGGAACTACAAATTCTATATCTATGATAAAATATCTGCTTTTTACATCATTTCATAATAGATGTTTTTATACCTCAAATAACTCAATTTATCTCTCAAAACATAAAATTGTTGAAATACAAATAAATCCTTGGTCATATTTGCTAATATTGTAGGAAATGATATATTTCTAGAATCATGACCTCTATATTACTTAGTGTAGCCCATTTATTAGAGTCACTTAGGCAATCTCAAAAGTCACTGGTGAATCACTCTCTATTTGTTTGGCAGTATCTACTTCTAGGATTTCATATTTAAAGAGTACTTCTTCACAAAAGGGTCCCCATGAAATTTATTCAAACCTTATAAACTTGTATTTCTTAAATATGAAGTTGTATGTTTAATATTTTGATCACTTTATTCATCAATTTTGTGCATGGGCTCTAGTATCAATGTTATTTATGATATAAATACCTCATATTTTGGTTGCAAAACTACATTTACTTCTTCTATAGTATCTTATTACTCTAAAGATAAATCAAAAGTATGATATTCTAGAAAAGTAAATATCCACTATCTATTGATGACTTATAAAGATTGCACATGATGATATCCTGGACAAGAATATAATATTTGACAACCTCAAGTGCCTCAAGTATCACAATAAATTTAATCTCACATGGAATCTCATAAAATTGATAATTTTCCTCTAAGATTTTCTCATTAAAAAGGTAAAATACCTTCATGAGAGGGTATTCACATGTTAATTATTCAGACCTTGTAGTGTTTCCTTCTCCTTCATATTTCAGTCTAATTCCTCTCTCTGTTTCTCTTGTATGCTCTAGCTCATAATTTGAGGGAGGCATTGATACTTAATGATTTGATTGTATATTTTACTTTGTTATCTTCACAGATATGATGTCCTCAAAGGGAAACTAAAATCCCTTGTATTTTGACCTGATTTTTATTCCAACATAAATTCTTCTTCTTCTAGTGGAAAACTAAATACCTCACATTCTTCTATGAAATCCAACATTTTATCTGAGAAGGGATCAATTGATTTACAATATTCTATATCCTTTTTTTATTTATGTTTAGAATATTTATTTTAAATCTCAAGGTTTCTCTTAGACCATACAAGGTATACCTCTTGATAGAAAAGTGAGGCTCCTCAATAAGAATTATTGATCATTTATTACCTAAATATTTCCTTATTGTGTTAGGTTAGTTTTCTATCTTAAGGGGGTATATTTTTAGGGGAGTAGGTTGAGGACATTCTAGAGGATTGTCAATTGCTACACTTTTGGTAGGAAGGTAATAACCTAGATATTCTAGGAATTGCATAGGCTTGTACCACATTAACTTGGGGAGAAATCACTTGATTTACCATTGATTGTATTATCATGAGTTGACTAAAAATTATTGGACTAATATAAATAGGTTGGTTTATTGCTATAGGATGACATGATAATTGTGTATTCATTACTTGGACATGGTGGATTGCTATAGCATAATTTGTTAGAATATGACCCATTTTATAAATAAGGCACTAGAATTTTGAATCCATATTGCTTATGCCATTTTGCACTTGATTTATCATCGACGTGTTTCATTATTGGAGCACCCTAAATGGAAGGGACTTGTTATGGGTAAAATCATCCTGACAAGTAGGGATTGCTAGGTATTATTGTTGAGTCACTCACCATTGAGGTTCTTGCATGTTCCCTTCTTGATGTATTCTCCAATTCTTCTCTTCTAGTTCATCATCTTGCTTCCACCACTTAAAAACTATAAGTATGACCATAAAATTTTGACTTATGGATTGAATCACTATAAAACTAGAGTGAATCTCTCCCATAAATTCAACTTATAAAATTTTCTTGAAGGAAGGACCAAGCAAATTGTCTTAATTTTGGTGTAAATCATTTCCCTTGAAGGATTTACAAATATTTTTGATCTTTTGGATACTAAAAAACCTAGGCAAATCACTCTTTAGATTCTACTTAAAGGATTTTTACTTTCTCATAGTAAATCACTAGCTGATTAGAGTGAATTGCTAGCTATTTGACTTAAATTTTTTCTTGAATTTTCTAGGCTATTGACCTCAAAAGGAGTGCATTGCTTTTGTTTTGGAGCAAATCAATCATTGAATAAGGACTTATAAAAATATATTAGATCCATCCCAAGTACATTTTGCCAAAAGTGAGAAATGATATCAATCTAGTGCTAACTTTCTTGCTTGCCTTACAAAATAATTTATGATTTTGAAGTTCATAAAAAAGTCACCATTCAAAATGCATTTGCCAAAATTGAACATATTTCAAGGTCAATTTAGGAATGGGCTTGATAAATAAAATCCTTGACCCCAATGTGTGGCTCTTGATTCAAGTTGTGAAAATTTGATAGATTCAAAGTGAATCACTATCTTAATGGACTGAATCACTCAAAAAAATGGACTTCAGATATTTTCTAGGTGATTGGTTCAAGTGGAGTGGATTATTTTAATTTTGGTGTGAATTGCTACCTATTCTACAAGTTGGCAAAAATCCTTCATTTTTAGACAAATCACTTCCACCTATGGAAGAATGCAAATATGGTACCGAAATCAAGGAATTCATCCAAATGATGAGTTAAATGCTTATCATTGAGATAATAATAAGGATTCCTCCGCACAGGGCATGCCAAAAATCTATGTTGAATTTTGGAAAATTTTGACTTAAGCGCCCATAATTTTAGTTTTAATCATAATTGTATGGAAGGGTTTTGTTGGCATTTTTGCCACATTTATTTGATCATTGATTATTCATGCATAAGCTATTGAAATTCTAACTTCTCTATAGGTTTTGATGCAAAAAAATACTAAGTCCGAAAGTTGTCACGAAATTGCGACAAAAAACAGCATGGAGAGCCAAGTCGGAAAACCGTCGCGATATCGCGACATGTAGCAAAATTGCGGGGCAGACGAGGAGAGAGAAAATCAACGTAGAATTGGTGCAATTTCACGACGTGTCACAAAATTGCAGTCAACGCAGTCAACGATAGCAGGTGGGAAAAACCGTCACAATATCGTGACGTGTTTGATTTTCGCAGCTTGTGACGAGCAGAATGCATAAGACATAAAAGGGTCACGAAATCGTGACAAAACCAAGTCAGGGAGCATGAGGCTCGAAGGCGTAGCAAAATTGTGACACAATATGGCACAAAGCGCATAAGTCAAAAGACGTCGCGAAATTCTGATGCATCATATTTTCGTGATGTGGGTAGGCAAAAAGGCTTAAGTTGCAAAATGGTAGCGATTTCATGACAGTTAGAGGGTGAAGTCGAGCAAAGCAAGGAAAACATAGTGAAATCGCACAGCGTTGTGTTTTCACGGTTCAAGGTAGCGAAGGAGATAAAGAAGTCGAATGTGTAGCGATTTCGTGACATGGTTGGTTTTCGTGGCTTAAAAGCGGAAGAAGCGTACAGAACAGGAAGACGTCACGATTTCGCGACCTGTTGCAGTTTCGCGCCAGAAAGCAGTTCAAATGGCCCGATGCAATTTTGTAATTTCCAATGATTCAAAGCACTCCAGAATTTAATGTGTTGCTGCTTTCCGATGTGGTCAAGGTAAAATAACGTGCCCAAGCCACAAGAATTGAATATTTTTAGGATTCGAAGCTTCTGTTCATGATTTTTCTAATGGTTTCATGCATATTTCCAAGAACATCATTTAATGAAGGCGACCGACTCTTCCTTATGGCATTTAATTTCTGATTGTTCTGAGGCTGTTTAAGGATATTATCTCCTTGTTTCCATTGCACAGTTGTAGATCTCGAGGAGGTCTGTTGTAAGTTTTAAATGTTGCAAAGAGGCACAACCTCTATAAAAATCAATGTAAATCTCATTTGCAAGTATCGGGAGTGAGAGATACTTTTGCTGAAAGCTTTCAAGTTGTCTTGCATGAATGAAAGAGATTTGGCCACTAATTTTAAAACATCTTTCTATGTAATTTCCTTCTATTCCATGTATTTCTAAGTTATGCTTGTCTTTCTGATCTGCTGTTAGATTTAAATTCTGCATTTGAATTTAAATACTGCTTGTAAGAAAGTAAGTTCTGGAATGCAATTCTGGAGGTAGTTTGCGCAAGGTCGTAGATGAATTATGCTATTTTCTATTATTACATGCTGTTCATACACTTGAAGGTCCATCTTTCTGAGTTTCTTTTCCCCGATCTAACAAATTCAGGCCTACGGCCATATTTCCCATCTCTTTCCGTAATTTCTTGTTTCTTTCTGCGTATTTTACATCTCTTTCCTGCAACTTTAATCTAAAAACAATCTTAGAATAGTAAGGGAACCAGCCCACTCTGGAGATTGGTCTGGGAGACATTTCTTTCTCCCAGCCTTTCAATGTTGGCCGGGTCTAGGGTGCATTTTCTATAAAAATCCTTTCCTGTGGTAGATTCGTGACCAACAGTTTTTGGCACGCCCGGTGGGACAGACTTTTTCTATCTCAGAAAGATCCTATAGTATTGAAGGTTTAATGTTCACCTTCATACCATTAAGTTAGAACATTTGGTGACTTTGCAGTACTCAGAAATCTCTGAACGTCGATGCAGTGAAAGATATACTTCATGATCACGAGATCATAGTCTAAAAAAGTCAGAGATCTTGTCAAGTTTTTTGAACTTGATAGCACAAGAAGTGGTGAGCATTCTAGGTTGGTTTCCCTTGCCATATCCACACAAACCCCTGGTACTAATTTTCCATCTTCTCAGTTACATACACTGGTTCCAATGGCCTAGTATCCTCCACCTAGGAAATTCTTGGCATGGAACAGTTCGGGAGCCTTGAATCTGCAGGCTCAGAACTCAGTTCCTCAGGCCACTTTGAAGGTTTTTCCGACCTATGATGGTACGGGTAAGACTGCGTATGAACATATTAATGATGTAGCTTCTCTGGTGGCCATTCATGATATAACTGACAAAGATGTGATGGTGAAGTTTTTGGTATTATCACTGAGAGGTAAATTGCTGTATTGGTACCGAACGTTGCAACCAGGCACCATAACGTTCTGGGATCAGCTAGGAGAACTACTAGTTAAGAATTTTCATGAACAGGCTGATCCATTTTCGTTGTTGCATCAGTTTAACACGATCCAGAGGCACTCGTAGGAAGAGATAACTGATTTTAATGTTCGTTTTACCAGAACCTGGCAGAGAATTCCAGATGGTCTTCGGCCTATTGATGAGTTAGCTGCATTTTACTACCTTAGAGCGTTCAACATAGATATCGGTTGGGCAGTCCGACAGTCCAATGTAACGACCTTTCTAGAGTTGTTCGAACAAGCATTGAAGGCGAAAGCTGATATGATCGCTATAGGTAGACTTCCTCCCAAGGTAACTATGCCTATTATTCCTGATCTGCCTAAGTATTTATATTTTGGTTCGCTTCCATAGCCTATGCCATCTATGCATCCCAACCCATCATGGAGCTCCAATGCACCCCAAATTGCATCCATCCCAGTTCCCCAACTTCCTGCTCCAACTGTTCCCCAGTTGCTTGCACCGAGCATTCCACGGTTAGTCCCTCCACTTCCAACTCTTGCATTACCTCCCCTGCAGTTTACATTACCTTTACCAGCATCGCCTGTGTCCTCAAGTCCAAATCCTTAATTGGTTATGTTACAAGAAATTCAGTCGGCTATGAGATCTCTCACTGACAAGGTCACATCTATGGAACAGAGAGAGGTGGAAAGGAACTACCAGCCATGAAGATTTATGCCGACAGTAACCAGAGAACAACCTGCTCCTGGCAAGACTATGGAGAAAGCACCTAAAAGAAACACAACAGTTTTGGTAAATGAAGAGGTTGGCCCTTCTGTAGTTTCACATGAGCCATCTTACTGGTGTTCTTCCTGCAATGACCCACATGATGAGTCCACTTGCATGGTCCACCAAAATTATTTGCAAGTTCTTATAGGAAGCCATGTAAACATGATTCGAGAGGTGGATCTTACTTTCGTGGAGTCTCTGGAAGAACATATAGCAATACTAACATGCAGTGGCAAGAAACCAATGTTGGTAGATCCGGCTAAGATGGAGCCATTGAAAGTGCCACCTGTACAAGCAATGAAGCAGTAAATGCCAACAAAGGCTCATGATTTCCTAGTGCAACGACAATCACCTACTTTGTCGAAGGATCCACTTCCATCACCAACAAAAGAAAAGGAACAAGCTTCTTCTTCCCAGCCACAAACAGAAACAAGGGAGCAAGCCAAAGAAATGTTGTGGTATCCATCATTGACCAAACGACAACGAGTGGAGGCCACCCAGAAATATAAGAGCACATTTGAATCTGCTAGAGGTGGGAAAGAATAGGTCTCCATGCAGTACAACATTGTTGAAGAACTCAAATGGATACCAGCTAAGGTAAGTTTGTATGACACCTTACAGTTGCCTAGATAGGTAAATCTCCTATAGGAATCCCTGAAGACCATACAAAGTAAGGGGAAAGCTCCAGCCTGGGTGGTTATGGCTCAAACGTTAACTTTCGTAGCCAATGGTAGGAATATACCACCCCCATTTTATCTGTCATTGCAAATAGAGGGTTGGGTTGTACATAATTGTCTGATCGATTCTGGTGCCGCTACAACTGTCATGCCTAAGGCAGTTTGTGAAGCAATGGGAATGGAATTCACACGATGTAGCCCCGGAGTTTTGCAGTTAGATGGTACTCCAGTGAAAACAGTGGGTGTAATCAAGGATGTCCCAATTGTTTTGCATAATATGCCACATATTACAGTCATTCAGGAGATTGTTGTGGTCGATTTAGAACCGTATTTCAGTATGTGCTTATCCAGAGAGTTTACTACAAAGTTGGGTGGCTACCTTGCACTCAATTATTCTCACTTGGAGATTCCGTTCAAAGGAAGACGAGTTCAGATTTATAATAAGAAACATTTTACTTTTCATATTGAGAAGATAGAAGAAGTAGAAAAGTCCAAAGATGCTGTTCATATGCTAACTAAAGATTTTGAGGAGTTTTCACTGCTCAACTTTAATGCTATGATCCAGACTGAAATTGACTGTTATTTCATTACAAAGCAGTCTGAAGAGGTTGCAGTCAAGTTGCCTACTGATCAAGTTGAACAAGATTCTCTGCCAGATCAGCTTTATTTTGATGGATCACAATACAGAATTGGTGCTAATATAGGGATAGAGTGATCATGCCTAGGTCTCAAGACGGTTGGGACACTTGGAGTGCAGCAGTTTCAGAACTTTGGTAACTCTGAGTTGATCATTAACCATGAGTTTACTGAGCATCCGTCAAGAGTCTGGGATCCAGGTGTTAGCGTACTATTACAATAGGTGTTATATTAGTTAATTTGTTATTTAACTTTAGCACCTTGTTGCAGCGGCATCCTGTTGAGATGCGCCCAACCCGGGCTAATCCAGGAGTGCTGTTTCTGCATGTTGTATTATTTAAACTGCTCTTCAATAATACAATGATGTTCGCACATTTACATGGCATCAGAGCCAAGTTGCAGGGAACTGGGAGAAGCCGAAAGTGCGGAGGACTGCGTTTTTTAGGAGGGAGAAGACAGCCGCATTTTTTTTTTGTCGACCCTCCGTGCAGACCCGTTCGCGTAGCGACAGCGACAGCAGACCGCCGCGCCACACGACAGAGCACGCAGGCCTGTCGCGCGACGCTCGAGGAGACGGTCGCGCAGGGCGCAACGCGACAGAGCTCGCGTAGGGTGCGAGGTGTCGCGCGGCCAAGTCGGAGGGAGTCCGACGCGCGGGGAATTCCCCGGCGCTCCTCCCCGTGACGCGACCGCCGACGCGCCGGGAATTAAATTCCCCGGCGCCCGAGGAGGGACGGACCCCCCCCCTTCCCCCCGTGCGACGCGCAAAGAGCGCGTCGCGTTCCCCGAGCCCCCCCCCTTCCCAAATTCCCCGGCGGGAATTTAAATTTTAAAATTCCCGCCGCTCCCTCTCCCACTGCTATAAACCCCCCCCCCGCCGCCCGCCGCGCGCGCTCCTCCCCCCCCCCACCGGCCGCGTTTTTTTATTTTTTTCGAAATTTTTCTTTTGTTTCGAAACAATTTAAAAAAAAAAAAAAAAAAAAAAAAAACCCCTGTTCGGAACGCAGGGAGGGACGCGGACGGGAAACAGAGGCAGGCAACGGGAGACAGAAGCCTGCGGAGGACGGGAAACAGAGGCAGCAGGCAACGGAAGAGCTCGACGGAGCAGCATACCGGAACTTGCAGAGGAGGTGGCAGAGGGCTTGGGCAGACCGAGAAGGGACAAAGGAGAGGTGCTCCATTGTTTCTTCCGGATCAGCCCGCTGGCTCACGTGGTCGTGAGCCGTGCGGTAAGGCTCAGGGAGCCTACAGGTCGGGGGTTCGAATCCCGCCGACTCCCCCAAGGTATAATTTTTTTTTTAAAGTTATTTTTTATTATTATTATTTTTAATTAAAATTTTTAATTTTAATTTTTTTTAATATAGTTTATAAACTTTAATAAATTAAATTTAATTTTAATTTATTTTTTCTAAAAGTTTAAAACTATAGAAATTAAAATTATTTATTTTAATTTTAAAATTGATAATAATTATAAAAATGCTTTGTTAAAGAAAGTCTTTTAAGGGGGGATTTTTTTTCAAAAAAATCAAAGGGGGATAGAGAGTAATTTTTCGAAAAATAGCAATTTGGCATTGTAAAAGGTGTATTTTCGGCTGTGACCGACACCTTGTGGGTTATTCTTGTGGGCATTTTTTTTGTTGTATGTTGCATATTTCATTTTTGCACTATAACATTAAAAATTAAAATCAAAACACTCCCTAAGTCCCCGGAATATAAAACCCATCTGTGCAATTTATTTGCACTGCAGCGTTCGGTATTTGCGATACCTCTGGCCAGCACTTACCGGTAAAGCT
Organism: Wollemia nobilis; assembly: GCA_028583015.1. Taxonomy (NCBI): domain Eukaryota; kingdom Viridiplantae; phylum Streptophyta; class Pinopsida; order Araucariales; family Araucariaceae; genus Wollemia; species Wollemia nobilis. Next base: position 6,655,179 of record JAQPPZ010015413.1, on the reverse strand, counting down.
GTCGTGATTTGGCTACCGTATCCGCCGCCTAATATAGCCGCTATAACGACGTCCGAGCTTGTTCTCTATAAATCGTCTGGGAGGAATAAGTACGCCATTTTTGCATTTTTTACTCCATCCACTACCCTTTATCGCACTTGTGTTTAGGCGTAAATCCCGACGAAGTATTCTTCATAGTGTTTAGGGGAAGTTACGCCCCACGCATGAGAAGAATCTTCTATGGTAGGTGCCATCAACAAGGCGATTCCCTTTCAGTACCGCTTATGTTCCACGTATCGTATGATCTCTAAAATTCACCTATAGTCTCCCTCACGTAAGGGCGGGTGATTTTTTGTTGATCTTTCTAAATACCTATAGTTTCCCTCACGTAAGGGCGGGTATTTTGTACGGTATATTGGCCTAGCAAAAGGTATATCGAAAGGGGGACCAATTTGGTGATATAAGGAACCTTCACTATGGCCGCTGTTGCAAAATTGATGACCGATCCGCATCGCTTATTGAAAGGTCCAAATTATACACCATGGAAACATAAGATGAAGGCTATTCTCCAAATGGAAGATTTGTGGGATATTGTTACCGGAGTAGCAACAAGGCCTTCACCAACAGCAGGATCCACAGGTCCTTCAGCAGATCAGATTGCTTTTGACAAGAAAGACAGGAGAGCAAAGGTGCTCATTTTGTTTGCTGTTTCCGATGAAGTGCAACCTCATATAGCTGATAAAGCAAGTGGTAAAGAGGCATGGGATGCCCTTAGAACCATCTATGAGGGGAAGAATGAATCCACCATTCTTCATCTTCAACAACAACTTCATAACCTGAGTTTGAGACAGGGTGAAACAGCTTGAACTCTTTCTCAGTGCAGAGTGTCCGAGTTGAAAGAGAAATTGAGTTCTCTAGGAGATATTGTGGATGAAAAGCTTCTCATTTCACTTGTGATGAGAGCTTTACCTTCTTCATTTGACATGTTGATAACCTCCATCCAGGTGTCCCAACGACAAATTACCTACATCGAGTTGGTCAATCTGCTTCAACAACAGGAGGCACGCCAACTTCACAAGGATGATTCTTCCAATACAGCCCTATACACCAACAGAAGTGGTTCTAGGAAGAAAGGTAATGGGCAAAAAGGAGGCAACTTTCGTAAAGGAGGAAATTCTCAACAGGATACGAAAGGAAAAGGCAAGCAACCTCAACGAAGAAGAGGTGGTGCAAGATCCGTGAGAAAGACAACCATGACACCAACAAGTGTTGGCATAAGAACAAGCAAAAAGGCCAAAACAAACCACAAAATAAAAACAAGCAACCCCGTGCGAATGTTGTCGTTGAAGAATCCGACTCGTATTCCGAATGGGCACACAAGGTGCTCATGACTACCACAGATTCCACTCGGAGGGATCCTATTTGGTATGTCGATTCCGGAGCTAGTAAACATATGATCGGCGACGGATCGTGGTTTGAATCATTTGTGGCCAAGGAGGGCAAACCCGTCACCATTGCCGATGATAAAACCTACAGTGGTTCAGTGGAGAGGGTACAGCTTCAGCCACTCTTCCCCGATGGCAAGTGTCGATTGACAAGGTCCTCTATGTTCCGGGATTGGCCAACAATTTGTTGTCGTGACACAAATCCCGGACAGAAATATGGTTGTCAACTTTCGTGTTGAGAATGGAAAGAAGTGTTGTACAATTACCGGGAAGGGTAAGCAGATTGCAACACCTTCATATAAGCATGGCTTATTTGCACTAGATGCTATCTCTATTCCACATGTTGCCATGACTGCCTCTACCAAGGAGGCAACTTCCCTATGGCACAAGAGATATGGGCATCTTAGTTCTTGCTACTTACTTGAGCTCAGCAAGTATGAGATGGTAAAGGGTCTTCCTTCCCTTTCTCGCCACATTGCCGCTGTGCTCGACCGCTAGGCAGAAAGCAAAGATAGAGTACCATTTGAGAAGAGCTCTACAAGAGCACGAAAACCTCTCGGAGCTAATTCACACCGATCTATGCGGTCCTTTCACACCCAACATTGTTGGAGGGAAGAGGTACTTTCAGCTATTCGTAGATGACTACTCACGAAAGATGTGGGTTTTCTTTCTCAAACTGAAATCGAAGCTTTCGCATTCTTCCAGCAGCTCAAGAAATCCGTTGAGAAGGAGTCATGGGCTTCTATTAAAACCCTCCGCTCAGATCGAGGGGGAGAGTTTACCTCTAATGAATTTTCTGCATTCCTAGATAAACATGGGATCAAGAGACAGTTAACAACTGCCTATACTCCTCAGCAGAATGGAGTTGCTGAGAGAAGGAATCGTTCTATCATGGAAATGGTTCGTTGTATGCTCACATGTGCAACTCTTGGGCAACAATATTGGGCAGAGCCGTCACCACCGCAGTAGTATCTTTTGAATAGGGCACCCACAAAGGCCCTAAAAGGAATGACTCCACAGGAAGCATGGAGTGGTCGAAAACCCTCCATATCTCATCTACGTATTTTCGGGTGTCAAGCTTTCATGCACATACCGAAAGAGAAAAGGAAGAAGCTAGATGAGAAAACACCGAGATGTATTTTTCTTGGATATTCTCGAGCACTCTAAAGGATATCGGTTGATAGATCCTTTGACCAAGAAAATTCATATCAGCAGAGATGTTGTCTTTGATGAAGCTTTCACATCACAGAGCACATCTACAGTACACCAGGATATTGTGGAACCAAAGGAAGAGGAGATTCCTTCGTCAACACAGACAGGAGGTCCTTCTACATCTTCTTCACCACCACCGAAGCATAATCCTAAATGGTGTACAAATACAATCAGAGATGCAAATTTATCCACTCCTCCCAATTTGAATTTGGATAGACCTCGTACACGCAGTATGGCTCAACAGGAAAGAGAAGCCAGAGAAACTGGTGAGGTTGATGATCTTTGTCAATCTTTTGAGGAACTTTCTGTGACTCCAAGTAGAGAAGTTGAGGATATGGATATTGATGATGACAGGGCATTCATGTCTACCATAGATAGTCTTGAACTCGCATCGCTGCAAGATGCTCTTAGTGAGCCTCAATGGAAGGCCGCTATGGATACAGAGTATGAGTCTCTGATGAAGAATAAAACTTGGAAGCTTGTTGATCTGCCGCATGGAAAGAAACCTATTGGCTGCAAATGGGTATACAAAGTCAAGTACAAGGCAGATGGAACAATTGATAAGCATAAAGCCCGTCTTGTTGCAAAGGGCTATGCTCAAAAGGAAGGCATCGACTATGAAGAAACTTTTGCACCTACCGCTCGGATGACCACAATTCGGGTTATGTGTGCTATGGCAGCACAATATGGGTGGAAAGTTCACCAAATGGATGTCAAAAGTGCCTTTCTTAATGGTGATCTCCAAGAAGAAGTCTATATGACTCACCTTGAAGGATTTGAAGTGGAAGGCCAACAACAGAAAGTTTGCAAATTGGTTAAATCCTTGTATGGTCTGAAACAAGCTCCTCGAGCTTGGTATATAAAAATGGACAATCACCTAATGCAGCATGGATTTAAGAGATGTCCGTCAGATGCAAACCTCTATTTCAAGAAACAGGGGTTCCGAGATAGTGTTGCTTGTACTCTATGTGGATGATCTCGCTCATTACAGGGAGTTCGAAGATTTGATCTCTACCGTCAAAAGAAACTTGTGCAAATCTTTTGAGATGACAGATCTTGGACTTCTCCATTACCGTCTTGGTCTGGAATTCAGCCATAAGGAGCACACCATCAAAGTGTCTCGTAAAAAGTATGCCAAGACATTGCTCGATAAATATCGCATGACTGACTGCAAGCCAATGGCAACTCCTATGGAGAATGGACTTCAGTTATCGCGATATGATGACTCACCCCAGGTAGATGGCACTCTCTATCGACAGTTGATTGGGAGTCTCATATATCTGACCAATACTAGGCCAGATCTCGTATTTGTCGTAAACTATCTTTCGAGGTTCATGCAGGAGCCTAAGATTACTCATTGGAAAGCAAAGAAACGTGTTCTTCACTATGTCCGTGGTACTATAGAATATGGCCTAGAATACAAGAGGAACAACAAATTCTTCTTGCAAGGATACACGGACTCCGACTATGCCGGATCATTTGATGATCGCAAGTCAACTTCTCGGATACATTTTTCATCCTGGGATCCGGTCCTGTCTCTTGGCACAGCAAGAAGCAACAGGTGGTTGCTATTTCTTCAACAGAGGCAGAATATCGCGCCGCACGTGAAGTTGTGTGCGAAGTGATATGGTTACGTCGCATTCTGACAAGTATGGGCCATCCATCAAAATCTCCAATACACTTGTTTTGCGACAATCAGGGTGTTCTGAACCTCGTCAAGAATCCACCCATCATGAAAAAACAAAGCACATTGACACACAATGTCATTTCATTCGAGAGGAAGTTCCAAAGCACCGAATTCAGCTTCAAAGACATTCCCACCGATGCTCAAGTTGCTGACATTTTCACTAAGGCACTTGGACGTGTCAAATTTGAATTGTTTCGCAGCTCACTTTGTATTGCAAAATAATGTAAGGGGATGTTAGTATAGCTATTAGTTATTACATTACCCAAATAATGTAATAAAGGGGGATGTTAGCGTACTATTACAATAGGTGTTATATTAGTTAATTTGTTATTTAACTTTAGCACCTTGTTGCAGCGGCATCCTCGTTGAGATGCGCCCAACCCGGGCTAATCCAGGAGTGCTGTTTCTGCATGTTGTATTATTTAAACTGCTCTTCAATAATACAATGACGTTCGCACATTTACACCAGGAGACAGAACCGTGTTTGGGTTTGTGTCTTTCCTGAAAGTTCACATCTAATTCAGGAGTTACCTTGTATATAAAAAAAAAAAATAGAAAAAGAGAAAAGAAAAAAAAAAGTATTGTTTTTCCACTTCGGCTCTTTTTGCATGCAAGCCATAGGTGCCTGTTTTTCTTTTTTTCTTCTGCTTTCCCAGCAGTTGGTGGCTTTATAGCAATTTCTTCCTTCCCCTTCCCTTTTTCTTTCCTTCCTTTCTTCATTTTCTTCCTTCTTCTTCTTTTTTCTTCTGTAGTTAATAAGCCACTGCTGTTGTTTATTTTCCCCTTTCCTGTTATTCTCACTTCTTCTTATCCCTTTATTCTAAGTTCTCTGTTGTTTTATGCATTTAGTTACAGTTTATTCACAATTCAAACCTTTTTCATCATTTATTCCACTTTCATTCCATTAGTTCATTTCCTTCCATTCCCCTTCCATCGCAGCTGGTAGCACAGAAGCATTTTTTTACTGTATCTACCGCACTCCACATCACTACACCATTCCATCATAACACTATTCCATTTGCATTTCACCGCCTGTGCATTCGTAGGACTCATTCCGTTCATTTCCATTTCATACTCAGTTGAGCCAAATGCATATTCTCTCAGTTTCAGTTATTCAGCAAAAGATGTTGCAACAGTCTACCGAGATGAACCCCAGTAGCTAGTTTTATGTTCTAAGTTTTCATGACTCTGTTGCCCAATGGATTCAGGCCTGGGATTCTTGCATATAGCAGAACTGTATACCCCGCGATATGCCAAGAATGTTGGCATTTTTGCCACATTTATTTGATCATTGATTATTCATGCATAAGCTGTTGAAATTCTAACTTCTCTACAGGTTTTGATGCAAAAAAAGACTAAGTCTGAAAGTTGTCGCAAAATCGTGACAAAAAACATGGAGAGCCAAGTCAAAAAATCGTCGCGATATCACGACATGTCACAAAATCGCGGGTCGAACGAGGAGAGAGAAAATCAATGTAGAATTGGCACGATTTCATGACATGTCACAAAATCGCGGTCAACGCAGTCAACGGCAGCAGGTGGGCAAAACCATCGCGATATTGCGACGTGTTTGATTTTTGCGGCTTGTGACGAGCAGAAGGCATAGACATAAAAGGGTCACGAAATCGTGACAAAACCAAGTCAGGGAGCATGAGGCTCGAAGGCGTAGCGAAATCGTGACACAATATGGCACAAAGTGCATAAGTCAAAAGACGTCACGAAATCATCATGCGTCGTGTTTTCGTGACGTGGGTAGGTGGAAAGGTTTAAGTTGCAAAACGATAGCGATTTCACGACAGTTAGAGGGTGAAGCCGAGCAAAGCAAGGAAAATGTAGAGAAATCGCGCAGCATTGTGTTTTCGCGGTTCAAGGTAGCGAAGGAGATAAAGAAGCTGAATGTGTAGCGATTTTGTGACATGGTTGGTTTTTGCGGCTTAAAAGTGGCAGAAGCGTACAGAATAGGAAGACGTCACGATTTCGTGACCTATCGTGTTTTCGTGACCTATTGTAATTTCACGTCAGAAAGCAGTTCAAATGGCCTGATGCAATTTTGTAATTTCCAATGATTCAAAGCACTCCAGAATTTAATGTGTTGCTGCTTTCCAATGCGGTCAAGGTAAAAGAACGTGCCCAAGCTACCAGAATTGAAGATTTCCAGGATTTGAAGCTACTGTTCACGATTTTTCTAACGGTTTCATGCATATTTCTGAGAACATCATTTAATGAAGGTGACCGACTCTTCCTTATGGCATTTAATTTCTGATTATTCCGAGGCTGTTTAAGGATATTATCTCCTTGTTTTCGTTGCACAATTGTAGATCTCGAGGAGGTCCGTTGTAAGTTTTAAATGCTGCAAAGAGGCACAACCTCTATAAAAATCAATGTAAATCTCATTTGCAAGTATCGGGAGTGAGAGATACTTTTGCTGAAAGCTTTTAAGTTGTCTTGCATGAATGAAAGAGATTTGGCCACTGATTTTAAAACGTCTTTCTATGTAATTTCCTTCTATTCCATGTATTTCTAAGTTATGCTTGTCTTTCTGATCTGCTGTTAGATTTAAATTCTGCATTTAAATTTAAATACTACTTGTAAGAAAGTAAGTCCTGGAATACAATTCTGGAGGTAGTTTGCACAAGGTTGTAGATGAATTATGCTGTTTTTCGTTATTACATGTTGTTCATACACTTGAAGGTCCATCTTGCTGAGTTTCTTTTCCCCGATCTAACAAATTCAGGCCTACGGCCATATTTCCCATCTCTTTTCGTAATTTCTTGTTTCTTTCTACGTATTTTACATCTCTTTCCTGCAACTTTAATCTAAAATCAAGCTTAGAAGTAGTAAGGGAACCAGCCCACTCTGGAGATTGGTCTGGGAGACATTTCTTTCTCACAGCCTTTCAATGTTGGCCGGGTCTAGGGTGCATTTTCTATAAAAATCCTTTCCTGTGGCAGATTCGTGACCAACAGTTTTATAACCTCTTATAACCCATGGATTTAGGTTGGCTTCCCACTATCATTGCTAAATATTAGACTAACCTAATGTAATTTCATGAAATTAAAATGCACAAAAAAATAATTGTGAAGCTTATAATATGCGAGATTTAAAGTAAATATGGTTGCATCCATAGCAAGGAAAGTGTATCAATCATTGCGTATTTTATAATCTAGTAAGGTAGTTCCACTGATAGAGAGAAAAGGAAAAAAGGTCTATGTATCAATAATTGTGTATTTTAGAATCCAAGAAGGTAGTGCCACTGAGGGAGAGAAAAGGACTAATTAATTTTCCACCAATTTTATGACTCACAATAACATAATATGGGTTTCATATAGTAGCTTTGAGTTTCTCATATCCAAAATATAATTATAATGGAACTCATGGACCCTATTTATAGGAAGAATTAACCCCTAAGTCTGATAATACCCTACTATGTTTTGATTTTTGGTTATATTTTGATAGGATATTGCTTTGTGTTCGAGCATTGTTTTTGGTTTGAAAAAAATTTCTTTGCTTTTTATTTTATGAGGAACTTTGATACTTCCTTTTGGTTGCACTCAAAAGCATGTTTATTTGAACTTATTACCATGTGTTTTATTGTAACCTGTTTGTACAAGGAAAATCAATGAGGACATTTGTTAAGACCTTTTATTTGAGTATGTTGATTGGGAATTATTCAGATTAATGATTATGAAAAGGATTCATGACTATCAAACCCTATTTCCTTTGTCAAATAAATATGGATGCATTTAGGAGATTTCAATGAGATTTTCATGGGAATTTTTTAAAGACTCTATTTATGCTTGGATGAAATAAGCATCATTGACTACTTTAAAAGTGAATTTTTAAATTTTTAGAAATTGAGTGCATAACAAATTATTTGAACTCAATAATGACTAATATACACCTTGAAACATGTGGTAATGGTGTTCACTACTAAAATTATTGAATTGTACAAAGTTAATGACTATTCATGTTTGATTGTTACTCCCTAAAATATATTTTTATTTGGATGAAGAAAATATTCGTATTGCTTTTGAATATGTGACTAATTTGCATGGATGAAATTGCCATTATGAGGAGTGGATAAAATATACTATCATTTTAAATGCATGTACAACTAAGATTATATTTTATAGTTTATCTACTGATCAATGCAGGGCTATTGAGGGTAAAATTCTAAAAGGATAAATTTCATCTCAATAAAATTGTTGACATTTTGAATGAATACTAGTTGCCCACTGTATACAATGCTTTAAGATGTGTTTCATGGCATGAAAATAAATGGATTCACATGGATAAATGTTACTTATATGGTTATAAAACCAATTAAGAATTCATCATTGAGAGATAGAAAGAAGGTTTAAAAAATAAACTTAGGCATCATGATTAAATGTATAATATTGTTTATAATACATAAGAAATATGGTTGTACAATCATAAAAAAGTTATTATCTATTTGCACAATAGTTGCATCATCCATAGTGAAAGTTGATGTCTACACTCAAACTAGAACTAGTTATGAGTATTTACTCATAATATTTATGGAAGTATCCATGGATGCATTGCACAAGATGGTCTCTTTAGTTGGGATATTTCTATGCATCTATCAACTTGTGAATGTTTAGAACTAAATTGTGTGAAGTTGATATGGGAATATTTAGTGAAATTCCAATTGGATGGGTAGTAAAATACTTAGATGATGCCTTATCTCCTTTTAATAGTGGCTCAAAAACTAAAAAGAGATATGATTGAAGATAAATATTGTACTATGGTTTCTAATTTTATAGTTGTATGTTTAATGGATATACATTCTTGTATTCACTATGAAAAATAAAAATTTATATGACTATGCTAATCTTGGTGATTGTAAATGCTTATGTTTAAACATGAATGTAATTTGGTTATTCTAGTGATACTATTTAATCATTCATTTATAGTTGGAATAGAGGAACTTTGTTCATGCTATTAAATCTTTTTCTTGTCTAGTTGGCATGAAAGAATTATGTTGTCATTATTTGATTATAAAATTATTTTTTAATTGACTTGAAAGTATAAGTACGAACCATAACTACAATCATATAGTACTATATCAATTTTCATGAATACTTGTACCCTTAGTAAAATACCTTGTGAAGGCTATGTATGCATAGAATTTATGTTTGACACAATTTTATTAAAAAAGTGTTTTGAAGATGTTGTACCTAATTGATAATTTGTACTAAACTTGGCATGACTATATCCACTTGTACCTTTATCTTGTGATTGCTTTTAAATTGATAGGAAGTAGCTTGAATGTCTAAGCAAACATGATCGTATTACTTGAACACTCTGTAACTATGCCAATACTTGTGGATTATAGTAATAAGTAATAGAAAACTGAGTCAAATTGGATAGCTTTAGCTATTTAGGTTGCTCATCTAATATTCATATAAGATGATTTTTGAAATCAACAATGAATGTTACTTAAAATAATGATGTTTTTTTGTTAAGAAGAAATATAGGCTAAGTACCTTATTTTATACGTGGAATATTGTAGCTAAATTTATGTAGAAAAATTCTATTTGCTTTGTTTAGGTAAATACCTAATACTTATTAATATGTTATTAATATATATTGAGATGATACCTCTAGGGGTCAAGAGTGGTCATAAAGGAAGAAGAAATGCTCATCAGGTCTAAAAATAGATGAGATATTTTGGACTGATGATGAAGACAATTATTTTATTATTTTAAAACATGAAATGATAGGGTCTTATGGAAATCATCCAATACAAATAATTTCAAAGTTAATTAGGATGGTTTTAGATGAAAATAACTTGAAAACAATTTTTATTTATGGCTATTTCTTTTTGTGATGTGAAATTAGGGATAATTTTACATCATAAAACATTAGTAAATAAAAGTTTAATTTATTTTTTAATAAATTTTCATTCTTTTCACTTCAAGGTTGTAAAATACAAAATATTATTATTCTTATTTTTAATAAGTACATGGTGAAATATCCACCCATAATTTGCTCTTCACCCTATCCCACTTAATCCATCGTTCCACTCCTTACCATAGCCACAACACCTATTCTTTATTGAGTGCTAGACCTAGAAACAACTTTAAATTTCTTGATGATTGGATCAAGCAATATCTATCCCATGGTCTCTCATGAACTTTAATTGCATCATAGCATATGTGGGCTTACCCTCCCTATATGTAAATTTTATGTCTCAAGGGTTTTACAACTGAATAAAATCCAAACACTTTCTATAAGAAGTTAAAATAGAAGGTATTTATTTGAAGTGGTCTTTCTCAAATCCATACCTAGAGTCATACTTATTTAAAGAGCATAAATCTAGGAAAGGGGGGCAACTTTATTATTTCATTCCACCCTTGCCTATCTTATGGGTGATATCAGATACAACCCTCAAAATAGATGTGTATGGGTTATCTTTATACATGATAATAAATTATTTGGTATTTATTCTATAAAGTGAAAAATATCGACACCAATATAAAGATAACAAAACAAAGAAAATGTGCATTTAATGAATAACATATATATATATATATATATATATATATATATATATATATATATATATAATCAAATAAGGGAGCCTTGATATCCTCTTTGTACATAGATATGCTCCAGATCAGGATTCATTGAGCAATATTTTGCTTTGATACAAATGAGTTACAGTAAGAGGGATAAAATACTCAATCAATGAATAAAGATGTCTCTAGATCTTCTTCGCTCCAAAAAAGAGTGAGTGGGCTTGTGTATCCCTACGGGGCCACTCAAAGTAGCAACAACTACTAATAGAAACACATTCTATACTTGCACACAAACAAATCCCAATATAAAATTAGTAATTCCTACAGGGTTCTCCATGGTGTGAGGCCCACCAAAATATGAAAGTGTAAATCACTAACCCTAGCTGAAATACTTGCTAACTAAAGTACAATATACATAAAACATAAGTTAGACAATAAAACCAAACATGTTGTTAGAATATACCTAAGTTTCTAGATCTATACCTCTGCTGGTTCGATCTGATATTGCGTGGATGCCCTGAAGCATCCGAGGGCTAACTAGATGCTCTATAGTGTCTTTCAGATTCTCTACAACATTAGAGTATGACTATGGATGCTATACAACATTTTGGGAACACCCTACAATGTTTGGAAAACTCCCTAGATAGTTTTTGGGCTATGGGGAATGCTCTATAGAATTCGAATCTAGTTATTAGAGGTCTCGAGGGTCGAATAGTGGATATGGCGACAATGAGGATTTGGGCAAGTGTGAAGGGGAAGTGGGATGATAGAATTCTAGGGTTCACAAAATTATGGATGATTTGACCTCTTGATTTTTGACCCTCATTCACAAAAGTGAATGATCTTTTATGATTTTTCCTTGATCATGCTAGGATTTTGATGACACCAACGAACATCCGAGATTAAAACATGATGAAGGGTTGTGATTGTGATTTTATAAGTGACATGGATCATGTTAAATGAGTGGCTAGTATTATGTCATGATGGGCAACTGATATTTATTCATATATATATAGATATATAAAATATTTATATTTATATAAATATATAAATATATAAAAATATATAAATAAATTATGAATGGTTGTTATTTGATGATGAGTGGATGACAAGTGGCTAGGATTTGGTGTCTACAGATGCCCCTTTTTGTATCGTGTTGCATAAAACATAATGCGGTGCAAAAAAAAGTGACACCAGGTTTGGTGAAATGGATTCTTTCCTTGATGTACAAGAAGACCCCGAAGATAAGAATTGTGATAGTAGCTTACCCCCTTAATTGGAAAATGAGTGAAGAATGCATCTCGTGAGCCAATTAAAAGAATTATGGATGATATGAATGATGTAAATGAATGTGAATAATCCAATGACTATGAATGGTGTAATGAATGATTCTGCTTTTACCCTAATAGAAAATGAATTTTTGAAATGCAGATGATATGAATTATGTAAATGAATGTGAATTATGCAATGAATGTGAATGGTGCAATGATTGATTCTACTTTTTTTCCAATAGAAAAAGTTGGAAATGTGGATGATATGAATGATGTAAATGAATGTGAATGATGTATTCCGATGTGAGAAATAGAAATCAAATTTGGCTATCCCAAGTTTGGGATGATTCTGTGCTATTAGAAAATATACCTTTTCGCATCATTGAAATTCAAAATAATGAAGATGCAAAATGACAAAGTAAATAAAACAATCATCCTAGGGGCCTGTTAGTGACTGTAGCAATTCCTGAATGTAAAATGAGGAACCAATCATCCTAGTGGGCTATTATCCTTGGTGACTATTACAATGTAAAATAAATGATGCAATGAAAGTTATCCATGTTTGTTACCCCATGGAGGGGGGCATCAATGACAACTTTTGAGCAAATTAGTCTAAGCACAGTCCCACTTAAAAAATGAGGGACCAAAAAGATTTTGTTTTCAAACAAGAGAATGTTGGATGATGATATGAGTAAGCATCCTTATGGTGATCTACCCATCCTACTGAATTGCATTTATGACCAATCATTGCAATCGTTAGGGGAATGGAGTAAACCAGTAGATACAAGGTTCACTTAAAAATTTAAGTGGATTTGATAGTGTTGAATGGAAATGCTTTGATGAGAGAATTGCGTAAATGTTGAATGATGATGTATGAGTTTGAATGAATATGGCAATGCATTGATGGGTGAATTTGATGATTTTGTGAAATTTAGAATTATTTTGGGATATTTTGAGGTAATTTGAGGTATTTTCATGATTTTTAGTTGTAAACAATAATTAAACACCCAAATCAATCCATGTTATCACAAAATGTGATGAATGCTTGGAATAGTGAATGTGGTAGTTTTGTGAAATTTTGGACTGTTTTGAGGTGTTTTCACAACTTTTGATTGCAATAAAAAATTAGCAGCCCAAATCAATCCAAGTTATCACAAAATGTGATGTAATGATGTGATAAATGTATGGATAAATTTTATGGGATTCTATTATGTTTTGAGGCCCTTTTAGTCCTTTTGTAGTATTCTAGAGTCAAACACCGATCGAAATCCACATCATGCACAGACATAAGAGGATATTTTTCACTCTATAGACATAGAGGAGTGTTTGAGTACGTTTGTCCCACCATGATCACCATTTTGTAAAGTGAAAAATATCGACACCAATATAAATATAATGAAACAAAGAAAATGCACATCAAATGAATAACACACACACACACACACACACACACATATATATATATATTAATCAAACAAGGCAGCCTTGATATCCACTTTATAAATAGATATGCCCTAGATTGGGGTTCATAGAGTAGTATTTGCTTTGATTCAAATGAGTTATAGTAAGAGGGAATAAACCCTTGATCAAAAAATAATGATGTCTCCAAATATTCTTCACTCCAAACAAGGGTGTGTGGGCTTGTGTATCCCTATGGGGCCACTCAAAGCAGTAATAGTTGCTAATAGAAATGTATCATATACGTGCACACAAATAGCTCAACATAAAATTAGTAACACTTATGAGGATCTCCACAGTGTGAGGCCCATCAAAACATGAAAGTGCAAATCACTAACCCTAGCTAAAATACTTGCTAAATGAAGTGCAATATACAAAAAATGTAAGTTAGACAATGAAACCAAATACCTTGTTAGAATATACCTAAGTTTCTAGATCTATGCCTTTGCTGGTTTGATTTGATATCACATGGATTCCTTGAAGCATCCAGGGGCTAGCTCGATAGATGCTTTGCAACATTTGGGGATTGTTGTGTATGCTCTGCAATGTTCTAAGAATACCTTGTAGTGTTTGAGAAACACCTTGGAGTGTTTGTGTTCTATGGGGAATTCTTTGTGGAATACAGATTTGGTTCGCAAATGTTTTAGGGGTCGAACATGTTAGAATATATTTCAATATTTACTCTCTCTAATTAATTCGATCCTAAACAATCTTATATTGTTGGATTTGATTAATTTAGGCTAGTTGTTAATTGTTGCAACCACGCCTATTTTGGCCTCGGGTGGTTCCACAACCTCCGGACTAATCTTGGCTCGAATGTATTATTTATATTTCATCACATTAATGAAATCTTGTTCCGCTTCTCACATGGTATCAGAGCATTATCTCCGCCACTCTCATTTTTCGAAATGATCTTGTAGTTGCGGAGCGGAGCTCTTGGTAGCGAAGCTTTGGAGGAGGAGATTTTTTTTCTTTGGCTTTGAAGAAATTTTTTTTTTGAAATTGTGCCTAGGTTATCTCAAATTTTTTTGGGATCAACCGGATCGAAGTAAAGGTGGGATCAAAAATCGACCGAGGGTCGAAGCAAAGGTGCGATCGGAGGTCGAAAGCCTAAGCAACGGTGGATCTACAACAGCGGAAGCAAGGCACGTGGCAGCCAACACCGAGGCGGCCAGCACAGCGTGGGAGGAAAGCCCGCGCCCTCTCGGGAGAGTCTCTCCCCGAGAGGAGATACTCCTTAGTGGAGTACAAGGATTTTTAAATCCTTCAGTGCCTCGAATTCCCATGCATATGGGATAAAATACCTTGTTTTTTTAAACATCGCTTCTTGTCACCTGCAGCGCGTCCCGTCAACTGGCGTCAAGACTGAAAAGCACTTCGAATTTTTCCTTAACTCTGAGTTCGATCAATCAGAATTCTGCATTTTTTTATGGAAAGAGGAGGCCAATCCGAGCAGATTGGCTGGATTGGAACTTTGTTTTAGTCCTTCAAATTCCTTCCAAATTCATTTTATCTTCCCGGAAGGCGTCACTTGCAGATCCTGTTGCAGCGTTTGGTGCTCCCTTGCTGTGTTTCTTGGGCGAATAGATGGTTGACATTGCGTCCTGAGAACATTTAGATCTGAAATGATCCCTTCTACAAGGTTTTTGAGTGAAAAAATCATAGTTTACACACCTCTGTGAACTCGCCACCCCGCTGCCACCTGAGCGCCACCCGAGCGCCGCCCGAGAGCCACCGCTCGAGCGCCGCCCGAGCCGCGGCCGAGGTGGGAGCGCCACCGAGGAACTTCTAGGCTCGAGGCTATGAGCTAAGAGGGTGGGCGCCCAGATCCCTCTCGGATCAGCCCACCGGCTCACCTGGTCGTGAGCCGAGTGGTAAGGGCTCCGGGAGCCCTGAGGTCGCGGGGTCAAAACCCGCCGACCCCCCAAAAAAAAAACAAAGGTAATTTTTTTTTTGTTTTAAAGCATTTTTTAAATTATTTTTTATTAAAGTTAATAAATTAAATCTTTAAATTATTTTTTATATATAGTTTTTAAAAGTTATTTTTTAAATAATATTTTTTTACTATATGAGATAATTTAATTTTTTTTTTATTAACTTTAGTTATAATTTTTTTTTTTTAAAAGATGCTTTAAACGAAGAATTTTTTTTTTAATGGGGGAAGTATTTTTTCAAAAATCAAGGGGGGATAGAGAGTAATTTTTTGAGAAAAAGCAAATTTTGGCATTATTGTAAAGGTGCATTTTCGGCAGTGCCCGACACCTAGTGGTTTATTTCTGTGGGCACTTTTATGTTGTATGTTGCATTTTTTCTTGCTTTGCACTACATCATTAAAAGTTAAAATCAAATTCACTCCCTAAGTCCCCGAAATAATTAAAACCCATCCGTGCAATTTATTGCACTACAACGTTCGGTATTTGTGATACCTCTGGCCAGCACTTACAGGTAAAGCTGTCGTGATTGCGCTACTGTATCCGCCGCCTAATATAGCTGCCAAAATGACGTCTGAGCTTGTTCTCTATTAATCATCGGGGAGAGATAAGTTTGCCATTTTGCTATTTTTTACTCCATCCACTACCCCAATCACTCTCGTGTTTAGGCTTAAATCCAGACGAAAGTTTGGATATCCAAAGTGTTTAGGGGAAGTTACGCCCCACGCATGAGGATTGAAGGCTTTCTAAGGTCGGTGCCATCAACGAGGTGATTCCCTTTCAGTACCGCCTAAGTACCACGTATCGTATAATCATTAAAATTACCTACAGTCTCCCTCACGTAAGGGCGGGTAATTTTTTTGGTTTTTCAAAATACCTATAGTCTCCCTCACGTAAGGGCGGGTATTTTGTATGGTATAACGGCCTGGCATTAAGGTATATCGAAGGGGGGACCATTTGGTGTTATAAGGAACCTTCACAATGTCTATGAAACTAATGACTGATGCTCATCAGTTATTGAAAGGTCCAAACTATACACCATGGAAAAACAAAATGAAGGCAATCCTAGAGATGGATAATCTTTGGGATATTGTGTCTGGAACAACAGTAAGACCTTCATCTACAGCTGGAGCCACAACTCTCACTGCTGATCAGAAAGACTTTGATAAGATAGATAGCAAGGCAAAAGTGCTCATTTTGCTTGTTGTCTCTGATGAAGTTCAACCCCATATTGTTGATTGTCAAAATAGTAAAGAGGCATGGAATGCCCTTAAAACTATATATGAAGGAAAGAATGATTCCACCATTCTATTTCTTCAATCTCAATTACACAATCTAAGCATGAAACAGGGAGAGACAGTTGAACTCTTTCTTTGCAGAGTGTCTGAGTTAAAAGGAAAATTGAATTCTTTGACAACACCAGTTGATGATAAGCTCCTTATCTCAGTGGTATTGAGAGCATTACCTGATTCTTTTTGAGTATTGATCACCTCACTTCATGTATCACAGAGACAAGTTACCTTTGTTGAGTTGGTAAATTTGCTTCAAGAGGAGGAGGCATGCCAACTACAACGAGATGATTCTTCTAACACTGCCCTCTACACAAACAGGAAGGGCCAAAACAAGAAGAAGGGTAATTTTTAGAAGGGAGGGAGTTCTCAAAAGGATTCAAAAGGGAAACAAAATCAACAAACTCAATAGACTAAGAGATATTGCAAGATCTGTGACAAGGAAGGTCATGATACAAATAGATGTTGGCATAAGAATAAACAACCAAAATAGAAAGGCCAGAACAAACCACAAAAGAACAAGCAACAGAAAGTGAATGTTGTTGTTGAGGAATCTGACATGGATTCTGAGCGAGCACACAAAGTGCTCATGACTACCATAGTATCCAAGCAGACGGATCCTATATGGTATGTCGATTCTAGCGCCAGTAAGCACATGACTGGCGACAAATCATGGTTTGAGTCTTTTGAGGCCAAAGAGGGCAAACCTGTTACTATTGTCGATGATAAAACCTACAAGGTTCAGGGAGAAGGTACAATTTCTGTTACTCTTCCTGATGGCAAGTGCCAGATTGAAAAGGTTCTCTATGTTCCAGGATTGGCAAACAACTTGTTGTCAGTCACACAAATTTTGGACAAGGATATGGTTGTAAAATTTAGTGTTGAGGGGGGCAAGAAGTGTTGTTCTATTACCAGGAGGGGTAAGAACATTGCAACCGCTTCATATAAGCATGGCTTATTTGCCCTAGATGCTATCTCTACTCCAGATGTAGCCATGACTGTCTCTACAAAGGAGGCAACTTCCCTATGGCACAAGAGATATGGACATATGAGTTCTGGTTACTTACTTGAGTTAAGTAAGTATGAGATGGTAAAGGGTCTTCCTTCCCTTTCTACCACATTGCCAGTTTGCTCTGACTTCTTGGCAGGAAAGCAACATAGAGTACCTTTCGAGAGGAGCTCTACAAGAGCAAAGAAACCTCTGGAGTTGGTTCACACCGATCTGTGCGGTCCTTTAACACCCAACAGTTGTGGGGGTAAGAGGTATTTTCAGTTATTCATGGATGATTACTCATGAAAGATGTGGGTATTCTTTCTTCAACTGAAATCTGAAGCATTTGGCTTCTTTCAACAATTCAAGAAATCTGTTGAAAAGGAGTCAGGGACTTCTATAAAGACCCTCCACTCAGATCGAGGGGGAGTTCACCTCTAAAGAATTTTTTGCATTCTTGACTGAAAATGGGATCACATGACAGTTGACTACTACTTATACTCCTCAACAAAATGGAGTTGCTAAAAGGAGGAACCGTTCCATCATGGAAATGGTTCGTTGCATGCTCACAGGAGCTAGAATTGGGCAACAATATTGGGCAGAAGCTGTCACCACAATAGTATATCTGTTGAATAGGGCACCCACTAAAGCCCTACAAGGAATGACTCCACAGGAAGCATGGAGTGGCAGGAAACCCTCCATCTCTCATCTACGCATTTTTGGTTGTAAAGCATTCATGCACATACCGAAAGAAAAGAGGAAGAAGCTAGATGAGAAAACATTGAAGTGCATTCTTCTTGGGTATGATGAGCACTCTAAGGGTTATCGATTGATTGATCCCTTAACCAAGAAGATTCACATCAGTAGAGATGTAGTTTTTGATGAGGCTTTCACATCAGAAAACACATCAGATGTATACCTAGACCTTGTGGAATCTAAGGTTGAGAAGTCTCCTTCATCAAAGGTTGGAGGTCCTTCTTCATCTTCTTCATCACCACAGAAGAAGAATCCAAAGTGGTATACAAATACAATCAGAGACTCTAAGCTATCCACTCCACCAGATTTGACTTTGGATAGGCCTCGTACTCACAACATGGCTCGATAGGAGAAAGCTGCAGCAGAGATTACTGGGGTTGATGATCTTTGTCAATATTTTGAGGAACTTTCTGTAGATCCAGAGAGAGATACAGAAGATATGGATATTGATGATGACAGGGTGTTTATGTCTTCAATAGATGAACTTGAACCTGCTTCAGTGCAAGATGCCCTTAGTGAGCCTCAGTGGAAGGCCGCTATGGATGTAGAGTATAAGTCTCTGATGAAAAACAAAACTTGGAAGCTTGTCGATCTGCCATACGAAAAGAAGCCCATAGGCTGCAAATGGGTGTACAAAGTCAAGTACAAGGTAGATGGGACAATAGATAAGCATAAGGCCCGACTTGTTGCAAAGGGCTATGCTCAAAAAGAAGGCATTGACTACGAGGAAACTTTTGCACCTACTACTCGGATGACAACTATTCGAGTTCTTTGTGCTATGGCAGCACAGTATGGGTGGAAAGTGCACCAAATGGATGTCAAGAGTGCCTTTCTAAATGGTGATCTCCAAGAGGAAGTCTACATGACTCAACCGAAAGGATTTGAAGTGGAAGGCCAACAATAGAAAGTTTGCAAATTGGTCAAATCCTTATATGGTTTGAAACAGGCCCCTCGGGCTTGGTATATAAAAATGGATAATCACCTACTGCAGCATGGATTCAAGAGATGTCCGTCGGATGCAAACCTCTATTTTAAGAAGCAAGGCTCTGAAATAGTGTTGCTTGTACTCTATGTTGATGATCTGCTCATAACAGGGAGTTCAGAAACAATGATCTCTATTGTCAAACAAGATTTGAGCAAATATTTTGAAATGATAGATCTCGGACTTCTCCATTATTGTCTTGGTCTAGAAGTGAACCAGAAGGAGCACTACATCAAAGTGACCCAAAAAAAATATGCCAAGACACTACTAGAAAAATATCGCATGATTGATTGCAAGCCGATGGCAACACCAATGGAATCAGGACTTCAGTTATCACAATATGACAAATCACCTCAGGTAGATGCTACTCTCTATCATCAACTGATTGGGAGTCTCATATATCTGACCAACACTAGGCCAGATATCGTATTTGTTATCAACTATCTTTCGAGGTTCATGCAGGAACCTAAGACTACACACTGGAAAGCAGCAAAGCGAGTTCTTCACTATGTCCGTGGCACAATGGAATATGGCCTAGAATACAAGAAGAACAACAAATTCTTCTTACAGGGATACATGGACTCCGACTATGCCGGATCATATGATGATCGTAAATCAACTTCAGGATATTTGTTTCATCTTGGATCTGGTCCTGTCTCTTGGCACAACAAGAAGCAACAGGTGGTTGCTATCTCATCAATAGAGGCAGAATATCATACCGCACGTGAAGCTATGTGCGAAGTGATATGGTTGCATCGCATCTTGACAAGTATGGGTCTTCCATAAAAATCTCCAATACACTTGTTCTACGACAACATGGGTGTTTTGAACCTTGTTAAGAATCCAGTGCATCATGAAAAAACCAAGCACATTGATACACAATGCCACTTTATTCGAGATGAAGTACCAAGGCACCGAATTCAGCTTCAGTACATCTCCACCAATGCTCAAGTTGCAGACATATTCACTAAGGCACTTGCACGTGTCAAATTTGAATTGTTTCGCAATTCTCTATGTATTTCAAAATAATGGGGGGATGCTAGTATAGCTAGTAGTTATATGTTTCCTCAAATATTGTAATAAGGGGGGATGTTAGAATATATTTCAATATTTACTCTCTCTAATTAATTCGATCCTAAACAATCTTATATTGTTGGATTTGATTAATTTAGGCTAGTTGTTAATTGTTGCAACCACGCCTATTTTGGCCTCGGGTGGTTCCACAACCTCCGGACTAATCTTGGCTCGAATGTATTATTTATATTTCATCACATTAATGAAATCTTGTTCCGCTTCTCACAGAACGATGGATATGGAAATTATGAGGGTTTGGTCAAGTGTGAAGGGGAAGTGGAATGATAGAATTCTAGGGTTCAAAAAATTATGGATGATTTGACCTCTTGATTTTTTGACCCTCATTCACAAAAGTGAATGATCTTTAATAATTTTCCCTTGATCTAGCTAGGGTTTTGATGACACCAATGAATGGTCAAGATTAAAACATAATGAAGGGTTGTGATTGTGATTATATAAGTGATATGGATCATGTTAAATGAGTGGTCAAGATTAAGTTGTGATGGGTGGATGAGATTTATTCATATATATATTTATAAAAATATATAAATAATTAAACACACACACACATATCTCTCTCTCTCTCTATATATATAAATGATGAATGACTATGATTTGATTGTGAGTGGATGACAAGTGGCTAGGATTTCGTGTCTACATGTTCTATCTATGCTCCTAATAATTCTACTAGTTGTATAGTATTATGTGATTAGATGGAAACTTCATTACTAGAAATGGAATGGATTCTTACCAAATACTTCAGTATGACAAATAATTCACATGACCATTGATTGAAACAAAAAAAACCACTTAGTAATGAGGATTTTTCTACCTGGCATGTTTTGGTAACTCGCTAGGATTCTTCAATCAATATCCTTGTAAAATTTCAAAGTGGTACACCTAGAATAATGGTCACTCTAGCTAAGATAAATAAGTTAGTAGGTTAGACTTAGTCTATGTAAGTTTTTTCTTTAAGATATTTCTTCTAACCAAATGATGTCTATTATACTATACATAGTACTCTTAGACCATCTTCTAATATCCTTTTTATTCCATTATTACACAACTTCTAATTTGGCCATAATGGACTTTGAGTTAAAATTGCTTTTGATAAAACATACAACAAAATATGATAGGTTTTGTTTTTAGGATGTTTAGTTAAATGGAGTTTGAAGAAATATTCTACCAACTTATAAATCTATTGTTCAATGATGCATAAAACCATATTTAGGTTAATGGGATTCTTTCAAATAGCTTCCAACTTCAAATATCTATAAGGTAGGGGTGTTTTTTAGCTCCTTTTTTAATATATTTTTATATATGATGGCTTGGGATATTTACTGAAGAAATTCTAATCTCATAAGCTATATAAACATAAAATTTCCATATGAAAGACATGCAGGTAACTCTCATTTTATGGATTAGTGTATGTTTTTCCTACATAATTGTAAGGAATATCTTAATACTACCCAATAAATACAAGAACTCTAAGATCAAGCATGGTAAAATCAGGTTTTATTTTATTTGTATAACATCTACTAAGAAATATACTACTAGTTTGGAATGTAATCACTCACGGGAAATTTTTAAGATACCTAGGTATTACGTTTCACATCAAAATTTCACCAACAGTTATGTGGGATTAGGTCTTAACTATTTAAAAAAAAAGATATTTGGTCTACAAAATTCACTTCTTAGCTCATAAAATAGAGATTGTAAGTAATGTCTTGATAGCATCTCATATTTATTACTTATAAATATGAATGACATCTAACGGGATTAATAAAGGCTCACTCAGGTTATCCTTCATTATCTTTAGTCAAAATGGGATGGATCCAATGGAATGGTGAAGTTTTCTTGGAATTTATTCATTTCTTCCAAGGTTAAATGGGGCCTTGGCATCTTTGATCCAATTACACAAACTAAAGCTCTATATATAGTCTAAAGCCATTAAATTATATATTTCACTCCAGAATTTAACCGTATTCTTTTAAGGGTAAATGGAAGAACATTCCTTAGGACAACAAGGTTTTAAATAACAAATACTTTAATGGATCCTCATATCTTTAAAAAAATTGATTAAATTTGGGAGATACAACTTCTTCACTTGCTTGGAAAAATGATTCCTTAGGAGTTGGGATCAACATTGGGTATTCTAGCCTATGGTGGAACAAAATGACTTAATTTGAATAGAATCTCCTAGCATTTCATCCATGCTTTAAAAATCCAACCTTCCTAAAAAAGGTATGAAAATCATCTTAGTTTTTTGGGATCACTTTGACTATACCTTATTACTTTGAGAGTGGAAAAGTAACAATAAACCACCCTTTGCATTTGTAGCCAATGTTTGAGAGAATTTGTCAACAAATATCATGTGAAGTTATCATAGAACTGGGCACTTATTTTAATATATTTGGGGAGTGGCATTGGACTAATTATTCCCATATTAAAGACTATAAATTTCATAATTTTTATCTTTTTATGCTTTCACATTTTTCCTTGCTCCTAGAATCAAAACCAAATGGCATATTTCCTTTTTTGTGTGGGAAGAGGCACATCTTGCTTCTCAAATTTAGAAATCTAAAGTTGAAATTATGTGTCGAATTTTAGGATAGAGTCAAGTTGCAAAAAGCATGGATGAACTCCATGGTCAGCTTAAGAAACTCTTAAATAATGAACATGATACCAATGAATCCCAACTGGAGATCACCAAAGGTTGACGTTCTACCTTTCTCCTTTGATGTGTTTGAATCCTAGTTTTGTATTCTAGGATCATCTCATAATTATTTGTTTTTTTGCTGCTAGGAGCACTCCTCTTTACTTGTTCCTTTGAACCGGTTGTATTAATGATTATTTTATATTTTAAGATCATCCCGTAGTTGTCTATTTTTTATTGTTGGGAGCACCCCTTTGGGTATGCCTAGGTTTTCTTGTTGTTCCTTTGAACTAATAATAATGATGATAATTTTATATTAAGGTTTTGAGGCCCTTTTAAAACCCATTTATCAATCTACCATATTTTTTTTAGAATAGAGTCCCTTGCATTTTGAAGTAGTTACTTCTATCACTCTTACACCTATTTTAGGTTGTGCTATTAATTATGCTTTATGTCCTGACTTACAAGTTATCCCTCACTTATTCTTGTTTTATAAATTTGCTAGAAGTGTTTGGTCCCTCATTTGTTTGGTCTTTTGTAGCCTTTAAATATCATGGAAAAGTATCCTTATTGGTTTCTCTAGTCTTGTCTTTAAGAGTCCTATATGGGAACCCTAATAAATTATCACCATTAAATATATCTAAAAGTAGAGTTGCCAAGGTGTACTTATAGGTTTAATGACTCCTTGGGGGACTTTTTTGGTCAAATTTATTATTTGATTTGATCTTACAAGTGGATAACATTCATAAATATGTGCATCGTATAGCAAACTATGTGGAGGCAATAGTCAAGTTAGAATGCCTACATCACCAGGTTCACCACCAATTACATAGACAAGATTAGACTAGCTTCAAGCTAGTAGAACAATTAATAAGACTCTCAACTTTAGTTTACAACATCTAACCAATAGTTGAACATGTAATAGGACTTCCATGATGGTTGCAATATTTAAGAGCAATTTTGATAATTTTTCTAGAAGTCATTTTGGAAAATGATTAATATACATATTATTAACATTTTAACAAGAAGCCTTTGTTTTGTTTTTATTTTTGGCTTAGTTGAGGATATAACCTTAAGACTAGTTTAGATAATTTGTTTTACTATTGATGGACAATTAATTTTTAATAAACTTATTAAATGTATTATAATATTTATTATTATTATTTTAAATTTCCACAACAAATAATAATATTGGTTTTTTTTTTTTAAATTTGGTTATTGTGATAAACCCCCTATGACTAACGTACAGGGTTGAGCAGTCTCCTCCCAACTATGACCCCTCCTAAAGTTGAGAGCTATACTTATCAATAGGGAATTTAATACAAAGCCACCACACACCCACCCCCTCACACACTCGCCCACATCATGGTTTGAATATTGGACCTCTCTAAGAAGAGCCAAAGCCCGAACCGTTGCGTTGCACCCCGAGGTGCATAATATTAGTTGTTATTCTAAAAAAAATCCTAACTTTTATGAATTATATATATATATATATATATATATATATATATATATATAATACATAAACATAATTAAAAAATATAAAGTAACACAATTTGTTTTTTACAAAATTTATCCACACCCATATTTCCTAATCATCTTACTCAATTTTATGATTTACTTTTATATTCATCCATATTTATTTTAATTTAATTTTTGCTTACGAATATAAATTATAACTAGGAAGAAATATAGCTTTCATAACTCATATTTATATTTTATTTTTTTGGTAAAAAGAATTTATATTACAAAATTTAAATAGAAGAGATACATCGTTTGTCTTTTCATAGACACAAAATTTTGATCTAGGATTTAGCAGAAGATATAATGTTACATTCTCTATCAACTAATATCATGTATGATAAGAATAACCTCATATAGTGAATTACAGGACCAAATTCATTTAATGTTGCTACCATCAAGAGATGATATAGTGAACTCTTCCCTAGTCCATGTTGCCCACCATATAGGGGAATAGCCATAAAAAGTGAGGTTGCCTTTATCTAGAGCCTAGTTGGCCATCACATCTACAACTCTATTTTATTCTCTAGGGATGTGATTGTATTTCATAGACAAAATTTTTATTTGTACCATATGAATATTCTCTATGATTCTCCTTAGTCTCCAGTCAAGCTTCCTATTCTCCCTTGGATTCTTCAAATGGTTGATCATGACTTATGAGTCGGATTATATTTGGACCTTCTTCCAACCTACCTTATCTGCCTCTTGTATCTCTCTAAGGATACCATAACCCTTTGCTAGTTTTTTGGAAAGAATGCCAAGATTCTATACAAATGTGAGAACTGGGATCTCATTCGATTGTCTTCCTATCCCTCCCATAGCAGCTCTTATTGGATTCCCTCATGATGGTCCATCGGTGTTAAATTTTCCACAATCCTCTATGTAAGGATTCCTTTTATCCTTTCTAACTACGTTTAGGTACCTTATGGTTGTCATTTATTGATTAACAACCTTAGAAATAATTTTTAGTTTGCTCATGATATATTTCAATTGTTGGTGGGGTTCATGGGGATATTTCAATGTATGTTGGAATTTTTTTGCTATGTTGGTTGTGGTTTTTTTCCAAATATAGTGGATGTCCTTAGACTCTTGTTTGAAGATGTGATTGTTCCTTTCCTTCCATATGTTCCAAAGTAGAAGAGTAGTTCCTAACCATACAATATGCCTAACATACCGGTCTACTCCATCCTGTGTAGTCCATTCCCTCCACATATTGTCTATGATGGTAAAACTAGACCAATTAATACCAAGTAATACAACCATCATCTTCCACAAATTTAAGGCTATAACATTCAACAAATAAGTGGTAGAGTGTTTCGAGGTTTTCCCCACACATATCACACTTGAAAGGACCATGGTAGCCTATTTTTATAAGTTGTTCCCTTGTTAGTACCCTTTTATGTAGAAGAAGCCAAATGAAGAATCTCACCTTAGGCCATAAATTTTTAACCATATTTGTTTGAATAACTCTCAAATTAGGTTAGGAGTACTTTGGGATAGAACTACATATCCACTTGCTATTATATACTCCCCTTGACTCATGTTGCCCCATCCAAAGGAATCCTTTTCTTGAGACCAAGAAAGTGATCTTATTTGTAGAGTTTATTGGATATTGATATTCTACATCTCTAGGGTTTGAATTGGCCATTCCTTTGTGGGGATCGAGTTTCTCATAACTTCAAATTTCTAGTTACATACTTGCATTATTTTGCTACTTTTATCCAATTTGCTTTGTGTAGCCATTCCATGAAAGGTCTCCACTATGGAAATTGAACCACTAAAGGTTGGTGCCCATCCCAATAATTTGTCCAAAATTTTAAATTTTGACCATTGTGAAGTATCCAAAAGAGATCCTTTTTTATTAGCTCCTCTCCTATCCTCAAAACTGCTAAGATGGAGGATCCTTTGCTAGGTAGTTGATGTCAAATAATGGCTACACAAATTTTAGTTTTTACATATTTAACTCTCAGAATTTGGGCTCATAGTGCATTGAGGTTGTTCAACATCCTCCATTACAACTTAGCTACTAGTGCATTATTGTTCTTGATCGTTAATCTAAATCCTGGTTCCCCTTCATGTTTGTGAAGGCATAAAGTTTCCCAATGCACTAGTTTCCATTTCCTTTTCTCCTTCGTGTCCCTCTAGAGAAATTGATGATTTATTTGATCCAACTCTCTCAATATTGCCTTGGAAATATCCAAAATTATAGAGACATAAATAGTTATAGATTGAAGAATTGATTTAACAAGGGTTATTATTCCCTTTGATGATAGCCATCTATTAGTCATTTTTCTATTTTCCTTTTTACTTTATCCACTAGCTAGGCCTAATGCTTCTTTTGTCTCCTTATTTTAAAAGGACTGCCTAAGTAGGTGATGGGAAGGGAGGTCTTTTGGCTTAGTTTGTAAAGAACCATGATCTCCAATTTGGGTGAGCAGTGAAAGAAAATAAATTTAGATTTTTTCTCATTGATTTATTGCCTTGTGGCTCTTGAGAAACAACTTATAATATGTTTGATTCTTGAGGCTTCCTTCACTGTTGCTTTCCTTAAATAGAGTAAAGTCATTAAAAAACTGGATATGAATGATTGGTCTGGCTCCATTTACAATAATTATTCTTATTAATGTTTGGTTTTTCCTGTATTTGGCCATTGTCCTTCCTAGGCATTTAGGTAGAATGATGAATAAATATGGGAAAAGGGGATCTCCCTACCTAATACCTCTGGATGCAGTGAAAAATTGTAAAGGGAAACCATTTGTCAAAACTGAATAGAACACTAATGAAGTACATCCCTTGATCCAATTTTTCCATTCTTATGGGAAATCAAATTGAAGCATTACTTTGAGGAGAAAATCCTAGTCCACCCTATCTTGTGCTTTAGATAAATCTAATATGATGAACATGGATGGGGATTTCTATGCTTCCATGGAGTGAATAGTCTCTTCAACCAAAACTATCTTGAACCACCTTGTTTTAGTGAGATAGTCCTATGTAGAAGTACTTTGAGCATCTTTGTTATTACCTTGGTGATTATTTTGAGCAAGACATTACATAAAGCTATTGGTATAAACTCAGTAATGTTTTGTGCATCTTGTGCCTTTGGGATCAAAGCTATATATGATTTGTTGATTTTCTTCAACACATCTTTAGCTTTCCTAGTTTTCTCAACCACATAGAGAAGGTCCTTATGTAGGATATCCCAAAATTCTTGATAGAGTTCAATGGGGAATCCATCTGGCCTAGGAGTATTGCCCTTCTACATTTTGAAAACCATCTATTGTAACTCTTTGGTAGTTATTGGTGTAGTCAAAACTAAATTTTTTCCCTTTGTTATTAGTGTAGGTATATCTTGCAACACTTCTTGTTGGGCTTCTATATCTAGAGGTTTTATTGTGAATAGACTCACAAAATAGTTTACTATAATAAACCTCATACCTTCCCATGTGTGGATAGTATCTCCTACTTTTGTTCTCAAGGAGGGTATGAAATTGTGTGATATATGGGCTAGAAGATATTTGTGGAAGAATCTCATGTTTTGATCCCCCTCCTAGAGCCATTGGATTCTAGATTTTTGCTTCCATAATAAATCTTCCTTTTTTTCCCGTTCCTCTAGCTAGGATGTAAGTCTGATATCTTCCATACTTAGACCCTACATGAGGCCATCCATGCAATTTTTTTCATTCCAATATTTGAGTTGGGCTATCACTTCCAAATTTTTCTTCTTGACATCTTCAAACTCTTCCCAGTTCCAAGTAATTATCTTAGATTTGATGTATTGAAGCCTCCTCACAAAGTAGTACATCTTGGTTCCATGTTGAGGTTTACCTTCCTTCCACCATTACTACACTCTAGGCTTAAAAGAGTTGTCTTTGAACCACATCAATTGGAATATGAATGGACGATGTCTGGCCTTGGATTTCCATAGTTCTATCATGATTGACTAATGATTTTAGATTACATTATTTAGGATCTTCACCCTAGGAATGTGCCCATGAATTAAAACATTACCTGATAGCAAGAATCTATCTAATATTTTTAAAATATAGGTAGTGCCTTACTTCCTATTAGACCAGGTCATCAGACCATTGTCTAGCCTAACATCCAAAAGATGGAGGTTTTTGATGTATTCCTTCATGAGGCCTGATCTCCCGTCTAAGCTACCATTTTTCCCCAAATTCTATTCAAAGGATAGGATGGTATTGAAATATCCTCCTATTAGGGCCTATGCTTGAGGGAATTCGGTAATAATATAGTTTATGTTCTTCCATTGTCTATGTTTCTCCTCCAGGCTAGTAGGTGCATTAACATTCATGCAGAACATAACTTGCTCTGATTGCCTACTATAATATGCTATTGCCAAGAGACCCCAAATACCTACCACTTAGTGTATAACTACCTATTTAGGGTCACAAAGGCATGTGATGCCTATTGATGCCCCTTGGGAGCTAAGTGATTCTATTCTTCTAGCAAACCACACTTTATTTGCAACTATCTCCATCTCTTCCACCGATATATTCATCTCCTAAAGGAAGACAAGTTGTGGTCAATTTTTTTTTACCATTCTTCTAATTTTATTTTGTTTTGAGGGACCCCCCTTGAGTCCTATAATGTTCTTGGAAATGATCTTCATTAATATTAGGGATTAAATATGTGAGTAAGGGTATTGAACTTACCTTCTGCTATTAGCTTTAATCCTTTTTCCACATGGTGTTGATTAGTTTTGCAGCCTACCTTTTGATTAGTGTTAATTTTTATCTTCTTACTTGTCTCTTGGCTCACCCCTTCTAATTTTGGAATAATATCCAACACTGGCATGTGTGTATATCACTAGGGTATTGTTAGTAGATCTAGTGAGGTCTTTCCTATGTTCTAGGTTTTTTGTGGTGCCTACCTTTAATAGAGGACTACTCTTATTTTTATTTTCCCCCTTATTTTTTTTGGGTAGTATGTTGGTTGGTTTACTACTTCTTGTTTTTTGCTTTGCACAACTAGGGTGGTGTCAGGGGTGCTATTTACCTTTTTTGGCATAGATTTATTCCTCCCACCATGGATCCATGTCTCTAGGACTGTTGTATCCATTGTATCATCCTCATCATCCAAGAGGTCATCAATGAGGAGATTGCCACACATATTGTTTGATACCACTACCTGATTGCTCACTGTCAATTTTTTTTAATATTTTTTTTTGGCACCTGGAACCCTTTTGGATTTGTTTTCACTCTTCCATGCTTTGGGATTTTATGTGGGAAATCTCTTGCTAAATGACCATATTCATGGTATATTTTGTAGTGAAAAAGCATGTTATCATAATCCACCTCCTGCTCTTATATTTCCTCCCTAAACTGTAGAGTGATCATTTTTGGGAGGGGTTTGTTAAAATCTATTAAGCATATATTCGAGCATAAATTATTTTCTCAAATTTATATGTACTATCAACAACCATTATGAGTGTTCCTAGGGTATTTCCAATTGCTAAAAAACTATCAAATTCTAAATTTCTACTGGTAGGCCAAAAAACCTCAACTAAATTGGTGTTATGGATGGCATCTCTTCCTTTGTTTTGAATTTAGTAAGCCAGGGTTTCATAAAGAGGTATGCCCTTCCCAAAAACCATGCCCCCCTTGGAATATTTCTTCCCTATCTTTCTTAGAAGCAAAAATAACAAGAAAATAACCATTAGGGTATGCAAAGATTTGGAATTCACATTTTTTTTGCCATTTTTTAGCAGCCCATAGTTTAAATGCTAAACAACCATCTCCTCTCCTCTCCATAAATTGACATATCAACCATCTCCTCTCCATGTCTTCTATTCCATTCTAAATGTCCTCCATATTCACCTTCACTATCCACTGCCTTTAAACACCCTATTATAATTTTCCTAGGATCCATCGTCGGCATCCTCAAAGGTCTTCATGGTGTCCTCAGGTTATTTATTACATTTGGCTAGGGCTATTCCCCACAAAAGGCATCCTTGAGATTTATTTTTTTTGGTAACTCTCCTAACTCCTTCCCCATATTGGGTATTGTTATAATCAATCCCTTTCGGTAGTTTACCCTTGGAACAGTCTTGCTCATGTTTTGGACCATATCAATTTTTTCTACTTCATGTTCTATGATCTAGTATACACTGTGAAATTTATTTGTGGTTCTCTTCAACCCTTGTCCTTATTTTCATTGAAGATTGTGATCTCCCATCTCTTTTTGCATCATGAATTGGAAGTGCTTGTTACTTTTTCTTTGCTCTGTGTGGCTTATAAAAATTGGTTGTCTACTATATTTTGAATCCACTTTAAACTGTGTCTTTTCCTTACTATGATCATCCTTGTCGACAATTTCCATCTTGCCCTATGTATTTCATCTGAAACCCTGGTCCCAAATCTCTCTCCTCTTCCTTCAATTTCCCCAATAATAAAAATTTCAAAGTCCGTATTATTTCCTATTTAAAATTTATATATAAAAGAATAAAAATTATATAAACATGAAATTGAAATATTAAAATACTATCCGCTCATGTAGAGGAGTTGGAGAGCAAGTGGGTAGTTAAAACTCTTCAGTTATCGAGAGGCCCAGGTTCAAATCTCTCCCCTCACATGTTGCGGATATGTTAACCGCTTCCTAACTCATGTGTCTATCCATCTTTTTTTTTATTGTTGTAAATACTTGTATTTTTAAATTAATTAAAAATTAGGCCTTTACATTCAAAAAAATATTAAAAGATTGTGTAGACAACTTTTATAAAAAATTAAATCATATTTATTTTTGTAAAATTTATATTTTTTTATAATTTTTTTTTTAAATAATAATTATAAAAATTTGTATTTTTATTTATTATTTTTTAAAATTTTAAATATAAAACTTTTATTTCTTTTTATTTTTTATTACTACAAATATATATATTTAAAAAAAAAAATCATCTTTAAAAAAAAAACTAATAGAAGATTTAAAAACATTCCTATAAAAGGGTAAGATATAAATCCCTTCAAACTAAATAAAAACTAATAGAATAGTGAGTTAAAAAGGTTAAGATATAAATCCCTTCAAATTAAATAAATTTTTATATAAATAATATAAAAATATATTATTTAAATTTTTTTATTATTGTAAATAAAATTTTTAAAATAAAATTAATTATTAAAGTTTTAAATTTGGATTCTATACTCACAATTCATCCATCAAACCACAATTAAAAACTAGGAAATAAAAAGTTAAAATCACTCTTATAAAAAGGTTAAGGATATTGTTTACAATTTACCCAAATATACCTGGTCTACATCCATTCTCCTCTACAAAAAATCCAACTAACTATAGTTCCAAAGTCTAAGAAATGCATGTCACAACACTTCTCACCACTTAAGTCTACTAGCATCGTAGGTGGTTGTTATTGTTTGTGTTGTGCTCTTATTGAAAGATGTAATCCTTAACGCCTTGGCAAACCAACTTCTAACTTCACAGCAACACTTGCCAAGCATATGCAGTGCTGCACGGTTCAGGTCCTGTTGGGTACTTTACCTAAGGGCCACAGGCCTGTCCAGTGACACATTCAAACTGTACAAAAGTAAGAATATATATTTTTAATTAAAAATATAAATATATTATTAAAAATAATTAGAATAGTATAATAAACCAGGATCAACTACTTACACATGTACCTCTCCAAATATTAATAAAAAATCTAACATAAGGAAAACCAGAGTCTTAGGCCTTAGCTTGCCATCCTATTATCACCTCAAATGGAACCCTAAAATATGTTTGTCACCTCAAGTGCAACCCCATTCATATTAGTCACCTTTGATTTTTCAAGTGTGATCTGAATATGCACGACACTTAGAAACAAAGATATCTGTCAGGTGGACCATACATGTCCCTATACCCTAACCCTAATCAATTATCTAATTCAGACAGATATAACTGCCATACTGTATTATTAAAAAAAAAGCAAATTATTTGCAACCGTTTTTATTACTTTGTGACATGATTCTGGATAGAACTTATTGTAATGGTATGATTATAAATAAACTATTGAATAGTTCATAAAATCAAATCATGACAGTTCAATGATAAGTAAGGCCACTATCCATTATCAATTGATTGATTTCTTTTAAATTGATATACAAAATAATTACTAATTTTTCTTTGTTAAAAGAAGAACGGTCTTCTTTTATTTATTTATTATTTTTATTTAATATATAAAATAATTACTAATTTTTCTTTTTATAAAGAAAAACTGTTTTCTTCTATTTATTTATTATTTTTATTTATAAATAGTTACTAACTCTCCTCTACAAACAGATTTTTTGGGCTCTCTGATTGTTTATTTATTTATTATTTTTATTTATAAATATTTACTAACTCTCCTCTGCAAACAGATTTGTTTGGTGGGGATAAAGATGGGCTGTCTTCTTTTACGTAGTGATTGTTTTTCCTCGTTGAAAGACAACTCTATGCAATTTCGCTTGCTTGCAATGAGTGAAAGAGGGCAGTATAGTCGGTGGGCGTCCAAAGGAAAAAGATTGAAAAGGTGGAAGTGTGGTTCACAAGTTTGGTGAAAGAATAGTAGGGCTGTAATGCTGGACAGTCAAACAGAAAGAATATGACATAAAACAAGAGAGTAAGTTGTAATCCATGATGTTGGTATGTGGCTGTGTCTGGAATAGTAAGAGGGCTTTGAAAAGATGGATAATGAAAGTAGGAATTAAAGTAGATTAAAAGTTTAAAAATAGTATTCCTTTGATGTGGTCTATCCGTTTAAAAGTAATATTCACCCGCCACTTGCATTATCGGCGCCACTTGCATTATCGGTGATGTGACCCGGGTTCAATTTCCACTATGGATATGTCTATGTATATAAAGTATTTACTCAGTAAAAAAAACTTTAAAAGTGGTTTATTAGATTATAGGTTTTTAATATTAATTTTAAAAAGATAGTGTGGTTGTAATCTTTTATGAATAAAAAACTTTAATAAGAATTATAGTTATTAATTATATACTTTAATTTATTATTATTATTTTATTTTTATATTATTTTTATATTTTTTATCTTATGATTATAATTTTTTTTATTTTCATTATTTTTTTACTTTTCAAATATTTTTTTTTATTGAGTTCCCTACTTAAATATATATGAATGTACAATTAAACTATGATATATGCCTTATTAAAAAAAAAAAAATTCTTTTTATCTTAATTGTCTTTTGACATGTAAAAGGTACATACAATTTCCTTCTATTTTTTTTCTTGGTTTCTTTTATATGCATGTTTCACATCTAAGTTGGTATGAGGTTTTTATTTATTTATTTTTTCGAGTAATACTTCTTATACACATCCATCATGGGGATTGAACCTGGATCACATCACCGATAATGCAAGTGGGGATTGGGTTTTTATTAATTGTATCTTAAACATATTTGCTCTCTAATTGATATTTTTTCTTTTATATGTTTTTTTGATGATGATTATATATATATATATATATATATATATATATATATATATATATATATATAGTTAAATCATGTAAGATAATGTTATTTCTTTCTTCTTAACTTTTTTTTTACATAATTGTTTGGAGTTTTTCTTTAACAAATGCTCTTATGCCTTTGTTGTTATTTAGGTGTTCGTTAAGTTAATATTATTTGCTTATCTACTGATTATTTTGCTTCATCCATATTTTTTTTAAAATATTTTTCTATTACAATTGTAACCCATTTGATTGTACACATTTGTTATATTTATTTTCTAGACATCTTACAAGATAAATCACAACAATTGCTTTTATAGGAAGGCTATCTATTTATGCTAGAAAAATCTTATATGGAACTTAAGTTTTTATTTTGAATTTGTTTGTAATTAGATGCTTCTAAATCTTCTCTAGTTTCCTCCATTTTAATTATGATGTGCTACTTGCCCACATTTTGCACCAATACAACATCATTAGTATCATTAGTAACCCAAATTGAACACGTATATCCATGCAGTCCCATAATTCAATCTCTTTGCTTCTATTTTGTAATGTAAATACGATGCAATCTACCCTCATAATGTTCTCTTCATTCTACATGTTTTCCAACTAAGTTTATTATTGAAGTCTATTCCAAGATATCTATACTTTGTCACTTCTTCCAAGAGATCCTTTAAAAATGAAAATTTAACTAATTATTTTTTCTTTAGTTGAATAAGATCACGATACTCATTTTCATGGTATCTATTTCCTACCTCGTAAAATTGCTCTAATTCTCAAATATTCTCTAAACCCTTGTGCTCACCTTGCAATCACAATGAGATTATCTTTATACAAAAGAAGCCTCATTATGTATTTTGCTAGATGAACACTATCTCCTCCTCTAATATTTAACCATTCTTCTAATTTGTCAAAACATAAACAAAATAAGGTAGGGTATAGTGGGTGTCCTTGTTTAACCCTTGTGTCACTTCTAAATTATTCTAGAAGACCTATTTATATTTTATTTTTAACTCATATCTTCTCATAAAGTCTATGACTTGTTTCTATATACTTTTTTGGTATGCCTAATTCTTCCATTCTACTCTATAGTTTACTTTTAGGCATTGCGTTAAAATTTTTCTTAAAGTCAATAAAACAATAATAGTCTTATCTTTCGTTCCATATATTTTTAAAGATATCTCAAAGTGATATCATGATATATTGTTGAGTGTTGTGGTCTAGAACTTGTTTATCATTTTGCCTTCTTTCTTTTTTCTTCTACGATTCTACTCACTTGTTGATTCTATACTTAACAAGATAGAGATACCGAGATAGAGGTTCTTCCTTTTCTTCATACTACTTATTCTACTAACTTGTTTTATAGAATGAAAATGTGTATATACGTAAGAATATATGACCTAATGCACTTTTCTGTCTTGATTGCACAATTAGTGTATGCATCTTCAATGTATAATCCTACTAGATGTTGCAACTATAAGGTAAATCCACCAAGTCCAACTAGGTGTGTTGAATTAAGAATTTTTTTAATCAATTTACAATGAGGATGTGGGTCTTGGAGTCATTAAAATAAAATCAAGAAATCGCAACTAGATATTGAATTGAGGAAACTTATAGTCAATGTATTTGGACCTTTGTCAATACCAAAAATCTAGAGACTTATGAAGAAGATGATTTAGAAAAGGAAAGAACTCAAAGTTCTTTTGCAATGAAAAAAAGTACCAAACAAATATGATAAGTAGTCACATAAGACTAGATATGTTGGGGACTCTAAATTTTTTGCCAAAGTGCTTAGAAC
Source organism: Wollemia nobilis (assembly GCA_028583015.1). Taxonomy (NCBI): domain Eukaryota; kingdom Viridiplantae; phylum Streptophyta; class Pinopsida; order Araucariales; family Araucariaceae; genus Wollemia; species Wollemia nobilis. The sequence goes on along the minus strand of JAQPPZ010015413.1, from coordinate 6,619,130 downwards.
TAATAGTGAAATTATTGTGGGCCTTGAGCACTCACCTTCAAATTCCAAAAATTAAGAGGAATAGGCCAAGAATTGGATCCATCCATCTAATGGACATTCAATTTGAATTCATTTTTGTGGGCCCTGAGCACTCACTCACCTTCAAATTCCAAAGATGAAGAGGAATAGACCAAGAATTTGAACCATCCATCTAATGGACATTCAGTTTGAGTTAAGTGTTACATCAGCTAATTTCTTGGGGATTTGTAAAGAATATGATAATGAATGACAATTTGATGAGCTTAATAATATTGAAGAACTTAAACACTAAATAAATACTAATATGCCATACATAAACTACAAGGATAGAATTATAAAAGGTTAAAATGAGAAATCTTGAACTTGTTAAACAAGAGGACAAATTATAAACTTTATGTGTAGAGGGAAAATTTAGAGGATTCATTTGAAAAGATCTAGGTAACATGGAAAGAAAATCATTTGTGAAAGTCGTTACTGAAAGTATGAATGACCAAGTTGGAATTTTGTATGCCCTAGCTGGCAATAAGGGTAAGATAGAATCTATGGCAAACCTAGTTCGGGTAGCAGATTCTACACTAGAAGTGATTATGAAATATGAGATGATCGAGCATGATATAATGATTCTTAAAATCAGAGGGCTAATTTGTAAGTTTCATGGAAACTGGGCAGATTTTTTTGAGATTCAAAATTGGATTAAGTGGAAGTGGGGATTGAATTCAAATTACTCCATGACTTTTCTTTCGAAATGATTTTTATCATTATTTTCTCCAATTCAGAAATTAGGGATAAAATAATGGATGGAGGCCCATGGTTTAGGGGTAAAGATGTATTATACTTAAGACCTTGGAGTGAGAATTTTTTTTGTGGACACAAAAACTATTAAAAGGCTTCCGGTATGAATTAGGATTTTTGGACTTCCTTATCAACTCATCAATAAGGAGTTTTTGAAGAGTAGTGATAATAATCTAGGTGAATTCATAAAAGAGGGACCATCTACTAAGGAGAGAAGACATGTTGTATACACTAGAATATGTGTTTCCATATATATTTATAAACCCTTACTGCAATCGATTAGGATTAAAATTGAATCAAGAGAATGGGATCAACAGGTGGATTATGAAAACATTGTATTCCAATGTCGCAAATACCATGAAACTGGGCACATGGCAAAAGACTGCAAAGTAAAAATGGAGGAAGAGATGGAATTTTTTGGGTATGAGAGTAATTTCAATTTGAATCAAGTAGAACATATCACAGGAAAGAGGTAAGAAAAATCCCTCTACATCATCAAATGGAAAAGGCAATTACAGTTTACTCGAATCAGCCATTAGAAGAAAAAAATGGTATGGAAGATGAGGAAGTACATTGTGCAAGTTCAAATATAGGGCTCAAGGTGTGAAGGAAAAGGGGAAGGAAAATTTTAATACAAAGGAAAATAGGGAGATGAATCTTAAATCAAATAAGGAGAAGAAGGTCAAGCTTAATCCAGGTAAATCACCTTTACTATCCTCAAGTAACTTAAAATATTCTCCTTCCAATAAAAATTAAAGTAGTATGGAGTTTTTTCCTTGCACTTTAGGTTTTCAAGAGCAGTATATTAAAGAAAATATTATAGAGGATATCCAAGGAAATTTAGGGTTTTCAGGCCAACATAAGAAAGTAATGAATATGGAGGATTATATTTGCAGTTAGATTTTTTAGGAAAACATAAAGAAGAAAATTCTAATGAGGCTATTCCTTGCACTTTTGGCTCTTTAAGGCAACATAAACCTTTAGAAGATAAGTATCATTTTAAACAATATGAAAAAATTGAAGAGATTGATGAAGATGAGAGTGTTGGTAAGAATGGAAGGAGAGGAAGGCCATCAAACCACGATCTAAGAGAAAAAGAAAATCAGAAGGATATTGATTTGGGAAGCCAAACAAAAATATCATAGGTGTTAACAAGAAGTGGGACAAAACCCACTAACAAAAACAAAAGTATTGATGATGAAAATCATATCATGGAATATTAGGGGTATGAATAAAACCCCTAAAAAAGAGTTATTAAGGAATTAATAAGTTGTTATATCCCTGAGTTTATTTTAATACAAGAAACAAAATTAAGCAGTGAGGAATGTAAGGAGGCTTTTAAGAAGATTTGGAAGACAGGTGTTTGTTAAGCAGTTTCTTCGACAGGAGCTTCAGGCGGTATTGCAATAATATGGGATAAATGCAAATGGGATGGAGAACTATTAGAAGCAAAAAATAATTGGATTGCTAGATTATTTTGTAGTAAAGAGGAAAACATCAAATTTGGGGTTATAAATGTATATGCTCCAACTATAGTTAATCCACGTGAAAAATGTTGGAAGGACCTTAGTATATTTTTATCAAATACAATGATGATTCATTGTGATTTATGGATTCTTGGGGGTGATTTTAATACTATTATATCTCCTTTGGAAAATAAGGGTGGCATTCTAGGATGGTCTAAATAAATGCAAGATTTTTCTTCATTTGTCAATTCAAATGACTTTTGGGATGTTATTCCCTCAAGCTTTCAATACACATGGGGTAAGAGACGCATTGGAAAAAATCATATAGTACAAATATTGGATAGATTCTTGTTATCCAATAATTGGTTGCAACAAAGTATACAATCTCTTCGGATATTTTATTGAGAGCAGGATTAGATCACAAACCCATTATTTTGACTTGTGAGTCACCTAACAATGGTCATCCAAAGCCATTTCGCTTCGAGTCTATGTGGCTCCAAATTTTATCTAGATGGTTATGTTATGGTAGGATGAATCAAAATTTGAAGGATCATGTATGTACAAGTTTGTTCAAAATTTGAAACATGTAAAGGAGCAAATGAAGATATGGAATGCCAAATATTTTGGCAACATTTTTAAAGAAAAAAATTTGAATCCAAACTCCAAAATTTACAAGAGATAGTAGAAATTAATGGAATGGACTAGGATTATTATGTGAAAGAAAAATAATTACTTTCTTATTATCATAATGCATTGAAAAAGGAGGAGTCATATTGGTTCCATAAATCTAGAGAGAAATAGTTCAAGGAAGGAGATAAAAATACAATTTTTTTTCATGCTACAACAAAAACAATTTTTTCTATTTGTCATATCAAAAATATTTAACTCCAGATGGAAGAAATATTGAGGATGAAGAAGATATAAGGAAGGAAGCAATAAATTATTTTAAAAATATTTTATCATATTCTTGTTAAAATAAGGAGGCACAAGAAAAACTTCTGCAAAATATTCCATCAATTATCACTCAAAGACAAAATGAAAGCTTGAGGAAGAAGATATCTATGGAGGATCTCCATGAAGCAATTTTCTCTTTCCATCCTAACAAGGCATGTCCTGATGGATTTCCTGCAATTTTATTTCAATTTTTTTGGGATTTATTGAAGAGTGATATGTTAGATGCAGTGGAAGAGGCCCGAAAAAGGAAGGCTATAATAAGTGATATCAATGCTAATTTTTACCTTGGTTCCAAAGAAGGGTGACATAAAATATTTTGATAATTTTTGTCCAATAAGCCTTTGTAATATGATTTACAAGATCATTTCAAAAATTATGATAAACATGTTGAAGGGCATTCTAGGGTGTATTATCTTAGAGGAACAATGTGGCTTTGTTCAGGGTAAACAAATTCTTGATGGTATAATTATTGCACAAGAGGCCATACATTATCTTAATTCCATGGAAAAACCAGGTATACTTTTGAAATTATATATGAACAAAGCATATGATAGGGTTTCCTGAAATTTTTAACATGCTATTCTTAGAAAGTTTGGCTTTGATTATAGTTGGTGTGAGTGGATTAAATGTTGTTATAGAACTAATTTTTTTTTGTTTTTATCAATGGTTCTCTTGTTGGGTACTTCAAGTCATCTTGTGGACTTCGTCAAGGTGATCCTCTTTCTCCTTATCTATTCATTATTCTGGTAGAAGCATTAGGGAGAGCATTTTAAAAGGCAAAAATGGAAGGAAAAATCAAGGGTATTCAAGTTGCAAAAAATGGTCCCTTTGAATCTCATCTCCAATTTGTTGATGATACTTTTCTTTTGGGTCATCCCTCAGTCAGTGAGACCATGGAGTGTAAATCAATATTGTCATGTTATGAGAAGGCTATTGGATAGTTGTTAAATACTTCAAAATATAGGATGTTTTCATTAATAATTCCCTAGATTTACAACACATTATTGTGAATATTTTAGGGTTAAAAATTGAAAAAAATCCATCAATCTACTTGGGTATTCCTTTGTATTATAAAGGATAAAAAGGAGCTTTGTATATATTTTTTTGGATAGAATGAAAGCTTTCTTGGAAGGTTGGAAACACAAGTTCTTAACCATGGCAGGAAGGCTACAACTCATAAAGACTACTTTGCAATCCATTCCTATTTATATGATGTTAGTTTCAAGACTGCCAATAGGTATTGCATCAGAAATTGATAAAAGTCAAAGAGAACTTCTATGTAAAGGTTGTGAGGAAAATTTTAGGTTTCCTCTTTGTAAGTTGGAAAGGGTTTGTAGAGGAAATAATATTTGAGGAGAAGGCTTGTGGAATTGCAAACTTATAAATTTGGCATTAGGAGTAAAGCTTGGGTGGAGATTATTCAGAGATCAAGGAAATAATTGGGCAAAAATATTACTTCAAAAATATAGGTTCTCTTGATGCAATGAAATTTTTTAGAAAAATAACTCTACCCAAAGGATCATCAACATGGAAATTCATATTAGAGAGTTTGCAATTGATAAAGAAACATATTAGATGGTCAATCAATGAGGGGAGTTATGCAAATTTTTGGTATGATGCTTGGTTTAAGCCTTATCCTCTCATATCAGACTCAAAATGAAAATCATTGGCTCAAGTGTGCCTAGCATGTAAAGGTCCAAATGTCAAATATTATATTATTATGAACAAAAACTCCAGATCATGGATTTATTTTAGTGACCTAGTTTAATAAGAGGAACAAAAACAAATTGTAGATGAACTTCAAAATATGCTTCTAGAGTTTTATTTGCCAATGTTTACACAAAAGATAAGTTGGTTTGGAACTTATCAAAGGATGGTGGATACTCAGTAAATTTAGTATATGAGAATTTAGAACAATCAAAATTTCCTTCTCCCAAAGATTTCCTTGGAAGAATGTTTGGTCATTAGAGGCTCTCCCTAAGGCATCAACATTTCTTTGGTTAGCAGTTCAAAGTAAGATCCTTTTAGGAGAGAGTCTACAAATAAGAGGATATTATGGGCCCTTCAGATGTGCCTTGTGTGAGAAGGATTTAGAAACATCAGACCATTTACTCCTTCATTGTCCATTTTCTCACACAAGTTGGTGTTACTTTTAAAAAAAAATTGAAATTATATTAGGTATCTCCATCAACATTGAAAGAGTTGATAAAATGTTGGATAAATTATTTCAAAGCTAAAGCATTATGTATTCTTTGGAGTATTGGACTTACCATTATATGTTGGAATTTATGGCTTGAAAGGAATAATAGAGTTTTTAATAATAAATATCAAAATCATGCCCAAGTTTGGAACCGTATCAGTGCCTCTCTTGCAGAATGTATACAAATATGGTGCTCATCATGGGAAGTCTCAATTGCAAAAAAAGAAGTTCTAATAATTTGGCTACAGGATTTGAACATACATGGAAGAGTCATTTGCAACAAAAGAATTAAAACAAAGGATCTACTTCGATCTATGGTAAAATGGAAATGTCCAAAAATTAGATTTATCAAAATTAATTTTGATGGTGCTTCTAAAGGATATCTAGGAAAAGTCGGTGGAGGTGGTGTTTTTAGAAATAGTGAAGGCAAAATTCTCCTCACTTATTCATAATCATATGGAACTTCAACTAACAACTATGTAGAGGTTAGGGCTTGGATTAAAATTGCAGCAGAAAAAAGGATGGAAATATATTTCAATTGAGGACTCACAAATTATCATCAATGCTTTAAAAAAATGGATGTGGAGACTGGATAAAAAATAATATTATTTTTGATGTTCATCATATATTACTAGAGGTAATATCATGACAGTGTGAACATATTTATAGATAAGTAAACCGAGTAGTAGATAAATTATCAAATTATGGTGTAGATCTACATCCCCATGAAATTCAAATTTTAGAAGACAACTAGCCAAGTGAGATTTTATGTCATAATCAAAATGATGTCAAGGAGTTGATTGTGGAAACAACACTTTGAGAAAGTTGAAGAATATATTTAAGAGAAAAAAGAAAATAAAAAATAGTGATAAAAAATATTTGCTACAAAAAATGTAATATTCTAGTATTTTTGATGGGAGTGGCCCCCAACAGAAGCCACATATAACCTATTCAAAAAAAATTCTTAAATAAGTATAAAAGGGTTTTTGTAGAATTTTGAGGTTAGTGATTTGAATATGGGATCAATTGATGTGAATGATAAGTAGGTGTGTGTGACCTCCGGAAGCACACACCACACTTACCCTACTTGCAATGTTATTATATCAAATGAAAATGAAGAAGCACACAAGCACATATAACATGAAAGTAATAAGCAAAGAGAGATTCTTTTATTAATGCTTCCAGATCTCGGTTACATGTACGTCCCTCTGAGGGATACTCATTTTTGATACAATCTATTACAAGTGGAGTAATGGTGAATGTATCCCCCACAAGGGGATGGTGCACCTCCACAAGCCTCCTGATCTCACACACCAAACTATTCGAGGGCTTACAGATGCCTCCTCTCTTGATTTCATCCTGGAGGGATCTCATGCTCTAGATACCTTGAACTGATCCTGTGAACCTGTATCTACATGCATGGAAACAATAGAGCACAATAAGTAGCATAGGAAGCCTCTCTAGATGAGGCTTTATGTTAGCAAATCTGATAAACCAAATAAGCAAGCATAATAAGAACTGAAATATAGTAAATCTAAGCCATCTATGCACATGAATCTCAAAAATATTGATATAAATATTGTGAAAGAACCAGATCTATGCTACAACTATCTAATAGAACAAAGAAAATTAAGGATCTAATGCTAAGAACAAATAAAATGACTGTTCTGACCCTAGCCATTACTTCTCAGAGTAGCTATGACTATGGGCCATTATCGAAGACAATGACCATGACTCCAAAAGGTTTACCTCAAATTTTATGGGTTATGACCATCGATCTCTTCACTCGAATTGATGTTCAAGGGTTGCCAAGTGTGTCTCCTACACTGGTTGGTGGTTGGGAATGATGGATCTGAATATTGATGCATGGATGTGGCTTAATCGGATGATGCTCCAATGCTCCTCAAAGGGCATAGATTGGCTCTCCATTTTGATAGGGCTCTACTGCACACAATTTGAACTCTCTCTATCTCTTTTGCCTTCTTGGAAGTCTGCATATGTAGGCTTCCTAGTTTTAGGTCTAGATCTAGGGCTTGGCTTCCTGGGGAAGCCAAGCTCCAGATCTGCATGCCAACTGACTATCCCAGAGGGATGGTTTAATCTTGGATTGGCATGGAAGGGGTAGTCAGGAGGAACTCTAGGAGTTCCTCATCGAGATCCCTTCAAAATGCATGTAAACTATCATTACTACCCATGATTTGGGTAATCCCTCATAGTAGTTCACATTTCAGTCCTAGCCATTGTCATCGACAATGACTAGAGGTGGCCGCTCTAAGGTTCAGCGACCAGGTTTGGCAGCCACTCTGACTAATAGTGGCTAAACCTGAATGGGCTAGAACTACCCCTTTTGAGTGGTTAGGACCACTTCTTGCTCTTGGAAAGGTCCAAGATGATTCATATGGTCTCCGAATGTGTCCATATGGGTAGTCTCCTAAACATGACATATTTTAGGTGTCTAAAAATACCTCTTTTTGGGATGCATTGTGGGAAAACATAGTACAGAGCAAAAATAGACCACCTAGGGTCACATTGTAGGTTGTGTGATGATCATTGATCTGATCAACATTGGATGCCCCAGTCATGAGAAAGGGTACGCATCCTAGAATCATTGCTTCCAATAGGGTGGAAGGCTTAAATTTGCAAAAGCTTGCACTCGTTCATCAGACAATCGGGTAGCTTTAGTACTACTATAGGTCCGAAAGGAGGAGAGCTACAAACTTAACTGTCATGTTTGCTTTTTGCCCTAGCAAAGGGTAAGCTTATGATAGTTGTTGGCAATGATTCATAAGATGAATATAATTTGACATGATCGAGTGATCTTTTATTGATTTTGATTATGATTGTTGATATTATGACTACCCCCTCAAATGATGAGTCGATGAGGGAAGGACAATGAAATAAGTGATGAGTCACTTGACCAATATGAATGATTTGGACCCTTTTAGAGGTTCACTTTGTTGTTATAGGGTAGGTTCCATCTTAGGTGTGATTTCAACCATTTTTAGTAATTGTACATCTCTATCTTATGGAGCAGTCCAACCATAATGGCCTTCTTAGGGAATCAAGATGATAGCAATTCCATTTAAGCTTGTGTTGAATCACTACATTCGAATAATGTTATAGAAGAAATGAGAAGAATCTTCATTCCTATGGGGCAGTCCGACCACCATGGCCTTCTTTGTATTTGAAGTAAAACCTCTCAATTTTGCCATAACTAATTTGCCCCAAGTGGCCTTATGGTAATTTACTCATCCTACCGGATTGCATGGGGTGCTAGTCATTGCAACCGCCAAGTGTATAGAGTAAATAACTGATTACGAGGCTCACTTGAGATTTTGTTGTTATTTGATTTTTATGGTAATTTGAATTTTATGATGTTTTTGGATTTTTGATATATGTGATTTTTTTGGTATTTGTGCATTTTTTGATTGTTTTGGACCGATAGGTATGATTAATGGCCCATTTTTAGGTGCCTCATGGTGAGAAATTAAGGAAATTTCTCTCTGTTTCTTGGCCGTTATCAGGTCTAGTGACCCCTAATTGCCACTTCGTGGCTGCTATCAGGTCCAGTGGCAAGAAATTTTGGGTCGCTAACTCTAGCAACGATCGAGGCAAAAATATAAAATATAAAAGAAACCCTTAGGGTTTGACTTTTCATTATTCCAGCTATCAATTGCAACTTTTGAGCTCTGAGTTGAGAGTGACTGATTGTGACCCGGGATGCTATCGAGACTAGATACCATGGCTGAGCAAGGTGAGGCTTCGATAGGCGAAGGAGTGACTGACTCATGGGTATCTCTCAATCCCTCACTATTATCTATTTTATTTGTTAAAATGAACCTCACTAAGTAATTGGTAAATGAACCACACTAAAATTATTGGCAATGAATTGAACCCATCAATAGGTCTAGGTTAGGGTTAATTTTAGTGGGTCTAGGCTAGTTTTTAGGTTTTTTCAAATTTTTTTGTTATTTTTGGCTGAGGGGGAACATCGTTGGCGTGTTGCTTCATGGTCGTTACCACTCAGAGTGGCCCCTAAATGCCAAAGAGGGGTCGTTGTATCCGTCAACGGATAACTTGAATCCCAATGGTCATTTTTTTTATCGTTGGTGACTGAAACATGTTGGATTTAGCGGCCATAGTGTGGTCACTCCTGGCATGAGCGGCTATAAGACTTAGGCTTATTTTTTGAATTTTTTTTACTTTTAAGGGTTTTAATTGATTTTTTTGTTATTTTGGAATGTAGTATTTGATATTTTTAGATTTTTAGGTGTATTTAGCCATCATGCTTGTAAGTGCATTTAATTTAGGCATTTATTTTGCACTCTTAGATTTTGTTTGTATGGGCTCGGGACCCCATATTGCTCATGGATCTCTTATATGATATGGATGACATAGACTAGGGTTGGCTTGATGCTCATGGGCTCTAGTACATTACTAGGCTTTCGATGATCATGTCGGATTAGGCCTACCTCATAGCTTTAGCACATAGGTGGGACTCTAGGACTAACACCTTTCATCTCCCTATGGGTGAGATGACCATCACATCAGAATATGTCTATAGGATCTTTTAGATCCCTTTTTATGGAGTTCCCATTGTGTCTTCTCCCACTAGGTGCCAGAGATATAGTATTTGCGAGAGTTTTTGGAGCACATGTAGCTTTTGTGTTTGTTGATTGTCATTTTGGTGGGATCTCAGTGGATCGATGGTACCAGGAGGATGTCTTCTCTCAATGACATGTAGTTTTGTTGATGGTTATATGTAATATACTTTTACTTGATTTCTCTAGAGTGAGGTTCCCATGGAACCTCTTAGCTATGGTCTAGGACTTGATGGATAGCATAGAGCCTATTATTTATGCTTGGGGGAGGGTATTGTTGGTATAGTGCTATGATGAGCTATACTATATTTAGTGTTATGATTGAGCTAGTATTGCTTACAACTTGCTCCTCTAGATCTAGGGATGGGAGCACATCAGGGTGGATCATCTAGGAGGATTGCCTATCGATATTACTGATATATCATATGTGGCTCAATGTTACAATAGTAGGTGGTCTTGAGAGCTTGAGGAGCATAATATTCGATGCTTCATAGGGGAGATTTCCCATTATACTATGAATTTGACTGGCTTATAGGTCTAGGATATTATTTGGAGACCTTATCATGATTGCCCCACTTGGGAGGAGGTAGATAGGTTCATAGCTTGGACTCAGTGTGATTGATGGGTTATTGGTCACAAGGATGGCATCAGGGAGTTCTTCCACTACTCTAGGGTGCTCTGATAGTTTGGCCTATAGTAGGATGTACCTCTTTAGCTAGTTTTATACAGGCAAATTTATTTAGAGAGGATTCTTCCACTACATCGAGTTATAATAGTCATGGAGGATGATGACCCTCCAATAGTGGATGTGGGTATAGCAGATGCTAGGGTGATAGAGGCATATACCCAATGGTGGGTTACATGGCTTTGGCATGGTGATGAAAGCTTGGGTAGGGATAGAGATGAGGTAGCTATGGGGGAGGATCCTAATGGGCATCAAGTGTAGGCCCGAATAGAGGACTAGGGATAGGCCATAGAGTAGTAGGTAGTAGAGGAGCAGGTAGCTCTAGAGGTGGAGGAGGAGTTGGCTCTAGAGGAGTAGGAGTCTCCTCTCTGGGCTCAACTATACCATGTAGAGGTTGAGCTTCAGTCATCTCAGATCCAGATCCTATAGTGGGACTCCACTATTTTTGGGCTTCAGACTCAGGTTGCATAGCTTACTACCGAGCGAGATGCCGCATGGGGCTAAATTGTGCCATCTACTCCTACTATGTAGGGGCCTACAGGTTTGGATGTCGAAGCTAAGGTGAGATGGCTATAGGTGATTGTAGAGGAGAATAAGGATCAGATGGCATCAGATGCCACCTACATCATCACTCTGTGATCTCAGATCTGGATGCTAGGGGTCATTCCTTGAGAGAGACCTATAGTAGGGGGTCACATTTGAGCACATGGAGCACATCAGGGTAGTCTTCAGTGTGACCTAGCCAGAGGACCAGGACGCACACATAGAGGACTACATGTGCCAGCTCCCATCATACTCCCAGTGATAGAGTAGAGGGTGGAGGTGAGGCAAGGTGCAGGCCCATCTCGATGACTTTGATTGTATTGGCTTTATTTTTGAGTGTAAGGTCAGATGACCTACATAGTTGTAGCCTATGGGTAGTTTTGTACCCTTATGTACTTATTGGACACACACACACACACATATATATATATATGATATCTACATTTTTGAGACTCATTATGTGTACTTAATTTTATGTTTTTGATTTTTATGTTTATGTAATGTAGTATTATGATCTTATGTTATATGATGTGATGTATTGATATGCATTTAGCTAGATGATAAATGTATGCCTTAGATGATATGATCTATATGTGTGGATGCATTATGATGATGGATGTATATATGGATGCAATGTTATTGTTAAATGCATGTTTAATTTTGATTTTATTGTATGCATCTAACTTATGTTGTTATGATATGGTGAATGCAATATGTGTAATGCAATATGATGATGATCTAATGTAAATGAACTTGTATGCTTTAATCACTTAAAACATAAGGTATTATGTGATATGTGTTCTAAAAATCTAATGGACGACACCACATAATGTATAAAAATCATGAATAAATAATAACTCTTATAATAAGAATTACTTATTTAAACATCCAAGTTAATGAGATGAGATGATTTGATATGTATGTACTTTCTTTATAAGCTTCTGTAAGTTAAAATATATACCCAAAATAGTCAGTGGTCATCTAAATGTCATTGTTGACATTCATCCAGTATCTATCCTATTTCATGAACACCCTTTAATGAACAAAACCTCATAAATAAAGTTGATGATTTGATTGATGGAATGATTTGTTGCTATGAGGGGATTTTTGAGGTTTTCCATGAGACTCAAACACCCTAGTTACTCGATCAAAAGTTGTATACTGACCATACAGAGCTTCTGAAGGATAAATTTCTTGTTATGAAGACCTAGATACTCATTATCCCTATGTGTGCAAATGAATATATTAGATAGAACATAAGCATACCCCAGTGCTAGGCGGGATTCATGCAGCCCATTGTTGTATTGGGGATCCTCAAATGTTCATCCTGATCCTAAGTTGGACTCAGTTGGATTAGACCACTAGGCGATACATGACACCTAAAGCTAGCTCTTCCACATGCAAACATTGGTCTATACAAAAGTAGGATGCTAATGTGATAGACATATCATCGTGCATAAGGATCACCTTACGGTTCATCAATGCTGAGAATTCCAAGGATTCAAGTTCAATACTCCCTTCTTTTCTTCATATTTATTTGGGATACTTGCTCATACTTAGTGATGAAAATCACTATTTATTTTGAATTTTTGTTTTCTTTTGAGCAAGGGATTTATGTAGTGATGATAATCACTATTTATTTTGTTTTTGAATTTTTCTTTGTTCAGGATTTTTGCTTGTTTTGATTAAAGCAAGGGATTTCTTTGGGTAGGGGGAACTTGTCCTTTTGCCAATTCTCAGCATTTTCGAACCGGTCGCATAGGGGGATGAGCAAGATAAACTTTTCACTTAAGGATACCTAGTACCACTTCGTAGCGTTCATATTTCCCTTGTTCCAACTAGGATTTTAGTGTTTTGATTAGTGATAGGATTTTGAAATATACCAGGTGCTATCAAAACCAAACCTCATCTATTAAAAGCAAAGATAACTTTCTACAAAGTTTGATAAAACCACTAGGTATGGTTGAGTGACCGAAAAACCCTAGTATATTCCTTATAGCAATAGGAGGGGTTGTGTTGAAAAACACAGTTACACACATGGGTTATGGATGATGATGGATTTTGATGATGCATGATTGAGGTACAAATGTGGTATCATTTGTAAGATTGTAAACACAACCTATCCTAATGTAAATGCAATGGATGCAACGTGCCTAATGCAATGCAACTATATGGATGCAAAGTATGAATGCATAATGCAAATGTTTTTGTATTTTTGATGCTTTCAATTGTTTTTGAGTTTTGATTATTCTAAATGTTTTTGACCTTTTGACTTTTGAGTTGTTTTTGTGCTTTTGTGTTTTGTTGTTGACCAAAGGGCTTATGGTGCCTTTGGGGATTTTTGTGAGTTGACCAAAGGGCTTTATGATGCCTTTGGGGCTTTTTGTGTTTTGACCAAAGGGCTTTAATATGCCTTTGGGGCTTTTTGTGATGTGACCAAAGGGCTTTAAGATGCCTTTGGGGCTTTTTGTGAGTTGACCAAAGGGCTTTAAGATGCCTTTGGGGCCTTTTGTGATTTGACCAAAGGGCTTTAAGATGCCTTTGCCTTTTGTATTTCCAAAGCTTTTGCCTTTGGAGCCTTTTGTGATTTGACCAAAGGGCTTTAAGATGCCTTTGGAGATTTTTGTGATGTGACCAAAGGGCTTTAAGATGCCTTTGGAGATTTTTGTGTTTTGACCAAAGGGCTTTAAGATGCCTTTGGAGCCTTTTGTTTTTACGATTTTCTATTTTTTTTGTGATTTTGAAATTTATGAATGTTTTTGAGATTTTGTTGGTTTATTTGAATGTTTTTGGTGTTTTGGTGTGCTTATGTGTGAAATGCCCTTAGATGAATAATTTTGAGAGGCTCTGGCTCCTCAACACCTTCTAGTGATGTTAGGCGATATGCCCCAGGTCCAATATTCTCAGAGATGATATAGGGACCTATCCAATTGGCCATAAATTTGTCTCATAGGTGCGGGGGTAGATTTGAGTTCTATTGGTTTTCTTTAAGCACAAGATCCCCAAATTTAAAGTCTCTTAGGTGGACTTTATTGTTATAAGCTCATGTTAGATGATCCTAGTAAACGTGAAGATGCTCAAGAGCATTGATGTGATGTTCATCCAGAAGGGTCAACTGATCCAAGCGAGCTTGTTGCGCAGTGTCATCATTGATGAACTCTTTCAATGCAACACGCAATGTTGGAATTTCCAACTCTAAGGGTATAATGGCCTCAATACCATATACAAGTGAAAATGGTGTTGCCCCAGTGGGCATCCGTACGCTAGTCCTATAAGCCCATAATGCAAGGGGTAATTGCAGATGCCAATCCTTATGATTCTCTTTCACCATCTTCTTTAATATGGCTACTATTGTCTTGTTTGAGGCTTCTACTTGCCCATTTTCCTATGGATAGTATGGTGTCATAAAACTATGTTGAATGTTGTATTTGGTTGTTAAAGCTCACACATTTTTATTTTTGAATGATGGACCATTATCCAAGATTATCTTGAAGGGGACCCCAAAATGATAGATGATATTGTGAAGTATGAACTCCACAATTCATGGTCCGATTATCGAGGTTAAGGGGACCACTTCCACCCATTTGGTGAAGTACTTAGTGGCTATTAAGATGAATGTGTGTCAGCCTAAATATAGGGGAGAAATATTTTTGATCAGATCAAAACCCCACTGAGAAAATGGCCAAGCTGCTTGAATGGGTTGTAAGGCCTGAGATGGCAAGTGCATTAGATTTGCATGATGTTGAAATTTAATGCATTTCCTGACATACTCACAATAATCCTTCTCCATGGTGGGCCAGTAATAACCCATTCAAAGGATGTGCTTGATAATGGCCATGCCACTGAAGTGGCCACCGCATGTACCATCGTGAGCTTGCAAAATCACCCAAGATGATTCTTGGGGCTCTAAGCAATGAAGGAGGACTCCATCGTAGCTTCGATGATACAATATACCTCCTAGCAAGATATATCTTGTCACTTTTTGTTTGAATGCTCATATTTCGGCATGCGATAGTCCCTATGGGACAATTCCAAGCCTCAAGAAATCTTGTAACTAGGATAGCCAATCCTGATAGGCTACAGCCTCAATAGATAAGATGACTTGTTCCTCCTACAATTTGATTTGCACAAATGCAGATTGAGAAACAACCTTGTGGTGAATGGTGGTACCATTCTCCATAGGACCCTACGAGATCAAGGACCCCCAAGGTGCTTTCTTTAAAAAGTCTTTGGCTTTACAGAACTAGTCATGGTATGGTTCTATATGAATCATGTTGACTGATTCTTTGTTATCAAAGGCCTCACACTGCATCATTGAGTGTGAGAGCATTTTTACATGAATGGTAGTGAAATCAGTAGATGGATTTTGAGGGATCAAGGATCCCAAAGATGCCATGGTGTCTGCAAATCTGTTTGATGAATGAGGGATTGCCTCGATGTCGTACCATTCTAGTTGGGCTAGATAGGTGTCAACAAGCTCCTTGTAAGCTTTCAGGATTGGATCCCTGCATTGAAATAGTCCCTTGACTTGGTTGACTATGAGGAGGGAGTCATCAAAGATATTTAGCCTCTTGATCTTCATAGCGATGGCTGTTTGGAGACCCAAGATTAGGGCCTCGTATTCGGTGTTGTTATTGGTGCAAGGGAAGTCTAGCTTAAATGACAAGGGCATTGGAGCACCTTGTGGTATGAAAAAGACAATCCCTACACCACCTCCTTGCTCACACTTTGAACCATCGAAGAACAAAGTCATGTCAGCTTCATTTTTAGGTTCTTCGGGTTTGGGTGCTTCTGATAATGCGAAGACTGCATCATCAGGAAGTTCTATGGTGAGGGGCCTACTATTCTGAAGAGGTGCCTCTCAACCAACTGATCAGCTATGACTTGTCCCTTGATGGAATTTTGGCTTATGAATTCCAAGTCAAATTCTATCAATAGCATGATCCACTTTGCAGTACGTGTATTATGATATGTCTTGCTCATCATATACTACAAAGGATTTTGTTTGGATATTACATATGTCGTATGGCTCAACATGTAGTGGTACAATTTCTTGGTTGCAAAGACCACTGCTAAGCACAACTTTTCTACGTATGCATATCCTATCTCATAGCTTACCAAGGTGTGGCTGATGTAATATATCACTTGTTCTTTATCTTGCATATTATTTTGAGCCAACATGGTGCCCAAAGCAAAATTGGTAGTGATATATATATATAGTAGGAATGGCACGTCTAGCCTTGGTGGAGCTAGAACTGGTGATGTTTCTAGGTACTTCTTGATTTTAGCAAAGGCTTGTTGATATTCTTCATCCCACTAGAATGGGACCCCCTTGTGTAGCATTCGATTCATGGGTTGACATTTGTCTGATAGTTGTGCAATGAATCACTTTATGGATGCTACTTTGCCCTGTAGGCTTCTCAGCTCTTTGATGTTCATGGGCGGGGCCATTTCTAGGATAGCCTTTACCTTTTTTGGGTCTACCTCGATGCCTCATTTAGAAATGATGAATCCCAAGAGTTTTCTAGAAGTTACGCCAAAGACACATTTCTTGGGATTCAACTTGACATTGTGCTCAATCAGGCGATCGAAGACCTTCTTGAGGGTCTCAACATGCTCTTCACATAGCAATGACTTGGCTAGTAAGTCATCGATGTAGTCTTCTAAGATCTTATGCATGTAGTCATGGAAAATGTATGTCATAGCCCACTGATATGTGGCACCAATATTTTTAAGACCAAATGGCATTACTTTGTAGTAGAATGTTCCCCATGGAGTGGTGAATGCAGTTTTATGTTGGTCTTCAGGTTTAATCTGAATCTGATTGTAACTAAAAAAACCATCCATTAGGGAGAGCATCTCATGACCTGTAGTTGCATCTACAAGAGCATCTATGTTTGGCAATGGGAATGAATCCTTGGGTGTTGCCTTATTGAGATCCCTGAAATCTATGCAAATGTGGATTCTTCCATCAGGTTTTCCTATGGGCACCATGTTTGATACCCATTCTGGATAGTTGATGGGAACAATAAAGACTACATCCAATAGTTTCTGTAACTCATTCTTTACCATCAAAGCGATGGTTGGATGCATCTTTCTGAGATTTTTCTTGACCAATTTCTTTGAGGGGTCTAGTGAAAGGTTGTGGACAACCAACTTCGGATATAGCCTCGACATATCTTTGTAGGTCCAAGCAAAGAGATTTAGTCTCTCTTTCAATAGAGGAATAATTATGGCCTACTCTTCTGGAGATAAGATTTCTTCGAATTTGACTTTCTTTGGATTAGAAGGGTCATCATTGATGTCCACTTTGAAAGTCTCCTCTATTGCCATATGTGACCCCTCCTCAAGCTGGTGAGGAGTGGGGATTAAGTGGATGTCATCTTCTGGATTTATAGGTCCCACTAAATCAGAATCAAGACTAGCATGATAGACATCATGTGCATAGCCTAGTGCAAAATGGAATGGTTGTAGCATCTCTTCATTAGGGAAGAAATATTTAGGCTCTAGGGGTGAATCAGTGTAATCCCAATCAATAGCATCTAAGTTAAGACACAATGGTTTTGAAGGATCTGCTGGGTTGTGAAGTGGAGTGGTCAAATCAATGGAGATCATGTTGATGGATGGGATGAAATCTCTAGGACCACATGGGTGAAACTCTTCATTAATGATCTACCTTCCATACCCAAGATGTGGCTCTAGGGGTATGGGGATCTCAAGATCTGGTCTATGAATAGATGAGATGATGGGATCGTTAGGCTGCAACAACTCTCTAAATGTTGGTAGATCTAAGAAGACCATGCGATAGATGACATCTAGATTTGGTGGTCTTCCTAGGAAGTGAAGGTCAGGATCTATGGTGTGAAGTAATGCTTCTCTTTCAACAAGTTGATTGACTTGATGTAAGTGATGAGGCCCAAGATAAGCCATCTCGATCTCATCCTCAAATTCATCATCGCTTATGAAGAAACCCTCATTTTTGCCTACTGGAATTGGGTGGTGACTTGCCTGTTGATGCCTAAGATAGGCCATTTCAGTCTCATCTTCATAATCATCATCACTTATGAAGAATCCATTGGCATTTACTATTGGCCCTACGATTTGGTGTGCATGTCTTATGAAGGCCATCTCGATTGAGTCCTCTATCTCATAGCCACTCTCATCAGATATGAATCCACTCTCTATGTGGCTAGACCAAGTGAGTTTTTATAGATATTGAGGCCCATGGTAGGCCAAGTTCACTTCCTCTTCATCCTCACTTGAGACATAATCATACTCCTCTCACTCATATCCATGGATTAGCTCATCCTCCCATAGGATGGCTCTTGATGGGCATACTTCAAGAGAGGATTTAGGGTGATACTCATCAGGGTGGTACGATATTGACCATAGACACCCATCCATCACCCAAATAGTTTCTAGGGGTTGATAGGGATTCCAGTCAATGTCTTCCTTAAACCCTAAGCTTAGCCTATCTAGGGCTACTACCAAAGAGTCATCATGGTTTTGTATTTGATACCCTAGACCACACCTATCAGTAGGCAATTGGTACTATAGTTGGAATGGAAGTTGATACCCTTGCTTGTATAGACCTAAGCCATAGCCATGCCAATGGCACTACTCAAAGTACCTTAGAGTGAACTTAAGATTTGACAAGTAATGAACATTCATGGTGAATGGTTCATCCTCATCCTCTTCAATATTAGAAGTAGTATGGGTATAGTCCAAACCAGCATAGATGAATTTGGTTTGGTTAGGGGGAACCCCTAATGGAACTACTATCCCTACTAGAAAATTTGAGACTCTTGGCTATCCCATGTCTTGCGTAGACTCAATAATAGGCATGAAAGTCATGTTTTGCACAAGATATT